>CM069903.1:157765707-158368215 GCA_036172215.1 Camellia granthamiana | reverse complement strand
GTCGCAGATGAGTAGAAGAAACTCACTCTAATTAACAAATTGTAGCTCTGGATTTGTACAAAAAGAATAGAGAGCAGAGCATGTATTTATAATGCAATGAAATGCACAATTACACAAAGAAATTAACAAGGAGAACACATTCAAATCAAAGATTTATTAATTATCATCTTAACTGTCTAGAAAACATCCAAGTAAATTATATTCTTTTCTTTTTTTTTTATTTCTTTAATTGATTAGATATAAAGATATAAAGAAAGATGCATGGATTTTTAAATCATGACCAGTGTCCCAGATGCAATCTAATAGAATTCTAGAATATAATAATATTTTTGGCATTACTTTGTTGTTTCCTTGTTTGTTTGCAAAGAAAAAATAAATCATTGGTCTTTAGAATATCCATTGTTCTCTTACGAAACAATTGAGGTAGACATATAACCTATGAAACATGGGTAGTTCGAAAAACATACCGTACCCATATTGGATACTTACTGACATATGATACTTCGTATGGTACTTTTGCATACATACCGAGTACACGAAACACGTATTTAAATTTTTTCTTCTTAATTTTTGGCGTACTTAGACGTACCTACTATATACTCAAGCCGTACCGTACCTCAGTTGAAACAATATTTTCTTCTACTATAGTTATAAAACTCTTTTAACTAGATTTTTTTTTTATTTTTAGTTTTATACTTAGTATGTTTTTAAAATTAAACTATGGTTTATAAAATATATTGACATTTACTTTTGATTTATATGTTTACTTTTGACATTCAATGTTAATTATAAGTTGAATCTTAACAAATTAAACTATTTAATTAATTTTTGCATTACTATAAATTAAAAATAAATATTTTTTTACAAGCTTACCAAGCCATACTCATACCTTACTTTTTTTTGAATTTTATCATATCAATATACCCGTATCGTACCAATACTAGTACCAATATCAAATAAAAATGGTGAAAGTAGTAAACCAACTGTAAAATTCCGATTCCAAGCAATTACGAGCCGTTGATTATGATTTTGACTAAGGAATATTTAGGTTCCGATTCCAAGTAACTAAGAGTGGTTGATTACAATTCGTAAATTAGGATTAAAAAAGCTCACATCGAAATGAACTAAAGTAAATTGAACTCAGATGTTGTATTATTTTAAGGATAAATTATCAATATATCCTAATAGTTAGATTTAATGTCTATTAAGTCCTATTGAAAATAAGTCATATTACAATCGTCGCTAAAAATAATTTTTTTGTGACGATTTTTTACATATATCACTAAAAATTGACAATTAGTGACTTTTTTTGTGACGAATTTTTCAAACTGTTGTTGAAAGCTAAAAACTATAGATATTTTTTTGTGACAATTTTTGTAAACTATCGCTAAAACTTATATGAGTAGCATTTTTTGTGACAATTTTTAAACTGTCGCTAAAAATTAACAATTAGTGACTTTTTTTAATAATGTATAATGAAAAATGATAATAATTATCATAGGACCTATTGGATCATAAGTCTACTTAGTAAGATCTATACGTAAGTCCCCATATTTTTAATTAATTTTGATAAATGTTTAGTAGGGTGCTCTGGTTCGGGTTCGATCGCATTGCATGTCATGACCGAATGAGGTTTGGTTGAGAAAATCCCATTTGCATTCGATCACGCATGGTTTTAAAATCGATTGAGCTGATTGGATAGATTGACAGGTGGATGCAGATTGAACAACTCCTAATTTAAAATTTTAGAAAAAAAAAAAACCTTACTTTTTTACTAAATAAATCTTATTTTACAAAAAAAAAATAAAAATAATAATAATAATATTTTTACCTGAACAATGAAGAGTGCGGGAAAAACGTCTCTTTTAAGTTTCAAAATTTTATTTATTAAGTGAATAATATAATATATAAATAATATGTGCATATATTAATATTTATGAAGAATGTTTTATTTCATACGAGGGAGTTGGAGTTCGCAAATTGAAATTTGTATATCCGTTATTTGACTAAAGCCTGACTCTTTTTTTTTTTTTTGGAAAAGGTTAAACTCCCATTTGTTCGCCCATTAGAGCATCTCCAACGGTGATTTAAAATTTTTATCAAATTTGAGTCAAAAATGACCCATTTCACCAAATTTTTTAACAGATGCTCCAACGGTTCACCTTTCACCAAATGTGTCCCGGGACAACCGGGTGGTCGACCGGCCGGTTGACCGGTTAGGCCAAAAAAATTTTTTTTTTTTTTTTTTTTGAATTTTTTGAACTTTTTTTTGAACTTTTTGAACTTTTTCCGGGACGACCGGGTGGTCGACCGGCCGGTCGACCGGTTAGGCAAATTTTTTTTTTTTTTTTTTTTTTTTTTACGGTTTGAACTTCTTTTCCTTGAACTGTTTGAACCTTTCACTGGTTGACCGGTTGGTCAACCGGGTGGGCAACCGGTTGGTCGACCCGGGTCCCCCCTCCAACGGTCCGTAACAGTGTTTTGGTGAATTTATTTCTTCCTCGTCGATCTGATGAAAGATTTGGTGAAATCTCATTTTGGTGCCAGCTTTGGTGAACGGTTGGAGCCATGAACAGTATCATTTTCATCAAAATTCAAATTTGATATCAGATTTGGTACAGCGTTGGAGATGGTCTTACATCAAGATTGGCCATTTAAAATTGGGTTAAGCTGAATTTGACAAATTGAATAAGCTCAATAGTACGAAGAATTATTAGTTGGTCTAGGGATATTATGTGATTATGTCCTAACTAATCACAAATGATCATATTCTTTTATATTTCTTAATTATCTAATATAAAATTATGAGTTCTATTCCATTCGTCAATTACAATATACATAGAGTATCATGTGACATTGTCTCAATAAACGAATAACTACTCCAATCCTAGACCTTTAAATAAGAGGAGTGATGAAGAGGGAGATTCTGTTGGACAATCTTCACTGTATTTAAATAGATTAAATTCTGTTGTGTACTAAATAACAATCAGAATAAAAAGAAATAAAAGAAATGAGAGAATTTGTTTGATTACAAAAATCAAACTCGAAATAAAAATAAATAAATAAAAACAGATTTTATTTTGTTACCAAAATAAAATTAAAATCTGATTTAAATAAACAAATAAAACAGAATAATAAATTAAACAACTTACTTGATTAATTTATTTGAATTAAAAATCTGATCAAGTCCAGTGTTTGACACTGTGTCCTTAAGACAGATTCGTCCTTTCCACGGTACTTTCAGAATGTGGACATCTATCTTCCAGGATGAAATGATCAACTACAAACAATAGCAGCACTACAAATTGTTTGCTTAACGAACACACTATGTTTATACTCTTTCTCACAAAAATAAAATGCAGTAAAATGAAGAATAGAATTTGCAGAGGTGAAATACGAAATTTCTGAATGTGTTTTACATCAAATGAGGGCTATCCTATTTATAGATGTAAAGGTGGCTGCAGGTTTTGAATTAAACAGGTGCAAACCTGTTTGAACAGGTATGAAACCTGTTTGGTTTTGAATTTAAACATATTTGAATCTGTTGGGTTCAAAATTCAAATAGATGAAAAACGAGAACGGCCCTGTTTGGGTGTACAGTAAAACCGGACCAGTTTATTTCCGGAATTAATTTGAATTCTGGATTTTATTTTACCAAAAAATAAAATTAAATTCAAATATCTTTTGCCCAAAAAGATAGGTATTAGGCCGAACAAGCCCAACGCCCAAGCCCGTCCGAACGGACGGACGGCGCCTCGCGCGTGGTAATTTTTGGGTCCAATGGGTCTAGCCCATTTTGTCCATAACCTCCCTCTCTAAAACACTTGGGTACCCCTTGGGGCACACCCCAAGTTTCAATTCCATGCCTTATAAACCCATTCAAAACTTCCCACCAAATTAATGTGGCACAAGCCTTATTCAAACCTTTAAGGATTTGCCACCAAAACTCTATTTCCATGGAGCACATTTTTGTTTCAATTTCCCACTCACTCGATAATAGTTTTGAGTAACTAAATATACCACGTGAATCACAACGCGGCATAGAACACGTTACTACTTTGACTCGTATAAATCGACGCACGGAGCCAACCTAAAGAATAGAGCAAACTTAAAAAAAAAATTTAATTTTACCCAAAATTTTATAACCATATCCAACAGATTCACGCATTCAAATTTTGATGGTGACGCAGAACATCAGATCAGACAATGCTAGGCGTCATTGCGGTGACGCATAACTTCAGACAATGGAAACACACATCATTATATGAAAATATAATATTACATGTTAGATCATTTGACTTCATTTTCTTGCCGGCCAACTATGCATTAATTAATGTTAATTATAACAGTGTCTTAAAAAGTCCACTTCAAACAATTTTAATAGAATAATGATATATGCATCAATTGGTATATCAATTAATGTATTAATAGATAATATAATATAATTTTAAAGATTTTGGATATTTATAATTTATATAATGGATAGAGTCAGTAATAATGTCACAACATATATTAATATATTAATTAATATACTAATTAATGCATGTATCACTACCGTTATAAAATTAATAGGATTGATTCATGTGATCATCCTTACATGACTTTGTAACAAAGCAAATTGGTCACTTGAACCCAACTCAACAAATGATTTGAATCAGGACTGAGGTCTCGGTTGGAAACATATAATTTTTAGTAATTTTTTGACTTTTTGACTTAAATATTATGTAAAAAAATAAGTATGTTTAGAATGATTTTTTGACTTTTTACGAAATGACGTGTAAAAAGTAGAGAGAAAATGAAATCTTTGATTTTTTGGTATACGTTGTTAGCTTTTTGACTTTTTTAATAATTTTTTGACTTTTTGATTAAAAAAATCACTTATCAAACGAGACCTGAGTCAACAGAGAAATTGGACATAGCAAAATTACTATTTACCCTTAATAACTAAGTCATTTGTTGAGTTAATGTTGTGTTATATAAGGAGAAATAACTACGGTAAATAATTGTTTAAAATTGACCCATTTTAATGGGAAATGGGGCGGCCTGGTTAAGTATAAGAAAACAGAGGAATTATATTTATATTAATAAATACACATGTATTTTATTATCCTTAATTATATCGAGTAGTAAGTGTGGGGATGTATTTTCTGAGTACCAACACGTGGCCGAGGTGACACCGAAGTGTCAGCCGAGATGTCACGTGTCCTGGTCAAGATACCAGAATGATCTCGGCTAGGCCGAGGTTATCTGCGAGAATACAGGAATCCGGGATAAGCGGATAAGGGACAGGAGTCCTAGAATGAAGAAAGATTGCAAGATGGATGTAGGTAATACTCTCAGGGAGTCTATCCTTATTTCTTGAAGAGTCCAAGGAAAATCCGGAATAAGAGTCCATAGATGTCAGACTTCTAGTGGGACTGGGATCGAGGAAAACTATAAAAGAAGGGCACCCCGGCGGGTCTAAGGTACGCAATTTTAAGCCTTGAGCAATACTTTACGTATTGATTTATCTTTGAGAGATATTGACTTGATCGTCGGAGTGTCCCCGGGTGGAAGAACCACCGCCGGAGCCTTTTCTTTCTGTGCAGGATAACAGGGTGCCATCCGTTCTACCTGTGCTCTCCAGCTGAATTACTAAGGAGGGCAGTGTGATCGGAAACTCACTCACACAATTTGGCGCCGTCTGTGGAAAGCGAAAGAAGAATAGATGGCCAGTAACATGCAGAAGGAAAAGATTGGGGACGACACTCCTGCTGGGAGTGGAAGACCCGTCGACCCTAACGTTGAAAGAGAAAACCACAACGAAGAAACTCGTGATCAGAATCACGCAGAGAAAAACGTCGGCGAGGAGGGCGACACTTCAAAGAAGACAGACCAGGGCAGATACTACAACGAAGATAACCTCCAGGTATGGAAGGATAGGTGCCTACGGAAGGATGATGAAGTAAAGGAGATGGCAAACAAATTGGCAGACCTTCAATCGGTTGTCAATTTCATGATGCAAAATAATGTCATGCAGCTGCCATACCCGCTGCAGGACACACCAATGCCAGCAACAAACACCCAGAAGAAGGGGCAGAAAGTAATCCCCGAAGCCCCTCAGCACACGAGGAGTGGAAGACACTCTCACCGACCTTCCAGGGAAGTCGGCCGAGAAGAACCGAGAAGAGAAGAGTCCTGAAGGACATATCACGAGAAGGAGGCAGACCCCAAAGAACATCGGCATGTTCAGGGGCGGGTATTGTGTTTCGATGCATCCTGCGGGGAAGGATCGAAAAGAGGCCACCATGAGGCCGAGAGTAGTGCGCCGAAAATGCTGAAGTCCAACGACAGCCGGGCTGCAGGGAGAAGTAAAGAAGACTTGAGAGATTACCTCAAGAGGAAGCAAGAGAATGCCGGAGTCGAAGTAACCTCCCCGGTTAGGCCGAGAACACCATTCTCGGTGGAATTGGACAAATTCGTCGCGCCGAAAAGATTCAGTATGCCGAGGTTCCAAATATATGATGGTAAGTCAGACCCTAACTTCCATGTTGGATTATTTTTGAATTCAATGGCATTATATAGTGGGAACGAGCCGTTGCTCTGTAAAGTGTTCCCTTCATCCTTCGGGGAGATTGCATCAGATTGGTTCCACAAATTACCAAAGGGGAGCGTGAAGACTTGGGAAGGCCTGGCCGAGATGTTTGTGGCCAGGTTCATAACAAACAAACTGCAGCCATTAAGGGTGGATGCATTGATGGCTCTGAAGATCGGCAAAGATGAAAGCCTTAGGACCTATGCAAAGAGGTACTATGAGGTGTTCAATCGAATACCTGAATGCAACCAGGAGGTGGCGGTCGTGTCTTTCAAGAACGGCCTGAAGGATGACTGTCCACTGCGAAAGTCTTTGGCAAAGACATTGCCAAAGAGCATGGAAGAGCTCATGGCAAGAATCGAGAAGTATGCCAGAGCCGAGGAAGATACATCGGGGAATAAGGAGACAAAGCCAAAAAAAGGCAACGGCTCGCCGAAGCGAGTCCGAGGTAACAATGGACCCAGCAAACAGGAGACAGAGTTGAAGGCTAAGCAGGCAGTGACAACGGTGTTCCGAATTCCAGTCCACAAAGTCCTTGATCAAATTCGAAATCAGCCCTACTTCAGAGCGCCGGCAAGGGCACCAGGAGAATTTATGGGAAGAAACCTTGGTAGGCGTTGTGCTTACCACAACGAGGAGGGGCACCCAACTCAGGGTTGCAGAGCCCTTAAAGCACACTTAGAAGATTTGGTGAGGCAAGGCCATCTGAGAGACCTTGTAGATGAGGCCAAAACAAGGGAAGAACAGGCACGATTGCCTCATGCACTAGCAGCCCCGCCTCCCCCAGCGCAGCAACCACAGGCAGGCGGACCTCGGGTGGTTAATGTGATCCACTCAAAAGTGAATGAAAACGACATACGGGGGGAGACACAGAGGGTAAAACACCTGCAGCACGTCAATCAGGTCGGACTGAAAAGACCTCGGCGTGAAGAGTGCCAAGGACCGATGATAGCCTTCACAGAAGCCGACCTGGATATGGTCCAGCACCCGCACAATGATGCCTTGGTAGTATCCCTCCAGGTTGGGGAGTGCCAGGTGAAACGCATCCTGATTGATCAAGGCAGCTCCTGCGACATCATGTATGTCAGATGTTACAAGGAGTTAGGCCTTCACCCTAATGACATGGAGCAGTCAAATGGCCCGATGGTCAGCTTCAATGGAACGCCGACATGGCCATTAGGCGCAGCAAGCTTGGAGGTGCAGGCTGGCACGAAGAAGATCAAGACAGAATTCATTGTGATTGACACGCCCTCGCCTTACAACATTATCCTGGGGAGGCCGTGGTTGCATGCAATGGGGGCAGTTCCCTCAACATTGCATCAACTGCTACGGTTCCCAACAGAACATGGGATTGAGGAAGTCAGAGGAGATCAGTTGCAGGCAAAAAATTGCTCCATGGCAGCAATGAAATTAACCTGCAGCATTCGGGAACCAGAGAAGGCAGAAGTTGAAAAAGAGGACATGAAGGTCCTAGATGATGTCGGCAAGGAGCCGACCGAGAAAAGTGAAGAAGCACTAAAGAAAATCCTCATCCAGGAGGGCGATGAGGAACGATTCTTTCTTCTCGGCACAAGATTAGCCGAAGAAGAGGAAAGGGAGCTGGAAGCCTTTCTGAGGAAAAATATTGAGGTGTTCGCCTGGACACCTTATGAAATGCCTGGCATTGACCCCGAGGTCACGTGTCACAGACTCAACGTTGACAGGTCGGCCAAACCAGTAATACAACGGGCCAGAAGACCGACGTTGATGTACGTCGAAGCAATAGAGGAGGAAGTAGACAGACTACTGGAGGCCAGGGCCATTAGAGAAGCCAATTACCCGACATGGTTGTCAAACACAGTGGTAGTAAAGAAGAAGAATGGCAAGTGGAGGGTCTGCGTAAATTTTACAAACTTGAACAAAGCTTGTCCCAAAGACAGCTTTCCTCTACCAAAGATCGACCAGTTGGTAGACGCCACATCTGGACATGGAAGGATGAGCTTCTTGGATGCTTATAGGGGGTATCACCAGATAGCCATGTACCCTCCAGACGAGGAGAAGACAGCGTTTATCACCCCAAAAGGTCTGTATTGTTACAGAGTTATGCCTTTTGGGTTGAAAAACGCAGGAGCAACTTACCAAAGGCTGGTAACTAAGATGTTCAAACACTTGATTGGCCGAACAGTAGAAGTCTACATTGATGACATGGTCGTGAAGACCAAGGAACCAAAAGATCATCTTGCTGACCTAAAAGAGGTCTTTGACATACTCAAAACATATCGGCTCCGACTCAACGCATCGAAGTGCGCATTTGGAGTCGGATCCGGTAAGTTCTTGGGATACCTAGTGACTAGAAGGGGCATTGAAGCCAGCCCAGATCAGATCAAGGCCATCCTGGAATCACAGAGTCCGACATCGGCTAAACAGGTTCAAATACTTACTGGAAGGGCCGCAGCCCTAAATAGGTTCATAAGCCGAAGTTCGAACAAATGTAAACCTTTTTTCAACCTGGTGAAAAAGGCCACGGATTTTCTATGGACAGAGGAATGTGAGGCCGCTTTGGCCGACCTGAAGAAATATCTTACCACGGCTCCAGTCCTCTCAACACCTCAACCTGGGGAGGAACTGTTTTTATACTTAGTAGTTTCAGAGCACGCAGTAAGTGCTGTGATAATCCGAGAAGAGAAGGGAGAGCAGAAGGCTGTTTACTATGTAAGTAAAACCTTGGTCGACGCAGAAACAAGGTATTTACCACTGGAGAAATTAATGCTGGCCTTGGTAATGGCTTCAAAAAAGCTAAACCATTACTTTCAGGCTCACAAGATAGTGGTACTAACAGAACACCCACTGAAATCCCTGTTGCAACAAGGAGACTTAACTGGAAGAATAGCAAGATGGGCCGTAGTTTTGGGCCAATATGACCTGGAGTTCAGGCTGAGAACAGCAATTAAGGGCCAAGTCTTGGCCGACTTCGTGGCCGAGTTCTCGCCAGAATACATCGAACATCGGGCTCCGTTGAGCCGAGATGAACGATGTCCAACCAATGAAGGAGAAGCCCAGCCAAAGGCTAAAGAACCAAGGAAGGAAAAACTCAGACCCTGCAGCATTTACATCGGTGACTCCTTTCAACTTTTTGTTGATGGGAGCTCAAACCGGCAGGGGGCAAGGGCAGGAGTAGTGTTAATCTCCCCCGATGGAGAGATATTGGAGCAGTCCATTCGACTGGGGTTCAAAGCCTCGAACAATGAGGCGGAATATGAAGCATTGATTGCTGGACTGAAGCTGGCGGTAGCAGCAGAGGCAGATGAGGTAATAGTTTTTTGTGACTCACAACTTATAGTGAATCAAACTACAGGAGAGTTTGCTGCCCGAGATGAAAGGATGTCGGCATACGCAAAAGAAGTCATCAGGCTGGCAGCCATGTTTCAAAGCTGCCGACTTCTTCAGGTTAGTCGAGATGATAACAGCCACGCCGACGCGTTGGCCTATTTAGCAAGTTCAATGCAAACCGGAAAGACAAGGACAATAATGATCGATTACCTATCAGGCCCAAGCATAGAGCCACCAAACACAATGCAAGAAGCATTATGTGTGGACATGGGACCAAGCTGGATGGATGCAATTATCGCATTCCTGAAAGAAGGAAAGCTGCCAGAAGAACGAAAAGAAGCACACAAGGTCAGATTGAAGTCGGCAAGATTCAGTCTGACAGCAGAAGGACATCTCTATAGAAGATCCTTCACTGGACCTCTTTTAAGGTGTGTACACCCTCTTCAGGTCGAAGACTTCTTATATGAAATTCATGAAGGAGTTTGTGGAAGCCACGCAGGGGGCAGATCATTAGCTCACAGGGCCATTACCCAGGGGTATTGGTGGCCCTATATGCAAAAAGATGCAGAGGCCTATGTGAAGAAGTGTGAACAATGCCAGAGGTTTGCACCTTTGATACATCAGCCAGCTACCGACCTGAACCCGTTTCCAGCCCTTGGCCATTTGCCCAATGGGGCATGGATCTCGTTGGACAATTGCCCCAAGCAACTGGGCAGCAGAAGTACCTACTGGTAGCAACAGACTACTTCACAAAGTGGATAGAAGCAGAGCCGCTTGCCAAAATCCGAGATGTGGATGTGAAGAACTTCATCTGGCGAAACATCATCACCAGATTTGGGATTCCAAGAGCAATAGTTGCCGACAACGGAACACAGTTTGACAGCAAACTCATCAAGAATTTTTGTGCAAAATTCAAGATAAAGAATTACTTTTCAACACCAAGTTTTCCCCAAAGTAATGGGCAAGCAGAAGCATCCAACAAAGTAATTCTGGACGGGATAAAGAAGAGGCTGCAGGCAGCAAAAGGAAAGTGGGTAGACGAATTGCCCAATGTGCTCTGGGCATATCGCACTATGCCGAGAAGATCAACAGGGGAATCCCCCTTCGCCATGGCTTATGGCACAGAAGCAGTCATTCCATTGGAGATCGGCATCCCAGGGATCAGAACCTAGGGAGTTGAGAACGGGACTAACGATGTGCTCTTAGCCCGAGATCTGGATCTACTAGAAGAAAGAAGAGAAAAAGCTGCAATCCAGCTTGCAGCATACCAGCAACAGCTTGCCAAAGCTTACAACAAGAAGGTCAATCCAAGGGATTTTCAGGTCAACGACCTAGTCTTGAGGAAAGTCGTCGGCAATAAGAAGGATCCCAGAGAGGGCAAGCTTGGCCCAAACTGGGAAGGGCCCTACAG
Organism: Camellia granthamiana; assembly: GCA_036172215.1. Taxonomy (NCBI): domain Eukaryota; kingdom Viridiplantae; phylum Streptophyta; class Magnoliopsida; order Ericales; family Theaceae; genus Camellia; species Camellia granthamiana. The sequence continues at coordinate 158,356,921 of CM069903.1, read as the reverse complement.
AATTACCTCGGTGTTAGGAAATAGGGCATATCGGCTCGAAGATAGTGAAGGCAAAGCATTGCTTAGACCATGGAACACTTATAGTTTAAAGTTTTTTTATCATTAGATGTTGTTTGATTTTTTGCCGATATGATCAATGAAATCTTAGCAGAATTTCCCAGAACTTATGAAACTATGCATAATGTTGTTCTTTGAATAATGAGAACCCAAGTGGAACTTAGGTTCACATTGGGGGCAGATAGAAGACAGTAATGCCTAGCCAAAGTTAAGCCGAGACGTTTAATCGTGGTTAATTTAAGATAAAGTTTAACCGGAGTTAAACAGAAATTATGCTTAACCGAAGTTAAGCTGAGATAAATTCCTTATCTTTACTTGTTGAAATTTGTAGCAATTTACAAGTTAAAGTTAAGCTGAGATAAATTCCTTATCTTTACTTGTTGAAATTTGTAGCAATTTACAAGTTAAAGTTAAGCCGAGATAAATTCCTTATCTTTACTTGTTGAAATTTGTAGCAATTTACAAGTTAAAGTTAAGCCGAGATAATTGTTTATCTTCACTTATTGAAATTTGCAGCAATTTACAAGATGAAGTTAAATTAGGTTTATTGATTCAAACCCTTGTTAAAACTTGAGAAAAGTTTGCCAGACAAAATTGTATATGCTGTATACTTGTTGAAAGTTATGGAAAATTTACAGGTGAAATTCTTGCCGAGATAAATTTCCGGGTAAACATACCCGAGATATTTTTCCCCGAGGATATTTTACAAAGGAGGAGAGACTTGCAAAATATTCCAAGTATAGAATCAGGCAGAAGCAGTCATAAGAATACAAAAATACAAACACTCAGTAGCAGAAAGTTGTATTTAGCATCAGAATGGAAAAAGGCACATCAGCCAGGCACAGAGTTTACGATTGTTCTGAAAACAAAAACGTACAACAAGTACAAAAAGACAGAAAAAGAAAAAAAAGCATCACGGTTGTGTTTCTTCAGTTTCAGGAGCAGTTTGGGCTTGAACCTCGGCCACTTCCTGAAGAACTACCTCGGCAGATCCCTGAGGAACTACTTCGGCAGACTTTTCCGCCTCGATCTCGGCGTCAATCTCTGCAAGTGTCTCCTCGAGGCCTTTCTCAGTTGGAGGAACGTCGGATGGCGCCTGTTCAGGAGTAGCCTCCTTGGTAACGACTTCATCCTCTTCATCATGAGTCAAGTCCATGACTTGATCATCCTGAGGAAGGGACTTAGTCCCAGTGGCGTTCTTGGGCTTCCTGACCAAGGCCTCATCATCATCCTTTTCCTCTTCTTCTGATTCAGACTCAGAATCATTCTCAGTTTGACTTGAAGGAGGAGGCAGAGGGCATGGCACAGGAATTTGATCGGCATTCCTCAGAGGCGAGTCAGCCGGAATGTCAAGTTTCTTCAGCACAGCCATCCAACCAAGGGAGAAGCCCCTGTTGCACCCCTGCCTGACTTGAAGCTTGTAGTTCTCAGCGACATCGGCCATGCCTTGAGCATATGCCTTTTCATCAGCCTCTTCAATTTCGGCCTTTTTCGTGGCCAGGGCTTCTTGAAGCTCCTTCTCGGCCTGGGCCCTTCTGTCCTCAGCTTCCTTCAACTGGGCTTGAAGAACCTTGTTTATAGCCTCAGTTGCGCCGACCTTCTCCTCGGCAGAAGTTTGGGCTTTAATAGCAGCCTCGGCTTGGTCCTCCAATTTCTTCATCTTTGCTTCAAGTCCTTTATGGGACTTTTTAAGGGCAGTGACCTCCCTCTTGGCATCGGTAAGCCTCTGCGGGTTTTCAAAGGATTGCATAGAAAAGGAGTGGGCATGCTGGATGGCCTGAAGGAAAAAAACAGTGTTAGAAAATATTCTAAGTAAGAAACAGAAAGGAAGTAACAAGTTCCAAGTAGGAACATTTACCTGAACAGAATGTTGAAGCATGAGACAGTAGTTCTCATACTCACTGATCTCGGCGTTCCGCTCAAGATCACCCGGGAGCAGGAGGGTAGTACTGAGTGCAACGCCGATATTAATATCCTCGGCGCTGTCACTCTCGAAGACTGGCTTGTCCTCCAGAGTAATTTTTGGCTCCCAGGGGACCAAGGGTTTTTTCGACTTAGAGGTTGAGCCAGAAGACAACCTCGGCTTCTTTGATTTTGAGGAAGGGGATGGCTGTGCTTCAGCAGATCTTTTTTCAGGAACAAAAGCAGTCTTCTGGCTCCCAGCCAATTGCGAAATTGGCAGTGTGTCTTCACTCTCAACTTGGGTGGCCGTGGCCTTCGGCTGAGCTTTCTTGGTCTTTTTTGGCTTTGGTGGGGGCATGCTGGACGTCGGCTGAGCCTCAACGTCGGTAGGAAGGTCGGCCAAGAGATCTTGAGCCACGGGTTTTCGGCGAACCATCTCAGCAGTTTTGACAAGTCGTCGCCGACGTTTTCGTTCAGGAATAGGGATCAAGTATGGTGCCGAAGTGGATGGCAAATCCGCTGGGTCAGACGTAGATCCTTGGTCTGTTCGTGATGAGGACGCAGTCTGGGTTGTGACAGAGGGTGGAGAGTGGCTTTTCTTCTTTCGTTTGGGGACGTCGGGCAAAATAGACTTGTACGTTGGGATAAAATTTAACAACAGAGGAGCTTTCTTTTTGGCCACAAGGAGATCCAGAAGTCTTTTTAGGTCTTCACTGGGGGCGTAGAATTGGTGAAAATTTTTCGGTGGCTGATGAAGATCTGCAATAGAAAACTAGTGTTAGAAAAAGACAAAGTTTTGGAGACTAAAAAAGAAACAAGTGATTGATAGTGGGCTCTTACCCTTGCCCTCCTTAACAGTTCGAGGAAGAGGGTATAAGTGGACATCATCGTCTGGGGAAAACTCCCAGTTTCCAGAGGCAATCAGGTAGTCGTCTCCAGCCCCTTTGTTGGAGTCTGGGAGGTCGGCTATAATTTTGAATTCAGTGGACCTCGGCTTGAGGTAATAGACAAAGCCTTTGTCTTTTAAGTCCAGGGCGCACATGGTATAACAAAACTGGATATCGGCCAGGGTAATCCTAACATTCTCACGCCTAGCCAGGGCTATGATACCATTAATCACTCTGTAGGAGTTAATGGTAAGTTGCATAGGGTTCAACTTATAGAAGTGGAGAACCTCACGAAAAAGAGTAGTAAGTGGCAGCCGAAGTCCACACTCAGCAAAAGCTACTATGGGAAAGGGCATTGAGTTGTCAGTGGGCATAATGGAGTCATCATCCCCGGCAAGTCTCAGATGGACATCGTGGGGAATAGAGAACTCCTGCCTAAAATATTCTAATCTGGTTGGGGTGTTCACCCTGTGTCTCCACATGCCCATGATATCGGCTTTTCAGTTTTCCTATGAATTAATAGGTCCTACAGACAAATCCCAAACCTAAATCTACGAAGAACAAGTATGGAGGGCAGAAATCTGGAAAATAGAAAAGCAAGAACGAAGTTTCAGAATCAAGAACAGAGGTAGGGCTATCAAAAGCATAAAATACATTGAGTATACGGTCAAGAACAGTGACAAGAGTACAAGAAAGTGGTGAACAGTGTATGGACAGGAATCAAATTCACTTGAATACTCTCAGATATATGAGACACAAGATTTGAAACAAAAATAGGAGCAAAAAATATCAACAGAAATGAAAGCGAAGGGAACAGTAGCTTACCAGAGAAATAGAGCCGGAATGAGTTTCGCCGAGGTCTGACAGCAGTTACAGATGTGACGAGGTAATGACAGCTTCACGAGAGAGGAGAAGGAAAGACAATCGCAGAGCTTGGAGCTTGAAGCAATGGCTGTTTCGAAGAAGAAAGTTTAGAGAGAGAGAAAACACGGAGATCAAATGCAAAAGTGAAGAGCCAAAAGAGAGAGGCAAAAGTTTTGTCAAAATTTGAAACGGCGGCAAAACAGAAGCATTTAATGCGCCTGGGGTAACACGGACGTCAGACGGCGTAAACAGATAAAATGCGGCTTGCGAGCGCGTCACAGGCACGAGCCAATGAAGACAGAACGCGTAAGTGAATTAACTAGAAAGTGATGCATGACAGCTTATGCGCGTGAAAGAGTTCACTAGAGTTCTTGTTCTCCGAAAAGAGCATGTCGGGCTAAAAGTAAATGATCTCGGCTGGGAAGTTCTCGAGCCGATGTTCAGCAAGAGTACCAATGTAGGTTCCATCACCTCAGATGGCCGAGGTAATAGAACCTAGGGGGCAGTTGTGGGGATGTATTTTCTGAGTACCAACACGTGGCCGAGGTGACACCGAAGTGTCAGCCGAGATGTCACGTGTCCTGGTCAAGATACTAGAATGATCTCGGCTAGGCCGAGGTTATCTGCGAGAATACAGGAATCCGGGATAAGCGGATAAGGGATAGGAGTCCTAGAATGAAGAAAGATTGCAAGATGGATGTAGGTAATATTCTCAGGGAGTCTATCCTTATCTCTTGAAGAGTCCAAGGAAAATCCGGAATAAGAGTCCATAGATGTCAGACCTCTAGTGGGACTGGGATCGAGGAAAACTATAAAAGAAGGGCACCCCCGGCGGGTCTAAGGTACGCAATTTTAAGCCTTGAGCAGTACTTTACGTATTGATTTATCTTTGAGAGATATTGACTTGATCGTCGGAGTGTCCCCAGGTGGAAGAACCACCGCCGGAGCCTTTTCTTTCTGTGTAGGATAACAGGGTGCCATCCGTTCTACCTGTGCTCTCCAGCTGAATTACTAAGGAGGGCAGTGTGATCGGAAACTCACTCACACAGTAAGAAAATCACATGAAAGATTCTATTTATATGTATAGTATTTTCATGCAAATGAAAATAGTTATTGTAGATGAATAATAGGATTTAGCTCCGTTTGCAATAAATGGATCTAATAGTGTGACTATAAAGATTAAAATGACAATTCTTTTAATTAATTAATAATAATAATGTTTATTGGATATGATCCAAAATTTAGACACACATCAATTTAAGATGAGTTTTAATATATATTAAATGGACTTCTAAATAATTTATATTGCAATTTGGTGTTACATGCATAAACTTTACAGTTTCTCTTGAACGGATTGGGCCAGTATTGAATACTCTGTCATCATATTTTTTATGAAAGGTATACTGGCATCTACATCTATGTCATCACTGCACACATCATCAATAGTTATTGAGGTTTTATTTTTTTATTTTTTATTTTGGTTTAATTGTTATTGAGTATTTGGACCTCCACAGAATGCACTATCATCATATTTTTATGAAGGTAACCTCTACAATTATGTCATCATTGCAAATATTTTTAGTACATAAATGTACTAGGTCTGGCATTTAAAAATATATTGTATTATGTAACATTGTTTTTATCAGGAAAAAAGAAAAAAAGAAAAAAAAAAAAAAGAGAGCAATATTTTAGTAAATAAAAAAAATTACAAAATAGAAAAGAAAGCATGAAGAGGCATATCAATTGAAAGAAGCCAAATGGCTTACACCCAAATGCATCAAACATTTATGTTGGTAAAACAGTTTGTAAGAAACAAACCAAAACAAGAATAGTTTGAGAATCAATATAGCATAATGAACTTATTGGAGAACCACATATATAAATTGTTGGGACAGAAAAAATGAGAAGAACAAAATCAGTTGACTTGAAGCGTACCTAAAGACACTTTCTTGGGAACATAATTTGCCCACACTTGATTGAGTTTGCTAATAGGTTGCAGGCAAAGTCATTCCCAAGATACTACAAGCCTTGGATGAAAAACAACAACCAGTAAAGTTAAGGAATTTCCTAAGAAATCGTAATTAAATAGTTCTATTTTGAGAGAGAGATTGAGAGTTTTGAAGTGAGTAAGAGTTGTTACCCGCAAGAGTTTATATAGACATAAAGGTGTCTGTTCAAATGGATACAACTATTCCAATAAGTACCTTTTAGTTTGGTGTCTATTCAAATAGATACAAATATTCCAATAGATGCCTTTACATTCAATATGTACCTTTTAGTTTGGTGTCTATTCAAATAAATACAAACATACACATAGGTACCTTTTAGTTTGTAACTAACACATCTATTGACAACTTTAATCTGAACCCCCCATTAATAATTTTTAAATCTAGACCATTGATCAGGCGTTCTAGATTCAAAAAATTATTCAAACTCAAAATAGGCACAAAAGCTATTATGCTATCAAACATGTCTCAACAATGCCTCCCTTTGATAGTATAATAAAATTAAATAAATAAATAAATAAATCATCTCACATTCAGAATAGAAAAAGTATCATTACTATTACAAGAAGGTGTTGTACAACTTAAACCTCCAATTAGTACAAATACATCAAAGTTCTAAAAAGTGATTGGTGTGCTAAGCAGTTAAACCAAGTACTCCTTAAAGAATAAAACCGGATATACAGTACACATAACAAAATTTTAATGTCAAGGATTTCAAACTTTCGCTTTAACGCGTAAATGGCCATGTGCTAACTCCTGGTTTCATGAACAATCCAAAGAGCAAACCCAGACTCTCGTGAGAAGTGGCACCACTTCTATGTTCACATAGGTGAAGTTCCAGTTGTGCCTCCATTACTAGGCACTTAAAACGTCATTAAGAATGTAATTCAACCCTCATTTATGTAATGGACGATACTGATCCTTTTCATTTCTTGAGGTGAGTACATATAATCAATCAGTGTTCATCAGACCACTTATCAACAACTTGTTTTTACCCATTAAACCCTTCACTAGAGGTTTTCTAGTTTTGGGTTGGGTTACTGTCATTGGTGATCATTAGAAAAGGTTTTAGCCCTATCTCAACTATTGTCCCCTTTACCAACTCTCTAGACATACCTTTTGTAAAGGAGTCAACCAAGTTCTTACTTGACTTTACATATTGAATTGTGATAACTCCATCTTGTATCAATTGCCGCATAAAGTCATGTCTTAAACTTATGTGTCTAGACACTACAAGAAAATACACTTTTCGCGACTAACATTTTGGTCGCGAAAAGTACCATATTTGGTCGCTAAAATCTTTTCGCGACCAAAATGTGTTGGTCGCGAGTTGGTCACTAAAGCCTCATCACAGATAGTTTTCTGCGACCAAAGTTATAGTTGGTCGCTAAAAGGGACCATTGACGACCAAATAATTGGTTGCGGAAAGTCCAATCCATATTAGCCAAAAGGTAACTTTTAGTGACCAAAGTTATAGTTGGTCGCCAAAAGTTAGCGCCTTCACCCAAAGAAAAATATTCTTTTGCGCTGCCTGGGAGTTGAACTCCTAACCAAGGAGTCACTCTCCATGCGCCCAATCCACTCTGCCCATGCGCCCAATCCACTCTGCTAATAACATGTTGTTGTTCACATTTGGCAGAGAAAATATATAACCCATAAAAATTGGGTTATATATTATTTCATAAAACCTTCAATGCCCAAACAGAAAAATAGAATGTAATTACAGTAGTACCCGATTTTTTTTTTTAAATTTATCCCACCATAACTTTTTGCGACCAACTTATTTTTTGGTCGCCAAAAGGTGATCTTTCGTGACCAAATTGTAGTTGGGCACCAATAGTTAAGTCATTCGCGACCAACTTATTTTTTGGTCGCCAAAAGGTGATCTTCTACGATCAAATTTGTAGTTGGTTGCCAATAGTTAAGTCATTTGCGACCAATTTATTTTTTGGTCGCCAAAAGACGAACTTCTGCGACCAAATTTGTATTTGGTCTCCAAAAATTAGCTATTAGCTACCAAAAAATTGTGGGTCGCGAAAACATATCCATCAGTGACCAAAAAAATTTTAGTCGCAAAAAGTGGACTATTTGCGACCAACTCAAAATAGATGGCCGCCAAAAGTATTTTTTTTTGTAGTGAGACTTACCATTGTAAGTGCTACTATAAGCTTGTGACAAGGTAGCTTCACTATCACAATGAATAGAAACTGGAGGCATTGAATTAGGCCATAACTTGATATCCAAAAGCAAGTTTCTTATTCAATCAACCTCTTTCCTGTTGTTACTAATGTTATGAATTCAGATTTCATGAAATAGCCCCCCCCCCAGCAAGGAGATATACCCATCTAGAAGTAGACTTATTATCTCTTTAACTTGTAATCCAACTAGTATCAGTGTATCCCTTTAATACAGCCTGAAATTTATTATAAAATAGCCCAAATCCCATGGTCTTTCAAAGATAAGCAAAGATTCTATCAACTGCTTTCCAATGTTCACTACTTGGATTACTTGTGAAGCGACTCATTTTGCACATTGCAAAAGCTATATCTGGTCTGGTACAATGCATAAGATATATCAAGCTTCCAATAGCACTAGCATTCTTAAGTTGTGCAATTACTCTACCAGGATTCTCAATTAATTTAGCACTTGAGTGAAACGGCATACTAAATTCTTTAAAACCAAGATGCTTAAATTTTGAGATCATTTTGTCAATGTAATGCTCTTGACATAAGGCATAACCCCCACTATGCCATTTTACTTTAATTCCAAGAATAGTGTCAACTTCTCATAGATCTTTCATTTTGAAAATAGAAGATAGATACTTCTTGGTTTCAAGTATCCCTAACATGTTTGTCCCTATGATGAGCATATCATCAACATACAAACATACAATCACACCATAGTCTTTGGTAAATTCAGAATATATGCATTTATCAGCACTATTGTGGATAAAGCCATCAGACATAATCCATGGATCAAGTTTCTGATGCCATTGTTTGGGTGCTTTTTTTAAATCATACAAAAATTTATTCAATTTACATACTTTCCTTTCATTTCCAAGTAGAACAAATCCTTCTGGTTGACCTCTTCATCTAAATCACCATTTAAAAATGCAGTTTTGACATCCATTTGATGGAAGTGTAGATGATATATAGATGCTAATGCCATGAGAATTCTTATGGAAGTTGTCACGCCTCCAAAAATGATACCAATAATCCAACTCATAAGCGATGAGAGTATAAACGGAATTAATATGCTTTCATATATCAGAGTTTATATTACAAAAGAAATTACATGCATTATACTTTTATAAATGTTCATTCTGAAACTACAACATGTAACATTAATTAATAATAACAAAATAAACACCTTACGGGCTTACATCTTTCTTTGACATAGCTTGGTTACAACTAAAAAGAGTCATAAGCTCTATACATTTGAAGCCCTTGGCTTGAATAAATAGTTAAACATAAAAATAACAAAAACAGAGCCTCCAGCTCCTAAGTCCTCCCAAGCTACGTTCTTGGAGGAAGCATATTACCTGTACCTGAAAATGGTTTCCCAAGTACAATATATGAAGTGTCAGATAAATGCTCCACATACTTAACCAACTTACATCTTTCCATGACCACTCAATATTAATATCCACATCTCAATCCATTTCCATTATTCATTTTAAATCAATTCATGAGTCTAGTTCATTGTTCTCTAAACAACCCAAATTAGACTATAACTCATTGGTTCATAATTCAATGATATTCATTATTCAAACACTTCAACTTTGCCATTTTATGAAATTTTCATCCGAGGGAATCGGCACCTATATATACACAAGATTTCGGGACTTTCACCCTGGACACTCTAGCTAACTTCATTTTAAATGGAGTCCATCCCCTATTTCCTCCCAAACAATGATACATATACAATGTATTAAAAGCATCGTCATATACAATGACTATCCACAACACATATTCAATGTTTAAAACATACTGTCATATTCAATGATAAAATTTGAATGATTAGTTTCAATTCACCTAATCCTCATACAATTTCTACAACAATCATGGCCATCCTCTACCGATAGCCCAAAACTGATATTTCTAAACAGATATATAATCTATATAACAGATATTTTATCAAGTTTCCATAGGTGATTAAACAAATCCAACTACACCATTCATTCATACATCGTCCTAATTTCACATTTTCTATAACAATTTCGTTATTTATACAAAATAATCATTCAACACAAATTAGGGCAAATCTCTCCATTTTTTAAATATCAATCCCAAGGCCAAATTTCGCAATTTTGACCCAAGATAACCTCATATTCAAAGCCCCAAATCCATTTATAGAACCCAATATAGAAACCCCTCTTTCAATTTGAGTCCAAACCCTAACTTTACCCAAATCACACCCAAAACTCATCATTTATACATAACAACAAATAACTAGGATAAAGATCATAACAAAGTGTAGAATATCCCTACCTTAAGAGTAGAAGCCCAAAGAAGAATAGGAAGAACTTCAAAAATTGCCTAAACTCGTTTTTACTCGGATCAAATGGAAGCCCATAGAATGCTCCACCTTTTTCTCAAAGGAAGTAGGGTAGAGGTGCTTAGATCTTGGAGTATTTGTAGAGAGAAATCAAGTTTTAGAGAGAGAAAGAGCCGATTTAGGGTTTTAGGATGAAAAGATACAAAATTTCTGTATAAAAATGAGTTGTTGCGAACTGATATATGCGAGGCTTGCTCGAGCAAAGGAATTGTCGTTTAAGCGACCAGACACAATAAATGACCTCGCTCGAGCGCAATAAGCGTCGCTTGAGTGCAGAATACATACCTTCAGAAGTTTTACAGACACACACACCCTTGCTCGAGCGCAAAAAGTCTCACTCAAGTGAAGGATTTCACCTTCCCAGAAATTCTGCGTTTGGAAAAACACTACTGAGAGCTTTCAAATCTCACTCGAGTGCAAGAAACCTCGCTCGAGCGCAAGAAGCCTCACTCGAGCAAAAAAGCAATTTTCTAGACAACTAGCAACTAACCTACTCCGAATGTCCAAGACATCCCAATACTCAAACTCACAGAAAAATGGGGGCAAATAAGACATGGATAACAATATTAAACCACGAAACCTGAGTCCGGAATATAACAAAGGTCGAGTCAAAATCGGGATCGCTATAGAAGTAATTCTGACAACAAGGGCATATGTATCAAAATAGTCTATACCTTATTTTTGCCAAAAACTTTGGCTACCAGTCTTGCTTTGAAAGTATGTACTAAATTATCAGTATTGTACTTTTTTTTTCTTCTAGAAACCCATTTGCAGCCAATAGATTTAGAACCCAAAGGTAAATCAACCAATGTCCGAGTCCCATTCGACATAAGTGAATCCATTTCATCATTGATGGTTTCCTTCCAGAATGCCGAATCTCTAGAACTCATGGCCTCTTTAAAAGTTCTAGGATCATCCTCAATGTTTAATGACATAGGCATTAACCTTGTCAAATTTTCTCTATCTCCTTTTACTAGAAAAATAATAGATTGTGATGAGAAAAATTCGAGATCTAGGCCTTTCTCTTTTCTTAGTCTCTGACTTCTTCTAGATTCTTCAGTAGGAACTATATGTCTTTTGACATTATTCTGTGGCTCTAATTCTGGAGAAGAATTAGGTTCAAAATTCCGTAATTCTAACTCTTGAGAGGAGTTTTCAGTCCTTACATCTTTAGAATCTGTATGGAATTTATTTTCAAAAAATTATGCATCCTGAGATTCTACAATTATATTAGACTAGAGATCATGAAGTCTATAAGCCTTATTATGTTCAACATATCCAATGAAAATACTTTTCATTGCTCTAGGCCCTAATTTGGATTTTTTTCAGATTCGGTACCAGATAATAAGCCAAACACCCCCACACTTTTCAAATATGACAAATTATGTTTTCGTCCTTTCCAAAATTCACAAGGACATTGATTTGTCTTCCTAGAAATTATTCTATTATGTAAACAACAAGCAGTATATAATGCATCACCCAACAAATTTAAAGTTAATTGAGCATTTACTATCATACAATTTACTATTTCTATAATTGTTCGATTTTTCCTTTCGGTTAAATCATTTTGATGAGGTGTGTAGGGTGCAAATTTCTCAAGTATAATACCATACAATTCATAGAAATTATCAAACTCATGGGGAAAATATTTCATTCTTCTATCACTTGTAAAGACTTTGATTTTCTTATTCAATTGGTTTTCAACTTCACTTTTGTGAACTTGAAACTTATTGAAAATTTCATCCTTCGTTTTCATAAGGTAAACATGTGTATGTTTAGAAAAATCATCTATGGAAGTGACAAAGTACATTTTCCCCCCATGAGTTAAAACTCCATTCAACTCACAAATTTCAAAATGAATTAAGTTTAAAATGTTAGTAGTTTTAGAAACACTAAAAAGATTTCTTAGTTATCTTAGACTTAGGACAAACTTCACATTTATCACAATTTGAATCATGGTAATTAATTAAACCAAATTTGCTTATGTTTTTAATGGATCTAAAATTTAAATGTGCAAGTCTACTATGCCACAAAGAAAAAGACTCAACAACATAATAAGAAGTTGTGTTATTCTCATTAACATTTAGCATAAACATCCCATTACAACCATAGCATTTTCTAATAAATTTTCCATTCTTAGTCAGGATCAACTTATCGGATTCCAAAACCTGAAAGCCTCACTTGCATACAAGATGAACAGAAACTAAATTCTTTCATATATCAGGAACATGAAACACTCAGAAGAGTCAACAATTTTCCAGAAGTGAAATTCATATCAATATTGCATTTTCCAGCAACTTGTGCACAATCATGGTTTCCCATTTGAGCCTCTTGTCCATCCAATTTTTCATATGACTTGAACAATGACTTGTCCTTACACATGAACCGTTGCACCGGAATCAAACTACCATCCAGAAGAAGTATCAACCATGTTGATTTTAGTCACCATTATAACTAGTGGTTCTTCTACCATATCGGCGGATGTTTTCTGCTTTTTGGAATGACACTCTTTGGCATAGTGTCCCGTCTTGTCACACTTGTAGCAATTTCCTTCTTCTTGGTTCTTTCTCTTTTGTTGTTGTTGGCACGGTTCTTATCAGATTCAACATTATGAACATTAGACTGAACATCTCTTATCTTCTCTCTATTATGAGATTCTTCTTGAAATCGAAGGAGCTTTTGAATTTGCTCAAAGGAGAAGTTCTCTACCTTATACAGAAGTTTTTTTTTTTTTTTTTGATAATCTTTCCAAGATAGGGGAAGTTTTGCAATAATTTCCCTAACTTGAAAATACTCTGGAAGTTTTATGTTCATTGCAAATATGTTATTAACAATGCTTTGCAATTTATGAATCTAATCTAAAATGGGTTTTCCATCAGTCATACAAAAATTAAAATATTTTGAAATTAGGAATTTATTTGTACCTTCCTCCTGAACCTTGAATTTAAATTCTAGTGCATCCTAGATTTCTTTTTCAATCTTAACTTCTTTATAAAAATTGTAGAGACGATCTAATAGTGCATTCATAATATGTCCTCGCTAGAGCAAAGCATCTTTAGCGCGCTTCATCCTTTAAGACTTCCAGCCCCTCCATCCTTAGGTTCTAGAATTGATTCAAGATTTGGATCTAGAATGTAGTACACCTTCATTGCAATAAGTAGGAAAATCATCTTATCTTTTCAGCAGGTAAAATTAGTTCCATCAAACTAATCAAGTTTAACCAGATCTTGGTTCATCATTTTGATTGAAGTTGAATTCTTCTCGGTCTCTATTGTTTAATACAAATCAAATTATTACGTTCTAAAATTGTTGGGATAAAAAAAACGAGAAGAACAAAATTGGCTGGCTTGAGGCTTATTTTATAACGTAATTTGTCCCCACTCGATTGAGTTTGCTGATGGGCTGTAGGCAAAGTCATTCCTAGGATACAACAAGCCTTGGATGAAAAACGACAAATAGCAGAGTTGGTGAATTTCTTATGAAATCGTAATTAAATAGTTCTATTCTGATAGAGAGATTGAGAGTTTTGAAATGAGTAAAAGTTGTTGCCTGCAAGAGTTTATACAGACACAGAGGTGTCTGTTCAAATGGATACAATCATTCCAATAGGTGCCTTTATATTCCAATACGTATCTGCTAGTTTGGTGTCTATTCAAATAGATACAAACATTCCAATAGGTGCCTTTACATTCAATAGGTACTTTTTAGTTTGGTGTCTATTCAAATAAATATAAACATACCAATACTTTTTAGTTTGTAAATAACACATCTATTGACAACTTTAATCTGAACCCTTCACTTATAATTTTTAAATTTAGACCATTGATCAAGCGTTCCAAATTCAAAAAATTAATCAAACTCAAAATAGGCACAAAAACTATTATGCTATCAAACATATCTCAACATAAATCAAATTCAGAATTTAAAACTGCCTTTAAAAAATAATAATTAAAAAAAAGGGTAAAATAATGATTTTAAAAGGGAACTTGCAAATACAATAGAGAAAGCAAAGTCAAGCAAAACAAGACATTATGGCTCTCACATGAACGTGCAGCTGTTTGGAATAAATTCCTCAAATGTGCATGCATATGCCTCTGGCCATGGAGGTGCCGATAGATCATAACCAGATTCTGTCTGTGGTGGCAGCGGTGGTGGTGGTGGGAAGTTCTTCAATTTTTGCCTTTGAAGTAGCAGCACCACCACCGTGCTCATCACCCACAACAAACTTCTTGTGGGTATCACTTTCATGACTCAATTCATCTTTGTTCCCTTTGAATGACAACTTCACAGTCTTGGAATAGGTCACCTCTACATGTTTCAACCCTTTAATTGCTGAGAATTGTTGCATTTGAGGCACCAAGTCTTGGTCATGAAACTCAAACGCAATTTGCATGTTGTGGTTGTGCACTTGTGGGCTTTGCTCCAACAAGACTCCTTTTTTAAAATGTTTTTGAAGCTTTTGTATGACTCTGTGTGGACTTGCGGTACCTATAAGAATTATAAAATTTTCTATTAGAACGATGTGACTGTGATATCTTTATAGTTAAACATTTTAAAATGACAAATCTCAAAGCACCTATTGTTGGAGCATGTGTGAAGAAAGTAGAGTTTTATATTGAATAAAGAGTAAAAGATATGAGTTTTAATATACATTAGATGAGCTCTCTACTTATAGACTTAAGCTTTTAAGTGAGTATGAATTCCAAATAATATATGTTGGGTCTTGATATGGCGTTTGTGGATTCTAGAGTTTCTCCCTAATGGATTGGACCGGTATTGTTGTGCTTATGGGCTCCCTCATGTCATAGTCACATTCTTATCATATGACTAGATTCTGTTAAAGATTTAAATAATTGAGTAACAAAAATGAGGCGTTGACATTTGTGTAGGAACCAAAGTGAGATTTTACAATTTCATGTATAAGGACCAAAGTGGGATTTGACCAGAAGTGCAGAGGATTGGCTATCATGATTTCATGTGTAAATGCCAAAGTAAGATTTGATGTAAAGTGCTGGGATACAAAGTATAATTTACCCTTTAACTTTTAGACACTTATTTTAGGTATATAAATAATAATTAGAATAATATATTTACATGCATACATGTATAGCAAATACATTGTTGTTCCTAAATTATGTTCAGCAATATTACAAAACTAAACAATAAATAAATAGAAAAGTACTAAAAAAACATATTTATGGATCACAATCATTTTAGATGAAACTCATATTATACTAATCTTAAATCTACAACATGGTATGTTTTTCATGGTCCATAGCATTTCTGAATTATGTTTTTCTTTGTAATTTTGGTCCGATATTTCAATTGTGTTTTATTAATTTAATTTTCAACTTATTTAATTTGTGTTTAAATCATCTCCAACACCATTTGTTTCCAAAATTTATTCCAAATTTGGACACGAAATCTCTTATAAAATTTGAATGAAATAATGTTGGGGACCACTTAAATAAAGACAAAAATAAAAATAAGTTAGAAATCAAATTGTCATCATGAAAAATCATAGCAAGATAAAAAATATCAAAATAGTTGATAAGATAAAATGTTACATCTTATACATCAATTAATCACTTTTTTTTTCTCTCACAACTATTTATTTAACTATAAAAAAAAATTCACAAATCATCCCAAATATAAATTTGTTTCATCTCATAAAATAGCCAAATTTTCAAATGCAGCCTAAATGGTGTGAAGTACTATTTTAAAAATGTTAAATAACTTCTCCAAAAGCATGGATAAATATTCAGTTATCTCAGGATAAGTGAAAGCATTTACATATATGTTAAACTATCTTTGTTAAATACTATGAAATATAAATACTCTGACTTAGAGATGTTAGGCGTTTTCTCGTGTTATTATAATCAAATTCTATAGTTGTTTGAGGTTAGCTTTTTTAATATATATATTTTTTATTTTTGTATAGAATTTCAAAAATTAATATTGCGTTTAAAACAGTTGAGTAGCTTTTTGAATTTTTTTTTTATAAAAAAGTTGAGTTTTTTTTTTCTCTTTTTTTGTCAAAAAACAAATGATGATAAATATATATATTTTTGATTATTTAACCCAAAAAATTAGCTTTTTAAGAACACCCGAAACAACCTTTTGGCGGATACATGGGACTGGAGCTTCACAAAAGTCTCATTTGACCCATGCTATTTTAGTATTTATAATAAAAACTAACATTTTTGCCCATTGCAAATCAATATAATTTTAATTCAACACCTAAAATTGTAAAGAATTTTACATATAACTCTGCATTTAAATAATTTATGAATCCACCATTGACTTACAATAGCCTAAGGCTCCCTTTGGGAAGAGCGAAACCAAGTTTTTTTTGACTATTTTAGCCACAAAAGACAAAATAGGTTATTTTAGTCACAAAAAACAAAACATCACATCCAACCCATAATCATTACACTCTTCTCTCACAAAAAAAGTAAAAAAAGTCAAAAAATCAAAAAACGTTTCCCAAACCAAGCTTTTTAATTCAGGCTAAAATAATTAAAAAAGTCAAAAAGGTAACCCCCTTCTCAAACGACACCTAAGTTGTAGAGACTAGTCCATAGTCATCGTGTCAACAAACCCGCCAAATCAGGGCAGTTTCTATCAATTTGTTGTCGTTGATGTCTGATGCCGGTGTATCCATTACCATTGCAATGAAAAAAATAAATTGAAAGGTTGATTCTTATGTCTCTGTATTTAGTTGTATAATTTAATATCATAATTAAAATGATAATAAATTATAACTAATATTATAATATATATGATCAAATTATAACTAATACTCTTAATAAATCATAACTAAATACTATAAATGTCATAACTATAAAGGGTATATGGTACATACTCAAAATAAAACCGCTCATTTAATATTGTTCTTTTTATGTTGGTAATATCAGATTAAATCAATCACGAAAAAGCAATGTTAGGATTCTTTAAAAAGTTATTAATTTTATATAATACTCAGACGAGTATGTGACCCTATCATATAAGACCCATATTTAATTAAATATTATACAAAACATTTAATAATTCATTATTTTTAGAAACTTCTGATTTTTATTACGAAATCTAGTTTGTCTGTGTCTAAAACTAAGCTGGACACCATATTTCATTCATCTAATACTTTTCTTTGGTTTTTCAATGTTACCATGTCAACAAACGCGCAAAATTTGGACGGGTTTTTATCAAATTTGGTTAGGTCGTTGTGTGTGAGAGAGAGAGAGAGAGAGAGAGAGAGAGAGAGTTAGGTTGATATTCGAATCTATCTCTCCCAATTCCATTCCAATGGAAAATGAAACATGGAATTGATGGTTATTTTGGAAACACGATTAACAATAATTTTTTTTTTAATGTTTTTTTGAAAACAGTAAAAAAAAAAAATTTAAAAAATCACTTTTTAATCTACTTGTTAAAATAGGCCAATGTCTCCGTATGTTGTTACATAATTGAATCAAAATTTTAAAATTATTGATTTCAGGTGTCTATTTTATATTTTTTTAAATAATAAAGATTTTTATTTTTTTTATTAATTTTAAATTTGAGCCATTAATTTTTTGTTAATTTTTTTTGAATTTTTTTGATTTATATAAAGGGTATTCTAAGTTAGTTTACGCACACCAGACTAAGTTTTTACAATCCAAACAAACATTTCGAAGTCCCTATAGCTAGAACAAGTATTTCGAAATAAGGTTTTAAGTCTGCAATTCGTGACTCCAAAAATTTTTACTGACGAGAGAAATCGAACTTAAGACCTGAAAAGAAACAAACTCTCAAGTTCCAAATTTCATTGACCAGGCCATACTTTTTTTTTTTTTTTTATAGATGGTTGAAGGCCTGTAGAAGCCAAAGCACATAAAAAACAGAGAAAAGAAACCAATGCTAAGTGTGAGTGTTGATTTTTGATCGCACAACCAAACGGGGAACTCAGTTGGAGAGTACCGGTAGAATAGATTAAGTTCGAACAACCTGTCACAGAAAGATAAGAATCAGGCGGTTGTTCGTCCACCCGGGGATACTCCGACGCTCAAGTCAATAATCAATATCTTTTAAAGATAGCAAATTGTGCTTAAACTCACAAAAAAGAACTTATCCTAGACCCATGAGGGTGCCCTGCTTATATAGTCAGCACTGACCTGATCCCTGTACAAGCCTTATTTCAGTGGACTCAAGCTCAATGCTCATCCTGGACTCTTAGCTAGATAGGGATAAACTCCCTAAGAGCTTTATCTTTATCCAGACTGAAATCCTCCATTGTTCTAGGACTCTTGTCCCTTATCCGCTCATCTCGGATTCCGGTATCTCCGCAGATAACCTTGGCCTAGCCGAGATCACCTCGGCGCATGTCCAGGCCACGTGGCACCTCGGCTGACATCTCAACGTCACCTTGGTCACATGCTGTTATTCACAAAATATGCCCCCACAACTACCCCCTAGGTTCTATTACCTCGGCAACCTGAGGTGATGAAGCCTACACCACTTGCTTATACACTATGTCAGCTAAAATTTATTCTTCCCTTCTACTGAGGTCACGACTCGTCGGTTTTAAGTTCCCAGGACTTCACTGCCCATCTTTACAAAAGATCAGGAACCCAGAGTCAAGTTCTTTAAAATCTCAACCAAGATCACTTATCTAGCTGAGGTTTTTGCTTCATTAATCAAGAACTCCAAAGGTTTTGATTGCGTATGAGCTGTCACGCACAGTTTACTGAACTGTTTCCTCCACGCGTCCCTTTCTCATTGGTCTGTACTTGACACGCGCTATCAGGTCGCGTCGCTTTTGCACACGCCGCCTGACAGACATGTCATCCAAGGCGTATTCATTTTCTTTTGCCGCCTTTTTGAGTTTTAATAAAACTCTTTCTCTCTCTCTCTTTTTGCCTCTTCACTTTCGTAAAATTTGATTTCTTTCTCTTGTGCTCAAACTTTCGCTATCTAGATTCCGTCATTTTCATACCTACGAAGCTTTGTACTTGCTCCGATTTCCTTTTTCGGCGACCTTTTCATATGGTAAGTTCACAATTTCTTTCCCCTTCAAGTTCAGCCTTTCATTATTCCTTTGATTTGTTTCAAATCTATTACCTGTTAACATACTGGTT
This sequence comes from Camellia granthamiana, assembly GCA_036172215.1. Classification (NCBI taxonomy): domain Eukaryota; kingdom Viridiplantae; phylum Streptophyta; class Magnoliopsida; order Ericales; family Theaceae; genus Camellia; species Camellia granthamiana. The sequence continues at coordinate 158,337,532 of CM069903.1, read as the reverse complement.
GCTGCCATTGCAAATCAATTTTTGTTCTTGAATCTTCGCTGTATTTTGAATCTCGTGTTTGTTTGCGATTTGTGTTGTTCAATATATCCTTGTGTCTATTCACACTATTCGTGATTTCTCGCACACACGTACATAGTGTTCATAATTTTGAAGCTTTAACAACTTTGCCACTGTTCTTGGCGTTTGCACATCCGTACACACCTACTCAATGTTTCTTGAAAAATGTTGCTTTCTTGATTCAGAATCATGTTCTTTTCTGTTTTTCTTTGACTTGTTTCTAGATTCTTGCCTTTGATTTTTGTTTCTATATAGACTTAGGTTTGAGATTTGATAGAAATCACATTCTTTTGGAAAATTGAAAAAAATTCCCCCTAGATCTTCAAAAACTTTTTTCGCATTCCAGTTTAGGTTTTAGTCGAGGTTCTCAATCCCTACCACTTTCTTCTCTCTGACATTCATCACAAAACACTCTAAGCCGAGATAATGGGTATGTTTAGGTGGAGGGTAGATACCCCAGAAAAACTTGAGCACTTTAGGAGAGAGTTTTCCATCCCAACTGACATCCATATTAGGTTGGTTGGGGAGGAGGACTCTATTATGCCGGATGAGATTCCATACCCTGCCCAGTGGTTGCATTTCTCAAATGTGAACTTCGGTTTCCCTTTGATACTCTCTTTTGTGAAATCCTTCATTATTAGAAACTTAACCCCATGCAACTTGCCATAAACTCATATAGGGTCATCAATGGCATAATTGAACTAGCACACCGAGAAAAAGATAGGATCACTTTAGCCGACATCTAATTCTTCTATACCATGGTGGCCTTAAGTCTGAAAGAGGCTACATATACTATCTCAAGCCCATGTCCACTGCCTACAAATTAATAGCCGACCTTTCAGACTCTAACAAGGGTGCTGGAGATGATTACTTCATCTTCTCAGGCAATTGGGAATTTGCACCTGACGACGACCTTCATTTCTATTCTCTGCGCCGATCAGTGTTTAAAGAGGGTGATGGTAAGAGCTGAGTTATCTTTTTAATCATCTTCGGCTAGGATTTGTCAGTATATACCTTTTTTTTTGTAATGTTCTTCTTCTTTTTTTTTTTTTGGTTTTGTTTTGTTTTTGTTTTTGTTTTATTTTGTTTTTTTTTTTTTTTTTTTGCAGCTCTTTCCCAGCCAGCAAAGGATTTTCGGTAGACTTTCTTCCCCAGCCCCAATCTAAAAAGGCTTTTAGGTTTGGATATTAATAAGCACAAAGCCCCTTTGCTGCTTAATTATATCCTAACCTACAAGTCTACGTTACCCAACGTCCCACGTCGAAGCAAGACTCCCCCATCAGCAACAACTCTAACAGTTGCTTCATTGCCAAGGCCAAATCAGGCCTCTTCATCAAACCCAGTAGAGCAACCCTCCACAACTGCTCCAGCTCAACTAATCCCACCATCTCAACACCGATGCCGACGTCGTGCTCTACCAAACGTACCAGCAGGTCGAACTCATAGCCGCAAATGACAAGATTCTGAAGCGTCGGCCTACGATCCGACCAATCCTCCCATCGCCTTTCCTGCTATTCACTTCGGCACCAAAGTTACCCTTGCTGCCACTGCCGATGAAATGGGCCGTCGTCGAGGACCTTCTAGCCGATATTCTTGGGGTAATGACTATTCAGTCCTCCCTCTCAACCCAAGCCAAAGCCTAAGAGAGTCAAGAAGGCTAAGGCCAAGGCTACAGTGACTCAGATTGATTCTGAGGACACTGTACCGATCTTAAAACTGGCCGAGTTTGAGAAGAGTACTCCTGCTGCCGACAAGAGGCCAGCCGAGGCCCCATCGCCTAACGCCCCTCTTGCAAAGAAGCCGAGGTCTGACCACCCTAAAGGTAGCAGCAGCTTTCCCCGCAGCATGATCTGGGTGCCCGAGGTTATGGTAGGGGACAGACCTTTGACAGCTGGTGACAGCGCGATCCAGGGCGTAGAGGTCGACCCCGCCTTGTCAACGGTTGTGCTCTTACCAGAAGATTTGAATCAAATGGCCGACCTCCACGAGTATGAGAACTTTGGCCTGATGATGCAACACTCAATCTTGGTAAGCCTCCTTATTTACTCTTTTATAGTCTTTCAACACTTAGTCAAATTTTTCATAATCTGTTTCAATCTTTGCAGGCCATTCAGCACGCTCATTCATACGCGGTCAAGACAGAGATGACAAGGAAAGAATTGTCAAAGAAAACTCAAGAAGCTGCCAAACTCTTGTCCTCGCTTAATCATGTCGAGGCCAACAATAGAGCTCTGTTGGATCAAGCCAAGGCTTCCAGGGCTGCTCAGAACCAAGCCGAAGAGAAAGCAAAAACGATCGAGGCTGAAGCCGAAGCTGCCAAAGTCGATCTTCAGGCTGCCAAAGCCAAGGCAGCTGAGTTAGAGGCCAAGCTCTAAGAGGCCCTTGACTCAAAAGTTGTCGAGGTCAAGGCGGCCGATGAAAAGGCTTTCGAAGAAGGGTAGGCCGCCGTCCGCGATCAATACAAAGGGCAAGTTAACCTGGCTTGCAACCGAGGTTATTACCTCAGCTGGACGACGGCGCTCAACAAGATGTCTGTCCTAATGGACTCCCCACTCCGTGATATTGGCCAGCTCTAAGTGCTTTTCCCTCCGGCTCCACAAGAATTTGATGACGACGTCGAGGAGGATGACGCAAAGGAGGAGGTTGCAAATGAAGACGAGGCTGCTGTTGGGGCCAAGTCCCCTACTCTAAATGAGCAAGTCCTTGACTTGACTCAAGATGAGGAGGACGAGATCTCCAAGAGTGCCTCTCCCAAGAGAGCCATGTCAGAAGCCGAGGTATAGATAGCCGAGAAGAGCCTCGACCAAACTCTTCTCGTGATCGATGCTGAGATCGAGGCAGAGAGGACTGCCAAGAAGCTTTCCCAACTGTCTACCCAGGTCGATACACAGCCAATCACCGAAGCAGAGCGGTCCACTTAGAATCTCTTCCCTTTTTGTACTTTGTACTTTTTCCTTTGTAGTCATTGTAACCTTTTGAACAATGTTTTAGCTTCAGTTTGGCTGATGTGCCTTTTTTGTACCCGAACAAGTTGTCTTTTTTGCCAGGCCAAAGTGCCTTTTTGTTTGTGAACAAGTTCCAACTTCTGAGTGTAAGTCTTATATTTCCTTATAAGTGTTGAATGCTATGCTTGCTGCTTTCCTTCTATGCATTGTATGCTTTCATACTTAAAATATTTTTGCATATCTTCAAAGTATACCTTAACTGTATAATAACTTCAGGGTAGAGTACCTCGGATATAAACCTTGGTTGTTTGTCTCGGCCAACAATTTGAAAACCTCGGCTAACTTGTAAAAATATTTCAAAATATTTTTACAAGTGTTGTTTCTCTAGACTTATTTAGTCAAGCGTTGCTCTTTCATTTCCACTTACTGTCTTCTATCAAGACTTCGCCCTTCCAACCTTGGCAACCTGGTTGGTCATCTCGGGTAATATGTATCTCGGATACGTCTTTCATAATTACCTCGGCTAACTTCAACTTGTAAATTTTCTCTTAAATTTCAACAAGTGTTAAGCCCATTTTATCTTGTAAATTCTTCTAAAAAATTTCAAGAAGTTCCAAGCTTTTAAACTTTTAAGTTTATTCATCATTCTCCAGCTCCCTGCTCCCTAATGTGAATCTAAGTCCTACTTAAGTTCACATTATGCATTTATAGCCTTTCGCCGAAGTCAGATTCAAACAAAGACTAGCCGAGGTGTTCAATCTTGGTTTCTCTATTAATCCTATTAAAGCACACTAAGTTCCATTCGGAGTTTAACTCTGCCGATATGGCAAACCTAGATTAATTCAACTTAGTTTAACTCTATTATATGCAAGTATAATTCAACTCTGCTATATAATAAGTCTAGGTTACTCGTCATGCTTCATTCAGAAATATCGCCAATTTAGTTCAACTCTATTATATGCAAGTATAATTCAGCTCTACTATATAACAAGTCTAAGTCATTCATCATGTTTCATTCAGAAACATCGCCAACTTAGTTCAACTTTATTATATGCAAGTATAATTCAACTCTGCCATATAATAAGTCTAAGTTATTCGTCATGTTTCATTTGGAAACATCGTCATAGGACTGGTCAGTCCTATCGCACAAATATAAAAATCATTAAAATCAAACTAGCATTTTATTATGGCTTCAGCTAATAAAATTATGACATAAACTTTTAAAAGATAAAAGACTAATGATAAAAGAACTTCAAGTTACAAGCGTTCCAGAGTCTTGGCAACTCTTTGCCATTACTGTCTTCAAGCCAGTATGCCCTATTGCCGGCGACCGAGATGATTCTTTAAGGCCCCTCCCAGTTTGGGTAAAGTTTTCCCTCCCTGGGATCCTTCTTGTTGCCGACGACCTTTCTTAGGACGAGGTCCCCAACCTTAAACTCTCTTGGGTTGACCTTCTTATTATAAGCCCTAGCAAGTTGTTGTTGGTATGCCTCCAGCTGAATTGCTACTCCCTCTCTTTTCTCCTCCAGCAAGTCCAGATATCGAGCGAGGAATGTCTCATTAGTCCCATTCTTTACTCCCTGGGTTTTGATCCCAAGGATGCCGACTTCCAGTGGGATAACTGCTTTAGTGCCATAAGCCATGGCAAAAGGAGACTCTCCAGTTGATCTTTTCGACGTAGTCTGATATGCCCAAAGCACACTGGGCAACTCTTCCACCCACTTCCCTTTTACTGCTTCCAGCCTCTTCTTGATCCCATCCAAGATATTTTTATTGGATGCCTCTGCCTGACCATTGCTCTGAGAGAAACTTGGAGTGGAGTAGTAGTTCTTAATTTTGTACTTTGCACAGAAGCCGTTAATTAGCTTACTGTCAAATTGTGTATCATTATTTACTATTATTGCCCCCGGGATCCCAAACCTGGTGATGATGTTCTTCCATATAAAGTTCTTAATATCAATGTCTCGAATCTTTGCAAGGGGTTCAGCTTCTACCCACTTCGTGAAGTAATCGGTTGCTACCAGCAGAAACTTCCTTTGCCCAGTTGCTTAGGGCAGTTGTCCAACAAGGTCCATGCCACACTGGGCAAATGGCCAAGGGCTGGATACTGGGTTTAAATCTGCTACTGGTTAATGCATCAAAGGTGCAAACCTTTGACACTTCTCGCATTTTCTGACATAGGCTTCAGCACCCTTCTGTATGTAGGACAACTAGTACCCTTAAGTAATGGCCCTATGAGCAAGTGATCTGCCCCCAGCATGGCTTCCACATACTCCTTCATGTATTTCATACAAGAAGTCTTCAACTTGAGAGGGATACACACATCTTAACAGGGGACCAGTGAAGGATCTCCTATAGAGATGGCCATCTGCTGTTAGGCTGAACCTGGCCGATTTTAACCTGGTCTTATGTGCCTCTTTTCGGTCGTCTGGCAGTTAGCCATCCCTAAGGAACATTACTATTGCATCCATCTAACTTTGGCCCATCTCCACACACATTGCTTCATATTTAGTGATTAGTGGTTCTACACTTGGCCTGACAAATAATCAACCATTATTGTCCTTGCCTCCCCTGATTTTATTGCACTAGCCAGGTTAGCCAAGGCATCGGTATGACTATTATCATCTCGGCTAACCTGCTGTAGCCGGCAATCCTAGAACAAGGCCAGCAGTCTAATAACTTCTTTGACATAGGATATCATTCTTTCATCTCGGGCTGCGTACTCGCGTGTTGCCTGATTTACAATAATTTGGGAGTCACAAAAGACTACCACTTCATTGGCTTCCATTGCTGTTGCTAACTTCAAACCTGTGATTAGTGCCTTATATTTTGCTTCATTGTTTGAGGCCTTGAACCCCAAATGAATAGATTGCTCTAACATTCACCCATCTGGCGATACTAACAATACTCCTGCCCCCGTTCCTTAGCAATTTGAACTTCCATCAACAAACAGGCGGAATGAGTCACCGATGTAGATGTCGCAGGGCTTTGGTTTCTCTACCTTCTTCTACTTTGCTGTTGTGGAGTTTTTCATTCCCAGCTGGGTTTCTCCTTGTTCCCTTGGACACCCTAAGCCACGGCTCACCGGAGTCTGACGTGGGATGACACCAGGTGTGAACTTGACCACAAAGTCGGCCAGAACCTGGCCTTTAACTGTTGTTCTGGGCCTAAACTCTAAATCATATTGGCGCAACACTACTGTCCATCTGGCTACCCTGCTTGTTAGATCTCCTTGCTGCAGCAGGGACTTCAAGGGATGCTCAGTCAACACCACAATCTTGTGAGCTTGGAAGTAGTGATTCAGTTTTCTCGAAGCCATCACCAGGGCTAGTGTTAACTTTTCCAAGGATAAGTACCTGGTCTTTGCACTTGCTAAGGTTTTACTCACATAGTATACTGCCATTTGTTCTCCCTTCTCTTCTCTAATTATCACTGCACTCACTGCGTGCTCTGAAACGACCGAGTATAAAAATAGTTCCTCTCCAGGTACTGGATTTGACAGAACTGGAGCTATTGTCAGGTACTTTTCAAGTCGGCCAAGGCGACTTCGCATTCCTCTATCCACAAAAAATTTGTGGCGTTCTTTAACAAACTAAAAAATAGTTTACACTTATCCGAACTTCTACTTATAAACCTGTTCAGGGCTGTAGCCTTTCCAGTCAACATCAACACTTGTTTTGCCGATATCGGGCTTTTCAAGGCAAGAATGGCCATGATTTGATCCGAGCTTGCTTCAATGCCCCTTCTGGTAACCAAGTATCCTAGGAATTTACCAGACCTGACTCCAAATGTGCATTTCGAAGCATTGAGTCGGAGCCGATATGTTCTCAGGATATTAAAAACTACCTTCAAGCTGGCGAGGTGATTCTCGGGTTCTTTGGTCTTCACGACCATGTCATCAATGTATACTTCTACTGTTTTGCCAATCAGATGTCTGAACATCTTGGTTACCAACCTCTGGTAGGTTGCTCCTGCATTTTTTAACTCAAAAGGCATCACTCTGTAGCAATACAGCCCTTTCGGGGTAATAAATACAACCTTCTCCTCATCAGGGGGATACATCGCTATCTGGTGGTATCCCCTGTAAGCATCCAAGAAGCTCATCCTTCCATGCCTTGAAGTGGCATCTACTAATTGATCAATCTTGGGTAGTGGGAAACTATCTTTGGGACAAGCCTTATTCAAGCTGGTGAAGTCCACGCAGACCCTCCACTTTCCATTCTTCTTTTTCACAGTAACTATGTTTGACAACTAAGTTGGGTAGTTTACCTCCCGAATAGCTCTGGCCTCCAATAATTTGTCCACTTCCTCCTCTACTACCTCCACATGAACCATCATCGGCCTCCTTGCTCACTAAATGACAGGTTTAGTCGACCTATCTACATTTAGTCTATGGAAAGTGACCTCGAGATCAATGCCCAGGCATCTCGTAGGGCGTCCAGGCAAACACCTCTATGTTTGTTTGCAAGAATGTTTTTAACTCCCTTTCCTCTTCTTCAGCTAAGCCTGAGCTGAGAAGGAAGAAGCGTTCTTCATCCCCTTGTTGGGCCAGAATTTTCTTTATGGCTTCCTCACTTTTATCGGCCGGCTCTTTACTGACGTCATCCAGGATCTCCATGTCCTCATCTTCAATTTCTACTGTTTCTGCCTCTCACACGTTGCAGGTGGATTTCATTGTTGCCATGGAGCAATTTTTTTCTTGTACTTGATCTCCTCTAACCTCCTTAATTCCATGCTTCGTTAGGAACCGCAACAGCTGGTGCAATGTTAAGGGAACAACCCTCATTGCGTGCAACCATGGCCTCTCCAATATAACATTGTAAAGAGAGGGGGTGTCAATTACTGTGAACTCTATGCTTACCTTCTTGGTGCTTTCCTGCACCTCCAAACTTATTGCTCCCAGGGGCCATATCGGCATTCCATTGAACCCGACCATTGGGCTGTTGGACTGCTCCAAATCATCTCAATGAAGGCCAAGTTTCTTGTAACATCTGACATACATGATGTCATAAGAGCTGCCTTGGTTAATCAGAATGCGCCTTACCTGGCATTCTCCAATCTTGAGGGTTACTACCAGAGCATCGTTGTGTGGATGCTGCAAAAGGACACCATTGGTCCCTGGTACTCGTTTGTCCTAGGCCTCTTTTGTTGGACCTGACACACATGCTGCAAGTGTTTTACCTTCTGGGTTTCTCCTCGTATATCATGCTCACTAACCTTTGAGTGGATCACATTGATCACCTGAGTTTCTGCTTGTTATGGTTGTGGTGGAGGTGGTGTTGCCGGTGCTTGGGGCAATCTCACATGTTCTTCCCTCATTCTGGTCTCATCTACTAGGTCCCTCAAGTGATCTTGTCTGACTAGATCTTCCAAATACGACGTTAGGGCTTTGTAACCCTGAGTCAGGTGTCCATCTTTATTGTGGTAAGCACAGTGCTTCCCTAGACTTCTCTCCATAAATTCGCTAGGGATCCTTTCTGGCGCTCTGTAATACGGCTGGTTCCTGATCCTTTTTAGAACTTTATAAATCGGGATCCGGAACACAGTGGTGATTGCCTGTGCAGCCCTCAACCCTGTTTCTTGTTTATTAAATCCAGTATTACCTCGGCCGTGCTTTGGTGAGCCGTTTCTCTTTTCCTGCTTTGGTGCCTTTGCTCCTGGTGTATCCTCTTATGCTCTGGCATATTTCTCGATTGTTGCCATGAGCTCTTCCATACTCTTTGCCAGTGACTTTCGAAGCATGCAGTCATCCTCCGGGCCATTTTTAAAAGACACGACCACCAACTCTTGGTTACATCCCGATATTCGATTGAATACCTCATAATACCTTTTGGCATAAGCCCTGAGGCTTTCGCCCTCGCTAATTTTCAAAGCCATCAGGGAGTCTACCCTTAATGGTTGCAACTTGTTCGTGACAAACCTGGCCACAAACATCTCGGCTAGGCCTTCCCAATTCTTCACAGTTCCTTTTGGCAACTTGTGAAACCAATCCGAAGCGATTTCCACAAAGGATGAGGGGAACACCTTGCACAACAACATTCGTTCCCAGTATATAAGGCCATTGAATTCAGGTATAAACCGACGTGAAAGTTCGGATCTGACTTACCGTCATATATCTGGAACCTCGGCATATGGAACCTTTTTGGGGCCTCAAACCTATCCAGCTCTATTGAGAACGGCGTCCTCAACTTGACGGGTGATGTGACCTCGACATTCTGTCGCTTCCTCTGGAGGTAGTCCCTCAAATCCTCCTTAGTCCGACCAGGAGCTCGGTTGTCGACGGATTTCAGCCTTTTTGGTGCGCTGCTCCCAGTGTCATTATGCGTCCTCTTGGATTTCTCTTCATTCACCGTGTCAAAACAAAGTTCCTTCCCTTGGACATGCCGATATTCTCCGGCATAAGTTCCCTTAGTATGAGGCGTTCTCTGAGATTCTCTTCTTATTGACTCTGCTCGCCCGACATCTCGTGAAGGCCGATGTGAGCGGTCTTTCACTCTGTCATGCTGGGGGACTACTGGAATTGCTTTCTGCCCTCCTCTCTGGGCGTTGTTCTTGGCTGCTAGAATCGACGTGTCTTTCAATGGAACCAATGGCTGCATGATGTTGTTCTGCATCATGAAATTGACAACCGATTGCAAGTCTACCAACTTGTTTGCCATTCCCTTCATCTCGCTGTCCCTCCTCCGACATCTATCTTTCCATACCTGGAGGTCGCTTTCGTTGTAATACTCGTCTTGGCCTGCTTTCTTCGGTGCGTCTCCCTCTTAGCCGACGTCTCTCTCCTTGGGATTCTGATCCCGTGTTCCTTCATTATGGTTTTCTTCCTCTGTGTTTGGATCGGCATTCTTACCACTCCTACTAGGGATGTCATCCCCGATCTTTTCTTTCTGCCCGTCGTTGGCCATCTATTCTCCTTATTTTCCCACAGACGGTGCCAAATTATGGGTGTTGATTTTTGACCACACAACCAAATGGGGAACTCGGCTGGAGAGCACCGGCAGAATAGATTAAGACCGAACAACCTGTCATAGAAAGATAAGAATCCGGTGGTGGTTCGTCCACCCGGGGGCATTCCGACGCTCAAGTCAGTAATCAATATCTCTTAAAGATAACAAATTGTGCTTAAACTCACAAGAAAGAACTTATCCCAGACCCACGAGGGTGCCCTGCTTATATAGTCAACATTGACCTGATCCCTGTACAAGCCTTATTTCAGTGGACTCAGGCTCAATGCTCATCCTAGACTCTCAGCTAGATAGGGATAAACTCCTTAAGAGCTTTATCTTTATCCAAACTGAGATCCTCCCTTGTTCTAGGACTATTGTCCCTTATTCGCTCATCTCAGATTCCGGTATCTCCATAGATAACCTCAACCTAGCCGAGATCACCTCGGCGCATGTCCAGGCCACATGGCACCTCAGCTGACACCTCTGCGTCACCTTGGTCACGTGCTGTTATTCACAAAATATGCCCCTACACTAAGCAAGAGCTGTTCCAAATCCACCTGATGCTGCTGTGAATGAGGGACTTCCTCTATCCAAACACTGACTAAGCCATACCTTGGGGTTAGAATTTTAAACCACCCCTCCCTAACTTGATGATAAGTTTTTTTTTTTTTTTTTCTTTCTTTCTTTCTTTCTTTACTTTAATTTATACTTTTATTGCATTATCTATGAATAAAAATTATAACAAATGATCTGACATTGAATTCTAAAATAAAAATAAATAAAATAATTTAAACTGCTTTAGTTTCGTTTGTTTAGTTAGAAGTGTTGGAAAAAATGATTTTTGGGGACTTTAATTTATTATTAAAGTGTGGTGACTTTAATTAAATATTAAAGTGGGTCCTAACCACTTTTTGTGTTAGGTCCAAGTGAGCCAAAAACCATTGGGTTTTGAATAAGAAATTGCCAAGAAATTGCTTCATGATGTTAGATTCATGAATAGGATTTTAAAGAGTATTTAAATCCTTTTTTCTTGGCTAAAGGGTGTGAATCCTGTTGGGCATCCAAACTTTTCATCTTTCTAGAAAGGGGGTATGGATCCTGGTTAATGGGGCTTTAATGACCAGCCATAAAGGCTGGCGGCTCTTCCTCTCTCCCCTATACATGTATAAATTGAGACCCTCCTGTCAAGTTTCAATATAGAAATTTTTGCTTCCATTTTACAAGTCAGTTTGCTAGAAAGTTCCTATTGTGAGAGAGTGCTGCCACTGTTTTTGTTCACTAAGCTAGATAGATAGTGCTTCTGCCGTAGCTGGTTTTGACCGTCGTATCCTGGGAGACAGACGTCGGGTTTCCTCAAGCACTCGACCCGTGAGGCGGCGAAATCTGTTTTAAGGAAACTGCTTCCGTGCAGGCTTCGGTTTCGTCTCTTTACCCTTTTATTGTTTTGTATATTTCTGTTGAAATTTAGTTGTAATTATCAGCATATGTTCTTGGTATATAATTTGTTTTCTTCATAAATCTATTTATTTAATTTCACAATTTTGAACAACAAGCTTAAAACAGATTTTATATATCTTATCTATGAAATTGATCAAATAGATTTATATAGACTATTAGGTTAGTTTTGTATAATGTTACTAGGAATTGTTGCGGAATTACTCACTATTTCAGTGATTGTAAATTATGCAATATTATTCTCTAATTGCTTAGCTTAATTAGAATGCTCTATCATAATTTGCATACTTAATTGTATTAGTATGATCTTGTTTTATGCGTATGGTTCATCATTCCCCTACCATGAATTGCATGAATTTTAAGGTTATAAAATATAATTTATGGATGTTGCAATTTTGACATGCTAATTCTATTCTAGTTTGAATTTGTTACATGCTTATTATTTTCTAGACTAGATTACATAATTTAATGTATTTTGGAGTTATAGAGTTTTTATGAATTGTGTACATGATTAATCTAAATTATTTAATTGGGTGTATTAATCTAAATTATTTAATTGGGTGCATTAATCTGAGTTATTTAATTGGGTGCATTAATCTGAATTATTTAATTGGGTGCATTAATGTGAATTATTTAATTAGGTGCATTAATCTAAATTATCTAATTGGGTGCATTAATGTGAATTAATTAATTGGGTGCATTAATCTAAATTATTTAATTAGGTGCATTAACTTTGAATTTAACTTATTTATTTGGAGTTAATAGTTTAAATGTTTATTATGAATTAATTTCATTGATAACCCATGAGTATAGAACTTTATTTTAAAGTTTTAATTTAATTGGCATTTTAATGCATTGGTTACTTTTATAAATAGTTGGCTAGATGGTTTCAATTATTTATTATAATTAAATTTTTAGATTATTTGTTTGTATTTGTTGTGGGTTGCTACTAACTTTCTTTGTAGGGATACCAATGCGAAAAACAAATATAAAACCAAATGAATAGTATTTGGGATGTAAAAACAAAAATGTTTGGACTACTAACGTTTGTGTTGAATAGGAATACCTAAGCGTGGAAAGGCTTTTGGACTAAATAGAATCCTTATGGATTGGCTATTTTATTTAAATGTTTGAAGCATGTTTGCTTGAGATTTAGTTGGTTTGTTTACCAATTTGTGGTAGCAAGAGGGCTTTTAGCTTTACTAGGGCTACATGCCACATCTGCTCCGAGAAGGAGCTGTTTACAACTTTCGAACCGGTTACAAACGGTGAGAAGTTGTTTATGAGAAACTCTACTACCTCATTTGTTGAGGGAAGGTGGTCCTGATGTTAACCTCAGGAAAAGAGCTTACTTTGAACGAAGTCCTGTATGTTTTGGACATTTGTTAGAATCTTGTCTCAAGGTCCCTTCTCAGTAAACATGTTTTTCGCATGGTTTTTAGAGTCCGACAACGTCGTTCTGACGAAACACAAGTGTGAAACTTGTGTTGAAGCGAAGTTGGACAAGATCCCGTATGAGTTATGAAAAGGCGTTTAGCCTTCTTATAAATTCTTACAAATGTGGGGGTGTCTTGCAAATTGTGGTGATTCCTATACCCTAACGGGTTAGGATAGGCCCGAAATCCGTGGATTGTATATTCATTGGTTATGCACATAATAGTAGTGCATATCGGTTTCTATGTACATAAGTCTGAAACTTCAGACATTCACAGGAATACCATCATGGAGTTAAGGACTGCATGTTTCTTTGAAGACATTTTTCCCTTGCCGAACCTAAGAAGGGGTTCCGAGGTTTTGGAGCAATTTGGTGAGCTTGCTAGTGATGTGATCATTTTGATGATCAAGTTGCGAATCAAGGTGTTGATCAGCCTTGAAGGAGTAAAAGGGCTAGGGATGTCCAAGTCTTTTGATCCAGGACTTCCTTGACTTATATGGTTGAGAACGAACCTCAAACTTTCCACGAAGCTGTGACTTCTCCATGAGAGTCCTTTATGGAAAGAAGCAATCAAAGTGAGATTGACTCTATTCTTACAGAACCACACCTGGGAGTTGGTAGATTTACCTCCAGGTTGTAAGCCTTTAGGCTGCAAATGGATTTTTAAACGAAAGATGAAGGCCGATGGGTCTATTGACAAGTATAAGGCGAGGCTCGTTATCAAAGGGTATAGGCTACGAGAAGGGCCTGGATTACTTTGATATGTACTCACCTGTAACTAGGATAACAATCCATTCACATAGTGATTGCGATAGCAGCTTTGCGCAATCTTGAGATACACCAGATGGATGTAAAGATAGTTTTCTTAAATGGGGATTTGAATGAAGAAATCTACATGGAGCAACCTGAAGGGTTTTCAGCTCCAGGACAAAGCAAGAAAGTCTGTAAACTTGTCCAAATCTTTGTATGGTTTGAAGCAAGCGCCTAAACAATGGCATGAGAAGTTTGACAATGTAATGTTGTCAAATGGGTTTCGAATCAACGAATGTGACAAGGTGTATTTATGTCAAAGACACTGACAGAGGTTATGTCATTTTGTGTTTATATGATATGCTCATTATAGGTAGTAACGATGAAATGATCAAAACTACAAGAAGTTGCTAAACTCTAAATTTGACATGAAGGATATGGGCATCTGCAGATGTTATTCTGGGAATTAAGATTACCAGAATATCTGGCGGAATTGTACTTTCTCAGTCTTATTATGTTGATAAGATACTTGAGAAGTTTAGTGGATCAGATACGAGTGTGTCATCGACACCTGTAGACTTAAGTCTACACTTTACCAAGAATAATAAAGAGAGTGCCTCTCAGTTAGAATATTCTCGGGTAATTGGAAGTTTAATGTATCTGATGAGTTGTACTAGGCCAAGATATAGCTTACTCGGTTAGCAGGCTTAGTAGATACACAAGTGAATCCTGATGCTTCTCATTGGAAGGGCATTGTGCGGGTGTTAAGGTATTTACGTTACACTCGGGATTATGGGCTGCATTATACTCGATATCCAGCGGTACTTGAAGGATATAGTGACGCGAATTGGATATCAGATATAAAGGACTCAAAGTCCACTAGTGGATATGTGTTCACTCTTGGTGGGGCAGCCGTGTCTTGGAAATCTTCCAAGCAAACGTGTATATCTAGATCAACGATAGAATCAGAGTTTATTGCTTTGGATAAAGCAACGGAAGAAGCAGAATGCTTCGCCATTTCATTGAAGATATTCCACACGTTGGTCTATACCTGTGCCAGCTATTTGTATTCATTGTGATTGTCAATCTGCAATTGGTCGGGCACAGAGTAATATGTATAATGGAAAGTCTAGACATATCCGTCGTAGACATAATTCCATACGACAACTACTCTCGAATGGAGTTGTCTCTTTAGACTATGTAAAGTCTAAGGACAACATTGCGGATCCGCTAACCAAAGGGTTAAGTCGAGTGTTAGTCGAAACGTCGTCAAAAGGAATGGGGTTAAGGCCTTTGGAAGTTACCGGAATGGAAACCCAACCTAGTTGACTGGAGATCCAAGATCTAGGTTCAATGGGACAACCTTTAATTGCGTGTAACGGTGGTATGTCCACTGAGGAGGTTAAACCTCCAGCCATTCCTTCTATCAGTGATACCTGCAAGTGTAGAGGATAAGCTGAGCTTTTAATGACTCTTATGTGTTAAGCTGTTGAGCTAAGTATTGCAGGATACTTTAGTAGAGTCACCTATGTGAGTTTGAAGTGGGGCCGCTTCTAGAAGAATTGGGCAGGCCAAGATTCTTTGAAACTACTCGCTGAACCAGGCTAGTGTCCAGGGCCACACAGGGCACACCAGTGAGAACATAATGGTGGTAGGAGTAATTCCCGTGTGAGATCTTTTGTCTCAGTTTACATAAACGGCAGAGCAGTTCAAGATGTCTTATTCACTGATCAGCCAGTAAACTCAATAGGTTTTCACTGGGAGAGGTTCAAAGCCAAAAGCTACCTTCTCTGATGTCGGGGTTAGTCCGTTGTACTCTCTCTCAGAGTCTTTATTGTTGAAACGATGTCCGTTTGTTGAGTTATTTGGTCAATTTTTATTCATGTGGGGGATTGTTGGAAAAAATGATTTTTGGGGACTTTAATTTATTATTAAAGTGTGGTGACTTTAATTAAATATTAAAGTGGGTCCTAACCACTTTTTGTGTTAGGTCCAAGTGAGCCAAAAACCATTGGGTTTTGAATAAGAAATTGCCAAGAAATTGCTTCATGATGTTAGATTCATGAATAGGATTTTAAAGTGTATTTAAATCCTTTTTTCTTGGCTAAAGGGTGTGAATCCTGTTGGGCATCCAAACTTTTCATCTTTCTGGAAAAGGGGTATGGATCTTGGTTAATGGGGCTTTAATGACCAGCCATAAAGGCTGGAGGCTCTTCCTCTCTCCCCTATACATGTATAAATTGAGACCCTCCTGTCAAGTTTCAATATAGAAATTTTTGCTTCCATTTTACAAGTCAGTTTGCCAGAAAGTTCCTATTGTGAGAGAGTGCTGCCACTGTTTTTGTTCGCTAAGCTAGACAGATAGTGCTTCTGCCATAGCTGGTTTTGACCGTCGTATCCTGGGAGACAGACGCCGGGTTTCCTCAAGCACTCGACCCGTGAGGCGGCGAAATCTGTTTTAAGGAAATTGCTTCCGTGCAGGCTTCGGTTTCGTCTCTTTACCCTTTTATTATTTTGTATATTTCTGTTGAAATTTAGTTGTAATTATCAGCATATGTTCTTGGTATATAATTTGTTTTCTTCATAAATCTATTTATTTAATTTCACAATTTTGAACAACAAGAAGCTCGTGACATGACTTGTAAACAACCTAAAACATTAATGCAATAGCTATAATATATATATATACACTAGGGATAACATGTGCCTGAACGCATTGCGAACAAATTTTTTTTTTATACAACACGTATTACAAATTTAATTATAATAAGTCAACTCAAAATGATAATATCACTCCAATTTAAAACTTCACATAGAAAGAAGAACAAAATCTATAAAGAAAACTGAAATAAATAACTAATAAATTTCAAATTTTTTATCATGAATGTAAGCTTCCCACCTCATTCACATAATTGGGGTGGTGCCTTCACCACCTCATTCTCTAAAATATTTTCAAAATCAGCCCTGTTTAAGGAATAGTTCAAATCAGTCTAATAAAACATCAAATATTAATAGGAATAGTTCAAATCCTTCCAACTTTTTTACAGTTTCAACTAACTACTTATAAATAAATGAAATAAAACTAACCAAAGTTACTTTGAAGACTAACCTTATTGTTGATACCAAAATATTATGGATGATACAACAAACCGAAACTACTTTCACAACCAGCTGTGTTGGAATGTCAGAGGTCCTGAAAAGAGAAATGAATTTAGAAACAAACCATGAATATGTGATTTCCACCAAATTTACACAAAAATCCATGTCAAGCATATGTGATTTCCACCAAAATGTGCAAAGATACTAATTAAATTGTTGCACTTAAATTTAGTGAATTTTCAAGGACACTTTACAGTCCACACTCAATAACCATCCATAAGGTCCAATCTTTTACATTGATAAGAGACTTTACAAAAATATTAGAAATCTATTGAAGTACATATCAGTAGGAAGCTTTACAAAAGTGGTTAACATCAAGGATCTACTTTGCAAAATATTTGTCAACTTTACAAAATGCATGTCATATAAACTCTTCAAACTTTGATGCCTCTATAAAAAGTACTTGGACACCTCTACAAAAACTTGGATGCCTTTACAAAAAGTACTTGGACGCCTTCAAACTTGTTCTCCATCACATTCTAAAATGTCCATGTATCAACTTCTGTATACTTTTTCCAGTGAGGAGCATGTACAACAATCTAATAATTAAAAAACAATAACATTAGCATATTGAAACAATACGAAAAATAGATATTGAAACAATATGGACTACGGATACCTTATTACAATTCCATTGGAGTAATGTAGTCTTATTTATCCTCTTGAGCTCCATAGTTTTTTCAACCCAATCCTACAAAAGTTTGACTTGATCATAATTTAAACAAAATTTTAATTAAAATACACTTTCAATTTATTTCCTTCTTTCATTATTTGTATTCTTTTTTAAACTTTAGTTACTTCCCTCTTATAATTTTTTCTAGTGTATTGTTTTTTAAGGATGCATGATTTAGTTTGGAAATTAGTAATATTACGAATTAGAAGCACCATGCCCATCTTCACAAATTTTACACTAAAAAAATTACACATAGATTATGCATGCTTCAAAATATCACATTCTCCCATGATTTTCTTTACACATGCTGCAAAACAAACTTGAAAAGAACCATACCACTTGTGCATTGTTTATTATCTTTCTTGAGTAGTTTTCCTTTTCTTTTTCTTTATGCTTCTCATTTTCCTTTGCCCTTACCTTTACCTTTGCCTTTCAAAAAATAAGCAAAAAATATTCAGAAAAAATATGAGAAGCAAATAAATTTGATTAGTGGGCTTACCCCATGAACACAGATGACATTGAAGTCTCGTTTATTATGGAGCACAACACTGACATTTTTGTTTTGAAGAAATTGAACCTGTGTATATATATATAAATGCACTTGAAAGGTAAAAGAAAAATTATATTAAGGAATGTAGATTAAATAAAAAAAAAATGAGTATAGAGATCTAATATTACTATTTCCTTTAACATATCATCCACCTGTAAAGAATAATACAAAAAGCATTTGATTATAAGAAAAATTATAAATAATAAGTAAGAAATTAAGCCTCGATTCATAAACTATAAACTAAACATACATAACCAAAAATATGAATGTTGTCCATGATTTGAATTAAAATGAACTCCAAGGTTGTTAAAGCGGTTGAAACACCACAGACCTGTAGTGAAGAAATAACTCATTTAATAGTGCTATAAATAGATTGGATTTAAATAACAATGGGCTATACAATGACTATTTGACTACTTTGCCATAAGTTAAGTACAATCAAATAAAAGGAAATCCAATTCTAATTTTTAACAATCAAATAAAAACAAAAGATCACAAAACATTACTTTTCATGTTAAAAAAGGAAACCTAATTCACACATTTATCAAAATTGTTAGGTTTTATTATTGGCAATCCCGTTTGACAAGGATTTCTTTAAGAAGTTGATTTTCTTCCAAAACTAGGATTACTTTTGGATTTCTATAAGTAATTGGATTTCTTCCAAAACTAGGATTACTTTTGGATTTTCTATAAATAGTTGGTTTACTCCCAAAACTAAATTAATTCCTCCAGATCTTCTTTTTGGTTCTTAAGGTTTATATTTGGGGATATTTTGTTAGTTTTCTTTGATGTTTTATTGAGTATTCAACTCATGGTTTAAAGAGAGTACATCAAAGGTTTTGTTTGTTATACACAAGAGAGAGAGAGAGAGAGTTGTTCTTCGGTGGATTCCGAAGAATTCGAGCCTGAAGCTTCGGTGGATTCTGGAGTGGCTCATCGTAAAGACAATTCCGAGGTGAAGACGGGGTTGGAAGAGGCACATAGAGGTTGGTTCAATTAGGCGTGGATTCGCTAGGTAATTGAGAGTATACCTGTGTAATTCCTTTAAATCTTCTTAGTGGATTGTTTTGTGGCTATTGCCCGTGGTTTTTTAATCACAGTTGGAGGTGTCCAATTGTGGTTTTTCCACGTAAAATCGTTGTGTCGATTTGTCTTTGATTGTTTGATTGGGATTGTTATATACTGCTTAAAATTGATACATAATCACAAATCAACATCTAGGGGGTTTCTAGATTTTTCAATTGGTATCAGAGCAGGTCGTTCTATTTTTTTTTTCAAAAAAATTCTTTTAGAACGAGATCTTGTTTGATTTGTGATAATGGATTCAATTCGTGAGGGAAATTCTATGGTTCGACCACCCCTATTTGACGAATCCTCGGGGAGTGAAGATGAAGAACTTCAGCAAGCATATCAAAAGTTGTATAAGGAGTCTCTTAACTTATTCAAATTGAATGACAAACTCACAAAGAAACTCAAAACATGTGAAAGTGAGAATGTCAAGTTAAAAAAAGAGATTTCCGAGGCTAGGAATGATGCCCTTAAGATTTCTAATGATCGACAAGTTCTTTGTGCAAAACTCTTGACTTGTGAGACAGAGAGGAATGAGCTACAACAAATCTATGCAACATATGAAGAAAAGATTGGAACTCTCGAGATGTCTCAAGTTGCTTTGGAAGAACTAATGATCAAGAAAGAGAAAGAACTCAAGTGTGCTATGGCAACCATTGGTCTTTGGAACAGAGGATCAAAAACTTTGGACAATATCATTAGGTCTCAACAAATTTGCTCTGACAAGAGTGGCATTGGCTTTGGATTTGATGGTAAGATAGAGCAAAAACAGTGTGTATCTACATCTCATGATACAAGAACTCAAGGAAAGGGAAAACAAAAAACTCAACATAAGGATGGACTTCTCAAACTTCCTAGAGTTGGTAAGGTAAAAGAAAAGAAGGTACATCCTATACATCTTGTTTTTATTTGTCATCATTGTGGTATGCATGGTCATATTCGCCCTTATTGTTATAAGTTGCATGGGGGAGTGTATTTGCCTAGACCTAAAAATAGGAAGTTGGAAACCAAGTCAAGACGGGTTCCCATTGAAAGCAAAGGGAACCACAACGTCAAGACACCACCCAAGAACCGCAATGCTCACAACTTTGTTTATACTAAAGCGGTTTGGGTGAGAAAAATTGATTTGTGTTAATTTGTTTATTTGTTTTAGTTTTTGGATTTCTGTTTGTTTTTTTTAATGGGAAAAAAAAATGTGTGCATATTCGTTTTTTTTTATGTCTTGCTTTGTTTAGAAAAAGAAAAAAAAAAAGAAAAAGATTTTCTTAGTATGGTTTTGCAAGCTTGAAATTTTTGAGTGGTCCTTGGTACATATTGGAATTGATGAGAATATCCATTATATGTTAATATGTGTGTGCTTTCTATGGTCCTTACTCATTTTGGAGTGTGTGTTTTTTTGATTAGTATGTCTCATTCTGTACACACTCTTGGATTAGCAAATATCGGAGTCTTCCGCCTTAATGATTATTTTTTTTGGACTTCTGTCATGGTATCTTTTGTTTTTCTAGAGGAATTGACCGATACTAGCATATCTTGGGTGATGTTGAGTCTCTTAACCACCTTCCATCTTTTTGCATCACCACGGCTTTCCCCTCTATTCTTTGTAGTCTAGGCATGAGGAAAAGGCTACCTCAGAGTCACCAACCAGGCCATCCTTATTATATCTATGCTTCTCTGGTTCGGTTTCCATACTCTTGAGCGTGTCAGCCGCCAATGAGTGTGAAAAAGAAAGAAAAAAATGTGCAAAAGAAAGAAACAAAAAAAAAAAAAAGATGTGCAAAAGAAAGAAAAGAAAAAGATGTGAAAAAAAAAAGAAAAAATAAAGGATTCATTGATTGAGGGGGAGCCTTCGTCTTTACTCACCAAATACCCCTTGATTCCTAGTGGTTTGACTTTCCTTAGTTATGCTTAGATTCTCTTGTCGGAGGTCCAGCTATCAGATCACTACTAGAATTTGAATCTCGTGTTTGTCGAACTCCAAGAGTCACACACACTTTTCTCATGGGATCTATGCTTTTCACATAATGCATCACTTTCTTTTATGAAGAATTTTCTAGAGGCTGTGCACATTATGTTTTCAAGTAATTGTGCTTCTTGGATAATCTTGTGTGTTTCAAGATACAAATCAGAAATTCCTTACTTGCTCCACCATATTGTTTTTGTCGTTTTTTTTCTTGATTCATTGTTTTTAGTGAGGGGGAGTTTGGTTTATTGTTACAAAAGTTTGTTCGCATGATCACTTTGATTTGTTTGGTAAGGAAGATTGGCTTTAGTTGTTTTGCATGTTACTTTGCATTCTTGCATGGTCCTAATATTTACATCATCATATCATTACTTGTGTGGTTTATGATCATGCTTTAGTTGATTGAGCTTCCTTTGTCAATTCATGACAAAAAGGTGTTGTTCATGTTTTCATGCTACATGTTCTTAATATCTCCAAGTCGTATCTATTCATGTTTTCCATCTCATGCTTCAAGATAATCTTGTCATATGTTTATTATTTTTTTCATATACTCTTGTGGCATTAATAGTTGTTTTGGAGATTGTGGCACTAATAATTGTTTTGCAGATCATAATCTTGAGAAATAAGTTTGTGTTTGTTGGTTATAATGGGTTGGGGTGATTAGGACTTTATTTGTTAGGTGTGTTTTGTCACAGCATTGCCAAAGGGGGAGATTGTTAGGTTTTATTATTGGCAATCCCGTTTGACAAGGATTTCTTTAAGAAGTTGATTTTCTTCCAAAACTAGGATTACTTTTGGATTTCTATAAGTAATTGGATTTCTTCCAAAACTAGGATTACTTTTGGATTTTCTATAAATAGTTGGTTTTCTCCCAAAACTAAATTAATTCCTCCAGATCTTCTTTTTGGTTCTTAAGGTTTATATTTGGGGATATTTTGTTAGTTTTCTTTGATGTTTTATTGAGTATTCAACTCATGGTTTAAAGAGAATACATCAAAGGTTTTGTTTGTTATACACAAGAGAGAGAGAGAGTTGTTCTTCGGTGGATTCTGAAGAATTCGAGCCTGAAGCTTCGGTGGATTCTGGAGTGGCTCATCGTAAAGACAATTCCGAGGTGAAGACGGGGTTGGAAGAGACACATAAAGGTTGGTTCAATTAGGCGTGGATTCGCTAGGTAATTGAGAGTATACCTGTGTAATTCCTTTAAATCTTCTTAGTGGATTGTTTTGTGGCTGTTGCCCGTGGTTTTTTAATCACAGTTGGAGGTGTCCAATTGTGGTTTTTCCACGTAAAATCGTTGTGTCGATTTGTCTTTGATTGTTTGATTGGGATTGTTATATACTGCTTAAAATTGATACATAATCACAAATCAACATCTAGGGGGTTTCTAGATTTTTCAAAAATCACCCAAATCATTTATCAGAACACTAATCATATTTGAAACACTTAATTCTCATTTATGCTATCCAAGCCTATTGAAAGTTTATTTAGCAAAGTTGAGAGCTCCATCCACTAAATAGCAAGTTCTAAACGGTAGAGGATAACTCTTTTATATAAAACATATTATCAGGAACTTAAATCTCATTATATTTGAGACCCATTATCATACACATATTAAACACATTATATTTGAAACACATTATCATAAATTGAAATCCCATTATATCTCATAAACTTCAATCTCATCCCATTTAGACTATAAATCTATATAAATATAACAAATGACTGGAAATTTTAGAGGTTGCTGTAGCTTAGTATTGCCGAAACCTGCAATACAAAAATTAACTTCACTAAATACATATCAATCGAAGCAATACAAAAGTTATTTTTGTTCGTGGAAAGGTAGCAATACATAGCATATTTTAATTCATCAAGTGAAACCAAAAAAAGCAATCAATGGAAACTTAACATATCGATGGCTCCTCCATAGCATATTGTTAGGAATCAAACATATCGATGGCTTAAGCTTTCTTGAATTTTATTGAACTAAAAGAGGTTTAAATAGAACTGTAAATGTTATGAAGCTAATTCATATAACATGAATAAAATATCTCATTCAATGAATTAATAAAAAAATGGCATAGATATGTAGATGCCAAATTAATAACCTACCAATTATTTTCTTCCACCAAATTTTACTGAAATTGAACAATTTATCAAAATGAGTTGTGTTTCCAACTGAAACTATCAATAAAACACATCAATCACTTAGTACTTTGCTTCCAAGAATCTATTTATTAAAATTAACAAATAACAAAAGATTTGCACATCTACATAGCTTTAAAATAATAATTTGACTCCAAACATTAAACAAAAATAATGAATCAATCTAATATGAGGACATTTTAATGTATTGGTAACACAATTTGACTCCAAACAACATCAAAAGAAAATATTAATGAATCTTATCATTTTTCTTACAAATTAATAAATCCTAAAATTTTTAGATATGCCACATTACCCCAACCTAGCAAAGGGTGCAAATGAGTAGAAATATATGTAGTAGTAAAATCAACAAATATATACTTCTACACCTAAAGTGGACAAATAGATTAGAAAGGCAAACAAAAAATATATACTTCATAAAGTTAAGCTCCATACAACCAACAAATAATTTCATCAAAAATAATTCATCCACCGGGTGGTCAACCGCTAAAATGTCTCCAAGATATAACTAAGCTAGCCTTTTTTTGACAAAAGATAGATATAATAAAGAAATATTATGATAATTGAATTATTAACCTTAAAATATTTTTTAATTTTTGGGAGGAAAGAAAAAAAAAAACAAGAGGAAAAGATTATTAAAAAAAAATAAAATAAAATTGTGGTTGAAGAGTAAGTACTTGTTTTAGGTGTATTATGTGTAGACACTAAAAATTCTTGGCTCAAAAGATTGGTATTACTTAATTTATTTTTTTCTTTTATAAATTGGGTTTGCTTCCTCTTTTATCTCTAATATTCAAACTATCTACCATTCAATTTAAGAAAAGTTATGATACACCGCTTCAGGCATTGATAAATTGCAAATAATGTCTTGCTCATTATGATTTTGTGCAAGAAACTAAACATCAACAATTTAATTCTTTTAAATTGTGTTTGGATCATGAACTTGAATATGGATTTGAAAAAGAAAATAAAAATGAAAAATAAGAAAAAAAATTAAATTATATTTCATTTATATTTTACTCACTTTTTTTCTTTTATCTTTCCAAATCTCTACCTAAATCCATGATTCGATACCCTTAATAGATTCATACAAAAGAACTATTGTACTGAACGTTAGATTACATTTTCAATACCCTTAATAGATCCACATAGATTACATTTTATTAAACAAAACCAATAAAATAGAGTAAGGGATGAGGTTGCCAATTAAAATTTTATTCAAGTCTAAGAATATATATATATATATAAACTAACAAACAAACAAAAGGAAGCTCATCATACTGCAAGGTTTTATCATGAGTTGAATTTTTTAATTTAGAAATTATTGATCAGTCATGCATTCAGATACTTTGATTAAGGCAAGAAAGTGATATCCTCAACTTTGATTATGTTCACAAATTAAACTTGTAACTCAATTATTGTTCAATCACTCGTCTTAGACAATGATGGATAAACAAAAATGATGACAAGTTATCTAACAAAGATATACATAACAAAGAAAAACGCAAGAATGATGATTCTTAAATTTTCTAAATTCATTTAGTTTGGTTCGTAATGGGAAATAAATTATAAATATCACCTCATTACACAAGTTATCTATTCAATGCTCTATCTAACTATCCCTTCAAGAAGATGGCAAACAGCCATATTTGCTCTTGTTTCCATTGGCCTTCTGGCCAAAGCAGAGGAGAAGAATGGTGTTATCTATCTGTCACGACCCAAACCCGGCCCTATGGGTTTAGCACCGTAACTGGCCAGTAATCCGAGATTACCGAAGGCCTGCTGAACAGTAATACAGTAAAACAGAGTACAGGGCCTGGCGGAAGCCAATACAGTAAATAAATAGTGTCCATTGAGCTGTGACAATCTGTATGCCAAAAACATTTTTCATGCATTCATACAGTCAAAACAGTACAGTCTATACAATCATATACAACCATTCAGTACGGGGACTTAATCCCCCGATAACAGTACGGTCAAACAGTAAACAGTTTATACAATAAACAAAACAGTCAAGAGACAGGTGGGGGACACAAAAACACCCCAAGCCATAACATGGCGTCTCGGAACCTCGCAGTGAGGCACATAGGCTGGCTTGACAAAACTGGGGACTAACCCACGCTCCTAGCTCCGGTCTGGCTGCTGAGAACCTACATATATATATAAACAGTGAGCTAAAGCCCAGTGAATAACAATAAGTGTAAAGAAGTTATGAATGAATGTCCTTACAATAATGAAAACAGTTCATTAAACAGTATTTCAGTCTTTCAGTATTTCAGTCAATCAGTCATATGTGGTACATCCAATCGCCTATAAACAGTAGGTCCAGAAGGACCGGGTCTTAACAGACCCAACAGTAGTGATGGCCATCAATCAGTAAACAGTATGGTTCCACAAGGAAACCGATAGAGCTCTGTAACAATAACAGTAATCAATAAGTGCTAAGGATGCCAGAGTACAGTTCACAATACAGGACATACATTCATTCAATAAACAATATCAGTTCAGTAAACAGTTCTGTTCAGTATTCAAAAGATAGCCATTTTGAACATATCTTTACACAATCTGTTACTCACAGAGATTGGGCTAATAGCAGCTAGAGCGCGTCCCCGAAAGCCAACCCTAAACAGTAAACACATTGAACACACTCTAAGTTTAACAGTTGGGGAAGTACAATAATTAACTTCCTATTATGCCTCGGTGTGTTCTACATCTATATCCTCATTAAGATGCCTTAAACTAGGCCTAAGAATGCCTAGGATGGGATGAGGATGCAAAGATGCACTTAGAAAACATTTGCAGAATTTTCAGTGAAACAGAGTCCCGCTCGAGCGCAGGTTTCCCCGCTCGAGCGGACAGGCAAACAAAGGTCCCCGCTCGAGCGCAACATCCCTGCTCGAGCGGACCAAAAAGTACTGGATAGGTGAAATCTCCGCTCGACGCCCGCTCGAGCGCATCACCCAGTCCTCCGCTCGAGCGCCCAATACTCCGCTCGAGCGGACTGATGCACAGAGCAAGATGCTGGGAGCTCGTTTTCTCCGCTCGAGCGCCACTTCTTCCGCTCGAGCGGACAACAGAAATCTGGAAATCCCAGATTTGAGTCCCAAGCTCAAAACCAAGTTCAAAAGCAATATTTTCGATCCTCTTGGGCTATTTTCTGGAAAAACTCTGTTAAACACATAGAATAACATGTTTCAAAACTCAATTTAAGAAATCAAAGCCCAAGGGTGTTTAATTCAAACTCATTTTCAAACTAGTTTTCAAGAACAACATGCAAACATGACATGCATGAGTTTTTAACCAAATTCAAGCTCCAAGTCTAGCTCTATTGAGCTCCAATCTTTGGAAACAAAATGAAAACATGGACTATAATATAAACATGGACATGCATGTACAATCCACCATGTATTCAACTTCCAAATGCACCAAAATGGCCATGCATGCAACAATTAAGGTCCAATTCAACATGTATGAGCAAATTCATGGCCTAGCTCTCTAATTGGGCATGAACCATGCAAAATGAGGCTCAAAGACAACAAGATGGAGATGAAGTCACTTACCTAAGTCTCAATTACAAGGTTTATGAGCTCAATCTAGCAATCTATGCCTCAAATCTTCAAGTTCTTCTAGCAAATCACCAAGATGAACTCAACTCTCTCCCTCTCTCTACTATGGTCGGCTAGAGTGAAGCAAAATGGGCTGATGAAATGCCTTGGTCAAGTGTAAAAGGCTCTAATATAATAAGACATAAATGCCCACTATAGGTGGCAATTTGGTAAATAAGGCCAACCTCCCAATTAATCAATATTTAATCTAGTTTAATCATTCCTAATCAATTTTCAAATAAATATACCATTAAATCACAAATATTCTACTGATTCCGAAACTCTAAACGGTTCCTAATTCGGCCGCCGATAAGGCCTTCAATTAGCAGTTTAAACATATAAATTCTAACAGATAATCAATCAATCGAACAGATAGAAATGCAATACAATAGATATACGTATTCAATTTCAGTTTCGATTTCAATCAGTTCATTCAGTACTTCAGTTAATCCAATTATCAGTTATTATCAATTCAGTTTAGCATTAATCAGTATATAATTCAGTGGGTTATCGATAATCAGTACGAGGGTTGTTACACTATCCAACAAATCTGCTTTGCCATGTTCATACAATTTTATATAATGTTCCAGCTAAAAGACTGTAAGTTAAATTCGTAAAGTTTTCTTTACTTCTTTTCAATACTCTATAAGTTCACCAACTAAGCAAACTCATGCGTAATTTACACGGCGGGACATGATTTTTAGGGAAGAAGAGACGAACGAAAGAGAGAGAGAGAGAGAGAGAGAGAGAGAGAGAGAGAGAGAGAGAGAGAGAGAAATCTAAGAAATCTAAGAAATATGTAACTGAAACTAAAGGAAGACAAAGATGAAGCAATTGAAACCATATAAATTCCCAAAGATATCTTATATTTAACATAGGAAAACGTCTTAACCATGAACAACAATAAATAAAGCCAATCCCCAAAGATATCTTATCTTTACCATAAGTCTTAATGGCACTTCCAAACACAATCAGGCTCAAATTAAAATTAAGTGAATTCCTATAACAAAGCTAATTAATTTTAGCACTCGACACATTTCAATCAAGCATCTTCTTAAAGCTAATTGAGATCCAACTCATGTTATCTAAGACTTGGAATGCACCAATAGAAAACAAACAGGATAGAAATTTTTTTAAACCAATACGGTGGATACAAACTAAACTGTATTAAAAAAAAAAAAAAAGTAGTGAAATTGTCAGATTTCCTGAGTTGATAAATAAATTATAAAATAAAAGATTTCCTGGGTTTCTTACCAAACAAGATAGAAAATTTTTCAAACTCTTAGAAACACAAACACAAACACATATGAAGGCCATTATTGGCCAAAAAAGCCATTTATTGGCCAAAAACTGTCTGATTTCTTGATTAATCCCAAAAAACTGTCTAACCCAAAATGTCTGATTTCTTCATTAATCCATTTAATGAGATGAGAGAAAACAACAAAGAAAATCAATCAATTTATAAATGATTAAACAACAAAGAAAATTTCCGTAATGATTTAAAAAACATGAAAAGAGTGAGAGTATGGAGTTTCAGGTGGGGTTGGGAAGGGGTTTTCGGGTAGGGTTGGGAAGATGGAGGGATTGAGACCTTGAGGGGAAGAGAGAGGTGTTACCTGAAGGTGAACAATCTTGCTGCTACCGACGACAACCACCGAAGCAACGAAGAGCAGATAAAGCAATGAAGAACCACCAAAGCAGTGATGATGAATGGGTTTGAATACAACAACTATAGCAATGAAAGAGAGAGAAACAGTGATGATGAAATGGGTTTGAAATTTAGGCGGTGAAAGAAGAGTACCACTAAAATGGGTTTGAAATGTTTTCAACTTTCAAGCTTATATCCAACGGTGTATAAAAAGACATAAAATCTTAAATTAATCCTAGCCTTTAAATTTATTGCCACCTAAGACACATGTCTCATTAAGATTTAAAAGCAGCGCTGTTTTGTTATATAGATATATTTTAGATAGGGAGCAGTAGCTATAATTTATTAGGGCAATTGTTTGTAATATACCTTAGGAGTGTTTCGGAAGCCAAGTTTAGGCTGTTTTTTTTTTTTTTTTTTTTGTGCTACAATTCATAAAAAAGATAAAATACGTTAAAATAGTCAATAAGACGAAATGTCACATCAAATCCATAATCATTTCACTTTTTCTTTAACAAACATCATATCCAACTACAAAAAAATTCAATCATCTTTCCAAATATAAATATTTTAGCCTACTAAAAATTAAAATAGTTTACTAAAATAATCGACTTTCCAAACAAGGCCTACATGTTGGCTCAATTAATAACGTAACACAAAAAATTTATAAGTAGGACAATGTAGGCTTGACATATAAAAAACAATTCAGTGTGTTTTATAATTTTTCATTTGTCGAGACCTTGAACCAAAATTTCCCAACAAACAAAAGTGCAAACTCCAAGTCATTGTGGTGGAGGCACGTCATTGGTTCCTAAAAAGTTAAATAGGTAATGTCATTTGATACTCTAGGACTATCTAATAAATTGTCGCTAAATCCCAAAAGCATTTAATGAAGGGACACTTACTAATTAGTCCTATTAATTAGAGTTATTTACCTACAAATTATGACTGATAAATTTATCACTGTAAATTTATTCATAAAAATAAGATAAATTGATAAATTTATCACTTGTTAAATTTATTAATAAGGCTTACTGGGTAATAAGATGAATTAGAGGTAGTCTTTTTTTCTTTTTCTTTTTTTGGGTTAATTTTTTTTAGATGGGATTTTTTTATGTCTATTGATAGAAAATTATTTGTAATATAAATAGATGGGCTTTGTTTGGCATGTGAGGTTGGGGCTAAAATAGCCACAAAAAGACAGTTTTCGTTTGGGAAGTAGGTTGGCTTTTTAACTTTTTGGCCTTTAGCCTGAGCTAAAAAGCCTCGTTTGGAGTAGATTTTTTGATATATTTTTTTAATAATTTTTGTGAGAGAAAAAGTGAAATGATTATGGTTTAGATCTGACATTTTATCTTATAACTTTTTAGTCTATTTTATATTTTTGTAACTAAAATAGGCCTACCCCAATCTCCCATGCCAAACATAACCTAATTCTAATTTACGAAGAAAATTTTGATTTGACACAAAATCGATTACATATCTCTTGAAGGTAAATTGTGAAACTTAAATAATAATTATAACATATCTAGCATAATAAAAAAAAGATTTTTTAATTTTGTAAAACTTATTTGTACGGAGCATTTTTTTTAATGCATTAAAGTAATTTGGCTATTTTTACTATTGTACCAGCAGTAATGATACATAATTTTAATACTAGAGTTTTAAATGGAATTTTAGTGAGGTGAGAGAGAGAGTGAGAGAGAGAGAGAGAGAGAGAGAGAGAGTAGAGAGAGAAGTAGTGTAGGCCTCACCTTCACATGGGCATTCTCCTCATCATTAAAGCTGTATTAGAGCTCTCAAATATTATTCATTGTAATAGATACGCTAGTGGCGGAGAAGTTATTTGGTGCATCAAGGCGTGGCCACTTGATGTCTTAAATAAAAAACGATTAGGGATGGCAATAGATAACATATCATGTGAGTATTCATGGAGACCCAACCCAAATATATGGGTTTTTCCTTTTTTTCTTGTCTGTCGGGTAGGGTAAGTGATATTCTTTAAATCTCCACTGGAGATGGAACGGGGATGGATACCCACTAATTTCCCCATATGTATTTTTTTTTTTTTTTGTTAGGTACATTGGAAAATAATTTCTCTATATGTTTTAACTAGGGATGACAATGGGGGTTAATGGGGTGGATATTAATTCCCGTCCCCATTCCCCATAGGTACTATCCTCCCCATTATCTAATGAGTTTGGATTTTCCCCAACCTAACTTAACCCTTTTATTATTATTATTATTATTATTATTATTATTATTATTATTATTATTATTAAGATTTACAACCAAAGTTAAATATACATTCAATCTTATTTTATTTTATTTGGTTCAACAACAAAATCAAATACATATTAATTAACATTGTCACATTATTCTTGTCAAATTTTATGTATATTTAGAATTTTTAAATTTATTTAGAAAAATTCTATTCCTACAAAAAATTTCCATCTTCTTTTTTAATTTGTTTTTTTAATTTTATGTATCTCCTTTTCCTCTCTATTAATTGATCTTCAATAATCTGAAGGTGAGTTATTGATCTCATTTCCATCTTCTTCTTTTCTTTTTCTTTTTTTAAAATTTTTATTTGCATTTATAGAATGAATTTTCTTATTTCAATATCTCCTGTAATTGTTTTCTTGGATTTCTCTCTGATTTTATGGTAACCTTAGATTGAATTTCCCAATTTTCATCTTAACTAGTGATCACCTTAAGTGAAATTTTGTACATTTTTGTCTTCAATTTCCATGTTTTGGTTATGATTAATTGCGCATTTTTTATCGATAGTCACAATCTTATCGCTGCTAGATTGTCGCCATCGCAAATCGCCGTTGTTGTAGTGAGAGAATGAGAGAGAGTGAGAATTAGAACTCTAATTGTAAATAGAGTAGTGAAAACATATGCATAAATTATTTTCCGATGTACCTAAAAAAAAAATGGAGAAATTAGTGGGTACATCTCTGGTGGAGATTTAAAGAACATCACTTACCCTACTCGACGGATAAGAAAAAAGGGAAAACCCATGTATTTGAGTTGAGTCTCCATAGATACCCACAGGGTAGGTTATTCATTGCCATCTCTAGTTTTCACTACTATGTTTACAATTAGAGTTCTAATTCTCACTCTCTCTCATCCTCTCACTACAACAACGGCGATTTACGATGGCAACAATTTAGCGGTGACAAGATTGTGACTATCGATAAAAAAATACACAATTAATCATAACCAAAACATGAAAATTGAAGACAAAAATGTACAAAATTTCAATTAAGGTGATCACTAGTTAAGATGAAAATTGGGAAATTCAATCTAAGATTATCATCAAATTAGATAGAAATCCAATAAAACAATTACATGAGATATTAAAACAAGAAAATTCATTCTATAAATGCCAATAAAAATAAATAAAAAAAAAAGAAAGAAGAAGAGGGAAACGAGAGTAACAACTCACATTCAGATTATCGAAGATCAATTAACAGAGAGGAGAAGGAGATACATAAAATTAAAAAAATTAAAAAAGAAGATGGAATTTTTTTTGTAGGAATAGAATTTTTCTAAATAAATTTAAAAAATTCTAAATATACATAAAATTTGACAAGAATAATGTGACAATGTTGATTAATGTGTATTTGATTTTGTTGTTGAGCCAAATAAAATAAAATAAGATTGAATGCATATTTAGCTTTGGTTGTGCATCTTAAAATAATAATAATAATAATAATAATAATAATAATAATAATAATTGTCAAGTTGGGTTGGGAAAAATCTAAACCCATAAGGAGATGGGGAGGGTAGTACCATGGGGAATGAGGAATGGGTAATGGAGAAAAATAATTATAGGGAAATAGAGATGGAGAATTACTCCATTAACCCCATTGCTATCCCTAAAAATGATTGATAAAAGGAGTGAGGATTTGCTGATTATTATTGATCATGAAATATAACAATTAGTGATTGGTTGTAGATAGACATGTGGTGACTCTGAAACACCTAAGAATTTTCCTCGTAGTGAGTATTTTGAGTGGTGGTGGTTGTGTACTCTC
This sequence comes from Camellia granthamiana, assembly GCA_036172215.1. NCBI lineage: Eukaryota > Viridiplantae > Streptophyta > Magnoliopsida > Ericales > Theaceae > Camellia > Camellia granthamiana. The sequence continues at coordinate 158,305,065 of CM069903.1, read as the reverse complement.
CGATTTTATGAGAAAAATATTTGGTGATTCTAGGTGAATTCATATAAGAGCATCTCCAACGGTTAATCAGATTTTTCATCAAATCTGAGTAAAAAATGACCCATTTCACCAAATCTGATACCACTCACTCCAACGGTACATCATCAAATCTCGTGGGTCAACCGGTTGGTCGACCTGTAAGCGTAAATATTTTTTCAAATGATGTAAAATGATGAAAACCCACCAATTGTTTCAAATGATGAAACAACCAATTGTTTAAACAATTGTTTCTCAACATGGGTTTGGTTCCCGTTGGAGAACAACTCAGAAACAGTCGCCGACAACCATTCTCAGCTTTGGCATGAAACAACCAATATTTTATGCTCAGAAACAATTGTTTAATGCTCAGAAACAACCAAACAACCAACTCAGTTTGGCATGAAACAACCAAAGCATTAAAGAATTGTTTCTTTAAACAATTCATATCAAGCAATCAAATGAATCCACGATAACAGACAGCTTTCATTCACAGCTTTCATTCTCAGATGCCAAGGTCGACCGGTTGGTTGACCGGCCGGTCAACCGGATAGGCAAAAATAATTTTTTTTTTTTTTTTTTTTTGCCTGTTTGAACCTTTTTTTGACCGGTTTGAACCCACCAATTGTAAAGGAAAGCGGTCGCCCGGTTGGTCAACCGGCCGGGCAACCGGTTGGTTGACCGGTGTACCTCTTTCAACGGTCAGTAACAGTGATTTGGTGAAATCTGTATCTCGTTCTCAGTTTGATGTTTTGTTTGCTGAATTCTCATTTTGGTATGACTTTGGTGCAACCGTTGGAGCGTGAAAAAGTGAGTTTTTCATCAAAATTTAAATCTGATGCTGGGTTTGGTTAACCGTTGGAGATGGTCTAACTGGCGAGATGGTTTGGATTAAATTAGTTTATTAAAAAATAAAATAGGTTAAAAAGTTCATGAGATAAAATATTATAGTTAAATCATAATTATTTTACTTTTTCTCATAAAATTACAAAAAGATCAAAAGTTCATCTTAAACAAAAAAAAAAAAAAAAAAAAAAAAGCCAAACTAAAAAAAAGTTGAGTTAAAAAAGTTCTTAAACGAAACGTTGAAGCAGTAAAATTTAATATTTTTTTATTAATTTTTTAAAAGATAATATAATGGATATTAAATAATAAATAATGTAAAACAATATTCCAATACCACCGTATAATCACTAGATTTTAGGAGTTGTTTGGGATTTGCTTATTTAGTATAGAGCAATGCTATAGACCACTAAATTACTATCACTAATCCCACCATTAGTGAGGTGGCAATTGAAAAAAAAGAAAAAAAAAAACAAACAAGGCACAAAACACGTGGCAGTGGGTTAGAGCCACCACTAATTAGTGGTCTAAAGCATTTTTGTTTAGTATATTCTTTTACTTTTTATAAAAAGATGTGTACAAAAATAAAAATGTGATGTGACCTAAATAAGTATACTTATCAAATAAGTGTACTTATTTAGATTATTTCCAAACAATCTCTTACTGTGTTACTACTAGTGATAAGAGTCTCAAAGTTTGTTTGGAAATTGATTATTTTAATTGATTTTTTAATTTTTTTTTAGAGAAAATATGTAAAAAAAAATTTAAAGTAAAAAAAAGTGATGTCATTTGATATTTTGAATTTTTTTTTGATTATTTTAACCAAAAAAAAAAAAAAAATAATGTTAGGGACCTCAAATGTTTTACCACCATTTATACCAAATGTCTCACATGGGTAAAATAGACATTATGGCTTCGTTTGGGACGTTAGTTGGCTTTTTAGTTTTTTTGACTATTTTAGCTTAGGGCTAAAAAGCCTTATTTAGAATAGGTTTTTTTAGCTTTTTTTACTTTTGTGAGAGAAAAAATAAAATAATTATGATTTGGATATGAAATTTTGGCTCAATTTGGGAAGAAAGTTATGAGTGGCGTTTTGGCTTTTTGCCAAAACGCAAAAAGTGACTTTTTTTTTTGCCATAAATTGATTTGGGATGATGGTTATAAGTCAAAAGGAAAATTACAAAATTACCCTCCATAAGTGGAAAATGAAAGGGTAAAAATGTGTAATTTTCAATTGGCTAGGGATACTTTGGTCATTTCATTATGATTTGACATTATAAACAAATATTAATAAAAAAAGTCAAAAGTCACTTTTTACCAACTTCCCAAATCATTTGTCTAAAAAAAGTCAAAAACTTAGTTAAAAGTTAAAAAGTCACTTTTTACCATCTTCCCAAAACAACCCTTTATCTTATTACTTTTTAACCTATTTTATTTTTTTATGACTAAAATATCATTTTAATCCCAAAATTTGCTATGCCAAATGAGTGCTATGTATATGCTTAATAGATTTGGGGTTGCCAAAATTAGAAATATCTAGGCCCTGTTTGGAAATATTTTTTGGGTAAAAATAATTAATAAAGACAAAAAAAAATATTGAAATAGTTAATAAGATAAAGAAAAATGATTTGTGGCACTAAAACTGTTGGCACTAATGGCACTAATTTCCTGTTTTGGTAACTTTGTTTTTTTTTTTTTTTTTTTCTTTACCTGATATAGAAATTAATGCCATTAGTGCTCAACAAATTAGTGCCACAAATCAAAGCCCATAAAGAAAAATGATTTGTTCTACACATTAATAAATCACTTTTTCTCTCAGAACCATTTATTCAACTACCACCAAAAAAAAAAAAAAAATCTACAAGTTATTTCAAATATAACTTTTTTTTTAATTTCATAAAATAATCAAAAAAAATTAAAAATTAATTAAAATAACCAAATTTCTAAACGAGCCCCAATTTGAAAATGTGCCTGTTATTGGAATTGGAAGTGGATCTAAGAAAGTATTGTTTGGGAAGAGTTAAATGTAGCTTGGTTTTTTTGGCTAATTTAATCCGGTTAAATTAGCTCTGGATGGAAAGAATTTTTGATTTTTTTTTTGGTTTGGACGTGATAGTTGTAAGAGAAAAAATAAAATAATTATGATTTAAATATAATATTTTATTTTATTAATTTATTTAGTCTATTTTATTTTTTTATGTTTATTTAGAAAAAAAAAAGTTATTGCCAAATGGCAATAAAATCTACTAATAAGAGTATCTCTAACGTTTACTCTCTCTCTCTCTCTCTCTCTCTCTCTCTCTCTCTTATATTAAATTTGAGTAAAAATTTGATTTGATATTGAGTGTTCCAATGGAGTTTCTATCAAATCACCGGACAACCGGGAGGACATCCAATCGGTTGACCGGCCAGTGTAAATTTTTATTGTAAATTGCAAGGAAGGTGGACATCTAGGAGGACAACCGGCTAGACATCCGATGCTGTTGTTGCTTTACATCTGCAACGGCTATGTCTAATATTTTGACGAAAGGTTTCAGTCATCCCCAATTTGATGAAAAGTTGAAGATATTTTCAATTTGATACTAATTTAATGACAGTGTTGGAATACCAAAATTGAAATCTTTTCACTAAATTTAAATTTGATAGAAAAAAAATACAGTATTGGAGACGCTCTAAGTAGTTGTTTATAACTTGGGAGGGGGGGTTTGTACGTGCAAGTAAAGCAACAACTGACATGACCCACGTGTCACTTGATGTCTTAAATTGGAAAAATTATTAGTTGGTTTTGGGGTGTTACGTAGCCATATTTCATACCAATCACAATTTATTATATTCCCTCATATTTCCCAATCATCTAATATAAATTTGTGAGTCTTACTACTTTCACCAATTACAACACCATTAGAGTACTATGTGACGATATCCCAAGACCAACTAATAACTATTCCTTAAACTGTAGATAGAGTTAGACCCCTAAGAAAAATTATTAGTTGGTCTTGGGACGTTACGTGACCATACTCTGCACATAATTCATCATATCCCTCATGTTTCCTAATTGCTTAATATAAATTTATAAGTCCCACCTCCTCCACTAATCACAACACTACTAAAGCGTCACATGACGGTACCTTAAGATCAACCAATAACTTGTTGACCACCATTGAAAAGTTATTATAAGCCTATTTGTGTAGCATGTAGTTGTAAATGACGTTATTTGGTGATTTTAGAATATGATTTCTTTGTTTTTTAGAAATATTGTGACTAATGGAAAGAATGGACTTACAATGGGTTTTGATACAAACTCCCACAAAATCCGACCCTCACAACCCCACATACCTGTGAGAGAGAGAGAGAGAGAGAGGAATATATATATATATATATATATATGCCTTGTCCACATCAATTGGGGGTCACCTATTTTGGAGATCTCAAACATTAACCGACTTACAATCTTGAGATTTTTGTGTGCTTAACAGCTATTTGTCACTTGGTATTAGGTGACAAAAATGTTAAAGATCTCAAATATTTTATCAAAAAATATATCAAATGCTTACAAAAAAAAATGTTTGAGATCTGTAATAAAATTTTTATAATTTCACCCACAATGATATGGAGTGATAGGTGTCAACTTTTGATTTATTGCATATTTAATTATGCGGGACTTTACTTCTTTGCCACATTATAATGGGTGTATTTGAAGGCCTCAAATATGGGTCTTTAACATTACTCATACTCACATGAGTATAGGTCCCACATAGGTGTGGGTCCCATATTCATATGAGTATTTGGTAATTTTTTTATTATCCTTAGCATTACACGTCTTTTTATAACAACTAAAATAGTCAATTTTCAATCCGGATTTTACTATAAGAGTGAAAACTTTCATGGTGGATTCTCTCTTTTTGTCTACTTCTGAAGAACGAGTAGGCGCATCTCACAAGTATTTCTAAGGTAGAAAATGAAAAAGTGCCACATTAATGGTTTAAGGAATTTTGCCCAGATGGAAGATGGTGCTGTGGTGTTCTTGTAGAAGAGTTTGTGTCATCTCTTGTAAACGAGGAAAATGATCCACCTAATGTGGTCATGAGAATCCTCAATCACACACATCCTTTGGAAGATGAGAGCCAAAAATAAATAAATTTGCAACTTCAACGAAAAAATATTTTTAGAGAAATTATGAAGGCCATATGAGATCACGTATATAAAATAGGTGAATTACATTAATAGTCCTTATAGTTTAGGGTTTGTGTCACTTTGATCTTTGACTTTTTAATTGTGACATATTTGACCTTGAATTTTGAATCTTGTTCCAAATAAGGACAATTGAAGATATCATTAGATTTTTCAAGGGTAAAATCGTTAATTTGATAAAATATAAATTAATTTGACAAAAATAAATGTTAAAAAAATATTTTTAATTTTTTAAAAATTATTTTTATCTACCAATGATAAAATTATGTAAAATTAATAAAAATTACATGATTTGTTTTTTAAAATTAATTTTACATGATCATCGTCCAAACACAAAATAAAAATTAATTTGGTAAAAAAAATAAATAAATGTCTAAAAGATTTATCAATTTTATATAATTTTATTTTTAGTGGGTAGAAATAATTTTTAAAAATTCAAAAATATTTGTTTGACATTTATTTTTGTCAAATTAGTTTATATTTTATCAAATTGACGATTTTACCCTTGAAAAATCTAATGATATCTTTAATTGTTCTTATTTGGAACAAGATTCAAAATTTAAGGTCAAATGTATTACAATTGAAAAGTCAGGGACTAAAGTGACACAAGTCCCAAACTATAGAGATTATTTGTGTAATTTGCCCTATAAAATACATTGAACAATTCAAGTGAAAGTTGTTTTTTTTTTTTTTTAAATAATAAATATCACCATATATATAGTCAAAATTAAAAATATATGTACATATTTTTATGAGAAAATTACAAACTAAGTTAACTTTTTAAAAATAATGAATAAATTATAAACACACTTTCTAAGATTTACTTAAATTACAAATTATCCATGTGGTTCCAAAAATTACATTATGCCTAGTAATGTTTCTAATTTCATAACAAATAAGTCTTTTTATTAATAAATTATTAAGTTAATTAACAGTTTTTAATAATGTTAAAATTTTATTTCAATTAATAATTCAAATAATTTTATTATTGTAGTTGACAGTTAGAAATTTCACTTTTTTAATTAATTATGCTAAATAAAAAATTCTGACAGAGAGATATTTGTAATTTTTCAAACTACAGGAAACAATTTGTATTTTAAGCAAACCTCAAGAGATATATTTATAATTTATTCAAAAATAATTACATATAAGAAAAAATTTATAATTTTAACAATTAATATTTATAAATTTTATCACTAATTTATTTTTATTTTTTAATTTTTTACTGATTTGTTATTTTTATCTATTTTACTGTTAGGATTTTGAGTGATGGGATAGGAGATGTTTTGTCATGCACTTATTTGCTGCTCCAGTGGTGATTAGAAGCTCTACTAGTTGAGTACTAATAAGAGCTCCATTGATGTGACAATTTTAAAAAATTAAAAATTAAAATAAAACAAAAATAAAACAAAACAAAATAAAGGTTAAAATATCAAATCACACAATGAGACTCACAAATTAGAGCTTCCCAAGAGCTCACAATTTAGAAGTCTGAAACATTTTTCTTTCTGCCACTTTCTGATTCTCTGATGAAAATTGATGAATTTGGTGCCTATAAAGCCTTTTGCAGTCGACATTAACTTAAGTTTGCTCTCCCCTGAGGCGGCAAATCAACAGAGTTGTTCATAAATAGACATAAAATTGGAATGTCTATTTACTAAAAAAAATTAAAATAATATGAGAAAAATAAGTAAATAGTTAACTAATTATTGATGATCATGAAGTTATACAAAGAAACTTTACTCTAACAAAGGTAGATGCTGTGAAGCAAAATTTTGGTAGTTTTTATACATAAATCAACCAGGAAGGTACACGGAAAGATAACAAACACATTTAAAGACTTTTCTTAATTATTAAAAAAAAGGCTTAAGTGGTGCTCAAAAAAAAAAAAAAAAAAAAGGGGGCTTAAGTACATTTTTTATTCTTGTAGTTTGATTCATGTTTTATTTTAATTTTTATAGTTTTAAATTAAATAATTTAATCACTAATCATATTCCATCTAAATTAAATGTTAAAAGTAGGGTTAATTACACTTTATTCCATGTGATTTAACTCGGAAACACATTACCCCATTATCGTCTACAAATATACACGTAACTGCCCTTTCATATAGAGTGAATTATAAAGTCCAATTCCGTTAATAAATTGTGTGAAAAGTCCAACTCCGTTAGTATAGAGTGAATTATAAAGGCTTATTATAAAAAGTAGGTTAAAAGTTAATTTTTTTAGCTTTTTTTTGACTTTTTTTTAAAAAACATGTAAAAAAAAAAAAATAGAGAAGTGATGTAAATCAAAATAGGTTAAAATTCAAAAATTAACTTTAGTCAAGTTCCCAAAACAACCCAATATCCTTATTCTTTATTTGAATTTTATTTTTATGCCATTAGGGATGTAATCGGTTTGGTACGGTCGATATTTAGGTAAAAAATTTTACCGAACCGATAATGTCAGTTTTATTATTTTGAATATCGATACAGACTGCTTCTCCTATCAAACTGTACCGAATCGAACCAAATCGATTGAAATGGTTTGGTTTGGTATTGTTTAATCGGTTTAGGACCTTTCAAATTTTAGTATTTTTAGTATAGTATCTATGTAAAAACATTAAATTAATTCTTTGTTCACTATTTGAAACATATCCAATCCATTCATTTAATAAATATTTTTCAATTCTTAGATTAACAAAAAAAAAAAACTAATACTTTAAGAATAATAAGTTAGAATTAAGATTATATATAATAAAAGTTTACTAACCTAAAAGTTATAGAGATGATAAGATTAATTAATTGAGATTAATAATTTATTATTTAATATCATTATATTATTGGATTATATAAATTATATATACAATATATATTGAAACGGTCGGTTTCGATTTAGTTCAGTACACAAGGTGCTTAAACCAATACTAAAATGAAAATAAAAAAAAATCAAATTAAAAAATCACATAGACCAATTGTTATTAAAAAATAGACCAAATATGGCCAATTCAATTCGATTCAATTGATTTGGTCGATTTTTCCAATTTTTCTTACCTCCTAGCTGCCATCATGAACCAGATTCCTTCTCTCTCCATTTTTCTTCAATTTCTTACAATTTTCTCCTTTTTTTCCCTCTCTTCTTTTTATTCCTTTTCTTTCTCATCCCATGGCAATAGTCAGCCGTTTTATGCTCCAATAAACCACCCATTACTTCGTCCTCCGACTGCATTACAGCTGGGTTCTATCTTCCCATTTTTCTTTTAAAATCTTTATTTTATTTTTATGGAAGCAAGCAACCAATTCCTCAACCGAACTAGCAGACCCACACACATACATATATATAGTTATATAGACATATACATATATACATCTAGAAACCATGGTTCTTCCCTCTCTTTCAGTTGACTACAATGAAGACCCGCACATATACATACATATATTTATGTACATATTTCATGTATGCTCGGTGGGAATCATCACAGCAGGTTTGGGGAATATAACAGTGGCATTTGTGTCTATATTGGCTAATGAATGAGTCTTTGACTGTGGGCACAAATTGAATAATGAAAATGTCTATTTTTTTTTTATCAAAGCATTGAAATGATCTCAATTTGTTATAATCTCTATGAATAATTATGAACTATTCCAAATCAATAATTTCAGTGGCTTTGGATTATTGAAGGAAGTGGGGAGGAAAAAAGGGAGATGAGAAGGTGGAGATAACGTGCAGTTGAGAAAATGATAGGGAAGATAGATTCGGTCACCACTATGCAACGGTACACTAGGAAATAAGGATTTTTGACGTTTTTTTAACGGTGTATTTTCAAACGTCATTTTTGATAATATTTAACGGCATTTTAAAAACGTCGCATAGTTCTTTAATTAAAACGACACTGTTTTGTAATAGGAGGCGTTTAAAAATGCCTCCAAATGTGGTAGGCCACACGCGCCTATTTTGAAGCTGAGAATAAAGCCTTTGTAAACCCTCACGCCTTCAAACATAAACAAACATTGAATCCTCGCGTCGCCTCTCTCTCAACCCTCTCTAAACCCTTATTTTGAATCTCACCTTCAAATCTCATAGATTCACCGATTTCAAAGCTCCACTGCCACCACCATCTGCACCGGCAAGGTAGCGAGATTCACCAATTCACCGATTCAAATCTCACAGATTTACCGATTTCAGATCGGTCTGCACCGCCACCGCGATTTCGATTCTCTCTCTGGATCTCTCTCTCAGAGATTCATCTTTGATTTCATGTCAGAGCGATTTCGATTTCGATTTCTCTCTCTCTCTCTGTCTCTCTCGATTTCGAAGCTCCACCACCACCACCATCTACACCAGCGAGGTATCATTTTCTCTCTTGGCACTCACGCTGGTTCCATTTATATTGTTGATTTTCATGGGCAATCACCTTTTCTTTGTATTTTGTTTTGATTATCAAATTGTTGTTTTAACTCTCCAATTCTAAATTGTATTATTGAAGTTATTTGGAGAATGATAGTAGTTTATTTTGTGAATACGAAGTTGTGAAGTTACATTTATGGTTTTATGATAGTTGTTAACTTCTATTGAGCTGTGAAATTACTTTCCAATTCCAATTCCAATTCCAGTATGGTATTCTAGCAGCTTTAACTTTAACCTCATCAGCTCTATTTATTGGTCTAAGAGTAAGATGAGCTTTAGGCTTTTCTTGATTCCATGTAGTTAATTTGTTGGCTCTCTCATTTTCCCACAGTTCCTCTCTCATTTTCTCTCACTTTCTCGCCCCAGCAAATTCTGACGAACGGTCTCCAACAAGAAAAGGTTAGTTTTGTTCTTCACTTCACAGCTTTACTCGCTTGAAATCGGTTGTTTTTGCGTCCTTGAAATGTCTCTTGCTCTTTGCACTTGTTTGTGGTTTGTTTACTGAAATCGAAACTGCAAATTTTTGTGTTTAGTTGTTAAAATTTCAGCTCAATTTGTTCGGATCTGGTATAGATACTATAATGGCGGCTCTGATAATTCTAGCTTGAAATTAGGCTTTGAATATGTAGAAAAATCGTACGGTGGAGTTGTGGAAGTGCAAATTATAGATCAAATCGAGTGAGAAAATTGGGCTTGTTTGTTTCTATGCAATAATGTGTCCATGAAATAATGCTAGATGTTGTTTTGCACTTTTTACATGCTCATTCTCTGTTTTTACCTATTCTAGTTAGTGAATGCTTCAACTTTAAAGAAAGAGGTTGCTGAAGGTGTTGACCTCATGGTAGTGAGGGAGCTTACAGGAGGTTAGTATACTTAGATCTTAGTTAAGGTCATTCTGGTTGAATGTTTTGCAGCTCTATTTGTTGTCTTCTTTGTTTGTTTGCATTTTTATAGGTCTTTGTTTATTTGTTGTCTTCTCTATTTCCTGAATATAGGTATTTATTTTGGAAAACCAAGGGGGTTTGGCACAAATGAAAATAGTGATGAGATTGGTTTCAATACTGAGGTTTATGCAACCTACGAGGTAGTTTTTTTGTACAACTTCCTTTTAACTAGTGAACTTTCATGCAAATGCCAGAATTTACCTTCATCTCCCAAACCACAACCCACCATCTCTGTATTTTTTGCAATTTTTTTGCGTTATCTTTTATTTGATGTGAAAAATATTTCTTGACAGATTGATCATATCACTCATGTTGCATTTGAGACTGCTCGGAAGCGGGGTAGGAAACTCTGTTCTGTTGATAAAGCAAATGTTTTGGAGGTGTCTAGATAGTAATAGAGTTCTTCTATTACCCCTGTTTTAATTTATGTTTAATGTTTTTCATATATTATGTCATCTCTTTTTATTTTAAGGTGTCAATTGATAATTTTATTTTAATAGTTTAATTCCAGTATCATGTGCATCCTAAAGAAAGAGAAAAAGAAGTATGATTGGCTGATTTGTGCAACAGTTTGAGATAAGTGATTTCGACAAAGGTATTAATATCTTTTGTAGCTTTATACTATTTTTGCATAAGAGTATCCTTATCGTATGATTTTTACCCCTCAGGATAAAAGATGGAAATGCTGAAATACTCTATCCTAGATCAGCCTTTGCTATCAATTGTACTGGTAAAGGTTTATTTACTTACATTTCTTTTGAGTGCACTATTTTTGTTCACTTCAAGGTGGTTTCGAAAATTTAAAGCTTCTTTGATTCTTCTTTCAGGTGATGTCTGCAAAGGAGATATTGTTTTGTTTACACAAAAAGTATACAAGAAGTAACTCACTGGTTTAAGCTCTTGTTTTCCTTCTGTATGTGAATCTAGTGATTTCCACCCTAGTTTGTAAATCATATTTGCTCGGTAAATGAAGGACCTAATTCCGAACAGGTTTATATCCAAATCGGTTTGATAAAATGACAAGGAGTGGAAGTTTTCTTGGAAAGAGAACTATTGCTGGGAGAGTTGTTAAGGAAAGCTATGGTGCTGCCAAACAACAACATATATTTACAGTAAGTTTGGGAAAGGTTAAGGAATATATTTTTGGGGGTGATATTTGAGCTGATTAGGGGCTAGAATTCATGTTCTGCAATGTGGTACATATTATGGCCAGGGCATGTTTGTTATGCATCACACCCATGATATCAGCATGACTCTCGTTATTGCTCTCCCTTACTTCTTGATTCCTTCTTGTGGCTTTTATGTGCTTTAGATTTCTAGTAACTTGTCCATTTATTACTTTGTAATTTTCAAGATTGAAGTACTATGGAGCAAGGGGATTAAGAAATTGCCTCCACTTTTAAAATAGACCTTATTAATTAAAATATTTGTTCTTATTAAATGTAGGTTCACCTTTCAAAGAAAGAGACGAAGAACAAGAAGAAGAAGAAGAAGAAGAAGAAGAAGAAGAAGAACTAACAAGGTAAAAATACCTGCATCGCTAGTTTTTAATTTCTCAACTTTTGAAATCTATTAAGACATGATGTGATTTGGTGTTGAATTTTTAAAAGATTATGAGATGTTATCTTCAATGCTAATTTAAAAAGTTTATGTGCATGTTGTAGACACCCCATTTTTGATGGCCCTTTAAGATTTGGATGTTCTTGCAGGTACATCTGATGGCGAGTTTGATTGCTCACCGAACGCTTGAAGTCCGCAGCAGAACGCCACAAGTTTGAGTTTTTTAAACCTTGCATCCATTTTGTCTCATCTTTGGACCATGCTTAGGTCTTTTCAGAATGAAGTTGTTGATGGCCTGCCGGCCATCCTTGAAGGCTGTCGGCCATGGCTTTTGGCCTGCCGGCCATCGATCTGCCTTGCCGGCCATCACTGATGGTCGACCGGCCATTACTGTTTCTTGCAGATATTTTGTGATATTTTGTGCCAGCTGTTTGCACAGGTTCATGCATTTTCCAACACGTGTTTGGCTGGATGTTTGGGAGGGGATTTTATATTTTCTATATATAGGACCCCTCTCTCTCATGTGTGGGGGTTAGAAAATTTGAAGACAAAAAATTCTCTCTCTCTCTCTAGATTTCTCTCTCTCTCTCTCTCTCTCTCTCTCTCTCTCTCTCTTTCTCTCTTATAATTTTGTGCCTTGAAGTTTGTTTTCTCTACACTTTTACATACACTGCCTTGATCAAAGTTACTTCTCTTTGAGTTGAGGTTCCTTGAGACTTGATTTGAGCTCTAGCAAGTGGTTTTAGCTTGGATTTGTGTTTAGAATTGCTCTTTGCTTCAAGAGGTAGTTTACTTGCTGTATTCACTTGTTTAGCATACTTGTTTTCTCATCTTTTTAAATTGTTTTGAGGCTGGTTTTGAACTAAAAAAACCTCTATTTTTATGACCTGAAAATAGTGGTTAGAAGTTTTTTTAGTTTGGGGGTGGTTTACCCTTCTTGTTTCCTTGATTGTAAAGCTTTTGTGCCTTTATTGATCGCTTTAAAAACCAAATTTTTTGGGCCTTTTAACCAATGAATTTCAGAGATTCTTTAGTGGTAAAAAACTCATTTTGAAGTCCAAAATTGGAGGGGTTAGCCTCCCCTCCTTGTGTCTTGTTTGCATGCCTAGGTAGCTTTATGTGTTAGCCTATTAATCTAGCTTGTTTTAATTCAAGTCTAGTATGTTTTTACCTTTGCTTTAGCCTACTCTAGCTCTGTTTTGGGCTGTTTAAGTCTTTTGTGCCTTGCATGGCATGGTTATAGTGTTAATTCCTTCACTAGCTTAGTGTTTTAAGGCTTTAACTATCATTGGTGTGAGTTGGTTGTATGTTTTTAGTGTTTTTATCACTTAATTTCAGTACTTTTAATCTCTACAACCTCTCTCATATCTTCACCTTTTGGTTTTGTTTTGAAAGTAGTTTCAAGCCACTTGTTTGCCTAAGTGTGAAATGGAGGTGTTACACTTAATGGTTTAATCCCTTAGGGGGTTCATTACCAATAGTGTAATGCCTCTTTCATGCTCAAAGCAACTTGGGGTTTGAGCTTTCTTTCCATTTAGAGGACACTCACCAAAAGGATAATTGATTAATGAATGGCTTGGTAATTAAAATGTGTAAACAAAATTGACAAGTAAAAATGCAAGATAAGCATTCTTTGTGTTGCATTGCACGTGTTTAAACCGGACGTTAGTTTGAACATAAGGAAAATGAGATATTTCATACTCAAAAGTGATGAAATGTGCCGCTTTCCTTGGTTTCCATTGCCCTTGATCATGCATGATAGGGTGGTGGTCATTCGAGTCTTATTTGTGCATTTATTGAAATTGTACAATTTGGATCTTTGGCCATCATGCAATGAAATTGCTTGATTGGTGGTTTTTGATCCAAGTGTGTCACTCCTTTGAGGTTTTGAGATTATAAGGAGGGGTATAGTACAAAAAAAACCCTTGGAAAAACCTTCCCTTTACTCTGTTTGTGCTTTGTTGCAGTATGGTGATCCAAAGCATCAGTGGCCGACAGTGCCTCATCAATGGCTGGCAAGGCTTCATTTTTGGCCGGCAGTGCACCTCTCTGGCCGGCAGATGGTCGGTAGCAGTCATCCACGGCCGGCAGGCCACTGGTGTAACCCTCAGCAAAGATTTGGTAAGTTGGAGCAGAAAGGTTTTGAAGTATGCTCAACCCTGCAAACAGAGCCTTTCAAGAGCAAAACAGAGGACTTTTCGGGGTGAAAACCAAGCACATGCATCTTGCACTTCCCGAGGCGGAGTAGTGGCAGCATAGTTTAATGCCTTGCATGATTAGTTAGTGTGCATTTGTTTTAATTAATTAGTTTACTAGTTGATTAAAAGTGTTGTAATAATTATTAATTAGTTTGCTAGTTATTCATTTGATCTATAATAACTAGTCTAATTAGTTTAATTAGCATAGCTAGTTGCTTAGCTCTTATTCATTCGGACCCTCCTTCGCGAGGGCATAATATTGTAATAAGTGTGCGGGCGTGCGTGTATGTTTTCCAACCCTACGTCTTTCTCCTTTTTATTTAATCGCTTTCGATGGTTAGATTAGGGATCATATTTCAATTAGCATATCGCATGCTTGCATCCATTCATCTTGTCTTCCATGCACCGAGGCTCGTCGCATTATTCAAACTGCATCGTCACTTCAATATCTTCTTTGAATACGTGTTTTATCGCATGCTGTTCAAATCAAATCATATGCCATGATTAGTAGCCGAGCCTATTAATTGCATTATCGTATGTGTTATATTAGGCATCTTGTATAGTTAGGATCATGCATCTTTCTAACTAGTTTCTGTTTCGGCTTGGAGTACTCAGTAAGTTTTTATGTTTTAGCATACTTGCATGAGTGTGAGTGTCGCCATGACTAGCATTCTTTCCACGAGGCTATGTGCTTAAAAGCTAAACTGCATGAATGCCTGTGGATGAAGGCTCGTTGTTTAAATTGGAACGATTGAATAAATATGCATTTTAAGCCCACTTAGTTGAGTGGCAAATCATGTTTTAAGCCCACTATGTTTGGTGGCAAATCCGCATCTTTTAAGCCCACTTGAGGCGGCAAATTCAAACCATTTTCGCAAACAAACATGAGTTGAATTGTTCCAATTTAAGCAAACTAGTCTATACTTGCTTGTGCGCATCACATAGTAAAGCTAGTTTAATAACCGGAATAAGAACACATAATGTTCTTAAAACACCATATCATGATTAGTAAAGGCCAATATTTGATCGGGCAAGTGGGGGTGCTCAATTCATGACCTTCCCCTTTCGTACCTAAGATCTTGAGTTGAAACAACTTTGGTGATGACGGAAACGTGGCCTTTGGCATGAGTCATGAGTTTCCTAAATTTCCGCAAAATAAAATATTTAGGTGGCGACTCTGTATTTGGCAAAGTAGTCCATTTTTGGCATTATTTGATTTAGAATCGATTTTCCAAAAAAGATTTGCCGGATTTGGATTCTTTGGTGCTTATCAGTTTCACATTGCATTTGTAAGATTAGATTCAGAACTGCGGGAGTCCGAACTGTGAGGCCTTCTTTTCAAACCTTCCGAAAGGGGGTGCGAAAAAGGCAACTCCACAATTTCTGGCGACTCTGCTCGGGATTTAGAGAACTTGACTCAAACTCATGATATGTTGTTTTATTTACACTTATGTGTTTCTTTGCATTTGCATTTGCATCGGTGCGCCTAAGTCACAATGTTTGCCATCTGCTATTTCTGAAAGGTTTGCCGAAGGCTTGCTTGGAAAAGCTTGCCAAAAGGCTAACCGGTTGCGGGCTCTGCCACGATGGGAACACAACCCTTGGATCTAGACTACCGCTGTACCGTTTGATCCTCCTTTCACTTCTCGGTGTTAGGTGCGAGAGGTATATTAGGTAGTCTTGCTGAGGTACCATTTTTGACCAATCGACCTAGTTGCATATTGGAAACCATAAAGATTGTTCCAAACTAGGACAGGTTGCTCACCCGAATGCAGGAATTGTTTGAAACCGCTTGTTTTGCGTGGTGAATCCCTAGCTCCTGACGAATTAGGACAGGGTAACCCTACCCCATCATAGGGGTGTTTTGGCTCTCACTTGCTTGATATGTGCTTTTGGAGTGGAACTTTGCAGGAATGTATGTATCAGTTGTAAGTCTGGGTATCAGTTTTGGGGCAGAAATCAATGTTTGAGTACAGTTCTCCAGCTTATGATTGCAACTGCGTGTTGTCTATGTCTAAGCCGAGGTGCTGTGCGGTTTCTGATTTTTGTTTCTTTTTGCAAGGTAGTCTTTCACCATTGCTTCAGACGATTTTGTTACCCCCCAAGCACTCTAGACCAGAGTTAGAAGGATTTGCAGATTCGGGGATCTAGTCAGGGGACAGCCAGTGTTTGTTTCACTCCCACCGGTTACTAGACGGAGGAGGATTAGGCAGAATTCACCAATTCACCAGTCACCTTTTACCTCACCTGTGCCTAGTTAGGCCCAATCATCTACTTCTACTCCAGAAAGAGAGTATTCGCCAGTTCCGGTAGTTCAAAGTCCTCCAGTCAGCATGGAAGATATGCTTCGTCAGCTCTAGTAGACTATTAAGAACATGCAGCTAGATGCTGGCCGGCAAGCTGAGACCACAGTCCACCAAGTCGAGGTTATAGCTTGTCAAGCAGAGGTAAAAGAAAGGCTTCAGCAACAGCAGCCACAACCGACAATAGCCTCAGCATCCCATCCACCCCTAGTGGGAATTCCTGCACCTGGGGTCACAATCAATGTCCAAGAAAATGCGGGCATTCAGGTAGATCTCATCCTGCCTCAGACCTCCAAGGCACCGATTTACCTGACAGAGACGTCGTTTGAATTCGAGGTTGACCCTGCTGTATTGAAGGTCAGCAAGCTAGAAAAACTCTTTAAACGGGCACAGGGCGTAAATTCAATCCCTGATATTGAGGATGGCTATACTGATTCGGCAATGACTTTGCCAGATAGATTCAAGATGCCGCATATGGTCATTCTTTGATATCCTATGACCAATGGGTCTCTGTAGACACCCTATTTTTGACTGCCTTTAAGATTTGGGCGCAACTGATGGCTTACTTGATAATGAAAGGTGTGCAGTGTAAAGGTTCGTTTTCTTTGGCAAGGAGAGCGTCAAATCCCAACCTTACACCCCATTTTGGACCAAAATGATTTTAGACCTTAAAACCCTCTCTTTCAAAATATTTTTGAAAAAGTTTCTACGATGTTCCGAGGCTTGCATTTCGTTAAATGTTGCGCTTTTCGGTAAACTAAGCAAGGACAAAGTGAAAATGAATGAAAGAGAGGTGAACTCGTTGAAAAAATCTTTAAAACATCTTGTTTAGGGGTTTGGAGTTGAAGAAAATTGGAGGAGAGGGAAGAAACCAAGTTAGGGGAAGAAGTTGGGCATGAACCGTTAAGAGAGAGTCGGGCAGCCCTTGCTAAAATAGGCCTATCCTTTTGTACACTTTGATTTCAGCTATGAGGCCACCACCATTGGAAATTGGACTTCCGGGGCTTCATTTTACACTCAAGAATCTTCTAAAGCCGAGTCCAGATGAGGGAGCTATTGCTGGTTGAAGTTGGGCATGAATCTGGGTAGGACCGAAACTGAGTAGTCTTCACTAAAAGAGACATATATTTTTTTACACTTGTAATTTTGATGTGAGGCTACCACCATTGGAAAGAAGACTTCCAAGGTGTAGACGCGCCCGTGGGCCTCGCTCTACGGTTCGGACTCCCTTTTGTTTGTTGCGGTTCTTAATCTGAACCAAAGAGTCCAACTCTGGCAAATCGTTTTGAGAAAAACAGATTTTAAAAAGAAGTGCCAAACATGGACTGCTTTGCCAGATACAGAGTCGCCACCTAAATATTTTTTAATGGGGAAATTTAGGAAACCCTGACTCGGTGCCAAAGGCCACGTGTCCGTCATCACCAAAGTTGTCTTGGCTCGGGAGCTTGGGTACGATCGGGGAAGGTCAGCTATGAGCACCCCCTTTCGCCCGATCCGAAGACCGGTGTAACAAGCCCGCGAGGGACCTCGGCTACAGTTCGGACTCCCCTTTTTTTTTGTTCGTTGCGGTTCTTAATCTGAACCAAAGAGTCCAACTCTGGCAAATCGTTTTGAGAAAAACAGATTTTGAAAAGAAGTGCCAAACATGGACTGCTTTGCCAGATACAGAGTCGCCACCTAAATATTTTTTAAAATGGGAAATTTAGGAAACCCTGACTCAGTGCCGAAGGCCACGTGTCCGTCATCACCAAAGTTGTCTTGGCTCGGGAGCTTGGGTACGATCGAGGAAGGTCAGCTATGAGCACCCCCTTTCGCCCGGTCCGAAGACCGGCCTCTACTAACCATGATATCCGATTTTGAAAACATTATGTGTTCTTATTCCAGTTATTAGCCTAGAATTACTATGTTATGCGCACAGCAAACAAGTATAGACTAGATTGCCTAATTTGGAAACAAGCATTGCATATCCGTTTGTTTTGAAAAACGCTTTGGAATTTGCTACTCGCAAGTAGGCTAAAACACGGATTTCAACGAGTTTTTCCAACTCAAACAATCCAACCTTCACCCACAGGCATTCAAACAGTTTATCTCATATAAGCACTTAGCCACATGGTAATCATGCTGTCATGTTAACATTCACACGCATGCGAGATGCTAAAGCGTAAATACTTACATTGTACTCCGTGCCAAAACAATAAACTAGTTAGCAAATATGCATGTCCTAGTTCATGTTAAGTGGCTAATGCAACACATACAGGATGTGATTAGGATGGGCTCGGCAAACCCTAAAGTGGCATGTGAAATGCTACAACTATCACGTATTCAATTTGGAATTGAAAATATAATGCAGTTTGTATGATGTACCGAGCCCGGTACATGCAAGACAAATGCATGGATGCACGCATGCATAGCATAAGGTATGCTAATTTAAACGTGCCCTAATCTACCATCATAAGCAGGTAAATAAAAGGGAAGGAAGAAGTGGGGATTGGAAGACATGCACACACACGCACCCACACTTATTACAGATTCGCCCTCGCTCGGAGGGACCAAATAAATAATACAAATTAATTAACTACGCAAGCTAATTAAATAGTACAAATTGCCTAATCAGTTAACAAACTAATTAAACTAGGAAAAGCAGTAAACCGCCTCGAGAGGAGAGCCAGATGCAGCGCATGCTCGGGTCCTGCTCGGAAGTGCACGGCCATGCATAGTCTGCCTCTGCTTTCCCTGCTCTGCCTCTCTGAAGACTGCCAAAGTCTCAAGGATGCCTCTCTGGATACTGGGAATCACCACCGGCAGTGAATTGTGGTCACCGGCACAAAATGAATCCATCGGCTGGTGATTTACTGCCGGTCGGCAATGTATACTGCCGGTCGGCAAAGAATGCCTGCAGAACCTGCAACTCACAGCAGCAGAGGACAGAACTTGCATGGCAATACAATTCAAGCAATGTATGCACCAATCATGTCCGCTATCATGTTTATGACTCAAAGGGGCATGTGTCTCGATTCTCGGACCACCAATCACATATTTCCATGCGTGATGGCCCAAAGAATCAAGTGTGCAACTTTCATGTCAAATGAAATGCAAACCAAACAAATGAACCAAGGCCCAATTCCTATCACCAAGTCAAGGAACAAGGCATGCATGCAAGCTAAGGATGCAACATGGCATGGCAAGACACTTATGCAAGCATACAAGCAAACATGAGGCAATGCAAACTGATGAAAAGGTGGACTTAGACATGATTTAGGCAACTCTAAATAGGCCTAAAACAGTGGCCAAAAACCAAGGAATTGGGATCAAACATACATACACACATGCAAGTAAGTTGGACCAACACTTAGGCATTAAATAAGCAACTCTAAGGCACACTTGAAAGGAGATATCATGGACAATTAGCATGCAACATAAGCTCTGAAAATCATGTTAAAACATGGTGCCAAACCAAGCAACAAGGCAAACTAAACATGCAACAATGGTCCAAGCATTCGAGGCTCACCAAAGAGGCAATGGACTACACTTAGCACAACCACACATGGCAAGACTGAGGCAACCAAAAACAGAGTTTTAACACATGAAACTAAGCCCAAAAGACTAACTAGATAGCATCTAGATGGTTTGAATTTAAAGGCATGCATAAATGCTAAAACATGGAGCGTGCAAGACAAGCTTTCAAAGCTTCAAAGAGGCATCCGAGGCAAGCATATGAGCATGTCAAAGGGACTGAAATGACATGTAGGATGGTCCTAAACCACTAAATTAATGCAAGCAATAAATGCTACACATTCACCTACTTGAAGCATACAAGCCATAATACAAAGGAGCTATACTAAGCATGCCAAGATCGACCCAAGCAACTAGGGAAAAACCTAAAACATGGCAAAATAAGCACAAAACCTTCGCAAGGCTAAACCTAAAATATGCTAGAACAAAGGCTAACAACCTAAGGCATATTAAGGCAATAACAAGGCATTACATGGTAGGTATGCTAAGCATGCATGGTGTACCAAAACCAACACACAACAAGGTTATATCATGGCATAATAAGCATGGAAAATAGCCAAGACATGATCAATACACACTCTAACATGATGCTCCCTCAAGAGGCCAAAAAGGGTCCCTTTCAAGGACAACAAGGAGAGGGGGTGGCCCTCCCCTTTTGGAGACTTCAAGGCACCATCTCCACCACTGAAATCCCTCAAGATTTCAGTGGTGAAGAGGCCCAAACACCAAAGTCTCGAAACTTGCACAAAAATAGCACAAAAAGGAGCCTTACAAGGCTTAGGAGGGGTCAAACAAACCCAAACCACAAAACACTCTTAATAAACAATCAAGAGGGCTAAAAAATAGAACTTTTTTGTATTATACACTAAGCACGAAAACAGCTCTAAGATAGGTCGAAAAGCAATGCAAAAATGGGGAATAAAATGGAAGTTTCTCACCCTTGTAGATCACCTTCACAAATGATGCTCCAACAGCCCTCCTTGGCTTGAATCCAGCTCCAAAACACCAAAACCAGCCCCTTAGAACCTCAGTAGCCAAAGGAAGGTGAAGCACTAGGTGTTTGTGTGCAATAGTATGGACTAAAACACCTAGAACACAAAGAGAGAAAAAGAGAGATAGGAAATATGTATGAACCCTAACCCTAAAACCAGAGCTTCTCTCTGTGTTTTTTCTCTCCAAAATTCTCTAACCTCCTATGCCAAGAGAAGAGACCCTTCTCTTATAGGCAACCAACTTGTAAAGCTTATACAACAAGCTTACAAAGAGGGCATCCCTCCATACACGTGTATGGAGGGGAACCAAATGCCACACAGCTGTCCTAAAATATCTGCAAAAGCAGATGAACAGTAGTCGGTTGGCCAAAAATGTCATTTTGACAAAAATGACTGCCGACCGGCAACAAAGAGTGCCGACCGGGCCACATACATTGCCGGTGGCAACAAAAACCAGCCGGTGGCCTCTATCCACCGCCGGTGGTGTGTGGGGATGCCTCACAAGGCATTCCCTGCCCCTCTAAGGCAAAACACAAGTGTTTGGTGCAAAACCAGACACAAAACGGTCGAGTTCGGAGATCCTGAGGCAGGGCGCGTAGCCGAGACCTCCGGGAACTCCAAACGAACACAAACATGGATAATCACCGAGTGTTCAAACGGTGACGCCCAAGTCTTGAGGACGGTCAAAAATGGGGTGTCTACAACCGGCCTCTACTAACCGTGATATCTTGTTTTGAAAACGTTATGTATTTTTATTCCGGTTATTAGCCTAGATTTACTATGTTATGCGCACAGCAAACAAGTATAGACCAAATCGCCTAAATTGGAACAAAACATTTAATGTTTGTTTTGAAAATGGTTTGCTACTCGCAAGTAGGCTAAAATGCAGGTTTTGCCACCCTCAAATGGGCTTTTAGAAAAGATGGTTTTGCCACTAACTAGTGGGCTTAAAACTCACAGTTTTAATGCATTATCCCAATTTAAGCAATTCGACCTCCATCCACAGGCATTCAAGCAGTTATATCACATAAGCAGCTAGCCTCATGGTAATCATGCTATTATGGCAACACTCACACGCATGTGGTATGCTAAAGCATAACGGCTCACCTAGTACTCCAAGCCAAAACAGAAACCAGTTAATAATCAAATGCATGATCCTAGTTCATGTTAAGTGGTTAATGCAACACAGGCAAAGATGCAATCTAGACAGGCTCGGCTATCCTAAACATGGCATGTGAAATACACAGGTAGCATGTATTCAATTCGGAATTGAAAATACGATGCAGTCAGTATGATGCGCCGAGCCCGGTGCATGTAAACGAATGTATGGATGCACGCATGCTATCATACTGTTATGCTAATTTAAATATGCCCTAATCTACCATTATAAGCAGGTAAATAAAAGGGAGAAAGAAGTGGAGGTTGGAAGACATACACACCACTCACACACACTTATTACAAATGTGCCCTCACACGGAGGGACCAAAAGAATATACAGTCCCAAATAGTACAGTCCAAATACAGAATAAATTATTACAGAAATTCTAATTATCAAATTAAATCGAATGTAAAAGAAGGGGGGCCTCAGCCCTGCCTCGGGGTGCGCAAATGATGCATGCTCGATTCGTCTTGCCCGGAAAACCCGCACCATACCACTGCTGCCTCTGTTTTCACTGTCCTGCCTTTCCAAAGACTGCCAAAGTCCCAGAATACCTTCTATGCACACTGCTTCACACCATCGGCTGGATGAAATGGCCACCGGCCATGTAAAATGTCTGTCGGCTGCTTATGAGGTTGTCGGCCACCAATACATTGCCGGTCGGCACTCTTTACTGCCGGTCGGCAAACAATTCCTGCAGAATCTGGTTTTTGACAGCAACAAGGACAGACAGTGTATGGCATGGAATTTTTGGGCATATGTAAGCGTGGCCATGTTTCCTATCATGTATGGGACTCAAGGAAGCATGGCCCTTGGTCCTTGGGCCACCAACTATGCATTTTGATGCATGATGGCCTAAGGGACCAAGATTGCATTTCAATGAATATGCATGCAACACGTAAATGAAGACCAAGACCCTATCATGTCAAGGTCAAGGGCCTCGGTGACCGAGAGTTGAGACAAGTTGCATCACTTGTGGTATGAACTCTTCTCAGCCCTCACACTTGGCTTGACACCCCAAACCAAGTAATGCAATGCATGTTGTGCAAACATGGCTCCACAATGCAACCTAATACTAAAGTGCAAACATGTCACATGTAATGCAATCTATCATGTTGAACATGCAATGCTAGACATGGATAATCATGCAAAAGATTAGCATGTGACAAGACCTTATTAAACAAACATGCAACAAACATAAGATAAGCATGTAATAGTGGACTTAAACCATAAAGGGGCAGACCTCAATCCACCCCAAAACAGTGGCCAAAAGTGCTCAAAAAAAGGTGGACAAGTGTTCAACCAATATGCAAGCCAATGGGCCTAAAGCTAAGGCACCAAAAAGAGCATCTTACCACCACTAACATGACCACTCATGGCATGTATTATACAAGCAAAAACAGAATTCTAGCATGCGAAAATACACCCAAACCCTCTGATATGGCAGCCCCAAAATACCCTAAATATACAAGCATGCACAAGGCCTATTTCAAGGCACAAAAGAACAACCTCCCAAGGCATGAAAGTGATGACCAATGCAAGCATGTAAGTATGCATGTAAGTATGGATTAGGGACTGAAATATAGCCTATAATGATGCCAAATCATGAGAAGAAGCTAAGTTAAGCATGCTAGTGATCTACACAACCAAGGCTTACGAGCCAAAATGCAAAGCAACCATACCAAGCATGCCAAACATGGCAAAATCAGTGACTAACAGACCTAAAACATGACAAATCATGACCAAAAGCTTCAATAAGCCAAGCTAAAACATGAGGATATACAAGGCTAAACACATGGCACATTTCTAGGCAAAGTAGAGCATTTCAAAGCAAGTATAAGATGCATGCTAAGGGCTACAAATCCAACCAAAAACAGAGATATAACATATCATATGAACACCAAATAAGCTCTGAAATGAAGCCAAAACAAACCAAGTATGCATGCTCCCTTATAAGCCAAAAACAAAGGCAAAAGAGGGACAAAGGGGAGAGGGGTGTCCCTCCCCTATACAAGACTTCAAACCACCTTCCTCACCACTAAAAACCCACTGGTTTTCAGTGGTGAGAAGACCAAAACACCAAGGTAAACAAAGCCTCAAGAAGAGGCACCAAAGAGGCCAAAATAAGGCCTAAGAGGGTGAGTTTGCACTCAAACCACAAAGTGACCTTAATGAAAGTTCTAAAGCAAGAAAATATAAGACTTTTTCATGTTATACACAAGACCCAAATCAGTATACAAGGCAGGTAGAAACTTGTTGCAAAAATGGGGAAACTAAAGTAAAGTGCTCACCCTTGAAGAAACCTTGAAGAACAGATGATCCAGCCACTCTCTATTGATCAAAACCAGTCCAAAAGCTCAAGAATCAACCCTCCAAGCCTCCTAATCTCGAGCTAAAGTGTGATAGTCTGTGTTAGTGCAAAAGTAAGGTAAAACTACACTTCTAGGCCTAAAAACACACACACAAGAGGAGAGAGGGGGAAAATCTAGAGAGAGGAGATATATGACAGATATATAGATACAAAGCTCTGGTTTTTTGTTCAAGAATGGCCAACCCCTAACAAAGGGAGAGATATGATGCTTATATAGGCAAGATAAAGCCAAGAAGCTTAGTGGCTAAGTAAAGGAGAAAGGGTCAAGAGGTGCAAAGGGGTCTTGGCTTCTTGGAGAAGCTAAGACAGCTGGCCAAGCTTCTCCAAGAAGCTTGGCCAAAGGGTTCAACCTTCTAGAAGGTTTGGGGGTTCAAAGGTGCAAAGGGGTCACTCCCATGCACGGGGATGAGTGATGGTGCATTCTAGCTGGCACAGCTGGCATGCACCATGCCTCAGGGGTGCAAAGGGTGCACGCCGGCCACCAAAAGGGGTCACCGGCCAAGAGAAGTGCCGGTCGGCTAAACATAGTGCCGACCGGCCATTGTTTTTAAGAAACCATGGCCGGTGGCACACACATGTAGCCGGTGATGGTACGGGAGGGCCGGTGGGGTGTGGGGATGGCCAACAAGCCATTCCCTGCCCTTCAAGGCAAAACACAAGTGTTTGGTGCAAAACCAGACACAAAACAGTCGAGTTCGGAGATCCTGAGGCAAGGCGCGTAGCCGAGACCTCCGGGAACTCCAAACGAACACAAACATGGACAATTACCGAGTGTTCCAACGGTGACGTCCAAGTCTTGAGGACGGTCAAAAATGGGGTGTCTACACAAGGCTTCAACTTAGGCACAAGAATGACCTGAAAAAGAGTCCAGATGAAGGAGTTATGCCCATTTGAAGTTGGGCATAGAGAGCAGATTTTTCTTGTCAGCCACGGGTGTGTACGGTCTGCCACCAATGGTGGCTGGTGGCGACGGGTGTGTACGGTCAGCCACGGATGTGTTCGGTCGGCCACTGATGATGGCCAGTCGGCCACTGGTGTCCAAAACTCAGATATTTTGCAGATATTTCTCCTCCAGCTGTTCTACACTGCTCCAGCTGTCCCATTTTCAGATATTTTCGACCAAGGCTCTCTTTTTTCTATATATAGAGGCCATATCTCTCATATTGAAGGTTAGCAAATTTTGGGAGCCTCTCTCTCTAAAAATCCTCTCTTTCCACAATTCTCTCTCTCTTGCCGTTTTGTGCATACAAGTAGAGATACACCTCTCCTTTCCCTAGACATCCTTGATCAAAGTGGTTCATCTTTGGGCTGAGGTTGCTTGAAGCTCTCTTGGAGCTTCCCTTGAGATCTAGAAGGTGGTTTAAGCTCAGATTGTTGCTCAAGTTGTGTCTTCCCTTCAAGAGGCAGAAACTTCTCTTTGCTAGCTTAATTTCCATACTTGTTTTGCCATCTTTTGACACTATTTTTGAGCTGGTTTTCAACTTTAAAATCCTATGTTTTTAAGTCCTAAAAATGGTGGTTTGAGCTTATTTTGTGTTAGGGGGTTGTCTCTCCTTTTTGTTCCTTAGCTTGTATAGCTTTTTGTGCCATCTTTCAAGGCTTTCAAATCAAACTTTTTGGGCCATTAAACCACTGAAATTCAGAGTTATTTTAGTGGTGGAAAACATGTTTTGAAGTCCAAAATTGGAGGGGTTAGCCTCCATTCCTTGTGTCTTACTTGCATGCCTAGTTAGCTTCACATGGTAGCATATTTTTGTAGCCTAACTTAGTTTATTTCCAGCATATTTTTACCTCTGATTTGGACTATTTTTGGTCTGTTTTGGGCTGCTTTGGTCATATGAGTCTTGTTTTGCATAGTTGTAGTGCAAATGGCTTCACTAGTTTAGTGTTTTAGGCTTTTAAAGATGCTTTGCCTGAGTTGGTTGCATGTTGTAGTGTCTTTTTACATGTATTTTCAGCATATAAAGCTCTGTCACATGCTCATTTGTTTCACTCTTTCTTTGCCTTTTTTTTAGAGTTGCTCTTAATATGTTAGGCTTTTTAGTATGAATTGCATGAGTTGCTTGCATGTTTTAGTGTCATTTTGCTTTGCACTTCATTTCAGAACTGAAATCTCTGCAATCTCCCTCTATTCTTCAGTCTTTCATTTGTTTTGAAAGTGACTTCGAACCCCTTATTGGCTTGAGTGTGGAATTGAGACCCTCATGCCTAATGGTTTAATTCCTTCGGGAGTTTATTACCAACAACATGAGGCCTCTTTTATGCTCAAGGTACTTGTGGTTTAAGCCCTCTTTCCGTTAGAGGGCATTCACCTTTGGACTAACCAATTAAAGAATGGATTGGTAATCTAAAATTGGTAAACAAAAATGAACAAAGTAAAAGAGGCAAGATTAAACATCTTCGTGTTGCATTGCATGTGTTTGGATCAGACATTAATCCGAACATGAGAAAAATGAGACGTGTCATACTCAAAGTGATGAAACATGCCGCTTTTCTTAGTCACCATCACCCTTAATCATGCATGATAGGGTGGTGGTTTTGTTGAGTCTTGTTTTGCACTCATTAAGCTTGTACAAGCTTGATTTTTTGGCCATCATGCATGAAAATACTTGGTTGGTGGCTGAAGAGCCAAAAGCTACACTCCTTTGAGCTTGGGCAACGATAAGGAGGGTAGCAGTACATACATTCCTTGAAAATATATTGCTTTGCCTCTGTTTTCTCTCTGTTGCAGCAAAAGGAGAAGTCCAGGGATATAGTGGCCGACCGGCCAGTTTTAGTGGCCGACCGACCAGTTGAGGTAGCCGACAGCCACTTTTTGTAGTTGACCGACCACTAGTCAATTTTTGGACAAATGTGCTCCTGAGTTGGAGCAAAGGAATTTTGGGAGTTGGCACAATTTTCAATGATCAAAACGGGTGCAAACAGAGGCATCCGATGGCAAGGCAATGGCATTTTCGGGCGGAGCAATTGAGCATGCATGCGTCCCTCGCCCTCGAGGCCATTTAGTCCCTTTTGTTAGCTTAGAATAAGTTAACTAATTCATTCATACAAGTGTTGTAATTAATTAGCTTAGTTCGTTTTGTTGTGATTAATATTTTAGCTAGCTTAGAATAGTTAGTTAATTTATTTCAATTGTTGTAATAATTAGTTAACTAGAATAGTTAATTAGTTTTGTGTTGTAATAGTTAGCTTAATTAGCGTAGCTAGTTAGCTTATCCATTCAGACCTCCTTCGAGAGGGCATAATGTTGTAATAAGTGTGCGTACGTGTGTGTATGTCTTCCAACCCCACGTCTTTCTCCCTTTTATTTAATCGCTTTCGATGGTTAGTTTAGGGCCATTTTCAATTAGCATACCTTATACTTGCATGTTTGCATCATTTATTTGTATTGCATGCACCGAGGCTCGGCGCATTATTCAAACTGCATTGTCGATTCAACACTTTTTTTTAATACGTGTTTTAAAGCTTGCTATCAAAGTGTTGCATATACCATGATTAGGTAGCCGAGCCTATTTTATTGCATTATTACAAGTGTTGCATTAGGCATTTTGTATAGTTAGGATCATGCATTTTTTCTAACTAGCATGCTTGCCATGAGCCTATGTGCTTAAATGCTAAACTGCATGAATGCCTGTGGATAAAGGCTTTGTTGCTTAAATTAGAACAGTTCAACGAATGTATGTCTTAAGCCCACTTTGCGAAGTAGCAAATCATGTTTTAAGACCACTTGAGCTGGCAAATCCGCGCTTTAGCCCACTTGAGGGTGGCAAATTCAAACCATTTTCGAAAACAAACGTGAGTTGAATTATTCCAAGTCTTGCGACTTAGTCTATACTTGCTTATGTGCGTCACATAGTAAAGTTAGCTAATAACTGTAATAAGAACACATGAGATTTATAAAACAACATATCATGATTAGTAGCGTATCTTTGATCGGGCGAGTTGGGGTGCTCATTTCAGGACCTTCCCCTCTCGTACCCAAGTTCCCGAGCCGAGATAACTTTGGTGATGATGGACACGTGGCCTTTGGCACGAGTCAGGGTTTCCTAAATTTCTCAAAAACAAAATATTTAGGTGGCAACTCTGTAATCTGGCAAAGCAGTCCAGTTTTGGCATTATTTGTTTCAAAATCGATTTTCCAAAATGATTTGCTGGATTGGACTCTTTGGTGTTTATCAATTTCACATTGCACTTGTGAAACTAGATTCAGAACCGTGACAGGAGTCCGAACTGTAGGACCAATTCGAGCTCTCCGAAAGGGGGGCGTGAAAAAGTTAAGCTACAGTTTTTGGCTACTCTGTTGGTGATTTAGAGAACTTGACTTGAACTTATGATATGTTGTTTTATTTACACTTATGTGTTTCTTTGCATTTACATTTGCATCGGTGCACCTAAATCACAGTGTTTGCCATCTGCTATTCTTGAACGGTTTGCCGGAGGCTTTCTTGGAAAAGCTTGCCAAAAGGCTGACCGATTGCGGGCTCTACCACGATAGGTACACAACCCTTGAATCTGGACTACTGCTGTACCGTTTGATCCTCCTTTCACTTCTCGGTGTTAGGTGAAAGAGGTATATTAGGTAGTCTTGCTGAGGTATCCTTTTTTGACCAATTGACCTAGTTGCATATCGGAAGCCATAGAGACTGTTCCAAACTAGGACAGGTTGCTCACCCGAATGCAGAATTATTTGAAACCGCATGTTTGCGTAGTGAACCCCTAGCTCTTGACGAAACTAGGACAGGGTAACCCTATCCCATCATAGGGGTGTTTTGGCTTTCACTTGCTTGGTATGTGCTTTATGGTGAAACTGTACAGGGATGTGCATATTAGTTGCCAAGTTGGTATCTGTTTTGGGGCAGAATTTAGTAGAGAGCATAGTCACTCAGTTGTGATAATATCCATTCTAGTGAAATTGCCCTGAGATGCTGTCTGTTTTCTTTTTTGCAAGGTAGTCTTGGAACCACAGCTTCAGAAGGCTCCAATATCCCCCGGGTACTCTGGACTTGTATCGATAGACTTTGTCAGGTCGGAGTTCAAGGGCAACCAGTGTTTCCTTCGCTAGAGGCAAAAGGCCAGTCAGGGCTCACCAGTTCCCACTGTTCCGACAGTTACCAATTAGATCACCTCTGTTCAAACTCAGCAGACTGTGATGGCAACAGAGTCCGAAGAAGTTGTGGCCATGATAGCGACATTAAACCAGGGAATTGCATGCAAGATGAGACCAATGCTAAAATGCAACGCCCATCTGGGGCAACTACCACACATCTAGTCTCGAGACCCCAGTCGAACTTTGACCCATTTCCACCAGCTGAAGATTCACAAGGTCCAGATCCCTGAGAAGGGTTGGCTCAAGCTTGAGTTTTCACACCTCTGGTGCAGCCCAATGAGAGGCTTTATTCCCTTGATATTAATGAGCTCGACCCGGCCTCATTAAAAATTGCAAACCTTGAGAAGCAATTCAAAAAGGCACAGGGCCTTAACTCCATCCGACATTGAGGATGGGTACACCGAGGTTATAGTACAACTACCAGACAGATTCAGAATGCCACACATTGACCGTTCCGACGGGTCTAGAGATCCTATGGTACACATTCGGCTTTTCTTGGACGTTCTGAAACCGATGGGTCTGACTAAGCCTCAGAAACTCTCTCTGTATAGAAGAACCCTGTCGGGTATAGCAGCCACTTGGTACGCCAAGTTGGAGGATACAGTGAAGCTGAACTGGGAAGAATTAGCTGAGGCCTTTGTCAATTAGTACTCTTACAATACTCAACTTGAAATAACCACTCAAGATCTTGAAGCAACCCATCAGAATCCTGCAGAGTCTTTTGTGGAATTTGTTGCAAGGTGGAGAGCAAAGGCAGCACAGATGACAGATCGGCCTTCTGAGAGGGACCAAGTGTGGATAGTGGTGCAGAACCTTGAGCATGATATGTTGCAAAAGTTAATAGTCGCTCCACTATTCACTTTCAAAAGTTTGCATGAATTGGGGGTTCAGATTGAGAGCGTGTTCAACAGAGGGATTATTCCCAGAACAAGTGAACCGATAAGGAGGGTGATTTCCGGGAGTACCAATGCTGGCAGTAGCACTATTCCCAAACCCACTGAAATCAATACAGTCGCCACAACTGACCCTTTTGCTAATACCAACCCACAAACAGCCAGCCCAGCCCGAGCTCAAGGCAGAACTTTCACCCTTCTCTATATGAGCCTAACCAGCGCACTAAAAGTCCCTGATGGAAAGAGGGTATCTCAAACCCCCTTGATCCTCAACCTCTGCCTGATCCACTCCCTGCCAGACATAACCCCACCAAATACTGCATGTATCATCAGCAGCGTGGTTATGGCACCGACCGTTGCTACCGCCTTCGTCATGAGGTCAGAATCTCATTGACAACCAAATGATAGCTCCACCTCGAGATCCCAATAAACCAAGTACCTCATCCACATCTCAATCTAATCCATATACTACCATCCACCTACAACCCCAGCATATACATCACCCCAGCCCATTTACCCAAGCCTGAGGTGTTCATTCCAGAAAGCATGGACTTGTGCATGATGAATGCACTTGAACCCCAAACATCTCAAACCCATGAACTCATTACTTTTGAGCTAAGTGAGCATGATTGAAGGTTTGCAAAGAACTGTGGCAAATTTAGCCATTGGGGTTTTGGCACCATCATCGACCACATTGCATGCCATAAATTTCACCCCAAAAGGCTCCCCAATCTTGGGGGCGAGCTGCAATTTAAAATGGCCAACCTAAAGCTTATCTCAGTCTGGGACATGACATGTCGACAACAATTGGGCTCCCCGCCCCCCCTCTGATATAGTGACCCAATCCCTTGGGAAAATGGAGGCAATGGCAATAACAAGGTAGGGGCAGGCTTTGGTCCCTATGAACATCTTCAGTGGGCTGTTGAGGCTTTGAAAGCCGAAGGGCTGAACAAACAGCAAGTGCTCACAGTTGTTGCAAAGACTGTCGATGACACTTTTGCCACTCAAGATGAGAGCATTCTAAATCAAGGGGCAAGCCGGGAAAAGGGATGTCATACCAGAAACACCCCTTTCAGCTCTAATCCTACACTCGGAAGAGATCATCAGACCCAGTCAACACCTGCCAACCCTTTTGCTAATACATCCAATACAACTCCATAAACCTCGAAGCACCAACCCCGAGGCCAGAGGGTCTTCGCCTTGCTTTACATGACCTTGTCCAAAGCTCTTCAAATCCTTATAGGACAGGGCCATCTCAAACCCTTTGAGCCCCAGCCTCTCCTGAATCCCCTTCCAGCTAAGCATAATCTGGCCAAGTACTGTGCCTTCCATCAACAAATTGGTCATGACACTGATGTTTGTTTTCGTCTTCGCCATGAAATACAAGATCTGATTGATAAAGGAGTCATTGCCGCACCAAGTCCTACAAAGTCTATCGGCACTGGATCGATGAACTTGGCAGATAATATGATTATGTGATCGGGAGATAAACCACCTGCTGATGGCGCTCATTTTACTCTAGATATGGTGGATGGCACGCACTATTTTGAGCGACTTGAAAATGCTGTTTATTGTACTTTCTGACTTGGGTATTGAGTCAGTCTTTTTGTATGAAGTCTGTCTTGTTGTGTCGGAGGTTGGTGCTTTCGAGCGTGTTAACTCGGGCATCACTTTCTTGTTTTGTGTTTGTCTTTTACACTTTTTCTTTTGCGTTTGTTTCTGCCATTGAGCCAGTTATGCTAAAAGTTTTGAATGAAACGGCAGAGATTTTCACCTACTTTTTTGTGCCTTGAAATCATTGCATTGACCAAATTTTTTCAAAACTTTTCTAACGCTGTGATGAAAACAAAGAGAAAGAAATTCCTCAGGATTTGTGAAAATTTGATCAACTAAGAGGAAGAGAGGCGTGCTGAGCCCTTAATGAATGAGATCATTTTGTTAATGTGAGTACTGAGAAGAATCCTGGCTTGATCCAGATTGGTTCTACATTGTCTTTAGCGCGAGCGACTAGTCTCTTTCTTAAAAGATTTCAAAAAATGTTTTGCGTGGTTCTACGAAGACATGCCTGGAATTGATCTTGAGATTGTGCAGCATAGGATCACTCCCGGTCTCGAGACTTGACCCCTTTGCTTTCAAACCTTGAACCTTGACTCAGAATGTTCAAACGATCAACCAAAATATGAGGCTTGTATGGTCGGATTGGAAGCAACTCTTAAACTAGGGGCAATAAGGTCAGATGTCGTCAAAAGAAGCTTGCAAAGCTAGATCAGAAGTAACCCTTAAACTAGGGGCAAAAATGTCAGATGTGCTCAAAGATTCAAAAGATGAGTCATTCCGCAATCCAATGAAGACTGGCAAGAAAGTCAAATCCCAGAATGGAGAAAACAAAGTTTTTGCTGAAGGACAATCGAGTTCCTATCCACAACACTAGGGGCAAATTCAGATCCAATTGGATGGACTCCTACATCATCAACGAACGACAGCCATTCTCCTGGATTCAGATGGCTTCGAGATCTCAAAATCAATCAACATGGACAAGTTAAACTTTTTTTTATCCTTGAGAGGCTCGCTGGGCCGAAAACCCGAAAGGGCGACCCAGGCAAAAGTTGGAGCAGAAAAGAAAAAGAAAATGAACAAAAATGAAAAGAAAAAGAAAAAAAAAAGAAAAGAAAAGAAAAAAAGAAATGAAAAGAAAAGAAAAACATAGCTCGCAATGTTGAAAACCCAGAAGGGCGACCTTGGCAAAAGTTAAAGTACAAAAGGAGAGTGTTAATACCTGAGTGAACCTCAACCCGGAACTACATACGGTCTGATTCCCATCTTTGGGATACGTAGGAAACTTCATCCTGAAGTTCGGCCTTAATCATTTTTAGCCTGCTTGGCTCATCCATGTTAATCGGTTTATCCTTGTTCAAACTCAGCTATCTTATCCATGTGCAAATTGGCTTGTCTTCGTTCAAATTCGAACTATCCTATTCCGTTAGAAAGATTCAGCTGCAAGATGATTCAAAGTTCAAATATGAGGTTGTGCATCTCAAGAATAAATTCTATGTTGGTCGAGCAGTGGCCATTTGCAAAAACAGCTTGTGGGAATTTTTAAATAGGTTGACTAATTCTCTAAAAAATTATTCCATTTTTCTAAAACTGGACTATTTCTTGGACCCAAAAAACGAAAATTTTCAATGCTCACAACCTGACTTGCATGATTTCAAATTAGAAAATTAAACAAGCATGTTAATCTAACTCTCATATTGATTAAAATTGTTTTAGCACAAGCCAAAAAATGGTCAAAATGATGAACTAGGGGCACAGTTGAGTCAGGTTTTCTGTCTTTTCCCCATTATCAATGCACTCACCAAAAAGGGCACAACTAAAGCTAACAACAGAGGGCTAAAAGCTCTCTCATCCTCCAAGCAGCGAGGTATCAAGCCAAGTGCGAGGCATGAAATGAAATGGATCAGGATATTCCACTCCCTCATCTGGACAGGTCTGATCATATCTAAACTGGCCAAGGGCATCGTCAACCGATGTTAGTTACAAATTTGCTGTACATCTAGTCGCACCACAACCCTTCTGTAGGAAAGTTCACGAGTTGTGAGTGAAATAAGGAGAATCTAGAAGAATGCTTGGGGCAAGATCCCACAATTTCCTATTTATCCATCAACCACCCAGGGGAGGGATAAAAAAAAAAAAAGAAAAAAAAAGAAAAGAGAGAGAGAGAGAGAGAGAGAGAGAGAGAGAGAGAGAGAGAGAGAGAGTAAAGAATAGAGAGATGTGCGCTGAGAGAAAAAGTGAAAAAAGGGCTTTTTCAGAAAACTAGAGATTGAGTGCCAGAGTGATGTGAGAATCACAAATAAGAAAGGGTGGGAAACAATACCCAGAGAAACAGGCTCCTCTTCAATGTAGAGGTCTCTCACCAGCGGAAAACATTCGAGTGTTGTGTTTGCTGTTTTTGTTAGTCTTGATTCTTGTTTTGAGTCGTTTCGAGTGTCAATAGATGTGTTCAGGTTGTTTTACCTTTGTTTTTCCTTTGTTGAGTCGTTTAGACTGTGGTCAGTCGTAGGCTTAATACCCGGTCAAGAACTCATTCTCACTCTCAATTTCAAAATAAATCGTTTTGTGCTCAGAGTGCTGTGCCATTCTCCACATTTGTACAAAATCGGATTCTTTCTTTCATAAACTGCATGGGTTAGCCCCGATCAAGAGAGCAATAAAACAAGGACCTATCTGAAGCTACATAGGTTCCGAACTGCAAAGCAAAAGAAAAGAAGGAAAATTTGGAGCATCTTAGTGTGTTTCAACTTCGATAAGTTCCAAGACTGCATTCTAGGTTCACCTTCTCAGGCCTCGCCTTTCTCGGGAGTATGAGTGTATCTCGACCCCAAGCTTAAGCTTGCTTCAAGTCAGAATGGCAGTCCAAGCAGCACCCGTGGTTTTCACATGCAGATGTTACCTCTCGCCAATATGGACGGGATGTATCCTTTTTTTGAGCTGAGCATGTTGCAAAGTCCTCCGAGAGGTAAATCGAAGGCACCAAAGTACATGTTTGATGCTCTTCTATTGCATAGAGTGTGCACTTTCATATACACTTATGTTGCATGTGTGCCGCGCATCGTTCATGATTCATACATAGAATATGCTTTCAGTGTTGCATAGAATATGCTTTTGTCTCTTGCGTAGAATATGCTTGTTTCATGCATAGAACATGCTTTCAATTAACATCATGCATCTATCGCACAATAATCTTACTTAGTGCATCTATTTCACAATTTCATCTCATTCGCACTGTCTTGTGGACCTTGTGGTTGTGTATCACTCGCACTGTCTTGTGCATTCTTTGCTCTAGGAGACCTTAAAATCCTACATTTACACTCGCACTTTCTTGCACATCGCACTTTTTTGTGCAGTTTACACTCGCGCTTTCTTGCGCATCGCACTTTTTTGTGCAGTTTACACTTGTACTTTTTTGCGCATTGCACTTTTTTGTGCAGTTTACACTTGCGCTTTCTTGCGCATCGCACTTTCTTGTGCAATTTACACTCGCGCTTTCTTGTGCATTTATTCACTCTTTCTCCACTCACGTGAGGCGCGTTTGGACGTATTCGCACTTTTTTGTGCATTACATTCGCGTTTTCTTGCGCATCGCACTTTCTTGGCAATTTACACTCGCGCTTTCTTACGTATTTATTCACTCGCGTGAGGCGCGTTTGGACGTATTCGCACTTTTTTGTGCATTACATTCGCGCTTCTTGCGCATCGCATTGTTTTGTGCACCTTGTATCGCACTGTTTTGTGCACCTTGCATGTTGCACTATCTCGTGCATTCACTTGCATCGCACTATTTTGTGCAATGCATTTTGTATGGCACTATTTTGTGCATTCATTCACCCTTACTCGCACTGTCTTGTGCACCTGCATCGCATTGTCTTGTGTACCTACCTCACACTTTCTTGTGCACTCTTTAGTCTAGGAGACCTTAAATCCTCTAAAGGTGCAATTTCTTTGGTGTTCGTCGTGCCCGAACGACTTTCGGTGGTCTGGTATAGCCACATGCCTATGTTTACGGTGAGTTCCTAAGAGATCAACTGAGACGGTGGAAACTAGAGTTCGAATGGCTGATGCCTAGAACTCAAAGGTTCGGGATTTTCGAGACTAAAGTCTGGTTTAAATACCTAGGGGTGTATCCTCGGCTTGAAATCTATATAGCAGCCCCATAGGTTGAGGTAGCGTATATGCGCCTCAATTCTGGATACTAACTAACCTAGTCTGTCATCCTGTTGGAGAATAGGGAAAGCTGTGACCATAGCTAGGGAGAAAAGTAGTACCTATGGTTTGAAAATGCAAGATGCAAAGGAGGAAGATCCCCAATGGCATGAGGTGAGTCATCACCAATTGCCCCTGTAAGGCACTGTCTAAAGCATCACTTCCTCGCAGCATCATCATCGCATTTATTATCTATCATCATATAGAATCTGTCACATGCATCTACTGCATTGTCCATTTTATCATGCATCATTTCCATGTTAAGCTTAGTCTGGCATGTGCTCATACATTTCCTTCGTTGAAGTATGGTTCTGTGATAATGTGTACGTGCCTATTCCACTAAGAGAATTGTGGTCTGAGGGTTTCGGCAGCTTTTCTGTGTTAGACGTGGTCTGTTTTATGTCCATGCCTTGTCTAGGTAAGATGTGGTGAGGCCTGCGCCTTATTCACATTGCATCCATTGCATTGTATTTTATTT
This sequence comes from Camellia granthamiana, assembly GCA_036172215.1. NCBI lineage: Eukaryota > Viridiplantae > Streptophyta > Magnoliopsida > Ericales > Theaceae > Camellia > Camellia granthamiana. The sequence continues at coordinate 158,268,346 of CM069903.1, read as the reverse complement.
TGTTGCATTCAGCATTTAGGATTACGATCTTTCCTCAACAGATCATTCCTCACTTATATCATGCCATCCAATTACTTGTATTCTTGCTGCGAAACACATAGTTCTGCATGTGCACATGCCTACTCCACTAAGAGAATTGTGGTTTGAGGGTTCCGACACATTTTCTATGTTAAACGTAGTTTGATTTTACATCTCCATCTCTTTATGATATTTATGTGGTTTTGCATTGCCTGTGGTTTGATAATTCAATTATATTGTATATCATGTGCATTGTTTCTGTCATGACCCAAACCCGCCCCCATGGATTAAGGTCATAATCGGCCAGTAATCAAAGGATTACCTACGGCCTCAAACAATTCTCAGACATATCTCAACAGAGTTAAGGGGCCAAGCCGGAAGCAAGATTAAAACTTTGTCCATAGAGCTATGCTTACATGATATAGCAAAATCATTCCAAAAATATTTCGTAATAACTCATACATACCCATAGAGTTAATCTATATCCAAGAACTTTCAGTCATACAGTCAGCCAAACAAAACATATATTCAAAGGTGATTCAACGTTTTCGCCCACCTAGCAAAGACACAACAAAAGAACAAAAGGGCAAAACAAGTCTCGTGCGTGAGACGTTAGGGCTGACTTCTCAAAAACTTTGACTGTTTCTCACATACTTCACCGAGGCTAGGTTTGAATATCTCTTGGCTCACCTACATACACATGAATGAGAATGAGCGAAAGCCCAGTGAATAATATCAAATAAAGAAGATACATGAATGAAATTTGAAACAGATATATATATATCAGACAACCTTAGGCCCATTTATGGTTTTATCTAGTACATCAGATGGCTTCAAGCCCGAGCATATCCAACGGCCTCTGGCCCAATTCATCCTTAACAAATGGCCTCGGGCCCAATTCATTCATGTCAAACGGCCTCTGGCCCAATCATTCGTATCCGACAGCCTTTGGCCCAATCATTCATATCCAACGGCCTTTGGCCCAGTCATTCATGTCCAATGGCCTTTGGCCTAATCATTCATATTTGACGGCCTTTGGCGCAATCAATTATGACAAACGGCCTTTAGCCTAATCAATTTTGACGGACGGCCTTTGGCCCAATCGTATGGTATAACGAATATTTGTCCACAATTCAAACAAAATTATGAACTCAAATAGAAGTAAATAATTGGACAAATAACATACTTTAAAATATCTTTACTAAGATATTACTCACAGTGTTCTGTCGAAGGATTCGTTCTTGTGCTCGACCCTACATAAATCATAACACATAATGGGTCACAAGCAATTCAATCTGTTCTTAATTTATTCATTCCTCTTAGGCCTTTTTCTTATCTTCTTAATCCATTCACAATGCTCAATGCATGCCTAAGAGAGTTTAGAAGTGAAAGAGAACGGAAAACAAGCCATACAATATTCTTATAAAATTTCTGAAACAGGGCTTCCCGCTCGAGCGTAGGTTTCACCACTCGAGCAGACCCCCTTTGGTCTGCAAAAGTACTGGTTGCCCCATTTTTGCGCTCAAGCTCAACTTTGGATGCTCGAGCTGAGAGTCAAAATATGTGTACAGATGCTCGAGCGTAAATCTTCCCGCTCGAGCGGACATCAATGTTTGCCAAAGTTCTTAAAGCTAACATTTCACGCTCGAGCGGCACTTTCCCTGCTCGAGCAGACATGCTGGAATTTCTAGAACTGTTCTTGAAGCTCAAACTCGATGTTCAAAGGTTTAAAACTCATGTTTTTGATACAAAAGCATGGAAGGACATCATATAACACAAGAACATGAGTAATTTGGAACCAATTGACCAAAATCATGGTCCACTTCATAAATTATCTTGAATTCTTTTCATAAGTTTCAAAACCCATACATTCAACTTCATACAAGCTTCATATTTTGATCAATCATGCATGCATGTTAACTTTTGACTCCAATCTTGTTTCAAATGGTATAAATGATACTCATAATCATGAAACTCATGAAAATTATACATACATGTGAAATTTGGTGCCCAATTCATCATGTTCATCATGCCTCATGCTTGATTATGCAAATTCATGGCAATTCTAAACATGCATATGCACATAGACTTCAATCTCATCATGATCAATTCAATTCATGTTCTTGATTACCATTAAATTTTTGAATTCACAAAGTTACAAACTCAAACTCATGAATTTACTCACCTAGCAGCTCAAATCTTCCAAATTATAGTTAATTCTTGAGTTAATCTTCAAGATCACCAAGCTCCTTGGTCAATTCTCTATCTTGAGCTCCCTTTCTCTCTAAATTCGGCACACACTCTCTCTCTCTCTCTAGAGTGTAATTTTCAGATTTGAGTTCAAAAAGGAATGAGGCTAAGTGTAACATGGCTCTTATATATATATGCCTAATCAAATTTGATTAAGGCTAAGTAATTAATCCCAATTTATTCATTCTGAATCTAATTATTTTGATCCGAATCAATTTTCAATTAAATTTCACCGTAGGCTCTAAAAATTATGCTAATCACAATGGCGCAGTCAATTTTGGTTCCTAAGGCCGATAAGGCCTTCAATCAAAATTCTTAAGTAGAAATTCAAACAGATTTTCCTACGGTGAACAGATAGAAATTCAAAACCACATATAATCATATAAATGGCACTCAAAATCACATTAACACATAATCACAATCATAATTAGGATCAATTAGCATAACACAGAACAGGGTTATCACAATCTCGTTGCATTGCATATCGTCTGTATTGTTTTGTTATATTGTGTATCATTTTGCATCCTGCCCCTAAACTACACTGATTTGATTCCTTGCAAAGGGATACGTAGGCAACCCTCGGGTTCTACCAACTGCATTTGCATTTTGTTTATTTGTCTAAGTCTTCGACCTTGTCAAAAATGGGTCGTCTCTGGGCTTTGACATTCACTCACGTCATTTCATGACTCTGAGCTCTGTTAAAGAGGGGCAACTGTAGACACCCCATTTTTGACTGCCCTTAAGACTTGGGCGCCACTGATGGCTTACTTGATGATGAAAGGTGTGCAGTGCAAAGGTTCGTTTTCTTTGGCAAGGAGAGCGTCAAATCCCAACCTTACACCCCATTTTGGACCAAAACGGTTTTGACCAAAATGATTTTAGACCTTAAAACCCTTTCTTTCAAAATAGTTTTGAACAAGTTTCTACGATGTTCCGAGGCTTGCATTTCGTTAAATGTTGTATTTTTTGGTAAACTGAGCAAGGACAAAGTGGAAATGAATGAAAGAAAGGTGAACTCTTTGAAAAAATCTTTAAAACATCTAGCTTAGGGGTTTAGAGTTGAAGAAAATTAGAGGAGAGGGAAGAAACCAAGTTAGAGGAAGAAGTTGGGCATGAACCGTTAAGAGAGAGTCGAGCAACCCTCGCTAAAACAAGCCTATCCTTTTGTACACTTTGATTTTAGCTATGAGGCCACCACCATTGGAAATTGGACTTTCGAGGCTTTATTTTAAGCCATTAGAACAACGCCCACTGCCCGATCTTCTCCCTCCGAAACACAACCCGGCCAAATATTGTGCTTTCTACCAACAGCATGGTCATGATACTGATTAGCGCTTTAGACTACGTCATGAGATTCAAGATCTCATTGACAATAAGGTGATAGCACCTCCTAAAAAATCCAATGTTACTACAAATCCTCTTCCACCACATAATCAAGCCCCTCCAGCCCGGCAAATAAACCTCATTCACACACTGGACGTCCCTTACGACCCCAGTATATACATCACCCCCTCCTACCTACCTAAGCTGACATTGTTCATCCCTGAGAGCACAGACTTGTGCATGATGAGCACGTCCTCATTCTTACCCAAACCTGTGGTGGTGACAGCGGAAGATAAAGAGAGATCAGCCTTTGTGGAGAATACCAATCTGTTGCCCGAGGGCTTTGAGGACTTATTTGATGGGATGTACGAAACAAGCTGTTATGTTGTGCCAATCAATCAAGCAAAGCTGAAAGTAGTACTGCCGATTGGGATGGAGGTCAGTGTAGTTTGAGAAGATGGACCAAGCCAAGGATTAGATGATTTAGTCGACCTGGAGGAGGATATGGACAATTTGCAGTTCTTTGATGAACATGATCAAGGGGACATGCACATTAACTAGTTCGATCTGAATAGGTCAACCGATAATTCAGGGTGGCTAAGTGATGATCTCGATGTAGATGAGGGAGTTTAACCGAAGCTGGAACAATTGAAAGTGGAAACCGTAACAATGGTCGAAACGGCCGATAGGAAGGGTAAACTGCCGGAGAATACCGGTGCAGAACAAGTGGCTCAGGAATTAGGCATGGTTAGTGCCATACATACAGAACAAGAAGCCTCGTTGGAGCGGTTTGGGCAGGAAATGAGTGGAAGTGATCAGGAAGCTGGAATAGCTCAACGCCCTGTAGGGAATGTTATTGCTGAGGGAACAATTAGACCAGAACTGGACAATTGCTTGTCGGTTGCCGGAGGTATATGGTGGGAAGATGATGACCTACTGTAGCTCGAATTTTTCGCGCTCCCTTTTGGGAAGCTCAAATTGGTCCTACAGTTCTGACTCCTGTCACGGTTCTGAATCTGGTCTCACAAAGTACAATGTGAAACTGATAAACACAAAAGAGTCCAATCTGGCAAATCATTTTGAAAAATTGATTTTAGATCAAATAATGCCAAAACTAGACTGCTTTGCTAGATTACAAAGTTGCCACCTAAATATTTTATTTTTGAGAAATTTAGGAAACCCTGACTCGTGCCAAAGGCCATGTGTCCGTCACACCAAAGTTACCTCGGCTCGAGAACATAGGTACGAGAGGGGAAGGTCCTGAAATGAGCACCCCCGCTTGCCCGATCCAAAGATCGGCCTCTAGTAATCATGATATGTTCTTTTATAAACCTTATGCGTTCTTATTCCGATTATTAGCTGACTTTACTATGTGATACTCACGCATAGAAGTATAGACTACATTGCAAGAACTGGAACATTTCAACTCATGTTTGTTTGTGAAAATGGTTTGAATTTGCCACCCTCAAGTGGGCTAAAACGTGGATTTGCCATTAAACATGATAGGCTTAAAACATGATTTTCCACTTTGCAAAGTGGGCTTAAAACATTCATTCGTTGAATCGTTCCAATTCAAACAATCAAGCCTTCATCCACAGGCATTCATGCAGTTAATCATTTAAGCAAATTGCCTCATGGCAAGCATGCTAAACGTGGCAATATGGCAATCACACTTATGCAAGCATGCTAAAGCGTAAAAGCTTACCGAGTACTCCAAGCCAAAACAAAAGCTAGTTAGAAAGATGCATGATCCTAACTATATGAAATGCCTAATGCAACACATGCAATAATGCGATAAAATAGGCTCGGCTACCTAATATAACGCATGGAATTTTGATGTCAGGCTCCCACCATTGGAAATAAGACTTCTGGGGCTTCAATTTAGGCACAAGAATGACCTGAAAAGGAGTCCAGTTGAAGGAGTTATGCCCATTTGAAGTTAGACCTAGAGAGCAGATTTTTCGTGTCGGCCACTGGTAGTGGCTGGTCGGCCACGGGTGTGTACGGTCGGCCACCAATGGTGGTTGGTGGGCCACGGGTGTGTACGGTCGGCCACAGATGTGTCTGGTTGGCCACCAATGATGGCCAGTCGGCCACTGGTGTCCAAAACTCAGATATTTTGTAGATATTTCTCCTTCAGCTGTTCTATACTGCTCTAGCTATCCCATTTTCAAATATTTTCGACCAAGGCTCTCTTTTTTCTATATATAGGGGCCATATCTCTCATATTGAAGGTTAGCAAATATTGGGAGCCTCTCTCTCTACAATTCCCTCTCTCTAGATTTCTTTCTCTCTTGCCCTTTTGTGCATACAAGTAGAGATACACCTCTCCTTTGCCTAGACATCCTTGATCAAAGTAGTTCATCTTTGGGCTGAGGTTGCTTGAAGCTCTCTTGGAGCTTCCTTTGAGCTCTAGAAGGTGGTTTAAGCTCAGATTGTTGCTTAAGTTGTGTCTTCCATTCAAGAGGTAGAAGCTTCTCTTTGCTAGCTTAATTTCCATACTTGTTTTGCCATCTTTTGACACTGTTTTTGAGCTCGTTTTCAACTGTAAAAACCTATGTTTTTCAGTCCTAAAAATGGTGGTTTGAGCCTATTTTGTGTTAAGGAGTTGTCTCTCCTTTTTGTTCCTTAGCTTGTATAGCTTTTTGGGCCTTTAAACTACTGAAATTCAGAGTTATTTCAGTGGTGGAAAACATGTTTTGAAATCCAAAATTGGAAGGGTTCGCCTCCCCTCCTTGTGTCTTACTTGCATGCCTAGTTAGATTCACATGGTAGCATATTTTTGTAGCCTAACTTAGTTTATTTTCAGCATATTTTTGCCTCTGATTTGGACTATTTTTGGTATGTTTTAGGCTGCTTTGGTCATATGAGTTTTGTTTTGCATAGTTGTAGTGCAAATGGCTTCACTAGTTTAGTGTTTTAGGCCTTTAAAGATGCTTTGCTTGAGTTGGTTGCATGTTGTAGTGTCTTTTTACATGTAATTTCAGCATATAAAGCTCTGTCACATGCTCATTTGTTTCACTCTTTCTTTGCTTTTTTTTTAGAGTTGCTCTTGAGTCTTGTTTGCAAGCTAAGATGTGAGCATGTTTTTCTAGCACTTTGTACCTTAATCTCAGCATGATTTAGTCACTGTTTTGACTGGTTTTAGCTCTGTTTTGAGCTATTTTGGCCCTTTGAGGCTTGTATTGTGTGGTTGTGGTGCAACCTCTTTCACTAGCTTAATGTGTTAGGCTTTTTAGCATGAATTGCATGAGTTGCTTGCATGTTTTAGTGTCATTTTGCACTCCATTTTAGCACTGAAATCTCTGCAATCTCCCTCTATTCTTCACTTTTTCATTTGTTTTGAAAGTGACTTTGAACCCCTTATTGGCTTGAGTGTGGAATTGAGACCCTCATACCTAATGGTTTAATTCCTTCGGGAGTTCAGTACCAACAGCATGAGGCCTCTTTCATGCTCAAGGTAGTTGTGATTTAAGCCCTCTTTCCATTAGAGGACATTCACCTTTGGACTAACCAATTAAAGAATGCATTGGTAATCTAAAATTGGTAAACAAAAATGAACAAGGTAAAAGAGGCAAGATTAAGCATCTTCGTGTTGCATTGCATGTGTTCGGATATGACGTTAATCCGAACATGAAAAAAATGGGACATTTCATACTGAAAGTGATGAAACGTGCCGCTTTTCTTAGTCACCGTCACCCTTGATCATGCATGATAGGGTGGTGGTTTTGTTGAGTCTTGTTTTGCACTCATTAAGCTTGTGCAAGCTTGGTTCTTTGGCATCATGCATGAAAATGCTCGGTTGATGGCTTAAGAGCCAAGAGCTACACTCCTTTGAGCTTGCGCAATGACAAGGAGGGTAGCAGTACATACATTCCTTGAAAATACATAATTTTGCCTCTATTTGCTCTCTGTTGCAGCAAAAGGAGAAATCCAAGGATGTGGTGGCCGACCGGCCAGTTTTAGTGGCCGACAACCACTTGGAGTGGCCGACCGGGCAGTTGAGGTAACCGACAGCCACTTTTTGTAGCCGACCGGCCACCAGTCAATTTTTGCACAAATGTGCTCCTAAGTTGGAGCAGAGGCATTTTGGGAGTTGGCACAATTTTCAGTGATCAAAACGGGTGCAAACAGAGGCATCCGATGGCAAGGCAATGACATCTTCGGTCGGAGCAACCGAGCATGCATGCGTCCCTCGCCCTCGAGGCTATTTAGTCACTTTTGTTAGCTTAGAATAAGTTAGCTAATTCATTCATACAAGTGTTGTAATTAATTAGCTTAATTCGTTTTGTTGTAATTAATATTTTAGCTAGCTTAGAATAGTTAGCTAATTTATTTCAATTGTTGTAATAAGTAGTTAACTAGAATAGTTGATTAGTTTCGTGTTATAATAGGTAGCTTAATTAGCGTAGCCAGTTAGCTTATTCATTCGGACCCTTTTTCGAGAGGTCACAATGTTGTAATAAGTGTGCGTGCGTTACTTCCAACCCCACGTCTTTCTCCTTTTTATTTAATCGCTTTCGATGGTTAGTTTAGGGCCATTTTCAATTAGCATACCTTATGCTTGCATGTTTGCATCATTCATTTGTATTGCATGCACCGAGGCTCGGCGCATCATTCAAACTGCATTGTCGATTCAATACTTTTTTTGAATACGTGTTTTAAAACATGCTATCCAAGTGTTGCATATACCATGATTAGGTAACCGAGCCTATTTTATTGCATTATTGCATGTGTTGCATTAGGCATCTTGTATAGTTAGGATCATGCATTCTTTCTAACTAGTTTTTGTTTTGGCTTGGAGTACTCGGTGAGTTTTATACTTTAGCATGCTTGCATGAGTGCGATTGCCATGTTGCCATGATAGCATGCTTGCCATGAGGCTATGTGCTTAAATGCTAAACTGCATGAATGCTTGTGGATGAAGGCTTTGTTGCTTGAATTGGAACAGTTCAACGAATGTATGTCTTAAGCCCGGTTTGCGAAGTGGCAAATCATGTTTTAAGCCCACTTGAGGTGGCAAATCCGCGTTTTAGCCCACTTGAGGGTGGAAAATTCAAACCATTTTCGAAAACAAACGTGAGTTGAATTGTTCTAAGTCTTGCGACTTAGTCTATACTTGCTTGTGTGCGTCACATAGTAAAGTTAGCTAATAACCTGAATAAGAACACATAAGGTTTATAAAAGAACATATCATGATTAGTAGAGACCGATCTTTGATCGGGCGAGCGAGGGTGCTCATTTCAAGACCTTTCCCTCTCGTACCCAAGTTCCCAAGCCGAGGTAACTTTGGTGATGACGGACACGTGGCCTTTGGCACGAGTCAGGGTTTTCTAAATTTCCGAAAAGCGAAATATTTAGGTGGCGACTCTGTAATTTGGCAAAGAAGTCCAGTTTGGGCATTATTTGTTTCAAAATCGATTTTCCAAAATGATTTGCCGGATTGGACTCTTTGGTGTTTATCAGTTTCACATTACACTTGTGAAACTAGATTCAGAACCGTGACAGGAGTCTGAACTGTAGGACCAATTCGAGCTCTTTGAAAGGGGGGCGTGAAAAAGTAGAGCTATAGTCTCACCAGACTACAGAAGCTGTCGCTCTTTAGCTGGACTCTGTCGGGTATAGCGGCCATCTGGTATGCTAAGCTTGAAGACTCTGTGAAGAGAAACTGGGAGGAAATGGCCGAGGCCTTCATAGCACAGTACTCCTATAAAACTCAGATCGAGGTCACTACTCGTGATCTCGAAGCGACCCGTCAGGAGTCGAAATAGGGTTTCTCGGATTTTGTGACCCGGTGGAGGGCCAAGGCCGCTATAATAACTATCCGGCCGTCTGAAAAGGACCAGATCAGAATAGTGGTCTGTAACTTGCAAGGAAGATTATTACAGAAGATGATAGTCTTTCCTATGTCTACTTTTATTGATTTCTACGAAATAGGGGTGCAAATAGAGGACGCAATGAAGCAAGGTCTGATAGACCATGAGAAGGAACAGCCCAAAAGGCCCTTTACACGTAGCTCCAATGCAGCCACGACTGGTGGCACCTCTACGGGGCCTTTAGATGTGAGCATGGTCACCACCACACCTAAGACTGCCAATCCCTTTGCCGGCACATCCAATACAACTTCCCAAACCTCAAGCCGTCAGGCCCCAAGGCCAGAGGGTTTTTACCCCACTCTATATGTCTCTATTTGCGGCCCTGAGGGTCCTAATCAAAAAGGGGCATCTTAAGCCGTTAGAACAACGCCCACTACCCGATCCTTTCCCTTCGAAACACAACCCGGCCAAATATTGTGCTTTCCACCAACAGCATGGTCATGATACTGATTAGTGTTTTAGACTGCGTCATGAGATTCAAGATCTCATTGACATTAAGGTGATAGCACCTCCTGAAAAATCCAATGTTACTACAAATCCTTTCCCACCACATAATCAAGCCCCTCCACCTCGGCAAATAAACCTCATTCACACACTGGCTGTCCCTTACAACCCAGTATATACATCACCCCCTCCCACCTACCTAAGTTGGCGTTGTTCATCCCTGAGAGCACAGACTTGTGCATGATGAGCACGTCCTCATTCTTATCCAAACCCGTGGTGGTGACAGCGGAAGATGAAGGGAGATCAGCCTTGGTGGAGAATACCAGTCTGTTGCCCGAGGGCTTTGAGGACTTATCTGATGGGATGTACGACCCAAGCTGCTATGTTGTGCCAATCAATCAAGCAAAGTTGAAAGTAGTACTGCTGATTGGGATGGAGGTCAGTGTAGTTCGAGAAGATGGACCAAGCCAGCGATTAGATGATCTAGCCGACCTAGATGAGGATATGGACAATTTGCAGTTCTTTGATGAACATGATCAAGGGGACGTGCACATTAACTAGTTTGATTTGAACAGGTCAACCGATAATTTAGGGTGGCTCAGTGATGAGCCCGATATAGATGAGGGAGTTTAACCAAAGCTAGAACAACAGAAAGTGGAAACCGCAGCAATGGCCGGAACGGCCGATAGGAAGGGTAAACTGCCGGAGAATACCGGTGCAGAACAAGTGGCTCAAGAACTAGGCATGGTTAGTGCTGTACATACAGAACAAGAAGCCTCATTGGAGTGGTTTAGGCAGGAAATTAGTGAAAGTAATCAGGAAGCTGGAATAGCTCAACGCCCCGTGAAGAATGTTACTGCAGAGGGAACACTTAGACCGGAACTGGACAATTGCTTGTTGGTTACCGGAGGTATATGGTGGGAAGATGATGACCGGCTGTAGCTCGACTTTTTCACGCCCCCTTTCGGGGAGCTCGAATTGGTCCTAAAGTTCGGACTCTTATCACAGTTCTAAATCTAGTCTCACAAAGTGCAATGTGAAACTGATAAACACAAAAGAGTCCAATCCGGTAAATCATTTTGGAAAATTGATTTTAGATCAAATAATGCCAAAACTGGACTGCTTTTCTAGATTACAGAGTCGCCACCTAAATATTTCATTTTTGAGAAATTTAGGAAATCCTAACTCGTGCCAAAGACCACATGTCCATCATCACCAAAGTTGCCTCGGCTCGGGAACTTAGGTACGAGAGGGATAGGTCTTGAAATGAGCACCCCTGCTCGCCCAATCCAAAGATCGGCCTCTAGTAATCATGATATGTTCTTTTATAAACCTTATGCGTTCTTATTCCGATTATTAGCTAACTTTACTATGTGATGCGCACGCATACAAGTATAGACTACATTGTAAGAATTGGAACATTTCAACTCATGTTTGTTTGTGAAAATGGTTTGAATTTGCCACCCTCAAGTGGGCTAAAACGTGGATTTGCCATTAAACATGATAGGCTTAAAACATGATTTTCCACTTTGCAAAGTGGGCTTAAAACATTCATTCGTTGAATCGTTCCAATTCAAACAATCAAGCCTTCATCCACAGGCATTCATGCAGTTAATCATTTAAGCAAATAGCCTCATGGCAAGCATGCTAAATGTGGCAATATGGCAATCACACTTATAAAAGCATGCTAAAGCATAAAAGCTTATCAAGTACTCCAAGCCAAAACAAAAGCTAGTTAGAAAGATGCATGATCATAACTATACGAAATGCCTAATGCAACACATGCAATAATGTGAAAATAGGCTCGGCTATCTAATCATGGTATTTGCAACACTTTGATAGCATGCTTTAAAACACGTATTTAAGGAAGTATTGAAATTACGATGCAGTTTGAATGATGTGCCGAGCCTCGGTGCATGCAAGACAAATGAATGGATGCAAACATACAAGCATAAGGTATGCTAATTAAAATATGTCCCTAATCTAACCATCGAAAGTGGATAAATAAAAAGGAGAAAGACGTGGGGTTGAAAGACATGCACACATGCACGTACACTTATTACAACATTACGCCCTCGCGAAGGAGGGTCCGAATGAATAAGGTAACTAGCTACGCTAATTAAGCTAACTATTACAAACCAAAAATAATTAACTATTCTAGGCTAATTATTATAACAATTGACACAAATTAACTAACGATTCTAAGCTAGTTAAATATTATAAACCGAAATTGAAGAATTAGTTACACTAACTAATTAAGCAATTAAATGGCCTCGATGGACGAGGGATGCATGCATGCTTGGTTGCTCCAGCCGAAAATGCCACTGCCTTGCCATCGGACGCCTCTGTTTGCACTCGTTTGATCACTGAAAATTGTGCCAACTCCCAGAATGCCTCTGTTCCAACTCAGGGGCACATTTGAGCAAAAATTCATTGGTGGCCGGTCGGCTAGAAAAAATGGCCGTCAGCTACTATAACTAGCCGGTCGGCAACTCCAAGTGGCTGTCGGCCACCAAAACTGGCTGGTCGGCCACCACATCCCTGGACTTCTCCTTTTGCTGCAACAGAGAGCAAACAGAGGCAAAACAATGTATTTTCAAGGAATGTGTGTACTGTTGCCCTCCTTATTATTGCACAAACTCAAAGGAGGGTAACTCTTAGCCTTCGAACCATCAACCAAGCATTTTCAATGCATGATGGCTAGAGAACCAAGCTTGTACAAGCTTAATGAATGCACAAATAAGACTCGAAGGACCACCCCCTATCATGCATGATCAAGGGTGACGGTGACTAAGAAAAGTGGCACGTTTCATCACTTTGAGTATGAAACGTCCCATTTTTCTTGTGTTCGGATTAACGTCCGATCTGAACACGTGCAATGCAATACAAAGATGCTTAATCTTGCCTCTTTTACTTTGTTCATTTTGTTTACTCATTTTACATTATCGATTAGTCCTTTAATCAATTAAGTCTAACGTGAGAGTCTTCTAAAGAGAAAGAAGTGTCAACCAAGGGATGATTTAAGGCAAGAGAGAGGTCATGCCTTTGGTTAGTAGAAACCTCCAAAAGGGGATTAAAACCATTAAACACAAACTCCATCTCAAGCTTAAAGGATTCCAAACTTGAAACAACTCTCAAAAGCGATTGAAAGTAAGACAAATGAGAATGTGGCAGAGATTATGATGCTGAGATTACATGCAAAATAATACTACAACATGCAAGTAACCCAAGCATTTCATGCTTAAAGCAAATAATGAGCTAGTGAAGACCATTACACTATGGGCATGCAATACAAAGCTCAAAAGGTACAAACACTTCAAAATAGTACTAAGACAGCCTAAAATGAGTCCTAAAACATGCTAGAATTAAGCTAAAGATAGCTACAATAAGAAGCCAAAACATAGCACAAGTTAGACTAACAAGAACAATTGCACTACAAGCACACAAAGCAAGCCTCAAGTGCTCCAACCAACCCAAAACAGAGCTAAAACATGCCACAATAGAGCCTAAAACATCTTTGAATTAAGCTAAGTTAAGCTAAAAAATCAAGCTAACATGTGAAGTAATCTAGGCATGGAAGCAAGACACAAGGAGGGGAGGCTAACCCCTCCTATTTTGGACTTCAAAAGTTGATTTTTACCACTGAAATAACTCAGAATTTTAGTGGTTTAAAGGCCCAAAAAGTTTGATTTTAATATGCTAAAAGATGGCACAAAAGCTCACACAAATAAGCAACAAGAAGGGTGGACTACCCCTTAACACAAAATGACCTCAAACCATCATGTTAAGGCTAAAAAATCAGAGTTTTTTGTAGTTGAAAACTAGGCCAAAAACAGTATAAAAAGATGGCAAAGCAAGTAATTAAAACCAAGCCTACAAGGTAAGTCCTATACCTCTTGAAGCACAGCACAAAACAGCTACACCTTTAGGCTCAAACCTCCTTCCAATAGCTCAAATTAGGCTCCAAGGGACCTCAGCTCCAAGGTGGTCAAATTTGGTTAAGGGTTAGTGTGCAAAGAAGTAGAAAAAATCAACTATCAAGCACAAAGCAAGAAGAGAGAGACAAAATTCTAGAGAGAGAGAGAGAGAGAGAGAGAGAGAGAGAGAGAGAATTTTGATCCAAAAAATCTAACCCCTCCAAATGGGGGAGAGCATCCCCTATATATAGAAAATCAAGCTTAGAGCTTGTATTCATCTCTCTATACACGTGTATAGAGATGGACTTCAGTGAGCAACAGTTGGCACAGCTTGCAAACAAATATCTGAAAAAAAGGACAAATGGCCGTTGGCCACTTCAACTAGCCAACCGGCCACTTCAAGTGGTCGACAAGAACAAAAAGTGGCCGACAAGGCCAAAAAGTGACCGACAAAGCCCCTTCCCCTTCCAGGCAAGAGGCAACAAAGTTTGGCCCAAGAAAAGCACAAAAAAAAAAAAGGAGGGGTTTAGAGGCTCAAAGACAAGGCGTTCCGTTGAGAACTTCGGGCACTCAAAACAAGCACAATCATCGAATGCACAAACAATGACGTCCAAGTCTTGAGGTCAGTCAAAAATGGGGTGTCTACAGTTACCCCTCTTTGACAGAACTCGGAAGTCATGAAATGACGGGAGTGAATGTCAAAGCCCAGAGACGACCCATTTTTAACAAGGCCGAAGACTTGGACAAACAACCAAACAAAACAAAGAACGATTACGCCCGCAGGCTGCCTACGTATCCCTTTGCAAGAAATCAAACAAGCGTAGTTCTGGGGCAAGATGCAGCTGATATGCACGATGCAACAGCATAACTTATGATCATGCAATGAGAATGTAACGAAACATCTAGATACAAATGTTATGCAAAGAAACGCTACAACAAACTCAAACATGAACAACAGTAAGTAAACACGCCACATGCGAAAGGCACAAGCCAAACTACATTTCATGCAGAAAGGATGTAAGAAAATTATGCAATCTTAACTACGCCTCACGCAGGAAAGGCAAAGAACAACACAACCTTCGGGCGCACCTGAGGTATGAAACAAGATCCTAACGCGTGGCACACGCGTGGAGAGAGATGGTGTGAACCTAGGGACACACCCTAATATTCGGGACCAAAGAGAACAGTGATAACAATTAAAACACGTCCAAATACTAGTTAACCAAAAAAAAGAGCGATAGAAACATTGGAATCTGTCCGGATGCTTTTAACCAAAGCGTTCTAACGCATCACATGCGAGAGGGAAAAGAAAGTGGTGCAAACACCGGAGGGTGGCATAAACATCGGAAGACGTCCCAACGTTTCTAACCAAAACAAGGTGGTATAAGCATCGGAACACGTTCCAATCGCTTCTAACCAGGGGAGGGGGCGGTATTAACATCAGGATCACGTCCCAATGCTTCTAACTGAGGCAAGGTGGTATAAGCATCGGAACACGTTCCAAACGCTTCTAACCGGAGGGAGGGTGGTATAAACATCAGGAACACGTCCTAATGTTTCTAACCAAAGCAAGGTAGTGGTGTAAACACCGAGTGTACGCGAATGTTTCTAACCAACAAGGGGTGGTGTAAACACCGGGCATACCCAAATGTTTCTAACCAACAAGGGGTGGTGTAAACACCGGGTGCAC
Organism: Camellia granthamiana; assembly: GCA_036172215.1. Lineage (NCBI taxonomy): Eukaryota > Viridiplantae > Streptophyta > Magnoliopsida > Ericales > Theaceae > Camellia > Camellia granthamiana. The sequence continues at coordinate 158,252,828 of CM069903.1, read as the reverse complement.
CCGAATGTTTCTAACCAACAAGGGAGTGGTGTAAACACCGGGCGTACCCAAATGTTTCTAACCAATAAGGGAGTGGTGTAAACACCGGGCGTACCCAAATGTTTCTAACAAACAAGTGGTGGTGTAAACACCGGGCGTACCCGAATGTTTCTAACCAACAAGGGGTTCGAGCGGGTAGGAATGATCTTACCTGGAGTTCCTCTGAGTGAACCATACATACAATATCGTCTGGTTGCACCAGCTTTGAATGAACCGTACATATAATATCGTGCCTGCATAAGAAAGAAACTTGATAGGTACAACACAATAAGAATGTATGTTCCATGCAAGACGAATAACCGTGGCACAATGTTAGAGGCATGTTTCATGCACAACATGCAAGGAACAAAACAGAAGCATATTCTATGCAGCGCAAGCGAGAGCATGTTCTATACAATAGACAGAGTAATGCATATTCTACGCAATAGTAGCAAATGCATGGTCGATGCAACAAGTACGAATGTTTTCTATGCAAATGTAAGGGCATGTACAAGACAATACAACACGACATGCATATTCTATGCAAACATGAAAGCATGTGTAATGCAATGCAACGCAACATACATATTCTATGCACAATAATAACGATGCATATTGAATGCAACATCAATAGCATGTTCGATGCAAAACACCGAATAAAGAAATGCACGTTCTATGTAATGATAAAAAAAACGTGCCTTAGTAGAACCGATTCAATTACAACCTCCGATTTACCTCTCGGAGGAGTTACAATATATTTCAAAAGGATACACCTCGTTCATGCCGGCTGACGATGAGTCATGCATCAAAGACACGGTTCGAAACTTCTGCAGAGACACTTTAAGCTGAAAAGTGAACCTTTCTTGCACTTTCTCGAGAACCAAGGACACAAAACAACATAAAAACACACAGGGAGAACAATGGAAGCCTGTCGGCCACCCTGAAGCAGTGTCGGCCACTTGAGAATTTTGTCGGCCACTTAAGGTGGCCGTCGGCCACAAAAAGTGGCCGGTCAGCCAGTTGTGGCAAATCCGGGCCATTTTGGTCTTTTTGCATGGAGATCTTTAAATACACCTTTTGCTCACACCCACAGTGCCGAAATTTCTTTTTCTCCCTCCATAGACACTTTTTCCTCATAGATCCGTGCTTTATACGCTTTTTCCAATGCCCCACGCGAAGTTGATTCGCTAAAGCCTCTTGATTTCCTCCGTTTTGAACCGATTGAAATTTGTTTTCGAAGCTTTTTTCTCCATTTTCGCCACTTGAGGTTTGTTTCCCTCAAGTTTGTCTTGGGTTTGACGCCTTTTCCTGGGCTTTGACTTTTTCTCCCATTTTCTCTCTCTGAGAGTTGACTTTTGGCATTTTCCACCTATTTTACTCATTTTCGCCTACTTTCTCACCTTCTTTCTAGATGGCAGACGACATTCCTCACGATGGAGCTTCACCAGGGATGGAGGGAGATCCTGAGCACATACCATTACCGCTTAGAGTCTGACCTTTCGACCTGGAGAGATACCGTCCCGAGGCGAATGTACTACCACCCAGTACAGTCAATCATTTCAGCGGATTTGCACGAGGCGCACCAGCAGATCTCTTCTTGCGGGAGCCAAAGTCCCACTTATCTCATGGCGGCTCCGAGGTATACACTGTATTCTTACATTTTTCGCGATGTACCTTACATTTCCTGCATAGCTCGCACCTTTGCACTGTATTTCATCTGCTCATTTTGAACACATTCACACACTGTATTTCTTCTGAACACATTCGCACATTGTATTTCTTCTACTCATTCTGAACACAGGTAGACTCTCGTTTTACCCGAGGATATGGGTCCACATCGGCGAAGGAGTGGTACATGGACCTCCCTGACGGTGTCTGCCAGATCGTTGACGAGGCGGGGTTTGGTTTGTTCTGCATGGGGCTGTCGCACCTCATAGAGAGCAGGACCCTCCTGGGTGCGCTAGTAGAGAGATAGTGGGAAACCACCAACTTTTTCAATTTCTCTACCACCGGGAATATGACGATGACCCTGTATGATTTTGCCATGCTTACAGGCATCGAGGTAGGAGGTCGGCCGATCCCATATGATACTGACATGGGTGAGTGGGAGGCCGCCTAGATCTATTTGCTGGGGGCATGCCAACCTATCTTCTGATCAGGGATGGTTTGGTACACCTGGTTTGTAGATCACTACAGAGGGACGGCACCAGCGACCCGAGAGGAGACCGAGCAGTATGCTCAAGGTTTCTTGATGTTCCTCTTTGGCACTACCTTATTCTCCGACAAGGCGAACACAGTCGGGCTATATCTTCTAAGTGCTTTGGTGGACTTATCTCAGGTTCGACATTACGACTGGGGCGGCGCTGCCTCGCTACCTTGTACTGCTATATGAGCTCGACCTCCCGCAGGAGCAAGAACAGAGTTGGCTGCTATTGGAGAGCCTGGGAGGTATGATTTACTTTTCTGCTTTACATTCTCTGTTGTGTTTTCTGCTTTGCACTTTCTGTACACTACACACACCGCACACCACACACTAGGGGTGTCCGCGGTTCGGTTTGGGACGGTTTGCGGTTCGGTTTGGACCCGCCTGCATCTATGCAATTTGGGGAAAAGTCAACCTGCAACCGCCTGCAATGCGGTTTGCAGTTTGTGCAGATAGGGTTCGCGGATGTGCGGGCGATTGCGAGCGGTTTGCGAATTGAACTTTTTTTTCAAAAATTTATTTTTAAACTTTTTTTTTTCTCCCATTTTGTCAATCTTTATTTTGGACCTTTTTCCTCATATTTTCTAAAATGCTCCAACATTAATAATTAATGAATTAAAACTTATAAAAAACTTATAAAATAAAAAACACAACAAATTCAATTCGTAACCTAAACAAATCATTCAAAATCTACATTCATCATTAACTTGCATTCATCCTACATTCATAATTCATAACCCAAATAAAAAAAGTCCTACATTGAAAATTCTACATTCATCATTCCTAACCCAAAAAAAAAAAAAAAAAAAAAAAAAAATTCATTAACTTACATTCATCCAAAACCAAAACGCAATAAAAAAAAAAAATTTGTTGTCAAACTTCATTCAATACAAACCCATGAAATAAAATTAAAACATTTCTAAGATATGAAACTTCATCTTCATGAATCCCATCCAATCCAACTTTCACAAATTCCAATTCCAATTTCAATTCTAATTCCATGCATTTGGTTGATGAACCCTACACAAAAACAAATTGAAAAAATATAAGCTTTAATCTTCAATTATATTAAGAAAGGAAAAGATAAACAAATGTCTATCTATTGCATCTCAATATAGTAAGAAAATGTGTTGAGTATATGAAAAAATTACCAATGAGCAAATGGATATTAGACATCAATTATAGCATCAACATTATAGGTTGAAGTTAAAGATGAGCTTGACTCCAAAGTACCTAATTAGGAGTCAACAAGAGAAGATTAATAAAACTTACATTAGAAAATGAACAATACAAATAAAAATGAAGATAAATAAATTCTCATTTACCCAAGTCATATTGCTCAAATTCTTCCACATCATCCATCGCCTTTTGAAGAGAAATTGGAAGGTTGCTTCGAAGCCAATTTTGAGTACATACAAGAGCTTCAACCATAGAAGGCGAGAGTGAACTACGAAATGGATCAAGAATATGCCCTCCCGTACTAAAAGCCGACTCCGATGCAACGGTAGAAATAGGCATGGCCAACACATCCCTTGCAAGTTGTGATAACATCCTATATTTGGTTGCATTCACCTTCCAATAATCCAAAATCTCAAATGTTTGATTCTTTGCAAAATGTTCAACCTCGGATAAATATTGTTCCAATTCTGACTTAGATCCACTAGTGCATCGCCCCTCCAAAAAGGAATTAAATTAGGAGTCAACTAAAGAATAGGGATCATCATCATCATCATCATCTTCTACCATATTCACAACTTCACTCACACTTGGAAGTTTTTCATTTGAAGGGTAAAGTATGACATAATGGCTATACAAACGACTCAAACAACTCTTAACCTTGTCTACCATCTCTTCCACCTTCTTATTATCTCCAAGAAATAAATTGGAAAAACAAAACTCCAAGTATGTCATTTTTTTTGGTAGGATCAAGAACCACCGCAACATACAACAACAAATTGATCTTACTTCCATCCCCCCAATACTTGCTAAACTTTAGTTTCATAGTCTTTGCCATTGTGCTCAAAGTATTATCCTCCTCCCAAAATTAATTGGTTAATTTTGCTTTCAATAACAAACATTTCGTTGTAAAAAGCATTGGAAGTAACAAAGAGAGACCCTGAAAATTTCTTAGTTGCAACATAAAATAATTTTAGAAACCTCAAAAAAATTCTACATTTTTTCCAATCCAACTCATTCGGACTTCTCCTTATGCCACCATCAACATCCTTGAAATAAGATTCAAAGTTGGAATCCACAAACTTCAATAGGTTAAAAGCCTTCTCATACTTTTCAGCGGCCTCTAACATCAAATAGGTAGAGTTCCACCTAGTTGGTATATCTAGGCATACAAGAGCTTTTGAATCAAGTTGGAGTGTGGCCGCACACTTCTTAAAAACATCATGCCTATGAGGAGAAGACTTCACATATCTCACCGCAAGTCTAATGTTGGCAATAGAATCATCCATTTCTTTCAACCCATCACTCACAACGAGATTAAGGATATGTGCACAACAACGCATATGAATAAACTCATGTTGCAAAATAGTCCCTTTCCAATCTTTGGTTATCGTTTTCAAATATTGAATGGTAAGATTATTGGAACTAGCATTATCAACTGTTAAGGTGAATATGCTATCAATGTTCCACTCAATCAAACACGACTCAATTTTTCGACCCAATGTTTCTCCTTTGTGATCCTCAACTTGTTGAAAATTTATGATTCTTTTTTGAAGTTTCCAGTTATCATCAATGAAATGAGCAGTCAAACACATGTAACACAAATTCTGAATAGACGTCCAAGTGTCCGTAGTAAAGCAAATTCTACGACCCTTCATGGCCTTCTTTAACTTATCCCTTTCATTCTTGAATATGTTGAGCACTTCTCTAGATATGGTTTGACGAGAGGGAATTGGTGTGAATTTGGGTTGCATGACATTACAAAATCTTCTAAACCCAACACCCTCCACAAATCTAAATGGCAACTCATCAATGACCACCATCTCCGCAAGAGCCCTTTTACAAGTATCAAAATTAAAAATTGTTGCTACAACCTCAACACCCTCTTTATTTTGTTTCGGTTTAAGATTTAATGTTTGTTGACCATCTGTATCCCTATTTGGATATTCTTTACAATTGGGTGTATGACTCCTCAAATTGCTAGTCCCATGAAGTCTAGAGTCAGCCACATACTCTTTCTTGCAATATTTACATATGGCTCTACGCTTCCCATCGGTCCCTACAACCTTATCAAAATGATCCCAAACTGTAGATGGTGCTCTCCCCCTTCCACTCTCACTCTTTCTCTTTGGGGGTCTAGGAGGCTTAGGTTCAGGTTCAGGTTGAGGTTGGGGTTCGACTAAGAGGGGATTCATTTGAGAATTAGAGGATTCTGGAGGTACAAGATTGATTGCGGGAGATTGAACACTATCCTTCATTTAAATTGGATTACAAAAATTACAAATTCAATTTCAATAACATAACAGATTACAGATTCAACTTCAATAACATAATTACAGATTCAATTTTAATTACAGATTCAACACGATTAATAATAGATTCAATTTCAGATTTAATTTTAATAACAGATTCAGATTTACATTCCAAATAGATTCAGATTCAGATTCAGATTCAAATTTAGATTTAGTAACAGATTCAGATTTACAGATTCAGATTAATAACATATTCAATTTCAGATTTAATTAAAAGGAGATTTTTGGTTTTTTCACAAGTCTCAGATGAAGGTCTTATAGTTGCCTCAACTAAGATCAAACAAAAGAAAATTGCTTAAGTACAAACCACTCAAATTTCTCTTACATTTGATCCTTATGGGAACTCTGTTGGGTATTTCTCATTATGGAAGATATCTAAAAATTGCTGTTGCACTTTCAGTAGTTGTTTGACAGATAACACCAAAACAAATTTAATTCCAAAACAAACACACAGATTACAGATTCAATTTCAAAAAAAAATCAGATCTGTTCGTCCAAAAAAAAAATCAGATTTATTTCCAAAGAAACACACAGATTCGATCGGTGCAGAGATGAGAGATGAGGGAGAGAGAGAGAGAGAGAGGCTTACCTGTGAGTCGATCGATGCAGAGATGCAAAATCAGAGAGTGAGAGAGACAGATTAGAGAGATATCTGATATATATATATATATGTTGTAAAAAAAATCAAAGATCGGGACGAGAGAGAGAGAGACAGAGACTGAGAGAGACAGAGGCTTACCTGTGAGTAGATCGGTGCGATGAGAGCGTGAGTCGATCGGTGCAATGAGAGAGTGAGACGATCGGTGCAGAAGATGAACAACGAGAGAGTGAGAGAGACAGTGATGAGATGAGAGAGTGATCGGTGCAAAAGATGAACAATGAGAGAGTGAGAGAGATAGTGATGAGATAAGACTGAGAGAGTGAGGGAGACAGCGATTAGGGTTTTTTGTTTTGTTTGTTATAGATGAGGTGAGTGAGATGGTGAGATGGACGTTCAGATTTGAAAAAAAAAAATAATAATAATAATGCGGGCGGGTTGGGCAGGTGCGGTTCAAACCCGCAACCCGAAATTTATATAAAATCCAAACCGCACGCTACCCTAATGTGTTTGTGAAACCGCCCACACGCGTGCGGTTCGGATCGGGTAGGGTGGTTTGGGCGGGTCGGATAACCCTACGTCCAGCCCTACCACACACACATAGTCTAATTTTTGCTCTACATTTGTACTTTCTATACACTGTACTACATACTTTGCTTTCTGTATTTTCTCTATATTCTGTATTCTTTGCATTCTGCATTTTCTGGACATTGCACACATACTCTGCTTTCCGCATTATCTGTGTTTATTTGTTGTATACTCACTGTCGCCCTCTTGCTTTTACACAGCTGTGGGTATACGCCTATTTTCCGACGCTTGCCCCCAGAGCCAGAGGTTGAGATGCCTCTTAGGGTGCTATACTCTCACCGGTATGACGGGAGATGTCAGCCGAGGACCCGAGAAAGCCTTTCATTTTTTCGCCAGTATTTTGGTACAGTGAGAGTAGCAGAGGTAACTCAAAAACCACAATTCTTTCTGCTTTCAACTCCAATTCATATTGCATATCTACTGATAACTAATCAATCTATGCATTTTTTGTCTGCAGATCACGTGGCAAACCTGGGCGATGATGCTAAAGAGTGTCAGATATCAGTTCCCCAGTGCTTGGGGCGCTTCTTGCTATCAGCTCGTGCTTGAGGGACCAGTAGGCCAAGCCTGGTTCCTAGGTGAGCGCTTCCTGTGCCAGACATTAGGTGTGCCATTCCAGTCGGTTCCCATACCACCTCCGCCATCCATGCGAGCCACAAAGAGTCTCTCCTCTCAGGAGATCATTGACTTTATGCGAGGTGGGGATGCAGACTTTTTCCTTGAGGAGGGGCACTATACAACTTACATCCAGACACACCTCATTCCTCCTTTGATAGGTATTCATGCTCATATAGGGAGGGTAGCTGATGCCCCTTCGACGAGCAGGGCCCGAGCACCGAGGGGCAGGGCTAGAGGGATGCCTCCCGCTAGGCAGAGTTTTGGATGGCCAGATCTTCCAACTGAGCTGATAGGTTGGCGGTACTCTGGAGAGCCTTATCAGATCCCGATTGAGCCTCCGTTGCCTAGTCACCGATATGTCAGGACACCTGATTCACCACCGGTATGTACTACAGCTTTCATTTTTTCCATTCTCGCTCAGAGACTCAGACATTCATTCTAGACATTGATCATTCCAACTTGCATTTGCAGCCTTCCATAGGGTACGTCGAGGGGTTACTTGAGATGTTGGTCTCATTCGAGGGCATGATCTTGAGGAGGGAGAGGATACTCGGCTCCCATGGTATTTAGGTAATTTTTCAGTTTTCTTGCATTTCGGTCACCATATTTCTGCTGATATACCGGAATTGACATCTCAACCAAACATTTTCCCACACTGCACTGATACACTGCATGTATAGATCACATCTGGCACATTGCATTCACCCACCATATCTGACTTCTGCATGTACTCATTCCGCACACGATACTTGCATCTGATACACATACTGTGGCTGACATATTCAAACTGCCTTTTCAGGTTACACCTCTACTGACGAGGCTGGCGGCGACAGAAGCAGGACCATCAGCACCCCCTCCAGTAGCAGGGAGAGAGAGATATGCTCCGGCACGCGGCCGGGGGAGACGTCGAGAGCCCATCATGCGCGATGACGCTAAGACTAATGAGACCGAGGAGGCTGGAGATCAGCATGACGAGTCATTTGAGAGTGGAGATGATGATGCTGACTCAGATTCCACTAGTGGAGGCAAGGCTGAGCCAGGTTCTGACGCAGAGGATGACGAGGATTCCGGTTCCGATTCTGCATTGGGTTCAGACAGTGGTGCGAACGGGGATAGCTCTGCAGAGTCCACTCCACCGAGGAAGAGGACGAAGAGGGCCTCTAGAGCTTGAGCTAGCCGGCGCTGATTCATGTGTTTTTGTTTTGTTTCTTTTTGCTAGTAGTGTTGGCACATTGTACAGCTTTAGGCAGTTTTATTTTCTTAAAAACTTTTTCCCTTTGTAAAAAGAAACCATGATTGGAATGAAAACAGCTTTTTGATGAAAGCGTGTTGCATTTTATATTCTGAGCATCGCATTGCACCATTCAACATAAAAACAAGAGCAATGGGTTTTTGAACTACGAATAGTGTATTGCCAGTCACTTAATCAGGTAATGAACCAACCAACACATAACAAACAAAGTAAAACAACTCGATGAATCAATGCAACAACTCGATAAGAAAAATAATATAAATACAACTCAATAAGCAATACAACAACTTGATAAACAAAGTGAAACAACTCGATAAACAAATTAAAACAATCTAAGAGCGACTCAACAAAACTACTAAAACAAAACAGTAGAATGCATCAAGAGCAGAACAAAACACAAGTTCTCAGCACTCTCAACACATAGAAAGACCAAAGAAATTCTGCTGGGCACAAACAAGGGCTGTCGGCTAGTTAGTGGTGACTGTTGGCCACCAAAAGTGGCCGGTCGGCTACTAAAGGTGGCTCGTCGGCCATTGATGCAAGGAAACTCCAGATCGCTGCCACCTGTTTCCACTCAGTGCCTTATCTTCTACAAAAGCTCCAGCTTCGTGGTTTCTTCATCCCAGCTCTGTTTTTGCCGTAAATGGAGCCATTCTTCGCCGAAAAACTCTCAACTTGGATTGCAACTTTAGATGGCTCGAAAAAGTGAATTTTCAGGGTTTCGGGATAAATGCACTATTCCCACTAAGTCGTACCCCACTGTGTTTTCCTTTCCTCCATGCTGCGGCTAGATGTTCGAACTTGGTTACACATATTTACACATATGTTTAGCTTCGGAGGACAAAAGATATGCCCCATAATCGAAGAATTCCAAGTTTTGATGGAATCCCGGCGTAATGAGGAAATCCTGCCCCAGTCCCGTTTCAGCCACATCCAGGCTTTAGGAAGGATGTATGGGCTCACTTTGCACGATGCTCGATCTTTGGTTCGCAACGGAGAGTTGGATATTCCTAGCCTTATTCATCGGTTTTCTGATGCCGGCGACCGCCTTTGGCAAGGTTTTCGGCAACATGCCATTTGCTTATGTATGTTGGCCCATTTCCTACTTGCCCTCGGCTTCGGAGGGTCTAGTATTCGCTTGATCAAAGTGGCCCAAGGCTTGAAAGAGGGCAAAAGCTGCATTGGTTTGACATTAGCCGATGCTTTCCATCGCCGGGAGACAACCAAGTTTGTAGGAAGCCCACTACTCTTGCAGGTAATGTTTCCCTCCCTATCTCACGTGTATTTCTCACATCACTCGGCCCTCAGGCTCTGTTTTTCGCTCTAAAACCCTTTCTCACCTTTTCTCTCCACATACACCTCTCTATTCTTTAATCTCTCTTATTTTTTATCCCTTCCCAGATATGGCTCATGGATAGGTTGAAAGTAGTGGACTCTTGCCCTGCATATTCAGCACGAGGCTATTTCTTTCGCCAACGGCTAGTTGATTTCCCTAACGAGGGGTGGTGGTGCCATTGGATGTGCAACAGGTCTGCTGTCGACATTACTTGGCGTTGCCCCTAGTTTAATTTGCCCGAGATGAGCTACAACATGTCTCGACAACCTGGCATTCAGCTGATTGGCTTGACTCACTGTGTCTTCTACTTTCTATTTCGGTTCAAGCGTCAGTTTGGGCACGACCAAACCTGCCCAGAAAAGGGGATAGAGTACCCGGCTCCATTTCCAATCTGAGGTTCACAACTAGCTCGATATCCCATTGCATGGAGGACAAGAGAACTTCTGGCTCCCTCTTCTAATTTCAATTGCACCCTTTCTGGCGAATGCATAGCTTGGCTCAAGGATGAAGCGCAAACCAGGCCAACTTTAGCATCTAAAGCTTCTATAAGCTCTGGAAGGGGATGTAGGAACACCTGACTTATCAATGTCCCAAGTTTATTGCTTTAATCTGTACTTTCAAGTTTTCCTTTTGAATGTAATAAAAAGCAACTTTGATTTGTATCAAGAGTTGGAGAACTTTGTATTGAAATCAATGAAATTGAAGGTTATGGGCATTGAAAATTTTCCTTTTGGTCCAAAAATGGTCTAAGTATTAAAAAGATTAATTTGGACAAAATCAACTTTTATTAAAACTTTTTAAAACCATTTTCGATAAGGATCACAACTGGACACACCCAGAATCTATCCTCAAGATGTACAACCCCGAATCCAGCAAACAGAAAGTTGCCCATTGTCTGAATAGCACTGCACTGTACTGTAACCAGCTCTCATAGTGAAGACCACCGAACTCTTGGATACAGAAAAGACAAAGATGACCAAAACAATCTTATGGACACAGTTGATTTGGAAGTGTTTATGGTTGGACTTCAGAATGAAGTTGCCTACTGTAGACGTGCCCGAACATCCTGGCCCCGCGCGCGAATGACGCGAAAATTCGTTTTGTTCATTAGCTACTACAGTTTGGACTCAATGTCACAGTTCTGAATCTAATCTCGCAAAGTGCAATGCAAGACCGATAAATCACCAAAGAGTCCAAATCCGGCAAATCGTTTTGGAAAACTAATTTTAATAAAGAAGTGCCAAACATGGACTGCTTTGCCAGGTATAGAGTTGCCACCTAAATATTTTGTTTTGGAAAATTTAGGAAACCCTGACGCGTGCCTAAGGCCACGTGTCCGTCATCACCAAAGTTGCCTCGGCTCGGGAACTTAGGTACGAGAAGGGAAGGTCATGCAATGAGCACCCCCGCTCGCCCGATCAAAGATCGGCCACTACTAACATGATATGTTGTTTTTGAAAACACATGTGTTCTTATTCCGGTTTATTAATCTATCATTACTACGTGATGTGCACAGCATACAAGTATAGACTAAATCGCCTAAGTTGGAACAAGACATCTCATGTTTGTTTGTTTGAAAATGGTTTGAAGGTGCAACTCGCAAGTAGGCTAAGACGTGGATTTGCCACCCTCAAGTGGGCTTAGAAAACATGATTTTGCCACTCTCAAGTGGGCTTAAAACTCGCATTTCGATGAATTGTTTCAATTCAAGCAATCCAACCTTCACCCACAGGCATTCAGGCAGTTATATCATTTAAGCAAATAGCCTCATGGCAAACATGTTGTCATGGCAACACTTACACACATGCAAGATGCTTAAGCATAAACACTTACAGTGTACTCCGAGCCAAAACAACAACTAGTTAGTAATCAATGGATGATCCTAGTTTATGTTAAGATGGCTAATGCAACACATGCAAAATGCAACTAGAAATAGGCTCGGCTTTTCTAAGATGGCATATGAAATGCTACTTGATAACATGCTATTGAACATGTATTCAAGTAAATGTATTGAAATACAATGCGGTTAGTATGATGCGCCGAGCCCGGTGCATGCAATATAGATGGATGCAAACATGCGAGCATAAGAATGCTAATTGAAACATGACCTAGAACTAATCATCGTAAGCGGTTAAGTAAAAGGGAGAAAGACGTGGGGTTGGAAAACATTCACACACACACCAACACTTATTACAAAAGTTGGCCCTCTCGACGGAGGGTCCGAATAAATCAACTAGCTAGCTACGCTACACTAATTAATTATTACAAAACCTTAACTAATTAAGCAAATTAATTAATTTACAAAACCAACTAAGTAAGAAAAGAAAGAAGCTAAAACAAGCTGCCACAGCTCTGCCTCGGAATGATGAATGATGCATGCTCGGTCGCCTCGCTCAGAAATCCGTTGCCATGCCTTATGTTGCCTCTGTTTGCACTGTTTTAGATTGCTGAAAACTGTGCCAACTTCTGAGACACTCCTGAACCACCTCATGGATATGCTGAGAGGCCATCGGCTAAAGGATGAAGGTTATCGACCAAATTTGAGGCTATCGGCCAATCATTGTTAGCCGATTGGCACACTAGATAGCCGATCGGCCATCTCTTCCTGCTAACTGCTCCTTTTGCCGCAGCGGAGTACAAACAGAGGCATGGCAATACATTTGCAAGAAAATGTTGTGCAACTACACCCCTTATCATGTTTGGAACTCAAAGGAGTGTAGTGCTCGACTCTCGAGCCATCAATCACGCATTTCGATGCATGATGGCCAAAGAGGCCGAGTCGCACAATTCAATGTGAATGAAATGCACAAAAACACATAAGGGACCTTAACTCTATCATGTTTGATCAAGAATGTCGGCGACTGAGGATTGAGGCACGTTTCATCACTTCAAGTATGAAATGTCCGTCGTTCCTCGTGTTTGGTTTGACACCCAAACCGAATACAATGCAATGTATGCAACATAAGCATGCCAAACAAAGCTAATGTAACAAGCATGCAAAATACAATGTAACCTAAACATGCAAACATGCAATGTGCCAAGCATGCAAAATGCAATGCAATGTAACCTAAACATGCAAACATGCAATGTGCCAAGCATGCAAAATGCAATGCAACCTAAACATGCAAACATGCAATGTACCAAGCATGCAAAATGCAAACAACAAGCATGCAACAACATGCAAAGACAAGCATATTAAACCAATGTAATGCTTGCATGATTAACTTAACAAAGTAACACAAGCATGCAAATATGAGGTCATATAACAAGCATGCGACAACATGCAATGCAATATGCATGCGACAACATGCAAACCACATACTCAATGGACTTAAACTAAAAATGGACAGACCTCAGCCATGCCCAAATCAGTGGCCAAAATGCTATGGAAATGAAGTACAAAAGCACATGCGAGCCTGCATACACTTTGGTTCATAAACAAGGCATGAAGATAACAACTCCCGCGCATGAGCAATGAGTGAAAAGCATGGATGTATGACAATACTATAGGCCTTGAAATCATGCATGGAATGATGCCAAACCACCCCAACAATGCAAGTATAGCATGCAAGAAAGCTTAAAGCTTGAAACTAACAAACGGACTTACACCATGGCTATGCAAAGCAAGCCCCAAAGGGCCGAGGGCAACCAAAACAGTCCCAAGGAAGGTCAATACAAGACCAAAAGTATGCTTGAACCTAGCCAACTCAAGCTAGAACAAAAGACCAAAAGCATGAAGCATGCGAGGCTACAAAGGGGTATTACACTACACCTATTACCACCAAACATGGCATGACTTAACCAATAAAGAACAGAGTTATGGCATGTCAAAATAAGCCCAAAAACCCACTAAGATGGCATCCCAAAAGCCTAAGTATGATAGCATGCACAATGGCCCACTCTTAAGGCATAAAGCACAAACCTCCCAATGCATGGAAAATGTGACAAATGTAAGTGTAAGACCACACTATATGGACTGAAATCACATATGAAATGATGCCAAATCATGAGAATAGTCTAAGCAATGCATGCTAGTGACTTGGACACCCAAAGCTAACAAGCTAGATTGAACCATGGCTATACAAAGCAACGCATGCATGACCAAGAAAATACCAATCAGAGCTAGAGCACGGTAAAACAAGGCTAAAAGCTCCTTTGAGTTGAGCCAAAACATGCAAGAATGATGGTCCAAACACAAGATGCATGTTATGCTAGCATGCAAGATTGCTCTACAAGTATGTGAAGCATGTAAGAGGTCATCAAACCAACTTTAGACAGAGGTATAACATGGCAAAATAACACCAAATACTTGCTGAAATGGAGCTAAAACATGCTAAGCAAACATGCTACCATTACGAGCCATTTGTACTAGCATAGAAGACAACAAGGAGAGGGGTTGACCCTCTCCTATTTGGGACCTCAAAACCACCTTTCCACTACTGAAAATCCTCTGGATTTCGGTGGTGAGAAGGCCCAAACAAGGTGGTCTTAATAGCTTAAAAGGATGGTTCAAAACAAGGCCAAACAAGGCCTAAGAGGGGGTAGACTACCCCCAACACAAAAGTGACCTTAAACAAACATCACAAGCATGAAAAATTAGAACTTTTTACAGTAGAAAGTTAAGCTTAAATCAGCATGTAAATAGGTCTAAAAGCTTAAGCCAAAATATGGGATTAAAAGGTTAGTTTCTCACACTTGAAGAACACCTTCAAGAACACAACTCCAGCACCTTTTCTGAGCTTAAACCACTCCAAAAACTCTAAAACCAACTCCTAAGGACCTCAGCAACCAAAGGATGGTGTTCTAGTAGGTGTTTGTGTGCAATAGTGTGAAGGATTTACACTTTTGAGCACAAACAAGAGCAAATATGGAGAGAGAGAGGAAATATAGAGAGATATATCACTTCTATATTAAATTCTCAAAACCTCTAGAAAGGGAGAGGGGCCTCCCTTCTTATAGAATTACAATTCTCAAGTTTGTTGAACAAGCTTGAGTCTTGAAGCAATCCCTTTATACACGTGTATGAAGGATGAGAATTGTGCCCACCAGCTGTCACAGCTGGCACAAAATATTTGCAAAAAGTAGATGGAAAGGTCTCGGCCAAGAAATATGGCCTATCGACCAAAAAGAGTGCCGATCGACCAAAAAGAGTGTCGATCGGCCAACACTTATGGCCGATGGCAAGAAAACAAGGCCGATGGCACAAGGCCTTGGCCGATGGGTTGTAGGGATGGCCAACAAGCCACCCTCTTCCCTCAGAAGCAAAAACACAAGTCCTTGGTCTACAACCAAGCACAAAACAGACAAGTTGAGAGATCCTAAGGCAAGGCGCGCAACCGAGACCTTCGGGAACTCAGAACAAACATGAGCATGGGTGATCATCGAGTGTTCAAACAATGACGTCCAAGTCTTGAGGACGGTCAAAAATGGGGTGTCTACAGTTGCCCCTCTTTGACAAAACTCGAAAGTCATAAGATGACGAGAGTGAATGTCAAAGCCCAGAGACGACCCATTTTTGGCAAGGCCGAAGACTTAGACAAGCATACAAGATAACAAAGAGATGCACCCACAGCCAGGGGCAAGATGCAAATGACATGCACAATGCCGAACATAACTTATGATCATGCAAAGAGTGCTGTAATGAAGCATAACATACAAAGTAAATGCAACATTTTTAAACAAGCGAATAAGAAATAACAGTCCTATATATTCCAACAGAAAGGATATAAGAAAATTATGCAATTCTCACTGCGTCTCACGCAAGAGAAATCTAAAAGCAACCACCGAGAACACCCGGAGTCTCAAACACAACATCTCTTAACGTGGCACACGCACGAGAGGAAAAAGAGCATCTCTCAGCGTGGCACACGCATGAGAGGAAAGGGAGAGCATCTCTCAGCGTGGCACACGCATGAGAGGAAATGGAGCATCTCCCAGCGTGGCACACGCATGAGAGGAAAAGGAGCATCTCTCAGCGTGGCACACGTATGAGAGGAAAGGGAGAGCATCTCTCAGAGTGGCACATGCATGAGAGGAAAGGGAGCAGGAGGAAAGGGAGAGCATCTCTCAGCGTGGCACACTGTAGACGTGCCCGGAGAACTCCCGAGAAAATCTCGTTTTGTTCTCTAGCTACTACAGTTCGGACTCAATGTCACGATTCTGAATCTGATCTCGCAAAGTGCAATACAAGACCGATAAATCACCAAAGAGTCCAAATCCGGCAAATCGTTTTGAAAAACTAATTTTTATAAAGAAGTGCCAAACATGAACTGCTTTGCCAAATACAGAGTTGCCACCTAAATATTTTATTTTGAGGGAATTTAGGAAACCCTGACTCCTACCTAAGGCCACGTGTCCGTCATCACCAAAGTTGCCTCGGCTCGGGAACTTGGGTACGAGAGGGGATGGTCATGCAATGAGCACCCCCGCTCGCCCGATCAAAGATCGGCTTGTACTAAACATGATATCTTGTTTTTGAAAACACATGCGCTCTTATTCCGATTAATTAGCGAGAATTACTATGTGATGCGCACAACACACAAGTATAGACTAGATCGCCTAATTTGGAACAAAGCATTGCATATTTGTTTGAAAAATGGTTTGAAGTTTGCTACTCGCAAGTAGGCTAAATCGAGGATTCGATGAATTGTTCCAATTCAAGCAATCCAACCTTCACCCACAGGCATTCAGGCAGTTATATCACATAAGCAAATAGCCTTATAGCAAGCATGCTATCATGACAACACTTCACACACATGCAAGATGCTAAAGCATAAACACTCACAGTGCACTCCGAGCCAAAACAATAGCTAGTTAGTAATCATGCATGATCCTAGCTATGTTTAAGATGGCTAATGCAACACATGCGAAATGTAACTAGAAATAGGCTCAGCTATCCTAAGATGGCATATGAGATGCGACAATTCGATACATGTATTCAAGTAGGAATTGAAATACAATGCAGTTAGTATGATGCGTCGAGCCCGGTGCATGCAATACAGGTGAATGATGCAAACATGCATAGCATAAGGATGCTAAATGAAATATGCCCTAAAACTAACCATCGTAAGCGGTTAAGTAAAAGGGAGAAAGACGTGCGGTTGGAAGACATGCACACACTCGCGCACGCTTATTACAACAATTGGCCCTCTCGACGGAGGGTCCGAAAGAATAATACAAATCAACTAATTAATCAACTAACAAGCTAATTAATTATTACATGACTCTTAACTAATTAAAAAAATTAATTAAGCTACAAAAACAGTAAAGCGGCCTCGATAAGAGGGACAAATGCATGCTCGATCGGCTTCGCTCGAAAATCCGTTGCCATGCCTCATGTTGCCCTCTGTTTGCACTGCTCTGTACCTCCACAAAGTGTGAAAATTCCCAACACACTTCTGATTCTCCCCATGGGCACTGTGGGAGGCCATCAGCCAAGAATCATGGTGATCGGCTAAGATAAACAGGCCATCGACCAAATATGAAGCCATCGGCCAAACATTTTTTAGCCGATCGGCACACCAGATGGCCGATCGGCCATCTTTTCCTGCAAAATGCTATTTTGCTGCAGCAGAGGACAAACAGAGGTATGGCAATACATTTGCAAGACAATGTTTGCAACTACACCCCTTATCATGTTTGAGACTCAAAGGAGTGTAGTTCTCGACCCTCGGACCATCAATAGCGCATTTCAATGCATGATGGCCAAAAGAGTCAAGTGTGCAATTCAATATCAAATGAAATGCACAAAACACATAAGGGACCTTGACCTCTATCATGTGTGATCAAGAGGCAAGGCGATGCACACACAATGCAATGCAACCTAAGCATGCAACAACATGCAATGGAACTAATATGCAACAACATATAATGTACTAAATATGTAACGAGCATGCGACAACATGCAAGGCAAGATGAATGAGCATGCAACAACATGTCAATTAACAAGCATGTGACAACATGCAATATGACAAGCATGCAACAAGCATGTAAGTATGATGTAAAGTAGCAACTTTGAACAACATGGTAAATGGACTTAAACTAAAGATGGACAGACCTCAGCCATGCCCAAAAATCAGTGGCCAAAGTTATGAATTGAAGCATGAAAGTACAAGACAAACATGCACATGTAAAAGGTCCAACACCTAGGCATAGGAGGGCAACGCAACTTTCAAGAGCACTTAAAAGGGGGAAAATATGGACGTGTGACAAACATTGTAAGTTCTGAAATCATGCATGGGAAGGTGTCAAACAACCAAACAAAGCAAGCAAAGCATACAAGAAAGTCCAAAGCTTAAGGCTAGCCAAGGGACTCAAACCATGGCCATGCAAGGCAAGTCCCAAAGGGCCAAGGGCATCCAAAACAGTCCCAAGGCAGGTTAAGACAAGACCAAAAATATGCTCGAAACTAGCCACACAAGCTAGAATACAGCACCAAAAGGCATGATGGATGCAAGGCTACAAAGGGGTGTTACATTACACATATCAAAACCAAACATGGCAAGAATTATCCAATGAAAAATAGAGTCATGGAATATCAAAATAAGCCCAAAAACCCACTTAGATGGCATCCCAAAAGCCTAAGCATGGAGGCATACACAATGGTCCATTCATGTGGCATAAGACATCAACTCTTTAAAGCATTAAGGAGTGATAAGTGCAAGTATATGAGCATGAAACATGGACTGAAATAACATTTCAAATGATGCCCAAATCATGATAATAGTCCAAATAAAGCATGCTAGAGGACTCAATACTCAAAGCTAACAAGCTAGATTGAACTATGGCTATACAAAGCAAGTCATGCATGACTAAAACAACCTAAATCACAGCTAGAGCATGCTAAAACATGGACAAAAGCTTCTTGAAGTTAAGCCAAAAAGCATGCTAGAATGACATATTAAGGCATGATGCATGTTAAGGCAAATGAGAGGATTGCAAGACAAGTACATGAAGCATGTAAGAACCAACTAAACCCACCCAAAATAGAGTCATGGCATGCTAAAACAACACCAAAAACCCACTGAAATGGAGTCAACATAAGCTAGAAAGACATGCTCAAACATGAAGCATATGAGACTAGTTTGTGTGACTTACACTACAAGTGTATTAGGCATGCATGGAGTGACAAAACCAAGCGAAAACAGCGTTGTATCATGGAAAAACAAAGCCTAATACATACTGAAATGAAGCTAAAACTAGCTAAGAAACACATGCTACCAATATAAGCCATTTATACTAGCATACAAGACAACAAGGAGAGGGGATGACCCTCTCCTATTTAAGACCTCAAAACTACACTTCCACCACTGAAAATCCTTTGGATTTCAGTGGTAGAAAGGTCATGCAAAGCCAAGAACAAGGGCCAAAAGGGATGGCTTAAAACAAGGCCTAAGAGGGGGTAGATGATCCCCAACCAAAAAATGACATTAAACAAAGATCTAAAGCATCAAAAATCAGAACTTATTGTAGTTTAGAATCAAGCATAAAACAATAAGCAAAAGGGTCTAAAAGCTTAAGCAAGAATGGGGATTTAAAAGCAAGGAACTCACCCTTGAAGACCACCTTCAAGAACACAACTCCAGCAACTTTTCCAAGCTTAAACCAGTCCAAGAACTCTGAAATCAACCTCAAGGGACCTCAGCTCCAAGAGGATGGTGTTCTACTAGGTGTCTGTGTACAATAGTAAGACAAAATGACACTTTTGAAGCACAAAATGAAGAATCAAGGCAAGATAGATACAAAACTATATCTAACACTCAAACCTAAATTTTTTGAACCTCTGAGAAGGGAGGAGGAGCTCCCTTCTTATAGAAGTTCAATTCCTAAGCTTGTTGAGCAAGCTAAGCAATTTAAACAAATCCCTCCATACATGTGTATGGAGGATGTGAATTGTGCATGGCCAGCTATGACAGCTGGCATAAAATATCTGTCTAAAGCAGATGAACAGGGCTCAGCCAGAAAACAAGGCTGATCGACCAACATAAGTGCCGATCGACTAAAAAGAGTGCCGATCGGCCAACACTTTGGCCGACGGCAAGGAAACAAGGCCGATGGTTTCATGCCTTGGCCGATGGGTTGAGGGATGGCCAACAAGCTACCCTCTTCCCTCAGAAGCAAAAACACAAGTGTTTGGTCCACAACCAAGCACAAATAGACAATTTGAGAGATCCTATGGCAAGGCGCGCGACCGAGACCTCCGAGAACTCAAAATGAACACGAGCATGGATAATAATCTAGTGTTCAACGATGACATCCAAGTCTCGAGGACGGTCAAAAATGGGGTGTCTATAGTTGCCCCTCTTTGACAGAACTCAAAAGTCATAAAAATGACAGGAGTGAATGTCAAAGCCCAGAGACGACCCATTTTTGACAAAGCCGAAGACTTAGACAAGCATACAAGATAACAAGATATGTGCCCGAGGGCGGGGCAAAATGCAAAGAACATGCACGGTGCCGAACATAACTTATGATCATGCAAAGCGAGCTGTAACGAAGCATAACATGCAACAGTTTAAGCAAGCAAATAAAAACCAAACTACATTACATGCAGAAAGGATGTAAGAGAATTATACAATTCTCGCTACGTCTCACGTAGAGAATATACAATACCGTCTGGTTCGTCTGGTCGCGCCAACTTCAAATGAATCGTACATACAATATCGTGCCTGCAAAAGAAAGAAACTTAACAGGTACAAATATCGTTAGAAACATGCATAGCAATGCAAGTGAAAAGTGCGTGACAACACAAGTGGAGGGGTGCATGACAATGCAACCTAAAGGTGCGAGACAATGCGAAAAGGGGTACAAGACCATGCAACCTAAGGGTGACGCATGACAATGCGGAAGGGATGCAAGACAATGCAACCTAAGGGTGTGAAACAACGCAGGTGGAAGCGTGCAAAACAATGCAACCTAAGGGTGCGAGACAACGCAATGCACTAACAAGTGCAGATGAGGTGCGCAAGATAGCGCAATGCGCAAAATAGCGGGAATGAAATGCAATGCACTAACAGGTGCAGATGAGGTGCGCAAGATAGCGCAAATGATGCAATGCACTAACAGGTGCAGATGAGGTGCGCAAGATAGCGCGATGCGCAAAATAGCGCGAATGAAATGCAATGCACTAACAGGTGCAGATGATATGCAATGTATTTGAGATGATTAAACCATAAGCAGTACAAAACCACACAAATATCATAAAGGGATGGAGATGCAACAACAGACTACTTTTAACACAGAAAAGGCAGTGGGCACGAGCCGAACGACGCCTAACACAGGCTAAGTGCCTACATCCTCAGTACTGGCCTCAGCCCAGCATGGATGCTTACACATAACAGAACCGTGTTTCAACGTGAAAGGGGTGCGAGCACATGCAAAACTATGTGTTTCACAGAGAGACAACAAAGGTATAAGTAATTGGGTGGTATGATACAAGTGAGGAATGATCTGTTGAGGAAAGATCGTGATCCTACATTCTGAATGCAACAAACTAAAATATGATGCAATGGATGCAATAGATGAAGTGAAAAAAGGCGCACGGCCAAACCACATTTTGCCTAGAAAAGGCACAGACACAAAACAAACCACGTCTAACACAGAAATGGTGCTATCACCCTCAAACAATAGGCGCATACACATAATCACATAACCATGATTTAACGCGAAAAGTATGGGCACATGCCAGACTAAGCTTAACATGGAAAGGCGCAAGCGATACAATGGATATGCAGTGAATGCATGCGATAAATGCTATGTACAATGCAATGCAGTAGCTAAAATGAAATGGATGGAGTGGATAAGGCGCACGGCCAAACCACGTTTTGCCTAGCAAAAGGCATGGACACAAAACAAACCACGTCTAACATAGAAATGGTGCCGTCACCCTCAAACAATAGGCACGTACACATAATCACATAACCATGCTTTAACGCGAAAAGTATGGGCACATGCCAGACTAAGCTTAACATGGAAAGGCGCAAGCGATACAATGGATATGCAGTGAATGCATGCGATAAATGCTATGTACAATGCAATGCAATAGCTAAAATGAAATGGATAGAGTGGATAAGGCGCGCGACCAAACCACGTTTTGCCTAGAAAAAGGCATGGATACAAAACAAACCACGTCTAACATAGAAATTGTGCCGTCACCCTCAAACAATAGGCACATACACATAATCACATAACCATGCTTTAACGTGAAAAGTATGGGCACATGCCAGACTAAGCTTAACATGGAAAGGCGTAAGCGATACAATGGATATGCAGTGAAGGCATGCGAGAAATGCTATGCACAATGCAATGTAATAGCTAAAATGAAATGGATTCTATATGCAATGCAATAGACATAACAGATGTGATGCAGTAGTTAGGAAGTGAAGGTACCTTACAGGGGCAATTGGCAATGACCTACCTCATGCTGATGTGGGAATCTTTCTGTAGACACCCCATTTTTGACCGTCCTCTAGACTTGGACGTCACCGTTGGAACACTCGGTGATCATCCATGTGTGTGTTCGTTTGGAGTTCCCGGAGTTCTCGGCTCGCGCGCCTTGCCTCAGGACCTCCGAACTTGACCGTTTTGTGTTTGGTTTTGCACCAAACACTTGTGTTTTGCCATGAAAGGGCAGGGAATGCTTTGTGAGGCATTCCCCACACACCACCGGCTGTGGCTAGAGGCCACCGGCTGGCTGTAGTTGCCACCGGCACTATTTTGTGCCGGTCGGCACTTAATTTTGTCAAAATGACATTTTTTGCCGGCCGGACACTGTGCACTTGCTTTCTGAGATATTTTCAGACAGCTGTGTGCCAGTAGCTTCCCCTCCATACACGTGTATGGAGGGATGAGCCCTTGTTTGCTTAGCTTGTAAGTTTTACAAGTTCTATAAGAGAGAAGGCTCTTCTCTTGGCTCAAAGGTTGGAATTCTTGAGAGGTTTCAGCCATTTTTAGGGAGAAC
Organism: Camellia granthamiana; assembly: GCA_036172215.1. Lineage (NCBI taxonomy): Eukaryota > Viridiplantae > Streptophyta > Magnoliopsida > Ericales > Theaceae > Camellia > Camellia granthamiana. The sequence goes on along the minus strand of CM069903.1, from coordinate 158,229,769 downwards.
CAAGCTCTGGTTTTAGGGTTAAGATAGATACACATCCTATCTCTCCCTTTCTCTTTTGCTTTCTAGGTGTTTTAGTTCATATTATTGCACTAACACACCTAGTCTTCCACCTTTTCTTGGCATTCTTGAAAATCAGAGCTTATTCTTGAAGTTCTTAACTGGTTTTGAGTCCAAAGGAGCCACAACATCAAGCTTTGTGAAGAGGGCTACAAGGGTGAGACACTAACTCTCTTTTTATCCCATTTTTGCACCTTCTTTTTACCTAGCTTAGAGTTGTTTTTGTGCTTAGTATATAACACATAAAAGTTCTGATTTTCAACCCTCTTTATTGTTTATCAAGAGTGTTTTGCACTTTGGGGAAGTTTGACCCCCTTTAGGCCTTGAAAAGGCCCCATTTTAGGCCATTTTGTGAGAGCTCCGAGACTTTGGTGCTTGGGCCTCTCCACCATTGAAATCTTGAGGGATTTCAGTGGTGGAAATGGTGCCATAAAGTCTCCAAAAGGAGAGGGCCACCCCCTCTCCTTAATGTCCTTGAAAAGGGCAAGTTTTGCCTCTTGAGAGAGCACCATGCTTGAGTGTGTGTTGAACATGTTTGAGTTGTTTTCCATGCTTATATTGCCATGATATAACATGTCTATAAGTTAGTTTTGATCTCCTATGCATGCTTAGCATGGTTGCCTTGTAATGCCCCTTTTATGCCTTAACATGCCTAGGTTGTATGCCCTAGTTTCTAGCATGTTTTAGGCTTACATTTGTGAAGCTTTTGTGCTTATATTATCATGTTTTAGGTCTGTCCATAAGTATTTGGGTCAATCTTAGCATGTTTAATATAGCCTCTTTGCATTTGGCTTGTTGGCCTTAAGGGCATGAGTGTGTAACATGCCTTGCTTGCATTGTTTTCGATGGTTTGGAACCATTTCATATGCTATTTCAGTCCCTTAGAGGAGCTTGTATGTTTACATTGCATGCTTCTTTGTGACTTCTTAAGCTTGTGTCGCATGCTCCATGTTTAGGCCTTGTTGCATGCCTTTGAATTCATGTCTCTTAGATGCCATCTAAGTGGTCCCTTGGGCCTAATTTGACATGCTAAAACTCTGTTTTAGGTTGTTAAGTGCATGCCATATTTGCCTTGTATAAGCATGGTTTAATGCCTTATTGACTTGCTTTGAAGCTTAGGCCATTTGCATGCTTTGTTTGGCATACCTCATTGCATGATTTGGCATCATGTTTGACATGAATTTTAGAGCTTTCAATGCATGCTAGTTGGCTATGTTTGGTCTCTTCAAGTGTGCTTAAGAGCTGCCATGATTCATGCCTTAGTGTCGATACTTTAACATGTGCATGTGTGTGTGTGTCTAGTCTCCATTTGTAGGCATTTTGGCCATTGATTTTAGGCCTTTTGAGTTGCCTAAGTCCACCATTTCATTGGTTTGCATGTTTGACTTGCATGCTTGTTTGAACTCTTTGCATAAGTGCATCACATTATCCATGTTGCATGCTAGATAATATGCTTAGGGCTTCATCACATTGGCATGCATGCCAAGCCTCTTGAAGTGAGTTTGATAGAGGTTTGGCACCCCTTTGTGCTTGTTTGCATGGCATGCATTTGAAAGCAAAGTTGCATTCTTGGTCCTTAGGGCCATCATGCATGAAAATGCGCGATTGGTGGTCCGGGAATCGAGGCACATACCTCTTTGAGTCAATAACATGATAAGGGGTGTGTGTAGTGCATAAATACCTTGAATCACATTGCCATGCATTTTGCTATCCTCTGCTGCTGTGAGTTGCAGGTTTTGCAGGCACTTTGTGCCGGCCGGCACTATTTAGTGCCGACCGGCAGTCAATTGGCAGCCGGTGGTTGAATTCAGTGCCGATGGCCTCATCCTTCAGCCGGTGGTGTTCTACCCCAGCCGGTGGTGATCTCCAGTGCTCTGAGAAGTAGTTCTGAGACTTTGGCAGTCTGCAGAGGAGGATAGCAGGGAAAACAGAGGTACACTTGCATGGCAGTGCGATTCCGAGCGAGTCCCGGGCACGCGCATGCATTGGACCCTCATCCCGAGGCGATTTACTGTTTTTATTAGATGAATTAAGTTATTTGATTAATTTATTTAATTTGTAATAATTAGCTTGCGTAGTTGATTATCTGTATTATTATTTTGGCCCCTCCGAGTGAGGGCGTAATTGTAATAAGTGTGTGTGAGTGGGTGTATGTCTTCCAACCCCCATTTCTTTCTCCCTTTTATTTACCTGCTTACAATGGTAGATTAGGGCACGTCTATTTTAGCATACCTTATGCTACGCATGCGTGCATTCATACATTTGTTTACATGCACCGGGCTCGGTACATCATAACAAACTGCATTGCAATTTTTCAATTCCAAATTGAATACGTGATAGTTGTTGTATCTCATGTGCCATGTTTAGGGTTAGCCGAGCCTATCCTAAATTACATGATTGTATGCGATGCATTAGACACTCTAACATGAACTAGGGCATGCATGTTTGCTAACTAGTTTATTGTTTTGGCACGGAGTACGATGTAAGTATTTTTGCTTTAGCATACCACATGCGTGTGAATGCTAACATGATAGTATGCTTACCATGCGGCTAAGTGCTTATATGAGATAAACTGCTTGAATGCCTGTGGGTGGAGGTTGGATTGCCTGAGTTGGGAAAACTCGTTGAAATCCGTGTTTTAGCCTACTTGCGAGTAGCAAATTCCAATGCATTTTCAAAACCAACGGATATGCAATGTTTATTTCCAAATTAGGCAATCTAGTCTATACTTGTTTGCTGCGCGCATAACATAGTAATTCTAGGCTAATAATTGGAATAAGAGCATGTAATGTTTTCAAAATCGGATATCACGGTTAGTAGAGGCCGGTCTTCGGACCGGGCGAAAGGGGGTGCTCATAGCTGACCTTCCCCGATCGTACCCAAGCTCCCGAGCCAAGACCACTTTGGTGATGACGGACATGTGGCCTTCGGCACCGAGTCAGGGTTTCCTAAATTTCCCATTTAAAAATATTTAGGTGGCGACTCTGTAATCTGGCAAAGCAGTCCATGTTTGGCACTACTTTTTCAAAAATCAGTTTTCTCAAACGATTCGCCGGATTTGGACTCTTTGGTTCAGATTGAGAACCGCAACAAAAGGAGAGTCCGAACTGTAGCGAGGTCCCCCGCGGACGTGTTACAGTTTCTGGCGACTCTGCTGGGGAGTTTAGAGAGCTTGACTCGAACTCGTGATATCCTGTTTTGACTACACTTATGTGTTTCTTTGCATTGCATGTGCATTGGTGCGCCTAGGACACCGTGTTGGCCATCTGCTATTCCTGAGCGGTTTGCCGGAGGCTTGTCTTGTCAAGGCATGACCATAAGGCTGACCGGTTGCGGGCTCTGCCAGTATGGGAACACAAACCCCGGTTTTACCGGGGCACCCTTTTTGACCATTCGACCTAGTGCATATCAAAATCCATAGTGACCATTCCAAACTAGGACAGGTTGCTCACCCGATATTAGGTTGTTTGAAACCGCTGCGTGCGTAGTGAAACCCTAGCTCCTGACAAAATAGGACAGGGAAACCCTACCCCAATATATGGGTGTTTTGGTTCTCAATTATCTGCTATGTGCTTCTAGAGTGTATCTCTGCAGGAAAGTACATGTCAGTTTACCAGTGCGAGTATCCGGCCCGAGGGGCACCAGTGTCAGTGTTGTTGAGGAATCGGTTATGTCTGCGGGTATCAGTTCAGTTCTGGGAACAGTGATTCCAGGGAACAGTAATCAGTAGTAGAGATCAGTTGTTTGACTGCGTCTGCGTTTGATCTGTTTTTGGGCTGAAATGCTGTCTGTTTTTCCTTTCGGTTCAGAGGATTCAGAAAGTTGATACAGAATAGTCAGTGTTTCCCCTTTGCCGAGGCAGGACTAGGGATGGCGCAAAGTTCAGAAGAAATAGTGGTTATGACAGCCGCGTTGGATCAAGGGATCACCCTACAGAGTGAGGCTGGCGTAGACATGCCGCATCCTCCTAGGTCGCCCGCTACACACCCAATCTGGGCCCCCCAGTTCTATCAGGCTCGCGAGCCCACTACATTCGAGTTAATGGGGATGATAGGTGATCTCCAAAGGTCTGTGACAGACCTCGCCTATGGAATGTCAGTTTCACCACCAGCTGCACCCTATGCCGGAAGCTTCGTACCCCAAGAGCCCCCGCTATTGGGTCGAATTGTCATCGAACTCAGCCAACCGGAGATGGCCTCCAACTATGGCAACGATGCATTAGACCAAGCTCTCGATCAGGCTGAGGCCAGAGACAGAGGCAAGATGAAGGCCGAGGCCGACCCCATTGAACAACTGCTGTGGGCAGTAGAGGCTTTGAAAGCCGGGGGAATGAACAAGCAACAGATATCCGCAGTTGTGACAAAAGCTGTGGAGGACGCTTTCCCCACTCCACCTGAGGGCAGTTCCAGTCAATCAGAGAATCGGGATAGGCCCCGTCATGCCAAAACAGTTCTTCCTGCTCCCAACCTTGCATCCGGAAAGGATCAGAAATCCAAGCCCGCACCTGCCGATCCGTTCGCCAGCACATCTAGCAGGAGCACTCAGGCTTCAAAATACTAGCCCCGGGGGCGGAGGGTCTTCCATCCTCTCTACATGCCTTTGTCTAGGGCACTTCTCATTTTGGCCAAAAAGGGGCATCTTACACCCCTCGAGCCTAGGCCGCTCCCCAAACCCCTTCCAGCAGGACATGATGCCACTCAGTACTGTGCGTACCACCAGCAATCTGGCCACTCCACCGATAACTGCTTTCGCCTCCGCCACGAGGTGCAGGATCTGATTGACAACGAGGTTATCCTCCCACCCACCTCAGCTAAATCCGTCACCACTCAGTTGTTGGATTTTGAGGACACCGATACTGCGAGTATGTAATTGGGATTCAACCGCCTGCGGGCAGCGCCTCGAGTTTTTGATGTGGCGTCTGGCACGCGTTTTTGAGCATCTGCGAATGCTACTTTCGTAAATCCTGGCTTGGGCGCCGAGTCAGTCTTTTGCTTTGTTTTGAGTCTGTCTCTGTCTTGAGTCAGTCCTTTTTTGCTTAAGGGTCTGTCTTGTTGTAACGAGTCAGTCCCTCTTTTGTATAGAATACCAGGTGACTCCGGGGTTGTTGCCTCAAGCACCGTTTTGTTTTGTAATTACTTCCTTTTGCTTTCTTTTTTGGTCTACCTCTGCTGTGGAGCCAGTTTACATCCGGGGAACCCGAATGAAACAGCTGCGGTTACTGTGTTCCCGTACTATCTGTGTTGGGCTAGTTGTGCCAGATAATTCGAATAGGGTGACAGCGCATTCCACCCGCTCTTGTGTGCCCTAATAATCATTGTTTTGACCTAAGTTTTTCAAACCCTTTTGAACACTGCGGTAAAAACGAAGAGGAAGGAATTCCTCGGGATTTGTAAAACTTTGATCAAAATTGAAAGAAAGAGAGGCATGCTAAGCCCTTAATGATCGAAATCATGCTTGTCAGCGTAAATACTGAGAAGGACCCTGGCTTGATCCAGACTGGTTCCACACTGTCTTCGGCACGAGCGATTCGTCGCCTTCTTAAAAACTTTCGAAAACAAAATGTTTTGCGCAGTCCTGCGAAGACCTGTGTGGAATCGCTCTTGAGATTACGCAGCTTAGGATCGCTCTCAGCCTCGAGACTCGACCCCTCATTTTCAAACCTGGGACCCGCATCCAGAATGTTCAATAATTAGCTATCAATGCAAGGCCCGTGTGGCCAGACCCGAAGTAGCCCTCGATCAAGGGGCACCGAAATCGGAGCAAAGGACTAGAGTTCACCAGGAGAAGTTGGCAAAGCAACCGTGATTGATTCTCCTGCAAAGTACTGCAACGGTCATTCTCCCGGAAAAGGGGAGGCTTCGATTTCGAAAACCATTTGGCATGGACCAAGCTACACTTTTATCCTTTGAGAGGCTCGCTGGGTCGAAAACCCAAAAGGGCGACCCAGGCAAAAGTTAGAGCAAAGAAAAATACAAAAAAGAAAAAAATGCAAAAGAAAAAAAAGAAAAAGAAAGAAAAGAAGCTCGCAAGGTCGAAAACCCGCATTGGGCGCCTTGGCAAAAGTAAGGGCCTAAAAATAGTGAAGGTTAAAATACCCGAGTGTACCTTAACCCCCGGAACTACGTAAGGCTTGATTCCCATGTTTGGGATACGTAGGCAACTTCATCTTGAAGTCCAGCCCCCAACGCTTTCATAGCGTCTCAGTCCATGCAATGGTTTTGATCACCTTTACCTCCTCCGAATCCGATGTCTCGATTGCAGCAACCGGGGACTACGTGATTAACTTCCTCTCGAAGTCCAACCATCAACACCTTCCAGGTGACTGTGTCCATATATTGATTCAGACCGTCTTCGCCGTGTCCGAGGGTCCGATCATCATCAACGAGGACTGGTTTACAGCATGCTGCGGCATCATCCAAACAAGGGGCAACTTTCCGTTGCCATGCATTGTCATAAGTTGCCCTGAGTTGCCGCCCAAACTAGGGGCAACTTTCCGTTGCCCTCTTCCCCCCCTTCAAGCAAGGGGCAATTTTCCCAAATTGCCTCCGATCCGAGGTTGCGTATCTCGAGGGTAGGTTCTGTGCTTGTTGAGCATCGACTGTTCGCGAAAATAGTTTTTGAAAATTTTTACTGAGGTTGACTATTTTCTCGAAAATTATTTCATTTTCCAAAAACGGACCATGTTTGGACCCAAAAAGGAAAACTTTCAGTGCTTACGGCCTGACTTGCATGATTTTCAAATCAAAAATTGAATAAGCATGTTAATCTGACGTTCATTTTTGATCAAAACTATTTTAGAAAGAAAACAAAAAATGGTCAAAGTAATGAACTAGGGGCACAATTTGAGCCAGGTGTTCTGTCTCTCCCTTGTCATCAACGCGCCTGCCAGGAAAGCACTTTATCTATCAGAAGAAATAGCCGTGAGCTAGCTGTATTCGGCATGAATCTGCCGCTTCCTATTCATCCATCAATCACCCCGGGGAGGGATGAAAAATGAGAGAATAAAGAATAGAGAGGTGTAAGTCGAGAGAAAAGTGAGAAGAAGGTCTTGTGAGAAAAACCGAGCTCGAGGGCCGAGTGATGCGAGAATCACAAATCAAAGAGGGTGGGAAACCTGCCCAGAAGAATTGGCTCCTCAAGATCTTTTGTTTTCAAGCACGTCCGTGTGTCGTGTCCTTTGATTTGTCGGTCTCAATTTAGCTTTGAGTCTTTTCCGAGTATATCTCGTCGTGTTTAGGTCGTGTGCCTTTTATTTTCTTCACTTAAGTCTTTTCCACTGTGTTCAGTTGTAGGCTCGATACCCCGGCTGTGAAATCCCTTTTCCGAAGTCAATCGTTTGTGCTCAGAATGCTGTGCCATTCTCTATATTTACGCGAGGCAAGAGAAGAAAAGGAAATTTTGGGACATCCGAATGTGTTTCAACCTCAACTGTCTCAGCTTTGTGATCTGTCTCATCAGATTGGGGCTATCTGTTCAGAGTTTGATGTGTGCAGAACGAACCGAATACTGAGTTATGGGCTAAATGCAGATCAATCCCCAGCAGATTAGTCCTCAGCAGAGTATGGGCTGTATGTTCAGATTGAGCAGTGGTTTGTATGAGCTGTTTTGCTGTTTAGTTGGTTGGTTATTTGATTATTACAGTGCAAGTGTTCAATTGTCAGACAACAAATCGTAATCATTTACATTTGAGGTGTAATATGATGCAATGCATGCACGAGGTATGTAAATAAAATACTTTTCAGATAAAAGTTTGTTTCATATCATCGTCTTTTCGAATACATAGTTTGAGAAAAGCAAAAAACCTGCCTGCGGCAGTACATAGTACTCTATCTACCAAAAAGAGAAAAGTACAAGAAAAGAAATAAAGAAAAGAAGCAGCAAAATCATCATCATCAGCAGCAGGCCTCACGCCTGAGGATCAGTCCTCGCCCTCTTCCTGGGCAAAAGCACAGGAGCATCGTCGGAGCTGTCACTGTCGGAGCCCGAGCCCGAGCTATCCCCGGCCTCCTCCGCAAATGACTCCGTCCCCGCCTCCAACTTACCATCTCCTGGAACTGGAGCTCGTGAGCTGCTCCCCACGTGACCACGTCCCCCTCTAGTGCGAGGGAATATCCTGCCATCCCGAGTAGAGAGGGGAGGCCCAGCTGGAGCAGCGCCACCCACTGGAGGGATCGGGAAAGGAGGCTGAAAATACAAAGAACAAACACATCAGAAAGCCGTGAGCAGTTTATTAGTACAGAATGCAGTGTATGAGTACAGCGTGTGAATGCCGTGAGCAGTTTATCAGTACAGAATGCAGTGTATGAGTACAGTGTGTGAATGCTGGAAACAGTGAATCAGTGCAGAATGCAGTGTATAAATACAGTATATAAAAGCCGTGAGCAGTTTATCAAATTTTTGTGCAGTGTAGCAGATTGTGCGAAACAGAGTATGATTTGAGACTGTGGTCAGTAGAACATACCGGCAGGCTGTAGACGGCCAAAGCGTCGAGAGTCCGCTGCAGCATCCCCATCAGGGAGGCATTCAGCTCCACAGACTGACGGGTATACTCGGAGGAAGCCTGCAAAAGTTTTAAATACATCAGTATTCTGTGGGATATCTGAATGAACTGAAATGAAATAACAATGCAAGATGCAGAAATAAAGTAATACATACCAGAGGCAAGTCAGGAATACCAGCCAACTCATGACCAGCCGGGGGGGGAGCAAAAGGGATCTGGTAGGTCTCCCCACTCTGCCCCCTATAAGTCAACATGGTAGGCAGAGCGGGCCAGCCCGTCCCTCGTCCCCTCTGCACTCCCCTCCTGCCGCGAGCTCGAGCCCTCTGTGACGACCCCACTCCTGCTCCTGCCTCTGCCCGGGCCGCTGGCGCCGCAGGTCTCGCTGGATCAGCTCGGGAGCCCCTGCTCAAAGGCCGCATCAAGAAGGTCCGGACGTACTCTGAGTAGTCGCCCTCACCCCTGTCGGCATCTACGTCCACGGCCCAGCCAAGGGTGTAGTCCTCCATCTGCTGGAAGCTGTACCCCTCAGTCTCCCTCATGCGCTCGGGAGGAAGGATCGGAACTATCTGCTCCGGCAACCCTAGGGTCTGGCATATGAAACGCTCACCCAGGTACCAGGCCCGACAGACCGGGCCCTCCAGCAAAATCCGGTAACGCGAGGTCTTGATCGCGCCGGCATACCGATCTCGTATCACCGCTGGTAGTGGAGCCCACGGCTGCCAGGTGACCTGAAATGAAATACAGTTGATTATCTACTGATATAGAAATGTGCGCTTGAAAGCGAAGCTTAAACGGACTGTAAGTAAAACATACCTCGGTGGGGGTGATGGTGTCGAAGAAACGGCGGAAGAAGCTAAAAGTGTCCCGGGGCCTCCGGGCGCATCGCCCGTCGTAACGGCGAGAGAAGGGGACGACCAGAGGGGTCTCCGCCTCCGGCACTGGCTCTAGTCTGGGGAAGTAGGCGTACACCCACAGCTGCAAAACAGATGTCAGTATGACTATCAGATCAAGCAGGATGCAGAATAAAGCAGAAATAACGGAGCCGTGTGTTGTGTATTGTGTTGTGCAGAGTGTACAGCGTGAACAGTGTGCAGCCAGTGTAAAGCAGAGTATGTGTGTGCCGTGTGTACAGTATACAGACTACAGTGTATGCAGTGTGCAGAATACAGAAAGTATAGAGCAGAAATGTAAAGCAGAGGAGAAGACGTACCTCCCAGGCTCGCCAGTAGCCTCCTAGCAGCTGTCCACTGCCACGAGAGACTGAGCTCATATAACCGTAAAGGGTGGCCAAAGCCGCGCCCCCCCAGTCATACTGCACAATCCTCTCGACGTCCACCAAAGCGCTGAGCAGGCAGAGGGGCACTGTGTTCGCCCGGTCGGCAAACAGGGTGGTCCCTAGCAAGAACATGAGGAAGCCGCGCGCATATCTCTCAGCGGCCTCCTGGGTCATCGGAGCTGCGTCCGCCAGCACAGGCTGCACTCGGAACTGCACCTCGAACCAGGAGTAGCGGACGAACCCTGGACGAACAAGTGGCGGCGCCTCGCCGAGCAAGTGAATCTGAGCGGCAATCCACTCATCCATGTCTGTATCGAAGGGGATCGGATCACCCCCCACCCCGATGCCGGTGAGCATCGAGAAGTCGTAAGGGGTCATCGTCATGTCCCCAGTGGCTGATAAGTGAAATGAATCGGTGGTGTCCCACCACCTCTCTGCCAGGGCGGCAAGAAGAGGTCTGCAAGCAGAGAGCCTAGAGAGTCCCCTACAGAAGGTGCCAAAGCTGGCCCGATCTACAATGCGGCTAATGGCGTCAGGCAGCTCGGCGTACCAATTGCGAGCGGTGACGTTCCCATACCCGCGGAGAGTATGGGAGTCTCCTTGTAGTCAAGAAATTGCAAAGCCATATGAAGATATGCAATCAGTACAAATCTAGCATGCGTGCAAGTCTTTCAGATTCAAGCAGAAACCGGGTATCGGTGTGCTTACGGTAAACTATGGCGCGTGACGCGTCAGTGTGTTTTGAGTGGTCCAGTGTAAACTTGGTGCACGTGTGCACGTTTTTCAGATGCAAGCAAATGCCAGGTTTCAGCGCACCAGTGGGTGGGCTACGGCCTGTGATATGTCAGTGCTCCTATGAGGATCAGTGTAAACAGCATGTGTGCGTGTTTTTCAAAGTTCAAATAGAAGCCAGGTCTCGGTATGTTTCAGTGAACTACAACGTGTGATGTGTCCGCGTGTTGGTGTAGTTTTGTGCAAATCTAGCATGCGTGCGAGTTTTCAGATTCAAATAAGTACCGGGTGTCGGCGAATTGGCAGTGCAATGTGTGCCGTGTGTTTGGGTGATTCAGACTAGTGCAGTGTGTGTGCATGTGCGTCGGTCCTAAACAGATGTCAGTTATGAGTTTGTCTACAATTGACTACAATACAGTACATCAGAACTAAACAGATAATGGGTTCGGTTAGCTACGACAGTTGACAGGAAATCCTACATTGCAGAAAATAAAGCAGAGATAAGGGTATTACCTCGGAGGCGCCAAAGGACAAATGAGTGGCCGGCTCGCGCAGCAGAAGCTCCGGGTCCAAAGCCCTGTCGAAGCCGCGGAAGTGGCGGAGTCCGTCTGGCGGAAGCACGTGGACGGCCGGCTGGTAGGTCGCCGGGTCGAAGGGGCGCTCGCTCAGTGGCAGGAGCTCGACCCCGGGATCCATCTCGTGGTCCGGGGGAGTCCCGACGTGTGGAATATCATCGGCCATAGCAATCGAGATGAGAAAAGTAGCCGGAAGAAGAAAAATAGGCCGGAATGCGAAAAGTCAACTGGGAAGTCAATCCCGAGAGGGTCGGAAATGGCCGGGAAGGCCGGAAGAGGAAAATGCACGGAAATGTAGAGAATATCAAGGGGAACAAGTCCCGAAAAGGTGGAAACGGCGAAAAGTGCACCGAAATGAAGTTTTGTTCGGTCAAAAATGTCCGAAACGCGAAGAATATCGCGAATTCGACGAGAAAATGGGCGTGAAACGCGGAGAAATCGGCGAAAAATCGAAAGGAAAAGCTCTAGAGAGATAGAGAGAGTGATTTCGGCGGTAGCAAAGTGAAAGGAATAGGGTTTCAAGCCCTATTTTATAACACCCGTGGCAAATTGGCAAAACTGCCCCCGATCAGGCATTTTTTGCCGGTCGGCACCTTTTTGTGCCGGTCGGCACTTTTTTGTGCCGATGGATGAGTTTATGCAGCCGGGGGCAGCCGGTGACCACCCCACCCGGCCAGTGGTGCTCCCAAGGATGTTTTTAGGCAAGATGAGGGGTCTTGGGTCTTCATAGCTCAAAGGAAGTGCAAGAAAATGCATCCCCGATGCTCAACCGGCCTCCGTTTTGACTTCGGACCGTGTCTACTGTGCGTGACGCTCAAACTCAAGCGAAGATTGTATCCTTTTGTCTTTTATAAGATTCACAAGTTACCCCGTGTGCGTTGCATGCATCCATCACATTGTCCGGCGCATTGTATCGCGCCATCTTGCACGTCCCTTGCGGCTTGCATCTTTTTCCATCCGATGAGGTATGCGTGCCTCATCTTGCATTTCATTGCATTTCGAGGTACGCGTGCCTCGTTTTGCATTTCTTTTTTCATCCGATGAGGTATGCGTGCCTCATCTTGCATTTCATTGCATTTCGAGGTACGCGTGCCTCGTTTTGCATTTCTTTTTTCATCCGATGAGGTATGCGTGCCTCATCTTGCATTTCATTGCATTTCGAGGTACGCGTGCCTCGTTTTGCATTTCATTTTCCATCCGATGAGGTATGCGTGCCTCATCTTGCATTTCATTGCATTTCGAGGTACGCGTGCCTCGTTTTGCATTTCATTTTCCATCCGATGAGGTATGCGTGCCTCATCTTGCATTTCATTGCATTTCGAGGTACGCGTGCCTCGTTTTGCATTTCTTTTTTCATCCGATGAGGTATGCGTGCCTCATCTTGCATTTCATTGCATTTCGAGGTACGCGTGCCTTGTTTTGCATTTTATCTTCCGTCCGATGAGGTATGCGTGCCTCATCTTGCATTTCTTCGCATCTCGAGGTACGCGTGCCTCGTTTTGCATTTCATTTTGCATTTCATGTTGATTCGCGTGAGGTGTGCTACCTCACGTGTTTCTTTTTGCATTTCACTTTGATTCGTGTGGGGTGTGCTACCTCACGTGTTTCATTTTGCATTTCACTTTGGTCCACGTGAGGTGTGCTACCTCATGTGTTTCATTTCGCATTTCATTGCATCTCGAGGCACGCATGCCTCGTTTTGCACTCCATTTTCACACCAATGAGGTATGCGTGCCTCATGATTCATTTCATTCTCACTTGCATTGTTTTGCATCCCTTGTGGCACGCGTGTCACATTCGCACAGTTGCCCCACCACACAAGGTCCGGCGGGACCAAAAACACGCGCGGTCCGGCGGGACCAAAAACACGCGACGGTCTAGGAGACCTTAAATCCTTGGAGGGTGCAAGACCTTCGGTACATTGACATGCACCGTTCATTGCATTTGGCATGCATTTCATCGCGCTCTTTCGCGCATCTCATCATCATGCATTACCCCAAAGCAGGTCCGGCGGGACCAAAAACACGCGCGGTCTGGCGAGACCTTAAACCCGCTTGACTGCATTGTCACGTGCTTTATTACAAACACCGTCATGCATTTATGCTTTGTATCGTTGCCCCGTCCGGGTCTGGCGAGACCTTAAACACGTATGGTCTAGGAGACCTTAAATCCTCGGGAGGTGCGAGACCTTCGGCGTGTTAAGTCGCCCCTCATTGCATTTGGCATGCATTTCATCGCGCCGTTTAGCGCACCCTCATTGCACTCCATTTTCCATCTTTTGAGACACGCGCGTCTCGTTTGTCCCATTTGCATCCGCATGCGTGTCCCATTCGCATCACACTCACTTAAAGTGTTGTGTAAACAGTTGCCCCCCTGGTCTGGCGAGACCTTAAACACGCACGGTCTAGGAGACCTTAAATCCTCTGGATGTGCAATTCCTTTGGTGTTTGTCGTGCCCGAACGACTTCCGTGCTTGCGGTGAGTTCCTAGGAGACCAACGGGGGACGGTGAAAACTAGAGTTTGAATGGCTCATGCCTAGAACGCAAAGGTTCGGAATTTCCGAGACTAAAGTCTGGTTTAAATACCCAGGGGGTGTACCCTCGGCTTGAAATCTGTATGGAAGCCCCATAGGTTGAGGCGGCGTGTTTACGTCTCAATTCTGGATACTGAACCAACCTAGTATACCATCCCGTTGGAAGAATAGGGAAAACTGCAATCATGGTCATTGCATCATCTGCATTGTCATGCATTCATTTTGTGAACATCCATCTAGGTTGCATTTTAGTTGCATGCATCCGCTGCATCATCTTCCATCCATGGCTCGCACCTTTCCTTGTTGAGCTTGGTCTGGTATGTGCTCATACTTTTCACGTCTATACACTCATAGTTCTGCGTGCGCTCGCGCCTTGAGGGCTTCGACACCTTTTCTATGTTAGACATGGCTTGTACGTGTACATGCCCTTCCTAGGCGAGATTTGGTTTGGCCCGCGTGCCATATCCATTGTATCATCTATCCATCATATTACATTGTAGTGTAATTGTTGCATCCGGCATTAGGATCATCATTCTTTCCCTAGCGGGTCGTCACCCCACTTATGTCATTCCACCCAATACTTGTTCTTGTGTCTGTCTACATTACTCATAGTTCTGCGTGCGCTCGCGCCTTGAGGGCTTCGACACCTTTTCTATGGTAGACAGACTTGTTACCTCCATCAATCTATTTGACATTTGTGTGGTTTCGAACCGCTTACGAGTGAATTATGATTCAATTGCCTTGCATGTAGTTTGCATATAGTTTCAATTGTATTGCATATCATTTGCATTGTTTATACATTGTTTTGTATATATTGTATCTCATCTTGCATTCATTTTGCATGACATGCATGTTGCTAACAATATTGCACCTGTTAAGTTTGTTTTCTTTGTAGGCACGATATTGTATGTACGGTTCATTCGAGGCCGGTGAAACCGGACGAGCCGCGCAGGTATTGTATCCTCCGCGTGAGACGTTTTGAGAATTGCATAATTCTCTTACATCCTTTCTGCATTGTAGTGTAGATTGGCATATTCTGGCTTATAACTGTTGCATGTGTGCTTCATTACAGCTTCCTTTGCATGATCATAAGTTATGCCCGGCTTCTTGCATTTTCAGTTGCATTTTGCCCCTGCCTTCGGGCGCATATCATATTTGTCGTGCATGTTTGTCTAAGTCTTCGGCCTTGTCAAAAATGGGTCGTCTCTGGGCTTTGACATTCACTCCCGTCATTGTTATGACTTCCGAGTTCTGTCAAAGAGGGGCAACAGTAGACACCCCATTTTTGACCGTCCTCTAGACTTGGACGTCACCGTTGGAACACTCGGTGATCATCCATGTGTGTGTTCGTTTGGAGTTCCCGGAGTTCTCGGCTCGCGCGCCTTGCCTCAGGACCTCCGAACTTGACCGTTTTGTGTTTGGTTTTGCACCAAACACTTGTGTTTTTGCCATGAAAGGGCAGGGAATGCTTTGTGAGGCATTCCCACACACCACCGGCTGTGGCTAAAGGCCACCGGCTGGCTGTAGTTGCCACCGGCACTATTTTGTGCCGGTCGGCACTTAATTTTGTCAAAATGACATTTTTTGCCGGCCGGACACTGTGCACTTGCTTTCTGAGATATTTTCAGACAGCTGTGTACCAGTAGCTTCCCCTCCATACACGTGTATGGAGGGATGAGCCCTTGTTTGCTTAGCTTGTAAGTTTTACAAGTTCTATAAGAGAGAAGGCTCTTCTCTTGGATCAAAGGTTGGAATTCTTGAGAGGTTTCAGCCATTTTTAGAGAGAACCAAGCTCTGGTTTTAGGGTTAAGATAGATACACATCCTATCTCTCCCTTTCTCTTTTGCTTTCTAGGTGTTTTAGTTCATATTATTGCACTAACACACCTAGTCTTCCACCTTTTCTTGGCATTCTTGAAAATCAGAGCTTATTCTTGAAGTTCTTGACTGGTTTTGAGTCCAAAGGAGCCACAACATCAAGCTTTGTGAAGAGGGCTGCAAGGGTGAGACACTAACTCTCTTTTTACCCCATTTTTGCACCTTCTTTTTACCTAGCTTAGAGTTGTTTTTGTGCTTAGTCTATAACACATAAAAGTTCTGATTTTCAACCCTCTTTATTGTTTATCAAGAGTGTTTTGTACTTTGGGGAAGTTTGACCCCCTTTAGGCCTTGAAAAGGCCCCATTTTAGGCCATTTTGTGAGAGCTCCGAGACTTTGGTGCTTGGGCCTCTCCACCATTGAAATCTTGAGGGATTTCAGTGGTGGAGATGGTGCCATAAAGTCTCCAAAAGGAGAGGGCCACCCCCTCTCCTTAATGTCCTTGAAAAGGGCAAGTTTTGCCTCTTGAGAGAGCACCATGCTTGAGTGTGTGTTGAACATGTTTGAGTTGTTTTCCATGCTTATATTGCCATGATATAACATGTCTATAAGTTAGTTTTGATCTCCTATGCATGCTTAGCATGGTTGCCTTGTAATGCCCCTTTTATGCCTTAACATGCCTAGGTTGTATGCCCTAGTTTCTAGCATGTTTTAGGCTTACATTTGTGAAGCTTTTGTGCTTATATTATCATGTTTTAGGTCTGTCCATAAGTATTTGGGTCAATCTTAGCATGTTTAATATAGCCTCTTTGCATTTGGCTTGTTGGCCTTAAGGGCATGAGTGTGTAACATGCCTTGCTTGCATTGTTTTCGATGGTTTGGAACCATTTCATATGCTATTTCAGTCCCTTAGAGGAGCTTGTATGTTTACATTGCATGCTTCTTTGTGACTTCTTAAGCTTGTGTCGCATGCTCCATGTTTAGGCCTTGTTGCATGCCTTTGAATTCATGTCTCTTAGATGCCATCTAAGTGGTCCCTTGGGCCTAATTTGACATGCTAAAACTCTGTTTTAGGTTGTTAAGTGCATGCCATATTTGCCTTGTATAAGCATGGTTTAATGCCTTATTGACTTGCTTTGAAGCTTAGGCCATTTGCATGCTTTGTTTGGCATACCTCATTGCATGATTTGGCATCATGTTTGACATGAATTTTAGAGCTTTCAATGCATGCTAGTTGGCTATGTTTGGTCTCTTCAAGTGTGCTTAAGAGCTGCCATGATTCATGCCTTAGTGTCGATACTTTAACATGTGCATGTGTGTGTGTGTCTAGTCTCCATTTGTAGGCATTTTGGCCATTGATTTTAGGCCTTTTGAGTTGCCTAAGTCCACCATTTCATTGGTTTGCATGTTTGACTTGCATGCTTGTTTGAACTCTTTGCATAAGTGCATCACATTATCCATGTTGCATGCTAGATAATATGCTTAGGGCTTCATCACATTGGCATGCATGCCAAGCCTCTTGAAGTGAGTTTGATAGAGGTTTGGCACCCCTTTGTGCTTGTTTGCATGGCATGCATTTGAAAGCAAAGTTGCATTCTTGGTCCTTAGGGCCATCATGCATGAAAATGCGCGATTGGTGGTCCGGGAATCGAGGCACATACCTCTTTGAGTCAATAACATGATAAGGGGTGTGTGTAGTGCATAAATACCTTGAATCACATTGCCATGCATTTTGCTATCCTCTGCTGCTGTGAGTTGCAGGTTTTGCAGGCACTTTGTGCCGGCCGGCACTATTTAGTGCCGACCGGCAGTCAATTGGCAGCCGGTGGTTGAATTCAGTGCCGATGGCCTCATCCTTCAGCCGGTGGTGTTCTACCCCAGCCGGTGGTGATCTCCAGTGCTCTGAGAAGTAGTTCTGAGACTTTGGCAGTCTGCAGAGGAGGATAGCAGGGAAAATAGAGGTACACTTGCATGGCAGTGCGATTCCGAGCGAGTCCCGGGCACGCGCATGCATTGGACCCTCATCCCGAGGCGATTTACTGTTTTTATTAGATGAATTAAGTTATTTGATTAATTTATTTAATTTGTAATAATTAGCTTGCGTAGTTGATTATCTGTATTATTATTTTGGCCCCTCCGAGTGAGGGCGTAATTGTAATAAGTGTGTGTGAGTGGGTGTATGTCTTCCAACCCCCATTTCTTTCTCCCTTTTATTTACCTGCTTACAATGGTAGATTAGGGCACGTCTATTTTAGCATACCTTATGCTACGCATGCGTGCATTCATACATTTGTTTACATGCACCGGGCTCGGTACATCATAACAAACTGCATTGCAATTTTTCAATTCCAAATTGAATACGTGATAGTTGTTGTATCTCATGTGCCATGTTTAGGGTTAGCCGAGCCTATCCTAAATTACATGATTGTATGCGATGCATTAGACACTCTAACATGAACTAGGGCATGCATGTTTGCTAACTAGTTTATTGTTTTGGCACGGAGTACGATGTAAGTATTTTTGCTTTAGCATACCACATGCGTGTGAATGCTAACATGATAGTATGCTTACCATGCGGCTAAGTGCTTATATGAGATAAACTGCTTGAATGCCTATGGGTGGAGGTTGGATTGCCTGAGTTGGGAAAACTCGTTGAAATCCGTGTTTTAGCCTACTTGCGAGTAGCAAATTCCAATGCATTTTCAAAACCAACGGATATGCAATGTTTATTTCCAAATTAGGCAATCTAGTCTATACTTGTTTGCTGCGCGCATAACATAGTAATTCTAGGCTAATAATTGGAATAAGAGCATGTAATGTTTTCAAAATCGGATATCACGGTTAGTAGAGGCCGGTCTTCGGACCGGGCGAAAGGGGGTGCTCATAGCTGACCTTCCCCGATCGTACCCAAGCTCCCGAGCCAAGACCACTTTGGTGATGACGGACATGTGGCCTTCGGCACCGAGTCAGGGTTTCCTAAATTTCCCATTTAAAAATATTTAGGTGGCGACTCTGTAATCTGGCAAAGCAGTCCATGTTTGGCACTACTTTTTCAAAAATCAGTTTTCTCAAACGATTCGCCGGATTTGGACTCTTTGGTTCAGATTGAGAACCGCAACAAAAGGAGAGTCCGAACTGTAGCGAGGTCCCCCGCGGACGTGTTACACTTTCCCTTCTTCTCGGTTGAACCACAAGTACTACTTTTCTCCCTGGCCATGGTCGTAGCTTTCCTTATTCTCCAACAGGGTGACAGACTAGGTTGGTTCAGTATCCAGAATTGAGGCGCGCATACCCGCTACCTCAACCTATGGGGCTTCCATATAGATTTCAAGCCGAGGATACACCCCTGGGTATTTAAACTAGACTTTAGTCTCGGAAATCCTGAACCTTTGAAAGCAAGGGGATCGAGTCTCGAGGCTGAGAGCTATCCTAAGCTACACAATCTCAAAATCAATTCCACACAGGTTTTCGCGGGACCACGCAAAACATTTTTTGAAATCTTTTTAAGAAAGTGACTAATCGCTCGCGCTGAAGACAAAGTAAAACCAATCTGGATCAAGCCAGGATCCTTCTCAGTACTCACATTAACAAACATGATTTCATTCATTAAGAGCTTAGCATGCCTCTCTTTCTCTTAGTTGATCAAATTTTGCAAAACCCGAGGAATTCCTCTCTCTTCGTTTTTGTCATAATGTTCAAAAAGTTTTGAAAAACTTAGGTCAATGCAATGACTTAAAGGCACAGAAGAAGTAGGTGATAATGCACTGCCGTTTCATTCAAACTTCTGGCACAACCGGCGCAAGGCAGAAGCAAACATAAGAGTGTGAAAATTACTGCTGTTTCATTCAGGTCTATTGGCACAACTGGCTCCATGACAAAAATAGACTCAAAAGAAAGTGAAAAGACAAACACAAAACAAAATAGTGATGTCCGAGGTAACACCCCTGGAATCACCCGACTTCTGTACAGCAGGACTGACTCGATACAACAAGACAGACCCAATTGACATAGTACAAAAAGACCGACTATCTACAAGACAACAAAACTGACTGAATACCCAAGTCAGAAAGTACAAAAACTAGCATTCGTAAATGCTCAAAATAGTGCGTGCCATACGCCACATTTGAAGTAAACTGAGCGCCGCCCACAGGTGGTTCATCCACTGATCACATCATATTATCCTCCAGGTTCACTGATCCAGTGATGATAGACTTTGCTGAGCTTGGTGGGAGGATGACCCCGTTGTCAAACAAATCCTGTACTTCGTGGCAAAGACGGAAGCAATTGTCGGTGCCATGACCGGTTTGCTGATGGTACGCACAGTACTGGGTAGCGTCATGACTAGATGGAAGACGACTAAGGAGAGGCCGAGGCTCGAGGGGTTTGAGATGCCCCTTTTCAGTAAGGATTTGAAGAGCCTTAGACAAAGGCATGCAGAGGGCATGGAAGACCCTGCGCCCTCGGGGTAGATACTTCGAGGTTTGTGGATTTTTGCTGGGTACATTAGCAAAGGGGTCAGTAGGTGTTGACTTAGTCTGCTGATCTTTCCCGAGTGTAGAATTAGGGTTGGAAGGAACGGTTCTGGTACGATGGCCTTTCTCCCGATTTTCCCCTTGGCTCGAACTGCCCTCGTTCTGAGTAACGAAAGTGTCATCCACAGTTTTTGTAGCAACTGCGAGCACTTGCTGTTTGTTTAGTCCCCCGGCTTTCAAAGCCTCAACAGCCTACAGAAGTTGTTCATAGGGATCAGTGTCCACCTCCACCTTGTTCTTACCACTCGCCTCAGCTTGGTCGAAGGTTTGGGTTGTTACATCAGTGCGAAGCCCTGTTGTTGTCGACATGTCATTGCCGGAACTTGGGATGGCTTCAGGTTGGCTGAGTTTAATTACAATTCGCCCCAGTAGCGGGGGCTCTTCCGGCATGAAGTTCCCGGCATGTGATATGATCGATGGCGGAGCCGACATTCCGTAGGCTAGATCATCCACAGACCTCTGAAGATCACCGATCATTCCCATCAGCTCAAAAGTAGTGGGCTCACGGGCTTGGAAAAATTGAGGTTCCCAGATTGGATGTGCGGCAGGTGACCTAGGCGGGCGTGGCATTTCAACATCGGTCTCACCTTGCATGGTGATTCCCTGGTTTAATGCTGCTGCCATGACCACAATTTCTTCTGAATTCTGCGTCATCACGAGTTTGCTGAACTGAACAGAGGTAATGTGACTGGTGACTAACGGATCAGATGAACCGGTGAGCCTTGACTGGCTTTTCTCTGCCTTGCCTTAGCGAAGGAAAATACCGGCTACACTTGAACTGAATCTCTGACCTGACAAAGTCTATCAGCACAAATCTAATGTACCCGGGGGATATCGGAGCCTTCTGAAGCTACGGTTCAAAGACTACCTTAGCAAAAGAAAAAACAAGCAGCATCTCAGCCCAATTTTACTAGAATAGATGTAAGCATAGCTACATGACTGTGCTCTCTACTGAATTCTGCCCAAAATTTTGCCTGTAAACTGATTCCCTCAGGTAAAACTGATTCCCCCAAAAAATACTGATGCCCTCAGGCCTGATATCCAGACTTTCAAATTGGTACGTGCATTCCCTGTAGAGGCACACTCTAAAAGCACATAGCAAGCAAATGAGAGCCAAAACACCCCTATGTTGGGGTAGGGTTTCCCTGTCCTATTTTGTCAGAAGCTAGAGTTTCACTACGCACACAGCGGTTTCAAACAACCAATAATCGGGTAGGCAACCTGTTCTATCTTGGAATAGTCACTACAGTTTCCGATATGCACTAGGTCGAATGGTCAAAAAGGGTGCCCCGAAAAAAACCAAGGTTTGTGTTCCCGTCGTGCAAGAGCCCGCAACCAGTTAGCCTTATGGCACGCTTTTCAAAGTGAGCCTCTGGCAAACCGTTCAGGAATAGCACCAACCTTCAGAGTCCAAATCCGGAGAACTCCCGAGAAAATCTCGTTTTGTTCTCTAGCTACTACAGTTCGGACTCAATGTCACGGTTCTAAATCTGATCTTGCAAAGTGCAATGCAAGACCGATAAATCACCAAAGAGTCCAAATCCGGCAAATCGTTTTGAAAAACTGATTTTTATAAAGAAGTGCCAAACATGGACTGCTTTGCCAGATACAGAGTCGCCACCTAAATATTTTATTTTGGGGGAATTTAGGAAACCCTGACTCGTGCCTAAGGCTACGTGTTCGTCATCACCAAAGTTGCCTCGGCTCGGGAACTTGGGTACGAGAGGGGAAGGTCATGCAATGAGCACCCCCGCTCGCCTGATCAAAGATCAGCCTGTAATAAGCATGATATCTTGTTTTTGAAAACACATGCGTTCTTATTCCGGTTAATTAGCTAGAATTACTATGTGATGCGCACAACACACAAGTATAGACTAGATCGCCTAATTTGGAACAAAGCATTGCATATTTGTTTGAAAAACGGTTTGAAGTTTGCTACTCGCAAGTAGGCTAAATCGAGGATTCGATGAATTGTTCCAATTCAAGCAATCCAACCTTCACCCACAGGCATTCAGGCAGTTATATCACATAAGCAAATAGCCTCATGGCAAGCATGCTATCATGACAACACTTACACACATGTAAGATGCTAAAGCATAAACACTCATAGTGTACTCCGAGCCAAAACAATAGCTAGTTAGTAATCATGCATGATCCTAGCTATGTTTAAGATGGCTAATGAAACACATGCGAAATGTAACTAGAAATAGGCTCGGCTATCCTAAGATGGCATATGAGATGCGACAATTCGATACATGTATTCAAGTAGGAATTGAAATACAATGCAGTTAGTATGATGCGCCGAGCCCGGTGCATGCAATACAGGTGAATGATGCAAACATGCATAGCATAAGGATGCTAAATGAAATATGCCCTAAAACTAACCATCGTAAGCGGTTAAGTAAAAGGGAGAAAGACGTGCGGTTGGAAGACATGCACACACTCGCGCACGCTTATTACAACAATTGGCCCTCTCGACGGAGGGTCCGAAAGAATAATACAAATCAACTAATTAATCAACTAACAAGCTAATTAATTATTACATGACTCTTAACTAATTAAAAAAATTAATTAAGCTACAAAAACAGTAAAGCGGCCTCGATAAGAGGGACAAATGCATGCTCGATCGGCTTCGCTCGGAAATCCGTTGCCATGCCTCATGTTGCCTCTGTTTGCACTGCTCTGTACCTCCACAAAGTGTGAAAATTCCCAACACACTTCTGATTCTCCCCATGGGCACTGTGGGAGGCCATCAGCCAAGAATCATGGTGATCGGCTAAGATAAACAGGCCATCGACCAAATATGAAGCCATCGGCCAAACATTTTTTAGCCGATCGGCACACCAGATGGCCGATCGGCCATCTTTTCCTGCAAAATGCTATTTTGCTGCAGCAGAGGACAAACAGAGGTATGGCAATACATTTGCAAGACAATGTTTGCAACTACACCCCTTATCATGTTTGAGACTCAAAGGAGTGTAGTTCTCGACCCTCGGACCATCAATAGCGCATTTCAATGCATGATGGCCAAAAGAGTCAAGTGTGCAATTCAATATCAAATGAAATGCACAAAACACATAAGGGACCTTGACCTCTATCATGTGTGATCAAGAGGCAAGGCGATGCACACACAATGCAATGCAACCTAAGCATGCAACAACATGCAATGGAACTAATATGCAACAACATATAATGTACTAAATATGTAACGAGCATGCGACAACATGCAAGGCAAGATGAATGAGCATGCAACAACATGTCAATTAACAAGCATGTGACAACATGCAATATGACAAGCATGCAACAAGCATGTAAGTATGATGTAAAGTAGCAACTTTGAACAACATGGTAAATGGACTTAAACTAAAGATGGACAGACCTCAGCCATGCCCAAAATCAGTGGCCAAAGTTATGAATTGGAAGCATGAAAGTACAAGACAAACATGCACATGTAAAAGGTCCAACACCTAGGCATAGGAGGGCAACTTTCAAGAGCACTTAAAAGGGGGCAAATATGGACGTGTGACAAACATTGTAAGTTCTGAAATCATGCATGGGAAGGTTTCAAACCAACCAAACAAAGCAAGCAAAGCGTAGAAGAAAGCCCAAAGCTTAAGGCTAGCCATGGGACTCAAACCATGGCCATGCAAGGCAAGCCCCAAAGGGCCAAGGGCCTCCAAAACAGTCCCAAGGCAGGTCAAGACAAGACCAAAAACATGCCCGAAACTAGCCAACACAAGCTAGAATACAACTCCAAAAGGCATGAGGCATGCAAGGCTACAAAGGGGTGTTACATTACACCTATCAAAACCAAACATGGCCTGAATTATCCAATGAAAAACAGAGTCGTGGCATATCAAAATAAGCCCAAAAGCCCACTTAGATGGCATCCCAAAAACCTAAGCATGGAGGCATACACAATGGTCCATTCATGTGGCATAAGACATCAACTCTTTAAAGCATTAATGGAGTGATAAGTGCAAGTATATGAGCATGAAACATGGATTGAAATAACATTTCAAATGACGCCAAATCATGATAATAGTCCAAATAAAGCATGCTAGAGGACTCAATACTCAAAGCTAACAAGCTAGATTGAACCATGGCTATACAAAGCAAGTCATGCGTGACTAAAACAACCTAAATCAAAGCTAGAGCATGCTAAAACATGGACAAAAGCTTCTTGAAGTTAATCCAAAAAGCATGCTAGAATAACATATTAAGGCATGATGCATGTTAAGGCAAATGAGAAGATTGCAAGACAAGTACATGAAGCATGTAAGAGCCAACTAAACCCACCCAAAATAGAGTCATGGCATGCTAAAACAACATCAAAAACCCACTGAAATGGAGTCAACATAAGCTAGAAAGACATGCTCAAACATGAAGCATATAAGACTAGTTTGTGTGACTTACACTGCAAGTGTATTAGGCATGCATAGAGTGACAAAACCAAGCAAAAAACAGTGTTGTATCATGGCAAAACAAAGCCTAATACATACTGAAATGAAGCTAAAACAAGCTAAGCAAACATGCTACCAATATAAGCCATTTATACTAGCATACAAGACAACAAGGAGAGGGGATGACCCTCTCCTATTTAAGACCTCAAAACTACACTTCCACCACTGAAAATCCTCTGGATTTTAGTGGTAGAAAGGTCATGCAAAGCCAAGAACAAGGGCCAAAAGGGATGGCCTAAAACAAGGCCTAAGAGGGGGTAGATGATCCCCAACCAAAAAATGACCTTAAACAAAGATCTAAAGCATCAAAAATCAGAACTTATTGTAGTTTAGAATCAAGCTTAAAACAATAAGCAAAAGGGTCTAAAAGCTTAAGCAAGAATGGGGGTTTAAAAGCAAGGAACTCACCTTTGAAGACCACCTTCAAGAACACAACTCCAGCAACTTTTCCAAGCTTAAACCAGTCCAAGAACTCTGAAATCAACCTCAAGGGACCTCAGCTCCAAGAGGATGGTGTTCTACTAGGTGTTTGTGTACAATAGTAAGAGAAAATGACACTTTTGAAGCACAAAATGAAGAATCAAGGCAAGATACATACAAAACTATATCTAACACTCAAACCCTAATTTTTTGAACCTCTGAGAAGGGAGGAGGAGCTCCCTTCTTATAGAAGTTCAATGCCTAAGCTTGTTGAGCAAGCTAAGCAATTTAAACAAATCCCTCCATACACGTGTATGGAGGATGTGAATTGTGCATGCCAGCTATGACAACTGGCATAAAATATCTTCATAAAGCAGATGAACAGGGCTCGGCCAGAAAATAAGGCTGATCAACCAACATAAGTGCCGATCGACTAAAAAGAGTGCCAATCGGCCAAAAAGAGTGCCAATCGGCCAACGCTTTTGGCCGACGGCAAGGAAACAAGGTCGATGGCTTCATGCCTTGGCCGATGGGTTGAGGGGATGGCCAACAAGCCACCCTGTTTCCTCAGAAGCAAAAACACAAGTGTTTGGTCCACAACCAAGCCAAAAACAGACAAGTTGAGAGATCCTATGGCAAGGTGTGCGACCGAGACCTTCGAGAACTCAAAATGAACACGAGCATGGATAATCATCGAGTGTTCAAACGATGACGTCCAAGTCTTGAGGACGGTCAAAAATGGGGTGTCTACACACATGCATGAGAGGAAACGACTGTGCAAGAAAGCACAGTCACCCAAACGCGTGTCAAACGCAAGAGGAGAGAGATACGTCCAAACGCATGCCAAATACGAGTGGAGAGGGGTTGCGCAAGAAAGCGCGATGCACATAACAGTGCGAGGACGTCCAAACACGGCGCGCGAGTGGAGAAAGGGTACGTCCAAATGCGGCACGCGAGTGGAGAAAGGTTGCAAAACGCGTGATAAACGCGAACATGCGGACACGTCCAAACGCGGCATGCAAGTGGAGAAAGGTTGCAGTGCGCGTGATAAACGCGAACATGCGGACATGTCCAAATGCGGCACACGAGTGGAGAAAGGTTGCAGTGTGCGTGATAAACGCAAACATTCGGGTACGTCCAAACGCGGCACACGAATAGAGAAAGGTTGCAGTACGCGTGATAAACGTGAACATGCGGGTACGTCCAAACGCGGCACGCGAGTGGAGAAATGTTGTAGTACGCGTGATAACCCGAACATGCAGATAAGTCCAAACGCGGCACGCAAATGGACAAAGGTTACAGTACGCGTGATAAACGCGAACATGCGAGTATGTCCAAACGTGGCACGCGAGTGGAGAAGGGTTGCAGTACGCGTGATAAACGCGAACATGCGGGTACGTCCAAACGCGGCACCCGAGTGGAGAAATGTTGCAGTACGCGTGATAAACGCGAACATACGGGTACGTCCAAACGCGGCACGCGAATGGAGAAAGGTTGCAATCAAACTGAACCGGAACTTCCCTGAATGAACCTTACATACAATCACGTCTTGTTTCACCATCTTCAAATGAACCGTACATACAATATCGTGCCTGCACAAAAAGAAACTCAACAGGTACAATATAGAGTATAAACATATGTTCAACGTTAGATCAAGATATTATTTCAATATGAGATAAACACGAGCATAACAATGCAAGTAGGGCATGCGCGACAATGCCAATGAAGAGTGCATAACATTGCAACTGAAACAAGCATGATAATACGAGTAAACATGCGTGACAATGCAAGTAAGGGGATGCATGACAATGCAACATAAGTGTGCATGACAACGTGGATAAAAAGGTGCATAACAATGCAAGAATGGCATACGTGACAACGCGAGCCATGGGGGTGCATAAACATATGTAAGTAAAGCATGCTCGACAACGCAAGCAATGTGCATAACAATGCGAGAGAGGCATGAACACATGTAAGTAAAGCATACGCGACAACGCAAGCAATGTGTGCATAACAATGTGAAAGAGATGTGCACATTCAACATAAACATGGTAAAGGCATGTTATTCGCGATGTTGAGATGCAACTTCAAAGCAAGACGAGGCATGCTCAATACAAGAGCGAAAAGACGTATAACAAATGCGCGCTTTACAAGCATGACAAAAAATTGTAATGCAAGGTATTCAAAGCAATTTTCGAATATCACAATATACAAAAGGATACGAAAAAGGATACACCTCGCGTGTATCGAGTGTTGCACACGGAAGACACGGTTCGAGGTCAACACGAAGGCCGGTTAAGCTTCAAAAGTGTACTTTCTTGCACTTTCTTGAAAGATGAGGGTACCAATCAGCAAAATTGACCCAAACAAGGGCATTGGATGTGCATCGACCACAAGGGGAGGCCATTGGCCATCCATCGGCCATCAAATGAGCTTATCAGCCAAATATTTAGCCGATCGACTAACAATTTGGCCAATCGGCCAAAAGTGGCAGATTCGGGGCAATTTTAACATTTTGCTTCGGGTCTTTAAATATAGGCCCTCAAACCCTATTTCCTCACTTCCTCTTAGTCGAAAATCATTCCCCTCTCTCTCTAGGTGATTTTCCTCCCTTCGATCTGAGTTTTTCCTTTGTTTTCGAGCCTCCCACAACTTCCGATTCGCAAAAACCTCATTGTTCCAAACACTTTGAACCGATCGAAACGCGTTTTCGGTGCCGCATTCTCGATTTCCACTACTTGGGGTTTGTTTCCCCCAAGTTTACCTTGATCTTCATGCCTTTTCCCACACTCCGACCTTTTCTCCCATTTTTCACCCCTCGGGGTTGACTTTTGGTTGACTTTTTGCATTTTTGCCCACTTTTCACATCCTCGGCCATTTTTGCACTCTTCTTGAGATGGCAGACGATATTCCACGGGGTGGGACTCCCCCAGAGATGGACACGGACCCCGATGTCGAGCTCTTGCCGTTGAGTGTTCTACCGTTCGACCCGACCACATACCGGCCCGCGATACACATACTACCTCCCGATAGCATCCGCCAGTTCAGGAGCTATGCACAAGGTGCGCCACTGGAGCTCTTGCTACGCGAGCCAGAGTCACACCTATCCTTCAGCGCCGCTGAGGTATACTCTTCCTCTCTTTTATTTTCTGCAATGTAGATCAGATATCTTTGATAGCCAATTCTGTTCTTCAACTGAATAACCCAGACACACTGATATATCATATGTGTAGTTCACCCAGAGCATAATCATACACGTTGTCTATGCAAACTCGAACACATGCACACACACTGCATTTTTATCCATTCTGAATGCATTCAAAATACTGTATATCTGACACTGCTTCGCATCTGTTTGTCTTTGAACACAGGGAGATTCCCATGCCTTCTGGGGGTATGGGAACACCATTGCCCGAGGTTGGTACATGGAGTTGCCCGATGCGGTCCGCCATGGGACTCTTGCGCCTCACTGCGAGTAGGCCCCTTCTTGGTGCACTGGTGGAGAGGTGGTGGGACGCCACCGATTCCTTCCACCTTTCTGCTACAGGGGAGATGACGATGACCCCCTTCGACTTCTCCATGCTCACCGGCATCAGAGTAGGGGGTGATCTGATTCCCTTTGACACCGATATGGGCGAGTGGGACGCTGCCCAGATCTACTTGCTCGGCACTCGGCCACCTCTCTCCCGGCCAGGGTTCGTGAGGTATTCTTGGTTCGAGGACCAGTTTCGGATACAGGCGCCCACGACCCGTGAGGAGGTGGAGTAGTATGCTCGAGGCTTCATCATGTTTTTTGCTGGGCACCACCCTTTTCGCCGACCGGGTGAACACAGTTGCCCTATATCTGCTGAGCGCGCTAGTGGATGTGATGCGGATCCAGCGCTACGACTGGGGTGGCGCAGGCTTATCCACGCTCTACAAATACATGAGCTCTTCATCCCGCCGCAGCAAACATCTGCTCGGAGGCTACTGGCGAGCCTGGGAGGTACATTTTCCCTTTCTGTTTTATAGTTTTACCTTACACTATCTGTACACCACACACACTGCATACACGCAATCTGCTTTACATTGGCTGTACACTGCACACATTGCACAATACACTGGAAAGTATTCTCTGATTTTTGCTTTATCTGCATACTGCCTTATTGATAAGCATACTCATATTTGCCTTGTTACATTCTGTAGTTGTGGGTGTATGCCTACTTCCCGAGGCTTGCCCCAGTGCCGGACGTAGAGATGCCCCTCGCTGTCCCATACTCTCATCGATACGAAGTGAGGTGCGAGCGGAGGCCGCGGGAGTCTTTCCTGTTCTTCCGCAGATACTTCGATACCATCACCGCAGCAGAGGTATTTCAAACATTACTGTTTATTTAAGCTTCGCTTTACATTGTACTTTCATTACAGATAACAAACTGTATATCCTGTCATTTGCAGATCACCTGGAAGCCCTGGGCCGCGTTGCCGGAGGCAGTGAGAGATAAGTATGCGGGTGCTCAGGAGACTGCCCAGTTCAGGATTTTTCTGGAGGGTCCGGTCTGCCGGGTTTGGTATTTTAGAGAGCGCTTCCTGCGGCAGACCCTCAGCTTACTAAAGCAGATAGTCCCAAGGCCACCTCCTACCCATACGAGGGCTACCAAGAGGTATACCCTGCAGGAGATGATGGATTACACCATCGGCTGGGACTCTGACTTCTTCGGAGATAAGGGTGACTACGCCGAGTTCATCCAGACTTATCTCATGCGGCCTCTGACCGGTGCTCGCCGAGTTGAGAAGGAGAGGCCCGCAGCGCCAGCAGGAGGAGTAGGAGTGCCGAGGGCGACTCAGGCCCGTGACAGGAGTGGGTCCCGGAGAGGACGGGGAGTGAAGTGGCCAGAGCTGCCCACCACCATGACATGCTGAGGACAGGGTGGGGAGACTTACCAGATACCCATCGCTCATCCTCCGGCTGATCATGAGCTCGTCAGAGTTCATGGCTCGACCCCGGTATGTACTATACTTTGCATTCTATACAGTCATTTCATTTGATATTCCGCGGAATACTAATGACTTCAACACTTTTGTAGGCTTCGATTGAGTACACTGGACAGTCTTTGGGGCTGACGGCCTCAGTGATGGGGATGCTACAGAGGAGCATAGACCTACTGACCATTTACGGTATCCCGGTAAATTCCTTCAACCTCAGTCCCAAAAACTTTTCATAATCTATTCCATACATGATCTGATGCATTGCATTATCAATACGACACTTGATACACTGCACTCACATACCACTCACAACACTGATACATTGTAACTCACATACTGCTCATAGCATTGCTCACGACATTCATATGCTGCTCACTGTATTCATACACTATACTCATACATTGTATTTGGTATTCATACTCGACTTTGCATAGCATAACTGATGCGTTTGCCAATTGTTCTTTTCAAGCCCCATTCCAGATACCAGCCGCAGGGGGTGCTTTGGCAGGACCATCTGTACCTCCCAGAGTAACGGGGAGAGCGGGACGGGAGATGACGATACACAGCCAAGGTAGGCATAGGTATACCCGTACTGAGAGCAGTTCACGAGAGCCTACCCCAGATGATGACGACTCTAACGAGGAGGCAGAGTCGTCTCAGGATGAGGCTGGAGATGACTCAGGCTCAGACTCTGAAGGCAGAGCTGGTGGCAATGATCCTGGACCTTTGTCCAGGAAGAGGACCAGGACGGACTCCCGCACTTGAGACTACTAGCGCCAATCCAGACACTTTGCTGCTGTTCTCCTTTTTTGCTTTATTTTTCTTTTTACTAGTAGTTTTGCACATTGTACTGCCTCAGGCAGGTTTTATTTTTCTTCAAAACTATGTACTTTTGCAAAAGAAAATATGATGAAATGAAACAGCTGTTTTTGTTGAAAAAGTGTTATACTTGTACATTCTATGCATCACATCGCATCATTTTGCAGAAAAATGAGATTGAATGGAAATTGAACATGCATGTATTACCAAGTCAGGTAGTGAACCAACGTAACAAACAAAACAAATTAACTCAATAAGCCACAACAAGACCTTAACGACTTTACAACTCGATAAGCAAAGAGCAACAACTCGATAAACAAATTGCAACAACTTGATAAACAAATGAGCAACAACTCGATAAACGAATGAGCAACAACTCGATAGACAAATGAGCAACAACTCGATAAGCAAATACATTTTCTATGCATGAGTCAAGCAAAGCATATTCTATGCAAAATTGAAAGCAAGCACATTTTATGCAAAAGACTAGCATATCATATGCAACATTGAAAGCATATTCTACGCAATATTGAAAGCATATTGTATGCAATAACGAAAGCAAGCATATTCTATGCATGAATCATAAGGATGCGTGGCACGCATGCAACAGAAGTGTATATGAAAGTGGACATTTATGCACTAGAGGGGCATCAAACATGTGCCCTGGTGCCTATGATTTACCTCTCGGAGGGCTTTACAACACACTCAGCTCGAAAAGGGTACATCCTGTTCATATTGGCAAGAGGTAACATCTGCATGTGAAACCCTCGGGTGCTGCTTGGACTGCCATTCTGACTTGAAGCAGGCTTACACTTGGGGTCGAGATACACTCATACTCAAGAGAAAGGCAAGGCCTGACGAGATGCACCTGGAATGCAGTCTCGGAATTTGTTGGAGTTGAAACACACTAAGATGCTTCAAATTTTCCCTCTTTTCTTTTGCTTTGCAGTTTGGAACCCATGTAGCTTCAGATAGGTCCTGGTTCTACTGTTCTTACATGACCCGGGTTGAACCCTGCAGTTTTATGAAAGAACAAATCCTGTTTTGCACAAATGTAGAGAATGGCATAGCACTCTGAGCACAAAACAAATTTTTTTTTGAAATTGAAATTGAGAATGAGTTTTTGATCGAGTATTGAGCCTACGACTGACCACAGCAAAAACGACTCAACAACGGAAAACAAAGGTAAAACAACCTAAACACATCTATTGACACCCGAAACGACTCAAAACAAGAATTGAGACAAACAAAACACAACAAAACACAAGACTCAAATGTGCACAGGGAGCCTGTTTCTCCGGGTATTATTTTCCACCCTTCCTTATTTGTGATTCTCACATCACTCGGCCCTCAGGCTCGGTTTTTCTCTCAAAACCCTTTTCTCACTTTTCTCTCAGCGTATATCTCTCTATTCTTTAATCTCTCATTTTTTATCCCTCCCCTGGGTGGTTGATGGATAAACATGAAGTTGCGAGCTCTCTGCCCCTAGCATTTCGCTAGATTCTCTTCTTCTACTCACAACAGTGAACTTTCCCACAAAGGGGTTGCGCTACATCTGGGTGTGTAGTCGATATGCAGCTGACATCGGTTGACGATGCCCTGCTGGGGAATTTGGACATGATCAGACGTGTCTAGATGAGGAAGTCGAACATCTTGATCCATTCTAGTTTGTGCTTCGCACTTGGCTTGACACCTCGTTGCTCGGAGGATGAGAGAGCTTTCAGCCCTTCGTTGTTAATTTCAGTTATGCCCTTCGTAGAGAATAAGGTGCCCTTTTCTGGCAAGTACAAAGTGCCCTTTCTAGCAGGTATGTTGACAACAGGGAAAAGACAGAACACCTGACTCAACTGCGCCCCTAGTTTATCATTTTGACCATTTTTTGGTTTTGGCTTTCTACTAAAACAATTTTGACCAATATAAGAGTTAGATTAACACACTTGTTCAAATTTTGATTTGAAATCATGCAAGTTAGGTTATGAGCACTGAAAATTTTCCTTTTTTGGGTCTAATAAATGGTCCAGTTTTGGAAAAAGGAATAATTTTCGAGAAAATTAGTCAACCTCAGTAAAAATTCTCAAAAACTATTTTTGCAAATGGCCACTGCTTGACCAACACAGAACTTACTCTTGAAATGCACAACCTCAGATCCAAAACAATGGAAAATTGCCCCTTGTTGAAATGGCACTGCACGGCAACGGAAAGTTGCCCCTTGTTTGAATGGCACCATAGCGCACTGTAATCAGTCCTCAAAGTGACGATCACAACCAAACTCTCGGATACAGAGAAGACAAAGATGATCAAAACCAATACATGGACACAGTCAATTTGGAAGTGTTTATGCCTGGACTTCATAATGAAGTTGCCTACGTATCCCACAGATGGGAATCAAGCCTTACGTAGTTCGGGGTTAAGGTACACTCGGGCATTAACCTCTCCTTTTACGCTCTAACTTTTGCCAAGGCCGCCCTTCCAGGTTTTCAACCTTGCGAGCTCTGTTTTTCTTTTCTTTTCAATTCTTTTCATTTCGTTTTTTCTTTTTCATTTTTCCTTTTCTTTTCTTTTTCATTTGCTCTAACTTTTGCCTGGGTCGCCCTTTCGGGTTTTCGACCCAGCGAGCCTCTCAAGGATAAAAGTGTAGCTTGGTCCATGTTGAATGGTTTTGAGATCTCGAAGCCATCTGAATCTAGGAGAATGGCTGATGTTCGCTGATAATGTAGGAGTCCATCCAATAGGGGCTGAATTGCCCCCAGTGTTGTGGGTAAGAACTCAATTGTCCTTCAGCAATACTTTCTTCTTTCCTCCCTTCTAGGATTTGGCATTCTTGCCGATCTTCGTTAGTTTGAGAAATGTCCCAATTTTTGACTCTTCGAGCGCATCTGACATTTTTTGCCCCTAGTTCAAGGGCTGCTTCTCATCCAGCTTTGCAAGCTTTCTTTTGATCATATTTGATCTTCTTGCCCCTAGTTCAAGGCTTGCTTCTGATCCAGCCATACAAGCCTTATACTGTGGTTGACTGTTGAACATTCTGAATCCAAGTTCAAGGTTTGAGAACAAAAGGGGGTCAAGTCTCGAGGCTGAGAGCAATCCTAGGCTGTACAATCTCAAGAGCGATTCAACACAGGTCTTCGCAGAACCATGCAAAACATTTTTCGAAATCTTTTAAGAAAGCGACTAGTCGCTCGCGCTGAAGACAATGTAGAACCAATCTGAATCAAGCCAGGATCCTTCTCAGTACTCACATTAACAAACATGATCTCATTCATTAAGGGCTTAGCACGCCTCTATTTCTCTCAATTGATTAAATTTTACAAATCTCGAGGAATTCCTTCCTCTTTGTTTTCATCACAATGTTCAAAAAGTTTTGAAAAACTTAGGTCAATGCAATGATTTCGAGGCACAGAAAAGTAAGTGAAAAGCATTGCCGTTTCATTCAAATCTGCTAGCACAACTGGCTCAAGGTAGAAACAAACACAAAAGTGTGAAAATCACTGGTGTTCCATTCAGATCTTCTGGCATAACTAGCTCTATGGCAGAAACAGACTCAAAAGAAAGGGTGTAAAAGACAAACACAAAACAAGATAGTGATGTTCGAGTTAACACCCCCAAAATCACCCGACTCTAATAAAACAGGACTGACTTGATATAACAAGATAGACCCGACTGACTCAATACAAAAAGGCTGACTCAATACAAAACAACAAGACTGACCCAATACCCAAGTCAGAAAGTAAAATAAACCGTATTCGCAAAATGCTCAAAACAGTGCGTGCCATCCCCATATCTGGAGTAAACTGAGCGCCGCCCGCAGGTGGTTCATCCCCCGATCACATCACATTATCCCCCAGGTTCACTGATCTAGTGACGATAGACTTTGCTGAGCTTGGTGGGATGATGACCTCGTTGTCAATCAAATCCTGTATTTCGTGGCGAAGACGAAAGCAATTGTCAGTGCCATGACCGATTTATTGATGGTACGCACAGTACTGGGCAACATCATGCTTAGCTGGAAGGAGATTCGGGAGAGGCCGAGGCTCAAAGGGTTTGAGATGGCCTTCTTCAACGAGGATTTGAAGAGCCTTAGACAAAGGCATATAGAGGGCATGGAAGACCCTGCGACCTCGGGGTTGATACTTCGAGGTTTGTGGACTTTTGCTGGGTGCACTAGTAAAGGGATCAGTAGGTGTTGGCTTGGTTTGCCGATCTCTTTCGAGTGCAGGATTAGAGCTAAAAGAATCGTTTCTGGTACGGCGGCCCTTCTCTCAATTTTTCCCTTGATTCGAAGCTGCTCTCATTCTGAGTGGCGAAAGTGTCATCCACAGTTTTTGCAACAACTGCAAGCACTTGTTGTTTATTCAGTCCTTCGACTTTCAAAGCTTCAACAACCCACAGAAGGTGTTCATAGGGATCGATGTCTACCCCTACCTTGTTCTTTCCACTCACCTCAGCTTAATCAAAGGATCGGGTCGCTATATCAGAGCGGAGTCCTGTTGTTGTCGACATGTCATTGCCCAAACTTGGGATGGCTTCAGGTTGGCCAATTTCAATTACAATTCATCCCAAGAGTGGGGAATCTTCTGGTGTGAAATTTACAACATGTGCTGCAGTCGATGGTGGAGCCGATAGACCAAAGGCTAAATCAGCCACAGCTCTCTGAAGATCGCCGATCATTCCCATCAGCTCAAAAGTAGTGGGTTCACGGGTCTGAGATAATTGGGGTTCCAAGACTGGATGTGTGGCAGGTGCCCTAGATTGGCATTGCATTTTAGCATCGGTCTCACCCTGCATGGCGATTCCCTGGTTTAATGCTACTACCGCGGCCATAACCTCTTCCGAACTCTGTGCCATTACGGTCTGCTAAGTTTGAGCAAAGGTGAGGTAACTGGTGACTGACGGGTCTGATGAGCCGGTGAGCCCTGACTGGATTTTCTCGATTTTGCCTCAGCAAAGGAACACTGGTTGCCCTTGAATTGAATCTCTGACCTGACAAAGTCTATTAACCCAAGTCCGGCGTACTGGGGGGATATTGGAGCCTTCTGAAGCTACGATTCCAAGACCACCCTAGCAAAAGAGAAAACAGGCAGCATCTCAGCCCTAATTTCACCAGAACAGATATGAGCATAGCTGAATGGCTGCACTCTCTACTGAATTCTGCCCAAAATTCTGCCTGTACA
This sequence comes from Camellia granthamiana, assembly GCA_036172215.1. Taxonomy (NCBI): domain Eukaryota; kingdom Viridiplantae; phylum Streptophyta; class Magnoliopsida; order Ericales; family Theaceae; genus Camellia; species Camellia granthamiana. Next base: position 158,193,908 of record CM069903.1, on the reverse strand, counting down.
CTGATACCCTCAGGTAAAACTGATTCTTCACATAATGATGCCCGCAGGCCTGATACCCAGACTTGCAAACTGATACATGCATTCCTGTAGAAAATGTTGTGCAACTACACCCCTTATCATGTTTTGAACTCAAAGGAGTGTAGTGCTTGGCTCTCGAGCCATCAATCACACATTTCGATGCATGATGGCCAAAGAGGCCGAGTCGCACAATTCAACGTGAATGAAATGCACAAAAACACATAAGGGACCTTAACTCTATCATGTTTGATCAAGAGTGTCGGCGACCGAGGATTGAGACACGTTTCATCACTTCAAGTATGAAATGTCCCTCGTTCCTCGTGTTTGGTTTGACACCCAAACCAAACACAATGCAATGTATGCAACATAAGCATGCCAAACAAAGCTAATGTAACAAGCATGCAAAATACAATGTAACCTAAACATGCAAACATGCAATGTGCCAAGCATGCAAAATGCCATGCAACCTAAACATGCAAACATGCAATGTGCCAAGCATGCAAAATGCAATGCAACCTAAACATGCAAACATGCAATGAACCAAACATGCAAAATGCAATGCAACCTAAACATGCAAACATGCAATGTACCAAGCATGCAAAATGCAAACAACAAGCATGCAACAACATGCAAAGACAAGCATATTAAACCAATGTAATGCATGCATGATTAACTTAACAAAGTAACACAAGCATGCAAATATGAGGTCATATAACAAGCATGCGACAACATGCAATGCAATATGCATGCAACAACATGCAAACCACATACTCAATGGACTTAAACTAAAAATGGATAGACCTCAGCCATGCCCAAATTAGTGGCCAAAATGCTATGGAAATGAAGTACAAAAGCACATGCAAGCATGCATACACTTTGGTTCATAAACAAGGCATGAAGATAACAACTCCCGCGCATGAGCAATGAGTGAAAAGCATGGACATATGACAATACTATAGGCCTTGAAATCATGCATGGAATGATGCCAAACCACCCCAACAATGCAAGTATAGCATGCAAGAAAGCTTAAAGCTTGAAACTAGCAAAGGGACTTTCACCATGGCTATGCAAAGCAAGCCCCAAAGGGCCGAGGGCAACCAAAACAGTCCCAAGGAAGGTCAATACAAGACCAAAAGTATGCTTGAACCTAGCCAACTCAAGCTAGAACAAAAGACCAAAAGCATGAAGCATGCGAGGCTACAAAAGGGTATTACACTACACCTATTACCACCAAACATGGCATGACTTAACCAATAAAGAACAGAGTTATGGCATGTCAAAATAAGCCCAAAAACCCACTGAGATGGCATCCCAAAAGCCTAAGTATGATAGCATGCACAATGGCCCACTCTTAAGGCATAAAGCACAAACCTCCCAATGCATGGAAAAGGTGACAAATGTGAGTGCAAGACCACACTATATGGACTGAAATCACATACAAAATGATGCCAAATCATGAGAATAGTCTAAGCAATGCATGCTAGTGACTTGGACACTCAAAGCTAACAAGCTAGATTGAACCATGGCTATACAAAGCAACGCATGCATGACCAAGAAAATACAAATTAGAGCTAGAGCATGGTAAAACAAGGCTAAAAGCTCCTTTGAGTTGAGCCAAAACATACAAGAATGATGGTCCAAACACAAGATGTGAAGCATGCAAGAGGTCATCAAACCAACTTTAGACAGAGGTATAAAATGGCAAAATAACACCAAATACTTGCTGAAATGGAGCCAAAACATGCTAAGCAAACATGCTACCATTATGAGCCTTTTGTACTAGCATACAAGACAACAAGGAGAGGGGATGACCCTCTCCTATTTGGGACTTCAAAACCACCAGTGGTGAGAAGGCCCAAACAAGGTGGTCCCAATAGCTTAAAAGGATGGTTCAAAACAAGACCAAACAAGGCCTAAGAGGGGGTAGACTACCCCCAACACAAAAGTGACCTTAAACAAACATCACAAGCATGAAAAATAAGAACTTTTTACAGTAGAAAGTTAAGCTTAAATCAGCATGCAAATAGGTCTAAAATCTTAAGCCAAAATAAGGGATTAAAAGGTTAGTTTCTCACCCTTGAAGAACACCTTCAAGAACACAACTCCAGCACCTTTTCTGAGCTTAAACCACTCCAAAAACTCTAAAACCAACTCCTAAGGACCTCAGCAACCAAAGGATGGTGTTCTAGTAGGTGTTTGTGTGCAATAGTGTGAAGGATTTACACTTTTGAGCACAAACAAGAGGAAATATGGAGAAATAGAGAGGAAATATAGAGAGAGAGATATATCACTTCTATATCAAATTCTCAGAACCTCTGGAAAAGGAGAGGGGCCTCCCTTCTTATAGAATTTCAATTCTCAAGCTTGTTTAACAAGCTTGAGTCTTGAAGCAATCCCTCCATACACGTGTATGGAGGATGAGAATTGTGCCCACCAGCTGTCACAGCTGGCACAAAATATCTGCAAAAAGTAGATGGAAAGGTCTCAGCCAAGAAATATGGCCTATCGACCAAAAAGAGTGCCGATCGGCTAACACTTATGGCCGATGGCAAGAAAACAAGGCCGATGGCACAAGGCCTTGGCCGATGGGTTGTAGGCATGGCCAACAAGCCACCCTCTTCCCTCAGAAGCAAAAACACAAGTCCTTGGTCCACAACCAAGCACAAAACAGACAAGTTGAGAGATCCTAAGGCAAGGCGGGCAGCCGACACCTTCGGGAACTCAGAACGAACACGAGCATGGGTGATCATCGAGTGTTCAAACGATGACATCCAAGTCTTAAGGACGGTCAAAAATGGGGTGTCTACACCTATGTATCCCGAAGATGGGAATCAAGCCTTACGTAGTTCGGTTAGGGTTCACTCGGGTGTTAACACTCTTCTTTTGTGCTCTAACTTTTGCCAAGGCCGCCTTTTTCGGGTTTTCGGCCTAGCGAGCTCAGTTTTTCTTTTTCTAATTTTTCATGCTCTAACTTTTGCCTAGGTTGCCCTTTCGGGTTTTCGGCCTAGCGAGCCACTCAAGGGTAGTATTTCTTCAACTTGTCCGTGTTGATTGGTTGGGAGAATTCTAAGCCATCTAGGTCCATAGGAATGACAGCTCGACCCGACCAAATAGATTTGATGATGTAAGGACCAGTCCAATTAGGTCTAAACTTACCCCTAGGGTCATGGATGGAAGCTCAGTTGTCTTTGAGAATCAAATCCACTTCTTTCAAATTCCTGGACTTAACTTTCTTGTTGAAAGCCCTGGCAATTCTGCGTTGATAACTTTGGACGTGGTATAGTGCTTTCAGCCTCCTCTCGTCGAACAGCATTAGTTCCTCAAACCTGCTCTGCTATCAATCCGCTTCTGCTATCTGGCACTCAACCATAACCCGTAGCGATGGAACTTCAACTTCAATCGGTAGAATTGCTTCCATCCCATAAACCAGAGAATACAGAGTTGCCCTAGTAGAAGTTCGGATTGATGTCCAGTAGCCCCAAAGAGCGAACGGCAACTTGTCTAGCCAGTCCCTGTAGGTTTCCACCATCTTTTGTAGAATGTGTTTGATGTTCTTATTGGTGGCCTCAACAGCTCCATTAGTTTGCGGCCGGTATGTGGATGACTTATGAAAAGACACGTTGTATTTCTCCAACAAGTCGATCACTTCTTTCTTGAAGTGGGAACCATTATCCGAGATGATTTTGTTTGGGACCCCATAACGACAGATGATATTATTCCTGATGAACTTGGCTACATGTGACGCTTTCAGCACTGCGTAGGATTGGGCCTTGACCCACTTTGTAAAATAGTCTATTGCCACCGGGATATACTCATGCCCGTTTGACCCCTTCAGAGTAATTGCCCCAATAACATCAATTCCCCATATTAAAAACGGCCACGGTGAAGTCATGTTATATAGCTTCGACAGCGGGATATTCATGCGATTTGCATGAATTTTACATTTGTGGCGTCGCTGAACAAAACCAATATAATCCTCCTCCATGGTTGACCAGTAGTAACCCTGTCTGAGAATTTTCTGAGCTAGCATCACTCCGCTCATGTGCGATCCGCACTTTCCTTCGTGGATGGCCTCCATTAGGCACTTCGACTCTTCTACATTGACACATAGTTTATGCATTCCCAGATGACCCCGTTTATACAATTTACCCCCACAGATGATAAACTGAGCAACCATTTGTCGTATTGCCCTTTTTTCTTTGGCATTTGCCCCTAGTGGATAAGCCTCATTTTCCAAGAAGTTCCAGATATCATGATACTAGGGGTTTTGATCCTATACTTCTTCTATTTTGGCAATCAGCTCATAGGCTGGCACATACCTCTGTTCAATAATGATCGGACGCATCCGGACTCCCAAAGCGATGTCTATCATGGAAGATAGAGTTGATAAAATGTCAGCGAACCTGTTGTTCTCTCTTAACAGATGCGTGAAGGTTAACTTCCCAAACCTGGGAATCAGAACATCCAGGGTTTGGTGATAGATTTTCATCCTTTTTTCCTTAACCTTCCAATCTCTTTTTGCTTGAGACACAACCAGGTTTGAGTCCCCAATGACGTCCAACCATTTTGCTCCTAGTTCCAGGGCGGCTTCCAAGCCAGCGATACATGCCTCGTATTCTGTTTCATTGTTTGATACCTTGAACCAGAGTTTGAAAGCTAAAGGTATATGGGAATTGTCGGGTGCTATCAGCAACACCCCTATTCTATAACCGTACTGGTTAGACGCTCTGTCAAAGTACATAGTCCAAATCTTTTCTTCGACCTGCAGAATGGCCTCATCTGGGAACAAATACTCTACTGCTTCATCCCCCTCCACTGGGTGATTGGCTAGGAACTCCACTATCGCTCTCCCTTTCACAGACTTGCGAGTCATATACTTCAAATCAAATTCGGAGAGAAGAAGCAACCAACGGGCTAGCCTACCCGTAAGTGCTGGTTTCTCGAAGAGATATTTGATGGGATCTAATCTCGAAACTAAAATTACGGAGTGAGCTAACAGGTAGTGCCTCAACTTCCTGGTAGCCCATACCAAAGCCAGGTAAGCCTTTTTCCAGCAGCATGTAGGGGGTCTCATATTCCAGCATCTTCTTGCTCAGGTAATAGATGGCCTTCTCCACTCTATCCTCAGATTCCTGTGCAAGCATGCAGCCCATTGTTGTGTCGGTTACTGACAGATACAAAATCAACGGCTTCCCCGGCTCTGGCGGTGACAACACGGGTGGATTCCGTAGATACTGCTTGATCTGCTAAAAAGCAACCTGGCATCGGTCATCCCATTGGAATTTATTTCCTTTCTTCAGGAGACCAAATAATGGTTCACAAGTCAAGGTTAATTTTGCAATAAACCGTCTTATAAATTGCACTTTACCCAGAAAGCCTCGCACCTCCTTTTCAGTCCTCAGTGGTGGCATTTCTAGTATAGCCTTGATTTTGGAAGGATCGACTTCGATGCCCCTTTGTGTAATCAAGAACCCCAGCATTTTCCCTGTTGTGACACCAAAAGTGCATTTCTGTGGATTCAGTCGCAACTGATATTCTCTGATCCGTTGGAAAAATTTCTTCAAGGCGGTGTAGTGGCCTTCTCTTTCCTTAGACTTGACAATCATGTCGTCCACATACACGTCAACCTTTTTGTGGATCATATCATGCAAGATCGTGGTTGTAGCCCATTGATAAATAGCCCCAGCATTTTTTAGATCGAACGACATCACCCTATAGCAGTAGGTTCCCCACGGCGTAGTAAAGGCAGTCTTTTCCCTATCCTTGGGGGCCATCAAGATCTGGTTGTACCCAGAAAACCCATCCATAAAGGAGAGCAACGTATGGCCTGTGGTGAAGTCCACCAACTTGTCGATGTGCTGTAGAGGAAAGACGTCCTTCGGACTAGCTTTATTCAGATCTCTGAAATCCACACACACCCAAATTCTACCATCTTTCTTCGGCACCAGAACAATGTTGGCCAACCAAGTAGAATACTCATATACTAGTAAGAACCCTGCGTCTATCTGCTTGGTGACCTCTTCCTTGATCTTCATAGCCCAATCTGGGCCTATTCTCCAAAACTTCTACTTGACAGGTCGGGCCTCAAGGTCAAGAGGGATCTGGTGCTGTACAATCTCAGGATCGATTCCAGGCATGTCTTCATAGGACCACGTGAAAACATCTTTGAAATTTTTTAATAAAGTGACTAAGCGCTCGTGTTCCTCCGAAGACAACGTGGACCCGATCTGGACTAGACGCGGATCCTTCTCAATGCCCACATTAATTGAAATGATTTCATTAACCAGGGCTTTTATAAACCTCTCCTTCTCTCGATCAATCAAATGCTTTAAGACCAGAGGAATTCCTTCCTCGTCGTTTTCATCAAAATTTTGAAAGTCATGATCCATGCAATATACAAGTGGCACAGAAAAATACTCAGAAACAGCAGTGGTACCATTCTCATTCAAAGCTTCTAGCTCGTCCAATTCCTCAGTTACAACCGACTCAAAAGAAAAGGAAAAAGACGACTTGGACAAAACAACGGCATCCAGGTTATCAACCCCAAGAATACTGGACTCCGACTCAGAAGAACTAGAATCTGATTCCGACTCCACAGACTCTGTGGAATCAGATTTCGGTTCACTACCTGATTCAAAACTGCTGGACAAAATGCCCTCCTCGAACTGCCAAACGGGGGAGGGTGTGATAAATGCATCCAGAATACCACCAGAAGGGTCCACAGCCAATTGATCTCCAATCATGGAAACGGTGAAGTCATCCCCCAAGCTCTCCGGTTTGATCTGAGGATCCGAAAGGAGACAAGCTAGCGCTGCTCCTATCTCAAGTTCACTGCCATTGGACTCATCCTCTGCACTCTATTCAGCCTCAATTGGTAGGTTAGTCTGTTCTTCTGCAACTTCATCCCCCTGCAGCTGGAGGTTAAAAAAGATCTCAAAGCGAGCAAATGCCGCTTCTCAGAGTTCAACCATGGCTCAGGAAAGCCGCAAAATGGGAAATCTTCCCCCTTCCAGACAAAGCGGTCGTTCAGGGTTCCTTGAATGGGTCTATGCACCAGCTCATAGTGCTTCCCAGTTTGCTTAGCTTTGGCTTTTCCCGTCATTTCCTTCCCTTTTCTTACCCAGTCCTCTTTGGTAGGCGTGTAACCTAGACCAAAGGTATGAGGGTTATGCGGCACTTCGGCCAATGCAGCAACGCCCTTCCGACCGCTCCTTCCCAATCCCATTCCGGGTACATGTTGTAGCTTATTCATAAGGTAGACTGATTGAGCACTAACGTACAACCTAGACCAAAGGTATGAGGGTTATGCGGCACTTCGGCCAATGCATCAACGCCCTTCCGACCGCTCCTTCCCAATCCTATTCCGGGTACATGTTGCAGCTTATTCATAAGGTAGACTGTAACGTACAATCCCTCATTAACAGCCAATATATCTTGCACTACCCAGGCCTCAACCAAGGTGAACCCAGACAAAAAGACATCCTCATCGCCGTGTACAATTTCTAGCACCGATGTAGTGACTTGCGGCGGAGGATGTATAGAAGAATTCCCAAAAAACAATAGCTACCCCCCCTTCCCATAGGGGTACTTCAGCATCTGATGTAAAGTGGAAGAGACAGCTCTCACTTAGTACAGCTACGGCCATCCAAGGAGTAAGTTAAAAGTGGCCAGAACATCCAGGATGTGAAACTCAATGTCCTGCTGCACCAGGCCAATTTGGGTTCTGATCCGAACTGTCTGCATCACTTCCCAGCTTGTATTGTCATAGGCCCGAATCACCTGGGCCGTTGGTACAAAATATGTTGGCTTCAAGCCAATAGCATAGGGCCGTGCGCGATGAACACACATTAATTGCAGACCCGGTATCAACCAAGACGACTGGTATCCACTTCTCTTTACATTCAACAGAGATGTATAGTGGTTTATTATGCTCAGAGCCCTTAGACAGCAATTCCTTATCTGTAAAGGTCAAAGTCGGTGAAGCACCTCCTAGGAAAACCAGTCCCACTAACTGTTCAGGGGTTGTCTCGATAGAGAGCTTACCATTATCCATTGCTGATAGGACGGCTTGTCTGTGCACCCGTGAAGCCATGAGCAAACCCCAGATAGATATGTCCGCTTGAATCTTTTTCAGCTGCTTCAGTACAAGCTTCCTCCTCCAACAATTTATCCTTCTGTTTCTCAGCTTCCTTATCCTTCCCTGATGCTTCTGGTTGATCCAAGTGTGGGGGTTTAAAATACCACCCGCTCTGAGTCATGTGATCAACTTCCCCAGAATACCTTGTATCATCCGGCAGATTTTGTTCCCAATCTTTGTCCGTGTCGGCAAGATGCAAATCATCATCTTCCCATCACATTCCTTCGGCAACCGACAAGCAACTATCCGGTTCCATTGTAAGCATTTCTGTATCCGTAACATAATCAGTCCACATAGGGCCTTTGGGTTTTCTGGCCTTCTAATCACTTTCAGTTCTTTCATGCTCGAACCGCTTTAGCGCGGCTTCCTGTTCTGTATCGACTGTACAAATGCTACCCAATTCTTAAGCAAAATTCTTAGTACCGGGTGCTTTTCGGCAACTTTCCCTTGTCGTCGGCCATTCCAGCCGTTACAGTAATTCTCGTTTCTAGCTGTTCCTGATTTGGTTGAAACCCCCTCATCAACATCTGGTTCATCACTGAGCCACTTTGTATTATCCGTTGATCCCATTCACATTAAACCACCCAATGTGTACACTCCCCAGATCTTGTTCATCGAAGAACTATAGATTACTGATGTCTTCCTCGAGATCAGCTAAGTCATCCAGTCCCTGGCTTGGCCTGTCCTCCCAGACTACATTTACCTCAATTCCTGTTGGCAGCTCCAACTCTAGTCTAGCCTGACTTGTTGGCACAATGTAGCGACACGGGTGGTATTCCTCTTCAGTTAAGCTTACGGAGCCCTCAGGCATGCCTTCTTCTACCATAGCCACCACCACAGGTTCGGGTTGGGATATGGACGCGCTCATCATGCACAAGTCTGTGCTTTCTAGAATGAACAGCGCCGGCTTAGGTAGGTGAGAGGGGGTGATGTATATACTGGGGTCATATGGGATGGCCAGTGTTTGGATAAGGTTTACTTGCCTAGGCGGTGGGGGTTGGTTATGTGATGGGAGAGGATTTGTAGTGACATTAGGCTTTTGAGAAGGCGCTATCACTTTGTTGTCAATGAGATCCTAAATCTCATGACGCAATCTGAAGCATAGGTCGGTATCATGACCATGCTGCTGGTGGAAGGCGCAGTATTTGGCCGAATTGTGTGTAGGAGGGAGGGGATTAGGCAATGGGCATGGCTCTAGGGGCTTCAGATGCCCTTTTCTGATCAGGACCGTCAAGGCCGCAGATAGAGACATGTAGAGTGGGATGAAAACCCTCTAGCCTCGGGGTTGATGCTTTGCAGGTTGTGAGGTAGTTTCGGATGTACCGGCAAAGGGGGTGGCTGTTTTTGGTGTGGAGGTGACCATACCAGCATCAGAAGTCCTTACAGTTGTATTACTACTCGTAGCCACATTTGAACTGCATGTAAAAGCCCTCTTCGGCTGCTCTTTCTCATGGTCTATCAGACCCTGTTTCTCACATCCTCTATCTGCACCCCTATCTCATGGAGGTCAGCAAATGTAGGCAGAGGTAAGACTATTATCTTCTGTAGCAGCCTCGGTTGCAAATTACGGATGACCATTCTGATTTGGTCTTTTTCAGCTGGCCGGGTGGTCATCATGGAGGCCTTGGCCCTCCACCAAGTGACGAAATCGGAGAAGCCCTCCTTTGGCTCTTGACGAGTTGCTTCGAGATCACGAGTTGTGACCTCGATTTGAGTGTTATAGGAGTATTGAGCGATAAAGGCCTCAGCCATCTCTTTTCAACTCCTTTTCCAGAATCCTCAAGTTTAGCATACCAAATGGCCGCGATACCTGACAGGGTCCGGCTGAAGAGGGATAACTTCTACAGTCTAGATAGACCCATCGGCCACAGAATGTCTGAAGATAGTCGCAAGTGGACCATAGGATCACTCAAGCCATCAAAGCAGTCTATATGTGGCATTTTAAACCTATCTGGCAAGGTCACCGCTACATCAGTACAGCCATCCTCTACATCTGGGATCGAATTGACACCCTGAGCTCGTTTGAAAAGCTCCTCAAGCTTGCTCACTTTTAGCGCAGTAGGGTCGACCTCAAACTCAAACGGTGCCTCTGTTGGGTAAACCAATGCTTTGGAAGTCTGGAGTGGAATCGGATCCACTTGGATGTCCGCATTTCCCTGGACATTGGCTGTGGGAGCAGGAACTCTGGGTACTGGAATTTTTGTAGGAGGTGGATGGGATGCAGAAGCTGTTGCTTGTTGCGGCTGTTGTTGCTATTGAAGCCTAGCGATCAACTCAGCTTACTAGGCTGCAATTTCCGCTTGGCGAGTGGTGACTTCCGCTTGGCGAGCAGCGTCCAGCTACATTGCCTCAATGGTCTGTTGAAGTTGACGCAACATATCCTCCATATTGTCTATGGGGTGCTGATCTATCAGAACCGGTGTGTACTCTCTTTCTGAAGTGGAAACAGAAAACTGGGTTCAACTGAGCACAGGTGAAGTAGTCAGTAACTGGTGAATTGGCGACTGCTAAACCGGTGAGCCTATGCCTAACTCTCCTCCGTCTAGTAATCGGGGGTAGCGAAGTAAAACACTGGTTGTCCTCTCACAAGATCTCCAAATCGATAAACCCGCCTTACTCTGGTCCAGAGTGCTTGGGGGGTAATTGCCTCGTCGGAAGCAATTGTGAAATACTCTTTGCAAAAAGAAAAAAAAAAAAAAAAAAAAAGAAACAAAAATTAGAAAACACACAGCACCTTGGCTTAGACAAGCACAACATGCAGTCGTAATCATAAGCTGGACAATCTGTACTCAAACACTGATTTCTATCCCAAATTTCTGCCTCAAAACTGATACCCTCAAACTGATACCCAGACTTGCAACTGATACATACATTCCTGCAGAGTTACACTTTAAAAGCACATATCAAGCAAGTGAGAGCCAAAACACCCCTATGATAGGGTAGGGTTACCTTGTCCTAATCTCTTCAGAAGCTAGGGATTCACTATGCAAACAAGCGGTTTCATACAATCCTGCATTCGGGGGAGCAACATGTCCTAGTTTGGAACAGTCTCTAAGGCTTTCAATATGCAACTAGGCCGATTGGTCAAAAAGGGTACCTTAGCAAGACCACCTAATACACCTCTCGCTCCTAACACCGAGAAGTGAAAATGAGCATCAAACAGTACAACGGTAGTCCATATCCAAGGCTTGTGTTCCCATCGTGGTAGAGCCCACAACTGGTCAGCCTTATGGCACGCTTTTCCAAGCGAGCCTCCGGCAAACACTATGACTTAAGCGCACCGATACAAATGCAATGCAAAAGAAACACATAAGTGTAAATAAAACAACATATCATAAGTTCGAGTCAAGTTCTCTAAATCCCTAGCAGAGTCGCTAAAAACTGTAGCTCGACTTTTTCATGCCTCCTTTCGGAGAGCTCAAATTGGTCCTATAGTTGGGACTCCTGTCACGGTTTTGAATTTAGTCTCACAAAGTGCAATGTGAAACTAATAAACACCAAGAAGTCCAATCCAACAAATCATTTTGAAAAATTGATTTTAAATCAAATAATGCCAAAACTGGACTGCTTTGCCAGATTACAGAGTCGCCACCTAAATATTTTATTTTTGGGAAATTTAGAAAACCCTAACTCATGCCAAAGGCCATGTGTCTGTCATCACCAAAGTTGCCTTGGCTCGGGAACTTAGGTACGAGAGGGGGTAGGTCCTAAAATGAGCACCCTCACTCACCCGATCCAAAGATCGGCCTCTAGTAATCATGATATGTTCTTTTATAAACCTTATGCGTTCTTATTCCGATTATTAGCTAACTTTACTATGTGATGCGCACGCATACAAGTATAGACTACATTGTAAGAATTGGAACATTTCAACTCATGTTTGTTTGTGAAAATGGTTTGAATTTGCCACCCTCAAGTGGGCTAAAATACGGATTTGCCATCAAACATGATAGGCTTAAAACATGATTTTCCACTTCGCAAAGTGGGCTTAAAACATTCATTCGTTGAATCGTTCCAATTTAAACAATCAAGCCTTCATCCATAGGCATTCATGCAGTTATCATTTAAGAAAATAGCCTCACGGCAAGCATGCTAAACGTGACAATATGGCAATCACACTTATGCAAGCATGCTAAAGCGTAAAAGCTTACCAAGTACTCCAAGCCAAAACAAAAGCTAGTTAGAAAGATGTATGATCCTAACTATACGAAATGCCTAATGCAACACATGCAATAATGTGATAAAATAGGCTCAGCTACCTAATCATGGTATTTGCAACACTTTGATAGCATGCTTTGAAACACGTATTCAAGGAAGTATTGAAATTACGATGCAGTTTGAATGATGTGTCGAGCCTTAGTGCATGCAAGACAAATGAATGGATGCAAAACATGCAAGCATAAGGTATGCTAATCGAAATATGTCCCTAATCTAACCATCGAAAGTGGATAAATAAAAGGGAGAAAGACGTGGGGTTGGAAGACATGCACACATGCACGTACACTTATTACAACATTACACCCTTGCAGAGGAGGGTCCGAATGAATAAGGTAACTAGCTACGCTAATTAAGCTAACTATTACAAACCAAAAAATAATTAACTATTCGAGGCTAATTATTACAACAATTGACACAAATTAACTAACTATTCTAAGCTAGTTAAATATTATAAAACCGAAATTGAAGAATTAGTTACACTAACTAATTAAGCAATTAAATGGCCATGAGGGACAAGGGATGCATGCATGCTTGGTTGCTCCACCCGAAAATGCCACTGCCTTGCCATCGGATGCCTCTGTTTGCACTCATTTGATCACTTGAAAATTGTGTCAACTCCCAGAATGCCTCTGTTCCAACTCAGGGGCACATTTGAGCAAAAATTCATTGGTGGCCGGTCGGCTACAAAAAGTGGCCGTCGGCTACTACAACTGGCCGATCGGCCACCTCCAAGTGGCTGTCGACCACTAAAACTGGCTGGTCGGCCACCACATCCTTGGACTTCTCCTTTTGCTGCAACAGAGAGCAAACAGAGGCAAAGCAATGTATTTTCAAGAAATGTATGCACTGTTGCCCTCCTTATCATTGCACAAACTCAAAGGAGGGTAACTCTTGGCCTTCGAACCATCAACCAAGCATTTTCAATGCATGATGGCTAGAGAACCAAGCTTGTGTAAGCTTAATGAATGCACAAAAAAGACTTGAAGGACCACCCCCCTATCATGCATGATCAAGGGTGACGGTGACTAAGAAAAGTGGCACGTTTCATCACTTTGAGTATGAAACGTCCCATTTTTCTTGTGTTTGGATTAACGTCTGATCCGAACACGTGCAATGCAATACAAAGATGCTTAATCTTGCCTCTTTTACTTTGTTCATTTTGTTTACTCATTTTACATTACCGATTAGTCCTTTAATCGATTAAGTCCAAGGTGAGAGTCTTCTAAAGAGAAAGAAGTGTCAACCAAGGGATGATTTAAGGCAAGAGAAAGGTCATGCCTTTGGTTAGTAGAAACCAAAAGGGGATTAAAACCATTAAACACAAACTCTATCTCAAGCTTAAAGGATTCCAAACTTGAAACAACTCTCAAAAGTGATTGAAAGTGAGACAAATGAGAATGTGGCAGAGATTATGATGCTGAGATTACATGCAAAATAATACTACAACATGCAAGCAACCCAAGCATTTCATGCTTAAAGTAAACAATGAGCTAGTGAAGACCATTACACTATGGGCATGCAATACAAACCTCAAAAGGTGCAAACACTTCAAAATAGTCCTAAGACAGCCTAAAATGAGTCCTAAAACATGCTTGACTTAAGCTAAAGATAGCTACAATAAGAAGCCAAAAACATAGAACAAGTTAGACTAACAAGAACAATTACACTACAAGCACACAAAGCAAGCCTCAAGTGCTCCAACCAACCCAAAATAGAGCTGAAACATGCCAAAATAGAGCCTAAAACATGCTTGAATTAAGCTAAGTTAAGCTAGAAAATCAAGCTAACATGTGAGGCAACCTAGGCATGGAAACAAGACACAATGAGGGGAGGCTAACCCCTCCTATTTTGGACTTCAAAAGTTGATTTTTACCACTAAAATAACTCTGAATTTCAGTGGTTTAAAGGCCCAAAAAGTTTGATTTTAATATGCTAAAAGATGGCACAAAAGCTCACACAAATAAGCAACAAGAAAGGTAGACTACCCCTTAACACAAAATGACCTCAAACCATCATGTTAAGGCTAAAAAATCAGAGTTTTTTGTAGTTGAAAACTAGGCCAAAAATAGTATAAAAAGATGGCAAAGCAAGTAATTAAAAACCAAGCCTACAAGGTAAGTCCTATACCTCTTGAAGCACAGCACAAAACAGCTACACCTTTAGGCTCAAACCTCCTTCCAAAAGCCCAAATTAGGCTCCAAGGGACCTCAGTTCCAAGGTGGTCAAATTTGGTTAAGGGTTAGTGTGCAAAGATGTAGAGAAAATCAACCATCAAGCACAAAGCAAGAAGAGAGAGAGAGAGACAGAATTCTAGAGAGAGAGAGAGAGAATTTGATCCAAAAAATCTAACCCCTCCAAATGGGGGAGAGAGCATCCCCTATAATATAGAAAATCAAGCTTAGAGCTTGTATTCATCCCTCCATACACGTGTATGGAGATGGACTTCAGTGAGCAACAGCTGGCATAGCTGGCAAACAAATATTTGAATAAAGGGACAAATGGCCGTTGACCACTTCAAGTGGTCGACAAGAACAAAAAGTGGCCGACAAGGCCCCCTTCCCCTTCCAGGCACAAAAACAAGCACAAAAACAAGCACCAAAAAAAAGGGGTTTAGAGGCTCAAAGACAAGGCATTCTGCCAAGAACTTCGGGCACTCAAAACAAGCATAAACAAGCACAATCATCGAATGCACAAATGATGATGTCCAAGTCTTGAGGTCGGTCAAAAATGGGGTGTCTACACTTGCGTCTTGCCCATACTAATGAGAATTGGGGTGAACGCCTTCCTGACAATACTTGGTATGTAGAAGAAGTCGACTACATGACAAGAAGTGGCCGATATTTCAAACCCCCGCATCTGAACCAACCCGAAGCATCCGAGAAAGACAAAGAGGTAGAGAAACACAGGGAAAAACTGTTAGAGGAAGAGGCTGGGCTGAAACAGTTGAAAAAGATTTAAGCAGACATATCTATCTGGGGGTTGCTTATGGCTTCACGCGTACAAGGGCAAGTTGTACTGTCGATGATGGATAAAACAAAGTTGTCCATCAACACCACCCCAGAACAACTAGTGGGATTAGCCTTCCCAGGAGGCGCTTCACTAACTTTGACCTTTTCCGATAAGGAATTACTACTAGAAGGCTTTGCACACAACAAGCCTCTATACATATCCGTAGAGTGCTGGGAAAAATGGGTGCCAGTTGTACTAGTCGACACCGGGTCAGCAATCAACATCTGTCTATGGCATACGGCTTATGCTATTGGCCCTGAAACCGGCCAATTTTGCGCCTACAGCCCAGGTGATCCGGGCGTATGACAATACAAGTAGAGAGGTGATGGGAACAGTGCAGATTAGAGTGCAAGTTGGACCTGTGCAACAGGATATTGAATTTCATGTCCTAGACGTCCCAGCTACTTTCAACCTATTGCTTGGGCAACCGTGGCTACACACAAGTAAGAGCTGTCTCTTCCACCCTCCACCAAATGCTCAAGTACCCCCATGGAAAAGGGGTAGCCATAGTCTTCGAGAATTCATCTGTACATCCTCCACCAGAGGTTACTACGCCTGTGTTGGAGATTGTGCATGACGAAGATGATGTGTTTATTTTGGGGTTTGCCTTGGCTAAGGTTCGAGTGGTGCAGAATATCTTGGCTGTTGATGAGAGCCTATATGTTAGTGCCCAATCTGTATATCTCATGAACATGTTACAGCACATGCCCGGAATGGGATTAGGCAGAGTGGTCGGAAAGGCGTCGCTGCATTAGCCGATGTACCACATAACCCTCATCCCTTTGGTCTCAGCTATACGCCTACCAAAGAGGACTAGGTGAAGAAAGGGAAAGAAATGGCAGGAAGAGCCAGAGCAAAGCAAAACATGAAGCACTACGAGCTTATGCATCGACCAATCCGGGGAACCCTAAATGGCTGTTTTGTTCGGGAGGGGGAAGACTTCCCATTCTATGGTTTCCCCGAACCTTAGTTCAACTCTTGAGAAACAGCGGGTTCCCAGCTTTGAGATTTTCTTTGCAGCTGCAAGAGAACGACACAGAGGAACAGGCTGAACTAACTGCTGAGGCTGCAAAGAGCATAGAAAGTGATTCCAACAGTAGTGAGCTTGAGGTAGGAGCAGCACTGGCATGTCTCCCTTTCTTATCCTCAGATCAATCTGGAGAGCTTGGGGGATGACCTAACCGTCTCCATGATCGGAGACCAATCAGGTGTGGACCCTTCCAGTAAAATGGAAAAGAAGAGCGCTCTCATTTGCTAATAGAGTAACACTAATTAAATATGTGCTCTCCAACCTGCCATTTTATTACATGTTCTTGTTTAAGATGCCTCAAGGAATAGCCAAGGAGATTGATAAGATACAATCAACATTCCTATGGGGTGACTCTGATCTGAAGAGGAAGTTACACTTAGTGAAGTGGAAGGAAGCTACAGTGAGTAAGAATCTTGGAGGCCTGGGTATCAGGGACATTAAAACGATAAATGAGAGTCTATTGATCAAGTGGTGGTGAAGATTCGGGGTTGAAGATGATGCACTATGGAAGATGCTGATTTGTAGAAGGTATGGTGATAAAGGTGGGAGATGGTTCCCTTTTCATATGGTTGATTGTAATAGCTTAAGGATCTTGAGTGATATACTATCAGTAGTTCATTCTAATACTAGGCTCTTTAATTTTTTTCATGGAAAATGTTGAAATCAGAGTTAGGAATGTGAGCAAGATTAAGTTTTGGGAGGATGCGTGGCTGGGCAGGCTCTGTTTGAAGGATAAATATCCAAGACTTTTAGCATTTCCACTGATAAAGGGGCATCACTGAAAGACATGGTGGATAGAAAAGATA
Organism: Camellia granthamiana; assembly: GCA_036172215.1. Classification (NCBI taxonomy): domain Eukaryota; kingdom Viridiplantae; phylum Streptophyta; class Magnoliopsida; order Ericales; family Theaceae; genus Camellia; species Camellia granthamiana. The sequence continues at coordinate 158,176,690 of CM069903.1, read as the reverse complement.
ACATTGATTATTGGTTTTTTAGTTTTAGAAGACTTCTACCGGCATGGGAAGAGGAGAAGTTAAGAAATTAGGCTTAGGACCAAGTCTGTGCCTAAAAAATTTGGATAACATCAGGTGGAATGCTGATTGTTCTGGGTGTTTCAGTGTTAAATCAGTCTTCAACTGGTGTGAGCAGCTTACTAGATCTAGGCAAAGGCTATCTGGTTTGATTTGGAATAATGCAGCAGCTCCAAAGACACAGTTCTTTGCTTAGTTGGTATGGAAAAGGAGAATAAAGACAATGGATTTTCTATATAAGATTGGGGTTGTTGATCCAAGAGTGGGATTTTTATGTGCTCGGTGTGGAACAGAGGAGTCATTAAATCATATAATGTTGCACTGTCATTTTGTATTGAATATATGGTCTAGCATAATCAAATGGTAGGCAATGCAATGGGTAATGTCTGGTACAGTGGAAGGGCTGCTTCAATGGTGGAGTGACTGGAAGTTTAAAAAAATCAGAATTACAGATATGGAAAGCAATTCCTGTAACAATTTTTTGGTCTATTTGGAAGCACAGAAATGATGTCATCTTTAATGAGGTTCAGTCCAACAGTGAAGATCTGTGTGAGATTATCAAGGTTAGGGTGGTTATGTGGTTGAAGTCAAATATGGTCAAAAGATATTATTCAATTAATCAGTTTGTTTCAAACTTACAACAGATCAGGCGATGTATTAAGTGATGGGTACCTGTGTATAAAGTAGAGAAGTTGTGATACTGCTAAGTGAATTTCTGGGGTGAAGTAGTGGAGGGTTTAAGCTGAGGATGGTTACTAGTCAGATACAGCTTGAGGTGAAGGGTGAATTCTAGTTTTTCTGGTATTTATGCTCTGTATTCTTACTCTACTGCTGGTGTGTCATTGGATGCTGGAAGTTTTAGATCAGGAGATGCATCAAGTGAGGTGTGATAGGGCTGTTGATGAATTGGAGTGATCCTAATTGCCGTGCTTCTAATGGTTGCTACTACTCATGGTACTGGGCTTGATGATAGTTGCTACTGAATTTTGTTGTTACAGAGTTGTTTTTGGTGATGTGTTGTTGTGAAGTTTTTTGGTGTTGTGTTGATATGCTCATTGTTTTGTTTGTGTCTTGAGTTTTGGTAACAGAGGTTAGATTGGTGGAATGCTTCTGTTATGTTTTGGTTTGGTTTTGTTATGCCCATTGTTGTTTTTCCTTGGCTTGGGTTGGTTTCTCACCAACTTTTGATGGTGTGCTAGCAAGGGATTGGGCGGGCATATTGGTGCCAACTTAGTTAGGATTGGGATGTCTCGCGATGATGCTTTTTGCACCCATCTCTTTTTTCCTTTCTTGATGTATTGTGTTTTTCATTCATCAATAAAGGTTTTTTTGCTGATTAAAAAAAAAAAGTTTATCTTTCACGCCATCCTTACATATCATTTACTCCACAAAAGTGTTGTGTTTTCATCTTCTGTAATAAGAGTTTATTAGGTATTCTCTCTTTCTCACTCTCATCAAACACACACACACACACACAAACTAAGAACATGAAGATTAGAGAGAGAATCAGAGATATGCATAAATTTGTAAATATATAGATGTATATACATATATATCCATTTGTGTATTTTTGTTTTTTGTTGTGTTTTCTATTGAAATCTTGAAATCTGCCTTGTTGGGTTTTCAATTTTTAAGTCTGAAGAAGAGAAACCATTTACCCCTTGTGTTATTAAAAAAAAAAAAAAACCATATTCTATTTTTCTTGCTCTTTCTGTTTTGGGAAATTTGTATTTTGTATGTTTCTACTCTCTTTGCACAAGTCTATGTCCTGGAATGTGGGTTTTGCATTATTTTTTTGGTGGGTGGGGGGGGGGGGGGGTGGGGGGGAATTGCTCTTTTGTTTTTGTACTGATTTTACTTTGTTCTATATACAGAACTTAGCTAGGAATCTGGATGTCTTTTTTACTACCTTTTATGGAGTTTTTAATTTAATTTATTTTATTTTATTTTTATTTTTATTTTTAAAGTAGCATACTTTTGTTTTGGCCTCCATCTTATATGGAATTTTGTTTTGTGAATTATTGTTAACTTCAAATTGAAACTTCTTGAATTTTTTTCCCTACATGTTGGCAACATTTGAGGGTGTAATTGCGATTTATTTGTTCCGATATTGCAATATTTGAAGAAAGAAATTTGCCTTTGAGATACCTGTTAAAAGTGTACCAATGTCATAAAAATTCGCTCACTGAAATTACTGATGTAAATATTTTGTCTAACATCAATGATTTGAAGATAAATCAATAAACCTCTGCTAGTCTTTCGTTGCAATAATCTTATTATGGTAGACACGTTAACAAAGTATGTAACCTAATGATTATAGTTTAAAATAAAAACAAAATAATATCCACTATATATTCTAAAAGGGCATGGCATCTGTCCAGTCCTTAATCGGACTGGACCGTGCTGTTGGGCCAGTGGGGGCCCACCATGGGTCCCTTTTTGATAATCCGAACCGTTCAATGTGTAGAACTCGTTGAGTACTATATGCCTCTAAAAAATCACGTTGATCGGATATCAATAGCTATATGATCAAAACAGATTTTTGTCAACCGTTAATTTATTCACCGTCCATTTTTTTTTATACAAAATTGATTGGATCACATAGCTACCGATATCCGATCAACGTTATTTTTTACAGGCTCATAGTACTCGACGAGTTCTACACATGAACAGTTCAGATTATCAAAACGGAACCCGTGGTGGGCCTCCACGGGCCTAACAGCACGGTCCAATCCGATTAAGGACTGGACAGAAGCCATACCCATTCTAAAACTACATTGTTTTGTAAATATTTTGTTTCATATAATTTGTTACTTTTATATAATTTGTTGTAGTGTGGTGAACCAATTAAGTGATTAAATCATGCGACTTGCTTATCTATTAGAGAAATACATATCACTTTCAGTTGTGATCATCTTCACTCTAACACTTTATACTAGTTTATTTGTTAAATATTATTTATTAATTGTAAATATATAATTACTTAAGTAGTTAAATCTTGATTTACAGGTGAGAGACATAGTTGTTCTAAAAAGTATCATTATGCCAACAGAAACAATTGCAATCGGAGCACTTCAAAGTACAAGACCCATCTAAAGAAATAGAAGGGGAAGAACTAGGACCTGACTATTGGAAGGTATATATTCAAGTGCCAATCAAACCTAATGAGAGTTTGATCCGATCATATGGACTTGTCAAAACAATTGGACAAGCTATTAGAGCTCATGTTGCTTGGTCTGCTCCATTTGTGATATATTTCTTTCGTAAATACTAATTTCAGTAACAAATTTATATTAACTTAATATAGTTTCAATTACCTTTATATATTTATCTTTTGGATGTAGATTTCGCAAGTTATGAATGCTAGCCGAGAATATTTATACAAGTGAGGTTGAGAATTTGGGAACTGAATGTTTTCATACTTTATCTCTCCGGAAGATGTATATCACTATGGCTTTTGAGAACTTATGGTTGGAATAATTTTCTTTTAAATTTTTTTTTCTTTAACTTTGTTAGTGTGGTAGAATATTTTATAATTTTGATTATGATTTGTATTGCAATATAAATCAAATTTATATTTTTAGATCAAAAAAATGATTGTGGTTTGAATTTTTTTTGTTTTTGATGTGATGATTCTATGGTGGTAATATTTATTTATTATTATGAAAATATTAGAGGATGAACTGGATGTCAAATTAAAAATAGGATGTGGCAATTAATATTCATTTTTTTATAAAATAAATTCAATTTTTACAGGCATTTACGCATGCTTAGTTGTACATTTTAAAAGTGTCAATGAAAAGAACATATAAGTGGCATTTCGTAGTAGTGATAGTAGGTTTGCAAAGTGTCACTAAAATAAGCTCTAATGGCACTTATATCCACTTAATGGCACAAATGAATTGGATTTCGTAGCATTTATGAAGTTGTTAAAAATATCAATTGTGGCATAACAAGCGCCATTAAAAATTCATATAGTAGCATTTTTTTAAATTGTAAGTTTTCTTTAATGGCACAGCGTCACGAATAGTGTCTACCATGACATTAAAGTGTCACTAAAAGTTTCTAGCCTTGATGGTGTAATGGCACTTACAAGTGTCACTGAAGTGCCACTAAGTATTTTTTTAATGGTGCTTGATAGTGTCACAAATAGTGTCTATCATGACATCAAAGTATTATTGAAAGTCTTTAACCATGATGGTGTAGTAACACTTGCAAGGCCCCGTTTGGTAGAGTTGTGGAAAAGTTATTATAGATTATAACTTAACAGATTATAGCTTATAACTGTGAATATAAGCTGTTAATCTGTTTGGTGCAACTATGAGATTATAGATTTAAGCAGCAGAGTAGTGTTTGGTTGATAAGCTGTAAAATAATTTTTTGCTGTATAATTGTTATTTTTGCCCTTATATGATATAAAAATGATTATTTTGTCATTTTTTTCAGTTTTAATTTTAAAAAAATTATTTCATTAATAAAACTTAATATAATTAGTATTACAAAAATTATTATTTTCATTAATAGTATCAATTAGTATAAAATTATTTCATTTTTTCATTATAAATTAATTAGTTATTTAATAGAAGTTATATTAATTTTAATTTCAATTAGTTATTTAATAGAAGTTATATTAATTTTAATTTTTTTTCATTGCAATTAATAATATAACAATTGTTATTTTTTTTAATTTAGTGATATTTCATTTTTTCATTTTTAGTAATTCATTTATTCATTTGATAAATCCTTTCATTTTTTTCAATTTATATCAATTTATTTTAGTGATATTTCATTTTTAGTAATTCATTTATTCATTTGACAAATCCTTTCATTTTTTTCAATTTATATCAATTTTTTTTAGTGACATTTCATTTTTTTCATTTTTAGTAATTCATTTATTCATTTGACAAATCCTTTCATTTTTTTTTTCAATTTATATCAATTTTTTTAGTGATATTTCATTTTTTCATTTTTAGTAAAATTATTTCATTTTTTCATTATAAATTAATTAGTGTCAATTAATGGCTTAATTAGGATCAATTAATACTAAAATTGTTAATTAGTATAAATTAATATAAAATTTATTTCATTTATTTCATTAATATAAAATTGTTAATTAGTATCAATAAATTAATTAGTGTCAATTAATGGCTTAATTAATATTATGATTTTTAATTAATTATTGTTATTCGTATCAATAAATTTATTTCATTTTTAATTAATTATTATTATGATTTTTGAATTAAAAAAATATTGAAAACCTCCAAAGAAAAAAAAACAAAACAAAAAACAACACTGAAATCCACCGCTGGAGACGAACCAACGCCGAAGAGAGAGAGAGAGAGAGCAGCAGCGGAGAACCAATGCCGGACAACAACGGATGATTGATCGTCATCGTCGATCGTCACACAGTCGATCGTTAGGGTTTCGATCGCTAAGAAAGAGAGAGAGAAAAGAGATCTGGTTCGTGAATGTGAGAGAGAGAGAGAGCACTGGTTCGTGAAAGAAAGAGAGAAAGAGAGCGCTGGTTCGTTGACTGCCGAAAAGAGAGAGAGAGAGAGAGCGCTGGTTCGTTGACCGCCGAAAATCGCCTCTCTCTCTCTTTCAAAGAATGAACAGGGATGTTTGGTGGTTTATGTAATGGCAATTCGGTAATACTTCAAATTAGTAAAGGGCATTTAAGTAATTTTGCTCCTCAATTTGTAGCTTCCCGCTTAAGCTAAATGAATAAGCACCCCACGGAACACTCAGCCAAAAAGCACTTTTTTGGCTTAATTTAAGCTACAAAAAGTGATTTTAAGTTTTACCAAACACACCAAAACAGCTTAAAATAATCTATAAGCCGAGTTAAGCAGCTTTTAAGCTCTACCAAACACCCCCCAAGTGTCACTGAGGTGTCACTAGTATCTACCGTGACACGAGTATAAATGATACGTGTTTAAAATGCCAAAAGATTAAAAAATGTTATTGGAAAAATAATTTTGTTGCATTTTTAAATATTACTAAACTAAAAATATATTGTAGTGACAGTGGGGATTGCATTTTTTTTTTTTTCTTTTTTTCTTGTGAAACCACTTTCACAGTAAAATATTGATGTTTGGCTTGGTTATAGCAGCAGGTGTTTCCAACTGTCCACACAAATTTTTTTTTTTTTTTTTTTTTTTCCTCAAACACAAATCAATTACCCAAAAAGTGGGCCCTTTGTTGTCACAGCATGGAGTTTGTTGACTTGACAAATTAATCAACAAACTTGATTTTTTTCTCAGATAGGGAGAGAATTGAGGGGACTTCTTTGGATAGTGAAAGATTGGCCAAGATTTGAATAGTTCATTTTAATGAATTTCATGTGTAGATCATTTATGTATATATATAAAAAATAATAATAATAATTAGAGTAATTAATAATTAGAGCCACATGAATTAATGTATTCAAAAAACTGAAAAAATAAATTATTCAAATCAACAAGATAAAACTACCATGATGCGCTGGCCTAGTAATGTGAGTTTGTACTTTATTAGATGTTTCCGTTTGGGATAATGTGTTCAACTTTTTTTAATAATTAATTATCTAATATGATGTAAATCGTTCAAAATAAAAACCTTTACTTTTTTTTAGATTGATGTGAATGCAAGCCCACAAATCTACTGGTTATCAAAATTGGAATATGAAATTTCTTTCAAATTATCATTTTCGTAAGAATTTTAATGAATGATATGTTACGCTACGTTTCTTTGAATGAAAAAAAAAAATTTACCAAAAATTTTAATTTTTAAAATATTTGATTGTAATGTCAAAATTTATGTGTTACCGGTTATATTCACGATGGTTATAGCAATGGTCGTGGTTGTCGTGTGGTGGTGGTGGTAGTTTTGTGGCATTGATAAAAATTTTGTTCAAAAAATAGTTTCCACTATCCCACTTTCAAAAGCGAAAATTATTTTTTGCATAAATAAATTTATTTTCTATTACTGACAGATTTTTTTTTTTTTTTTTTCTTCTTGTGTTAACTTTCACTTTTGGAATACATTATTATATTAAAATCTCAATTATTTATGTGGATTCAGTATTGAATTTTCTAAATCATATTTAAATTTCCCCATCTAAAAAAATCATACTTAAATTTGATAGTAATTTTTAAATAAAGTAATGGTAAAAAATTCAAGGCCCTATGTTGAAATATCACCTCATAATGGTTAATTACATTTTACTTCCTTAGTTTGATCCAAAAACACATTATTTCCCTATAATTTTGAAATATGCATTTAACCCTCTTGTGATTTGGAGTAAAATGTAAAGATTAACTCTGTTAAAAATATTTGTAAAAAGTCTACAATACCATTAATTTTACTTCAAATTTTCTTCTTTATGCGATCACATTCTCATAACCACGTTTTTTACTCGTTTCTTTTAACTAAGAGAAAAGGATTTATGAACCCAAAAGGATTTTCAACTCACACACCCACTACCTCCATGTTGCAAATCATAATCAAAGAAATTTTCTAAATTAAAACCCCACACAAATACTCCTATCCTATGTATGTATAAATATATATTAATTAATATGTATATGTATATATATCATATAAGTACGATTGAAAACAACCATTTTTTCTTCCAGTTGGTAACAGTTTTCTGTCCACCACTTCTTTTTTTCCACATGGACGGAGTCCTGGCTTTTCGCCAATCTAGGCAGAAGACCCATATATATATATATACTAGTGTATGCCCGTACCTAAAGGCACAGTGTAAATAATGTTTTGTTTGAATAATTTTCATTTATCATTCTCTCTTAAGTTAGGAATATTGATAATTAAGTATACCTAAAATTTTGTTTTCCCATGACATACAAAAAATGAATAGATAACATACATTTTAGCAAGAGGATCCCCTCTATTATAAACACAACTTCAAAATAAGAGGAACAACAAAATGGTGTTCTCCCTTTGGAGCACACCATCCTAATACAAAAATGGTATTCTTGATCAAAATCTAAATAACAAGCACCTCCAAATGTCTACCTCTCAAACCAAACCAAATCTATATAAGTTTATACATTATCAATCTGTCTCTAAATAATCTTTAACTTTATACAACGCCAATCATTTTCAAAGTTTGTCAACGATGAAACCAAAATTAGTGTAAATTCTGCCCTCGAGATTGCCACTCTTTCAACACTCATCAATCAAAGAAGTGCACGTTTAGTTTACACAACAATAAATACAAAATCATTAGAGAGATTAGAAAAACTTAAGCTTAAAAAAATGTAGACCCGTAAAAAGGAAGTCAATATTACCATTCGCTTCTAGTCTTCATCCACCTGTAAAATACAGGAAAAAAAAAATGATAATTAAAAGAGACTACCCAATTCAAAACAACACATGCATTGTCACAGTAATGAAAGGTTTTTTTTATAGACCACCCAATTCAAACTAAACATAAACATTGTTGCAAAATAATAATTGGTTACCCAATACAAGCACTACGAACAAACACAACACATTGTCAACGCAGATACAAATTAATGACTGATAAAAACATTAATTTACACAAATCAATCAATATTTTCTTTGGGTTTTATTTTTTTTCAATTCTTTCTTTTTGGAACTTCCTTTAATTGATCACATAAGGTTAGAGGGAAAATTTAAGAAGTGTTCTTAAAAAAGAATTTAATAAAATAAAATTCAGAAAGCAAACTCTTCACTTGGTAATTCAACAACAAACTCTAACTAACTTAATTCCCCCATCATTTACAAATCAATACAGCCTAAAAAAACCCCATTTATTTTGTCCAAAAACCCAAAGCCATTTATTATATCAGTTTAGTCCCATCAGTTTTGTGTCTGTAACCACCCTCCATCACCTTCTTCAATCTTCACCTACACCCATTCAGATTCATTTTGCTTCCAACCTTAAATACATTTTGAATATTTGTTATTGACATGACCATAAGTAAAACTCAGAACTCAAATAAAATAACAACTCCCCCCAGCCTTAATGCAAATTAAGAAACAAACATATAAGATTTATAATGTTCACTAATATTACAAATCAAAATATCAGAGTAAGTAAAAAAAAATTGTAAACATAAAGTTAGGAAAAAGAAAATCAAGAAAATCTGACCACTTTAGAGTTGGGCAACCATACATATCATTACACATGGTTAGAACAAATAATTAATTGAATAGATTCGAAACAGAATTGGTAAATAACCTTGTTGCAATTCAAACACCAATTCAAACACATGTATAATGGCATTGCTGCAGGACTCAATTATGATGCATATACCCACAAACCTAATAATCTCCCAACCCAAATCTTACAAACCCACACTGCTCTAAACACATAAAAGTGACAAACCAACAAATGAGAGAACATGACACACACAATATTCAATGATCAATAAAAACATTCAAAATTACAAACCTTACAAACCCACACTGCTCTCTATTTTTATTTTTTTTTTTGGTTTTTTTTTTTAATATCTGCAAATAGTATATAAACCCATGTTGGAAGTAGAATTACCTGCAAAAGATGAGGCTGTTGTGGGAAGAAGACTGGGAAGATGACGCTGTTGTGGGAAGAACACTGCTTGAAGCATATACCCAGATAGACATCTTCGAACAAACCTATATAACAAAAATGTATATTTTTTGACACACACACACACACACACACACACACACACATACTTATTTGTGTAAATCAACAAAAATCACCTGAGATACGAAACTGAAAACTAAGAAACAATAAGGAAATTATTTACACTTGAATAGAGAGACAGAGCACGATGAATGCACACACAGATGTAAATAGTATTAAAATACACACCGGTTAGTGCTACTGCTGCCAATCAAATTATACCTACATAAGAACAATTTTTATAAATTCAATCATCATAACATAAATCAATCAAACCCAGATGAATGCATGCACATATGTAAACCAAAGCCCCCCACATAAAATTTTAAAAAAAATACCTTCTTTTTTCTTTTTCTTTTTGTCCTTTTCAAGAAATCCCAATGGCCAGAAACTGAAAAACAAACCGAGTGCAAATCAATCAATCAAACCAAATTAAACTCAAAAGTTCCAACAAAACCCATGTTGAGAAGAAGTCATATGAAATTGTGGTTTAGAAGACAGATATAAAACGGGTACTTGGTATGGACGCATTTGATGGAGAAAACGAAAACCGAAAGAAAAAGCGTTACCTTACATTCAAATAAGTAAGTATAAAGACAAATAATAAAGAAATTAATATTGAAATTGCAAAGAAATTGTGAAATTGCATTACGGAAAATACAATTGTGGTGCTTTGGTGTTTCATAAAGCTAAAATTTAGTCAACATTTGGAGTTAGCAGTTTAGATTATTCAGGCAATGGCTTGAAGAAAAAAAAAAAAAAAGGTTTCTAACAATTTGCTATTACAATGGTAGGTAAACCTAAACCCAGAAGAGGTGTTCAAATGTTTTTTTTTTTTTTTTTTTTTGGGCACCTTTTGTGGGTAACAAAACAAAGCAGAAAGAGAAGGAAAAAGAGATTACCTTGGTGAGAATCAGTTCAGTAACTGGTAAAAACAATGAAGTCAACAAAGAAAGAGGAGCGAGCAATTTCAGCCAAATAAAGAAACTGCAATGAGAGGAAACATGTGGTTAGCAAATAGATAAATAAAGCAAAAAAATGAACTTAAGAATTTAAGGAAAGAAGAATTCAAGCACGAGAACAGGACAATGAAGAAACTGCAATGTTAGCAAACAGATAAATAAAGCAAAAAAAGGAACTTGAAGATGAAAAAACTGCAATGCCTTTATAATTAGGCTCTTGCTCTCAACATCATCATACCAAAAGGTTATGGAAAAAACTGCAATGCCTTTAATCGAAAAAAAATTAACTGAAAAAACAAAACCAGAACCAAGAACCACTGCAACACTGTAAAATGATCATTCTATTTAATCAAAACCAGAACCAGCCAAGTGATATTATATTTTGGTAACCACCATTAAGAAATCATTATACTATTTACCCCAATCTATAAAAAATGTAGATTATCATAACAGAAAATGGCATAGGCAAACAACCATTGTCTATTTAATAAAAAACAGAACCAGCCAAGTGATATTATACTTTGGTAACCACCATTAAGAAATCATTATATGCCTTTAATCGAAAAAAATGTAACTAAAAAAAAAAATTACAATAGGAACCATTGCAACACTATAAAATGATCATTCTATTTAATCAAAAATAGAACCAACCAAGTGATATTATATTTTGATAACCACCATTAAGAAATCATTATACTATTTACCCCAATCTATCAAACATCTAGATTATCATAACAGAAAATGGCATAGGCAAACAACCATTGTCTATTTAATCAAAAACAGAACCAGCCAAGTGATATTCTATCTAAGTCATTTTTGGTCTAAAATAACCTGTTTGAATAAGACTGAAACAATTAGCAATCTTATCAGAACAGAAAATGGCATAGGCAAACAACCATTGTCTATTTAATCAAAAACTGAACCAGCCAAGTGATATTTTATTTTGGTAACCACCACTAAGAAATTATTAGTAAGAAATACAAAACCCAACCCAAAAAGCGGATCATTAGATTCATCCTTACCGTATACAATTCACAATCAAAATCAAAATTTCAAGTGAAGGCGTCTATTTGAGAACAGATTCAAAGCATGAGAACTGTGAAAATCGAATTGAAAAATACCTAAAGATGCAAATTCAACCTATCAAACATCTAGATTACCTGAAAAGTACCTGCATTATTAATCACTTCAATAATTAATTAGTAGTAGTGATATGAAGCATTAATAAGGCACTATATCAAGATACAAAGCAACAACAAATTGTATTAGTATTAGGAGTATCAACTAATAAAACCAAACGACACTAACTAATGTACTTGAAAAAAAATAAAAATAAAAATAAAAATAAAAATAAAAATAAAAATAAAAATAAAAGTGAACCAACTAATTGGGGGGGGGGGGGGGGGGGCGAACAACTAACATAAACAATCTGTTTCAGTGGCACCCAAATATTGTTCTTTTCATGGGTGATGTTACTCAGCCCCCAAACTTGTCCATAGTAACAGAATATCTATCTACTATTTTATATTGTTTCTTTTAATTCCCTTAGCATCAATATGGGAATTAGATATTATTGCAGAGGCCGTTTATATAGGGTTTTGCATAAAGCTGGTGCAAGAGAAGTACTGGATAAGAGGCTTGTATTGTTTCTTTTAATTCCCTTAGCATCAATATGGGAAAAAGATATTATTGCAGAGGTATGGCTTATGACATGGTATGCATTTGAATGTTGTTGTAACATACATGCTTACACATGTAACGTATGGTGTTTTTGCTCCCCTATGCACATCTTCCTGTCGTATCAAAATGATGGAGGCATTCACCATTGTTTAAATTTTTTTTTTTCTTTTCATTGTCTTAATTGACAGAATAGCAATTTAATTGTGAATAGTAGTTTATTTTTTTTTTCTTTTCTCATTTTCTGGGCTTAATTATTCTATAGGCAAAGGGAATGAATTATCTAGAGACTTTAAAATGGAAATGGCTCAGTGAACTCGTTTGGCACACAAACACAATAATAAAGGAATAAATAAACTCAATAACCATACCTGATCACTTGTTTCTCTGAAGTATTTGTTTAACCAATTTTACTTGATCACTTGCTTCTCTAAAGTGTTTGAGACAACTATATGAAGGTTAGTGGACAAAGCTATAGTGTTGCATTGGCAGTGCAAAGAGTAGTGAGTTCTACATGGATAACAGAATGCTTTAGACATGAAACAAACATGCATTATGGTCCTAAAATTTGCCATAAACTACAGACTACTATGCATTATGGTTCAAATATATATATATATTTTTTTTTCTTTTCAAAGAGTATGGAGTGAATTCACAGGAAGAAAAAAAATTCCGAAATGAAGACATGCACTACAACAAAAAAGGTCTATGGTGACGAAAATGCGTGACGAAAAAATATTTCATCTCCAAATATGCATGTTTTAGTGATGAAAATAAGATTTCGCCTCCAATTGTATTATTTTTAGAGACTAAAACCAAATTTCGTCACCAAATGCTTAAAATCAAATAAAACAATAGGTGGCGAAAATTTTATTCGTCTCTAAATTTTATTTTTCGTCACAAAACAATTTCCCGCCCTTGAAAAATTTGGTGGAAGATTTGGCGCCATTTTGGAGACGAAATTTGTCGTCACCATTGTAAAAAATTTTAGAGAGGAAATAATTTCGTCTCCAAATGTATTATTTTTAGAGAGGAAAACCAAATTTCGTCACCAAATGCTTAAAATCAATAAAAAAATACAAGAAATTTAGGCTATTGTGACATAATTTAGTGACAAAATTTTTTTTGTCGTAAAATTTAACCGAAAGATGACGAAATATTAATTTTGTCGTTTGTTTTAATTTTTCTCAAAAGTATAGGAGACGAAAACAAAATTTCGTGTGCAAAAATGAGGCGCCAATTTCATTTGCATTTGCGCAAATTATTTTAGCTCATTGGAGACGAATATTTTTGTCACAAAATATAATTTTTTTTGTGACGAACGTAATTCATCGCCAATAAATTCCATACCTATTAAACGATGTCGTTGAATATTTCCATTTATTAGGCGACAAATATATTTTTGTCTGGGAAGGATAAGTTATGGGAGACGAAAATATTTCGTCACCAATAAACACTCCATCATGCAGACAATGTCATTTCATCTTTCTATTAAATAGGCGACAAATATATTTTTGTTTTAGAAGAATAATTTGTGGGAGACGAAAATATTTCGTCACTAATAAATTCTAATTGATTGCGTGACGAATATATTTTTCGTCTCATAAGGTTAAGTCGTGGAAGACAAAAATATTTCATCACCAATAATAAATTCTTTGTTCTGGTATTGAAGGATACAAAAATATTTTATCACTAATCATTTATGTTTATTAAAATGCCATGAAACTGTGACCCCAAGAGATACACTCTGACACTTATCACTCATTTTCATGTACACGGACCTTGAAGTCATGACCCAAGAAAACACTTTCTACAAACCCTCATTTCTCTCTCGCACTTGAGTCTACTCCTCTCTCACAAGTATTGAAGTCGTGACTCAAGAAGACACTCTGTAAACCATTTTTTCTATTTCGCGCTAAAGCCCCTCTCTTATGTCTCACACTTAAGCCCTTCGTGCATGCTCGCATTGAAGCTATTATCCAAGAAGGTACCCTATGCAAACCCACTATTCTTTCTCACAGTGAAGGCCCCTCTTGCACGCAAGCACTTTTTCTCATTGTCGGAACCAACTCTATCCTTTCCGTCTAGAACACTCATTTCAGAAAAATCGAAGGTCAAAACCTCTCTCCACAAAAAAAGAAAAAGAAAAAGATAATTAATGTAACTATTTTTTTTGTGAGAAAAAATACAGAGAAACAAATAATAAAAAATTTGTAATTTTCAAAATTAATAGAAAACATTACCTTGTTTAGTATGGAGTTTTCAATAATTAATTTTTAAAATTTGGTGATAAAATTTATTTTCGTTTTAGAACATAACCAAACTTGACCAAATATTACTTTTGTTGTTTCTTTTAATTGTTCTCAAAACTATAGGAGATGAAAAAATAAATTCGTCAGAAAAAAAGAGGCGCCAATTTTTTTTCTTGTTGGCGCCAATTATTTTAGCTCATTGGAGACGAACATTTTTTTCACAAAATTTAAAGTTTTTTGCGACAAAAGGAATTCGTCACCAATAAATTTCAAACTTATTAGACGGTGTCGTTTCATTTTCTTATTTATTTGGTGACAAATATATTTTTTGTCTGGGAAGGATAGGTTATGGGAGATGAAAATATTTCGTCACCAATAAACCCTTCATGCTGGTTTTATCTTTCTGTTAATTAGGCGACAAATATATTTTTGTCTCGGAAGGATATGTTTTGGGAGACGAAAATATTTCATCACTAATAAATTTTCCATGTGTCGTGTTGCATTTTGATTGATTGTGCGACGAATATATTTTCATCTCATAACGTTAAGTTGAAGGAGACGAAAATATTTCATCACCAATAAATTCTCCATCCCCACACAACGTTATTTTTGTATTTTTGTTGATTAGGCAACGAACATATGAGTTTGAAATGAAAATATTTTGTCACTAATTATTTCTCTTTATTAAAATGCCGTCAGAAACTAAGAGACACTCTTCCTTAATCACTTTCTTTCACACACACACACAAATACTAAAGTCGTGACCCGAAAAGACACCCTCTACAAATCCTCATTTCTCTCGCACACTTGAGTCTTCTCTCTTACAAGTACTGAAGCTGTGACTTGAGAAAACAATCTCTATAAACCATCTCTTCTATTTTGCACTGAAGTTCTGAAGTTCCTCTATTCTCTCTCACATTTAAGCCATTTGTGCATGCAAACATTATTATCCAAGAAGACATTTTGTGCAAAGCTACTATTCTTTCTCACAATAAACCCCTCTCCACAAAAAGAAAATAATAATAATAATAATAATTAAACAAGGAAACAAAATACAAGAAATCTAGGCTATTAATGTGACAAAATTTGGTGACGAAATTTTTTTTGTCTTAAAATTTAACCCAAAGATGACAAAATATTAATTTTGTCGTTTGTTTTAATTTTTCTCAAACGTATAAGAGACGAAAAAAAATTTCGTCTGCAAAATTCAGGCGCCAATTTCATTTGCATTGGCGCGAATTATTTTAGCTCATTGGAGACGAACATTTTTGTCACAAAATATATATATTTTTTGCTGACGAACGTAATTTGTCACCAATAAATTCCCTACCTATTAAACAATGTCGTTGCATATATCCATTTATTAGGCGACAAATATATTTTTGTCTGGGAATGATAAGTTATGGAAAACAAAAATATTTCATCACCAATAAACACTCCATCATGCAAACGATGCCGTTTCATCTTTCTATTAAATGGGCGACAAATATATTTTTATCTTTGAAGAATAAGTTGTGGGAGATGAAAATATTTCGTCACTAATAAATTCTGATTGATTGCGCGATGAATATATTTTTCGTCTCATAAGGTTATGTTGTGAAAGACAAAAATATTTCGTCACCAATAATAAATTCTCTGTTCTTGTATTTAAGGAGACAAAAATATTTTATCACTAATTATTTCTCTTTATTAAAATGCTATGGTTTTGTGTTTCGGAGCACTGAAACCGTTACCCCAAGAGACACACTCTGACCCTTATCACTCATTTTCATGTGCACGGACACTCAAGTCATGACCCAAGAAGACATTTCCTACAAACCCTCATTTCTCTCTCGCACTTGAGCCTACTCCTCTCTCACAAGTATTGAAGTCGTGAAGCAAGAAGACACTCTGTAAACCATTTCTTTTATTTTCGCACTAAAGCCCCTCTCATATGTCTCACACTTAAGCCCTTCATGCATGTCAATATTAAAAGCTATTATCCAAGAAGGCACCCTATGCAAAACCGACTATTCTTTCTCATAGTGAAGGTGCCCCTTGCATAAGCACTTTTTCTCATTGTGTAAACCAATTCTACCATTTCCATCTAGAACACACATTTTAGAAAAATCGCAAGTCAAAACCCCTTTCCACAAAAAAAAAAAAAAAAAAAAAAAAAAAAAAAGAGATAATTAATGTAGCTATTTTTTTTTTTTTTTGCGAGAAAAAAAAAAACAGAGGAAAAATTAATAATAATTTTTTAATTTTCAAAATTAATAAAAAAACATTACCTTGTTTAGTATGGAGTGTTCAATAATTAATTTTTGATTTTTAATCTATATTTTTTAGTGAACATTTTTTAATATTATAATTTTTTTTCTTTTTTCTTTTTTTAACTTTTTAAATCCCTTTAATTTAGATGAGGGCAAATTGCAGCAGTTGTCCCGATACTTTGGTCCTTATGTCATATAAACGTTATGTGCCATATTTATATCTATCTATCTATATATTATAGAGAAATGCTAAGGAAAATGAGGTTTTTAATTTACAAACCTTATGGGAGCTCTAATATCCCAATCTTAATTTAAAAAATTTTTGATTTAAAAAAAAAAAAAAAAGAACTCAGCATTTATTGACTTCTCCCAACTCACTTTTTGACTTTTCTCATACCTACTCCTACACCCTTTTCAACTTCTCGCATATACTATGGCTGGTGATGGGATTATTAAATTATTTTTATAAAAAAAAATTAAAAAATAATTAGTATATTAAAAAAAATATCTAAAACAAATATAAATTCTTATTAAATATATATATATATATCTATACTATATATTAAGTAAAATGGGTTTTTTAACCCCAAGGCCTGTGGGAGCTTCAATATCCCAATTTGAATTTTCTAAATTTTTTATTTTAAAAAAAAAATCAACATTTATTAATTTGGTCAAAATCCCTTCATCAGCATTTATTAACTTTTTTCAATCCACATGTCTTTCCACATGCTTGCATTTATTGATTTGGTTAAAATCCCCTATCAGTATTTAAAATCCCCTCATATAAATAATTATAGATACAATCTGTGTATAGTTACTGCAATACATTTTTCAACTTCTCTCATGCACTATGATTAGTGATAAGATTGTTAAATTATTTTTATAAAAAATCTTAAAAAACATAATTTATATATTAAAAAAAATCTAAAACAAATATAAATATCTATAATTATCCCGTGCATAGCACGGGTGATAGGCTAGTATTATATAAGTAAAATGAGGTTTCTAACCACAAGTCTTGTGGGAGTTTCAATATCTCAAACTAAAATTTCTAATTTTTTGATTTTAAATAATTAAAAAAATCCTTTATAGCTTTCATTCAAGCAAAATTACATCATTTTCAACTTTTCCCATACACTATGGTTATTAATGGGATTGTTAAATTATTTTTATCAACAAATCTTAATTTTCTAAATGTTTGATTTAAAAAAAAAAAAAAGCCTCAGCATTTATTGACTTCTCCCAATCCACAAGCTTTTTTGACTTCTCTCATACCTACTCCTACACCCTTTTCAACTTCTCCTATACGTTATTGTTATTGATGGGATTGTTAAATTATTTTTATAAAAAATTTTAAAAAATAATTTCTATATTAAAAAAATATCTAAAACAAATATAAATTCTTATTAAATCTATATATATATTATCAGTAAAATGGGGTTTGTAACCACAAGTCTTGTGGGAGTTTCAATATTTCAAACTAAAATTTCTAATTTTTTTATTTTAAATAATTAAAATAATCCTCTATAGCTTTCATTCAAGCAAAATAAATAAATAATAATATTAATTAATTAATTAATTAATATCTCTTAATTTATGACTTTCAAATGGAAAGTTTATCAAATATATAAAATAAAAAATAGAAAGTACACTAATCTATTTCAAAATTCAAATTTGAGGGGCACTAATTATAAGGACTTGAACAATAATATTTTTTAATATAATTTTTTTTTTTAAAAAGAACAAAACATAAATTTTTTAGTATTTACCAAACATGGTGGATTTTATTAGATTTTTTTTTATTTATGTCAATTGTCAATTAAAGAAATTAAAATAAAGAATAAAGGTATATTTGGCTCAAATTGTTAAAAAGTTACTTTTGTTAAAATAAATTAGAAGGAAACCTTAATTTTTCTTTTTTATTAAAAGTGATAGTTCGTTAAACTTTTTTATTTAAAAAAAAAAAAAAAAAGAGAAGAGGGTTATAGGTGATAATTTATCATTCATCTAAAATTATTTTCAGATTAAATAAAAACACCATATTAAATTTCCTTCTTACCCTTTTTTTATTCAAATACTTTTATTTTGTAAGAAATTTTTTTTATTCTATTTAATATTTTATTGTAATTTTAAATTAAAAAGAATTTCTAAAAAATCATATTTAAATTATGTATGCCATTATAAAAAGTAATTTTTTTTAACATCAACTTAGCGGTAGTTTGGGAAGTGCCAAATAAGCATACTTTTTTACTTTTTACGAAAATATGTATAGAAAAGTAGAGATGTAATGTGACCCAAAAAGATAATTAAGTATATATTTTTTTACTTTTTATGAAATGCTGTGCAGAAAAGTAGAGACGTGATGTGACCAAAAAAAAAAAAAAAGTGAGCTAGTATGGCACTTCCCAAACAATCCTTTATTCGATGATCCCTTTCTAAAAGGCATATTTTTTTAAATATTTTCAATAACAATTCTATTGGAAATCTTAAGTATATTGCTTTTTCTTTTATTCATTAATATTAAATTTTTAATTAATCTTATTTATTATTTTAAAAAATAAATTAGCAAATAGTTCATATATTTATATATATAATTTTGGTTTGGTTGCTCAAGTTATTTGGTGGTTCTGCCCAAATCCACTCAAATTTAATTTGAATTTTTGAATTTCTGCATAGGTTCTTAGTTAATTACAAACTATATTGTTCAATCTTTAAAAAATTTTAAGCTCGACTCAAGTTGCTTGGGTTGAGCTCACCTAAGTTTGCAATTCTAACAAGGGGGTTTAAAGTTACATGAATAAGTTTGTGATAAATTAAAAAATAATAAATAAATTGTGATAAAATTGTGAGACTTAAATTTTAAATTTCAATCTTTTTTATTTTCATAATTTGCATAAAAAATTTAACTGTGATAAAATTTTGCATCCTTTATTAAATTATAAAATAAAAATTATGTCCTTCTAAACTATAAGGACTTGAACAATAATATTTTTTAATATATATTTTTTGTTAACAAAAACCAAACATGGTGGATTTTGTTAAAAAAAAAATTTTATTTCAATTGTCAATTAAAGAAATTAAAATAAAGAATAAGAATATCTTTGGCTCAAATTGTTAAAAAGTTAGTTTTGCTAAAATAAATTAGAAAGAAACGTTGATTTTTTTAGTTTGTTAAACTTTTTTATTTAAAAAAAAAGGATTATAGGTGATTATTTATTGTTCATCTAGAATTATTTTTAGATTAAATGAAAATGCCATATTTTAATTTTAAATTTCTTACCTTTTTTTATTCAAATACTTTTATTTTGGAAATGAAAATACTATAAATGAAAATACCATATTTAATTAACTTTTAATTTTTAATCTATATTTTTTTAGTGAACATTTTTTAATATTATAATTTTTTTTCTTTTTTTTTAGTTTTTAAATTTCTTTAATTTAGATGATGGAAAATTGCAACAGTTGTCTCGATACTTTGGTCCTTGTATCATATAAATGGTATGTGCCATACATATATCTATCTACCTATCTATATCTATATCTATCTATCTATTTATACTATATATTAAGCAAAAGGGGGTTTTAGCCCCAAGGCCTGTGGGAGCTTCAGTATGCCAATCCTAATTTTCTAATTTTTTATTTAAAAAAAAAAATTAATCTCAGCATTTATTAACTTCTCTTAACCCACAAGACTTTTTGACTTCTCTCATAATTACTGCAGTACCTTTTCCAAAACAAAATAATTTGTATATTAAAAAAAAATTAAAACAAATATAAATATCTTTATCTATGTCTATCTATAACCCACAAGACTTTTTGACTTCTCTGATAATTATTGCAGTACCTTTTCCAAAACAAATAATTTGTATATTAAAAAAAAATTAAAACAAATATAAATATCTATATCTATATCTATCTATTTATTTATATCTGTCTCTAACCCACAAGTTTTGTGGGAGCTCCAATATCCCTATCTAAATTTTCTGATTTTTTGATTTTTTTAAAAAATAAAACCTTAGTATTTATTAACTTCTTCCAACCCCCAAGCCTTACCTTTATAATAACACATTAATGCATTAAGAACAAGCATAAAAAAATTCCTTGAAAAGTCCAACACATATGAATTCTTTGAAAAGCCCCAACACATATGATTATTATCCCTCATAATAATACTTTAATGCATTAACAACAAGCATAAAAAAAATTCCTTAAAAAGTTCAACACATATGATTATTATCAAAATATTAAACTTTAATATAATATAAAAAAAGAAGATATTTAATTCCTTAGAAAGTCCAACACATATGATTATTATCAAAATATTAAACTTTAATATAATATAAAAAAAGAAGACATTTAATTCCTTGGAAAGTCTAACACATATGATTATTATCAAAATATTAAACTTTAATATAAGATAAAAATGAAAAAAAAAAAAAAAGAGAAGACATTTAAAAAAAAAAAAAAAGACATTTAAAAATCACAATTCGCATATATAGATAATTGTAAATACAACCCGTGCATAGCACGGGTGATATGCTAGTCTATCTATATAAGGAAAAGAGGGTTTGTAACTCACAAGCCTTGTGAGAGCTCAAATACTTCAATCCTAATTTCCTAATTTTTTGATTTAAAAAAAAAACTCAACACTTATTAACTTCTCTCAAGTCTTTTTGACTTCTCCCATACACACCATTTTCAACTTCTCTCATACCTATTTAATTATGTTGAAAATAATAATTATCCCCCTTTTTCAACTTCTCCCATACCTATTTAATTATTTTGAAAATAATAATTATCCCTTAATTTATGGATTTCAAATGGAAAGATAACAAAAATATTTCATAATCTCTTCATTGTAATTTCTCTCATTATTTCCAAAAGAAAATATTAAAACTTGCTTTCCTTTTCTCTCCCTCAAAAAATCAGATAATATTTATTCAGTTAAAATCTTTCTTTTGTCTCTCAATATCCAATTTTAAATTTTAAAAATCTTTAAAGTCTATCTTACTTAATGGGACAAATTAATCAAATTTTAAGTTTTAAAGAATGATCTGATTAGTCATTCCAACTCCTAGACTTCGTTGGCACTGGTGGAGGAGTTGACGGATTAGGCGGGGCGAGGTCTAAGTTGTTGGGGATTAATATCCTACCACTCCATAAAATTATTTATTTTTTAATTTTTTTTCCCTATGTGATTCTCTTTCTCTATTGTTGGTTTGGTTTTGGTTTCGATTTTAGTGAGAAAAGAATAATTTAGTAGCCATATAGTTAATTTTAGTGACTAAAATTGTTTTGTAGCCAAATGAAAAGAAAAAAAAAATTATTTTTTACTTTTGGCGACCAAAAGTTTGGTCGCCGAAAGTGTATTTTCAGCAACAAAAAGATATTTTAGTCGCCAAAAAACTAAGGTTGCGTTTGGTAAAGTTTTGTAAATATGATTTGAGAGTATGAATTGTATTTTGAGTTTGTGAGTTGTGAAATTATGATTTGAGTGTAGAAAACTTGTTTGGTTATGGTTTTTGAATAAAGTGTTGAATTAAGTTTTGAATTGTATGTGGAATTGAGTTTTGAAAGTTTGATGTAATATGTGAAATAAGAAAATGTCACGCCCCACTTTTTATTACTCGAAGCCATTACCAAATTCATTAACTCAATTCAATTTTAGAGGTAACATGTGGAAATAGACTCATACATTCAATCTGTATAAGGGATTAACAATACTCTCATTCGTGCACAAAGTAAATATGACATGAACATTCTTTAATAAATCGCCATTGGGCTTACATCACTTAAGGTAAAAGAAGAAGGGTATGACCCTTTCACAACAATAGCGTTCCGCCAACACAACAGAGGCCCCGTGGCCAATAAATAAGTAGATCCAAATCTTGCAGCTCAACCTGCTTAACACCTGAAAAAGATTCAACAACGTGGGATGAACATATAGTCCAGTAGGGAACTCAACATGATCCTTAACAATAACAACTTACAGATAGCTATGATCATGAACCCTCATTCTCATACTAGAATAGTAATGTGACAGTTTACACAAAATATATATATATGTATAAACTTTTCTCGAAAACAACCATTTCATTCAACGTTACAACTAGTTTCCCTTCCCGTTTTCCTTTCATTAATTCCCGTTC
Source organism: Camellia granthamiana (assembly GCA_036172215.1). Classification (NCBI taxonomy): domain Eukaryota; kingdom Viridiplantae; phylum Streptophyta; class Magnoliopsida; order Ericales; family Theaceae; genus Camellia; species Camellia granthamiana. The sequence goes on along the minus strand of CM069903.1, from coordinate 158,153,704 downwards.
CCAATCTTTCATGACATTAACAATCACTTAGGAAATAACCTCACTAAGCTCGATACTCCCTTTCCTTCCCATACGTACACAGATGTACCCTTTTCAAACATGTTTATCTTTAAAACATTCATTCTCCTTTACACTTTCCAAAAGACAAATATGACATTTTGGTTTGTTTCCACTACTATCATAACTATACATGTATAACTTGTAAAAATGTAAATTTACAACCCTCCAACATGTATACAATCAATCAATGGAGTAACTCAGTACTCCAAACGGTAACCAATCAAGCTCATGACATTTCCAGTTACAACGAAGCAATAACATTACACTTTACTCCACCTGCCATATACTGAGTAGGCCAAGGATATACTGAAACAACTACAACCAACTTCACTCTACTAGCCAGATGCATAGTAAGTCAAAGATATACTGAAACAACTACAACCAACTTCACTCTACTAGCCATATGCATAGTAAGTCAAACTGCCAGTTTACCAGGCGCTCGCTGGAAGGGTATGACACCTCTTATTCTTAGCGCATACAGTTCTCCAGGCGCTAGCTGGAAGGTAACGGTACCTTTGATTATCAGCGCGACATATAACGTCATCCACAATCATGCACACAAGGCATATCCCGGCATATAACGCCGTCAACAATCATGCACACAAGGCATATCCAACATGCGTATCACATACACATAACTAACAAGAATTCAACAATCCAATTCTCAAACTTATTTCGAAAATACTTTCTTCCTTTTCACAAAAACAATTTCATTTTCCTTTTTTTTGGTTACCACAAAACCAACCCCACTACCCTTGTTCTCAACCAACCAATTTCACACCATGGTTAATCCTTTAAACATTAAACACCATTACCCAACTCATTTTGATAAAAGAGATTTACACACAATAGTCAACAAATCCCCATTTTGATTTACCCAACCTAAATATAATTTAGGGCTTTTCTCTCATTCAACTACAACATGCTAATTTACACATTAATTAACCAAAACAATAATTAATGAAGCCAAATCCATTCTCAACTCAACCAACTCTAGGTTTACTCATGATTTTCCAACAATTCCAACATGATACCATTTTCATGCAATACAAAAATTACCACATGTCTATCTATAGAAGAAGTATTGTAAAAGAACAAGGAGAATCCCTACCTCAAAAGGAAAACTCAAACGCAGAAGATGACCCGAAATCAAAGTGCTCCAAACGCCACATTATTCGGATCAAAATGACGCCCTCGACGATCAACACCCTTTTTGTGAAGACCTAAGGTGAGCAAAACACCCTAGCTAGATCAATCCTAAGAGAGAAGTTAGGTTTTAGAGTGAGGTGCTCTCCAATGGAGGTTTTGATAAAATAAGAGAGAGAAAGGAAATCAAAAAGTGGACCAAAAAGGTGAATCTCGGTGTACTAAACCAGACTCTCCGCTCGAGCGCACAAAACCCCGCTCGAGCGCCACTCACAGACTCCCGCTCGAGCGCACAAACCCCCGCTCGAGCGGCCGATACAACCATCCAGAAGTTCAACAGGACAGGTCTCCGCTCGAGCGTCCCACTCCTCCGCTCGAGCGTAACACACGAACACCCGCTCGAGCGTCCCAAAGCCCGCTCGAGCGTACAGCACTGCAGAAGAGAAAATACTGGGAGACGGATTTTCCCGCTCGAGCGCAAAAACCCCCGCTCGAGCGGAGAGGCCAAAACTGGGCAGAAATTCTTAGTTAGTTCTAAAACACAACCAACTTGTTTCCAACAAGCCCAACACAACCCAAAACTCCAAAACAAAGAGTAAGGGATAGAAGAGAGTATTAAGACAATAATAAATCTACGGAACCGAGTCCGAATTACAGTTTAATAACAACAGGAAATACCGGGATCACTATAGAAAATTTGTTTGGTGATGAGTTTTGAAAATAGTTTTCAAAGCTTAATTTAACCTATAATTGATAATCAAACACACAACTCATAACTCGATATCCGTATTTTTTATCAACAATTATAACCGAACTATTTTTAAAATACTCAAATAAAAAACTGATTTTTTTTTCAATTAATTGTTTTTAAGTAATTTTTTTGAATAACTTCTATGTCAATTAAATTTTTTGTCAAATTATTTTTTAGGTTTGTATAAACATTAAAAATATTAAAAATATTTTAAAATTATTTAGAAAATTAAAATATTAAAAATATTTAGAAAATTAAAATATTAAAAATATTCCAAAAAATAAAATATTAAAAATATTCCAAAAATCAAAATATTTACAATTAAAATATCAAAGTATTAAAATATTTTTATGAGAATTAAAATATTAAAAATATTTCTATAAAATAAAATAAGATATTTAAAATAAAAATTGAGTTGTTTTTGAGTTTTGAAAAGAGTTTTGAGTTGTTTGTCTGGTTATGAGTTTTGAAAAGTAATGATTATAATTTGAAATGAGTTTTGAGAAATGGGTATAGAATTATGATTTGAAAGTTACAACCAAATACCACACTCAAATCAGTGGTGGAACTATGTTTTGAAATCTAAACCAAACAGAGCTTAAAAAGTAGTGAAATTATGTTTTGAAATCTAAACCAAACAGAGCCTAAAATATTTGGAGGAAAATTTCAAATTTTGGAGGGATTAAAAATATAATTAGCCACTAAAATATTTAGTGTCCAATTGTTATTAATTATTCTACTGCTCTCCCAGTCCTCTCCCATGTCACTCTCTCATCATCCCTCCTCTCTCTCTCTCTCTCTCTCTCTCTCTCTCTCTCTCTCTCTCTCTCTCTCTCTCAGTCCTGTCTCTCATCATCCCTCTTCTCTCTCTCTTTCTCTCAAGCGACCCTCCTACCGGCCACTGTCCAACACTGTCGCACACGAGCACCCACCTCCTCACCGGCGACGGTACAACCCACTTCCCCACCGGCGACGGTACCACCCATCTCCCCACCAGCGACAGAGAATAGTAGCTACTTTGATTTGTCTCTCCTCCAGCGCACACCAGGTATTTCTGGCCTCTCTCTCTCTCTCTATATATATATATATCTTCACCCAATTTCTAGGGTTATATATTTGCTTTTTTGTTTCTTTAATTCAATCCTGATAGAGTGGTCGTGTATGTGATGTTGATTCATAAAATTTCGAATAATTTGATCAATTTGCAATTTAATTTGATGTTTTGATTGTGTTCTGAATGTGAAATGATATTCAGAGTTCTGGTTTATTGGTTAATTGAACTTTAATTGATATGATTTGGAGGGTTTAGGGGCAAAATTAGGTTATTGATATATCAACTCTGAATTCAAATTGAAAGTTAATTTGTGAATTTGACTGACTGTTTAGGGGGCAAAATTAGGTTATTGATATATCAACTCTGAATTCAAATTGAAAGTCAATGAGTGAAAGGATATATAACTTCATCTAATAGTTTACAAAATTCTCTTTATAGAACTCTCTCACCATAAGTTTTCCCATTATCAACTTTTTCTATACCTACTTTCTGTCTATGTTTTATTTTCTTAGTTTGGTTTTATCATTGTAAGATCAAATGAAATTTTCAATAATTGCAACCTTAGTTAGCAGTGAACTGCCAAAGCTGTCATTTAACTTGAAATATACCAGTAGAGAAGGGATTGGGTCTAGTGTTCAATTTTTACTATTTAGTATTTACTACTAACAAAAAGAAAAGAAGGCTATAGTGGATTAATTGATAGAGCATCAAGAAGAATTTTCATCTGCCTTACTCGCTGTTGTTTTTTATTTTTATTTTATATCAATTACATATTATCATTTCATCAAAAACTAGTTGTCAAAAGAGTATGAGACAAATAATGATATAGGAAATGATATAGATGATCTTATGCCAGCAAGTAAAAAAATGCATAATGAAGTAATTCAAAAATAAATGTATGAATTAGATTCCTTCTAGTTGTAGTTCACATTGCATTAGATATAAATTTACACCATCACTTCATTTTAAGGGTTTTTTTTATTATTATTTGATTTGATTTGTAGGTTTTCTTAGGGCTAGTTGATCACGAGAAGGAATCAATTTAGTCTAGAGCAGGGAACACACCAATATAAGGTCATGTGAGATTAAAAATATTTTAACTGATTATATACTAGGGTCTGGCTCATAGGTAGGGTACCAGGTTTGATTTGTAATCAGGCAGCAGGTTCTTTTATTTTTTATTTTTTTGCCAAAATTTTCATCTAGTTCTTCTTCTTCTTCTTCTTTTGACTTGGTTCTGAAACTCTATTGATTTATCCTATACATGTTCACTTCTTTGTTCATTATAAACAGATGACTGGATTAGAAATACTTTCAATGTTTTTCCAAGTGTTTTCCAAAAACAGTTTATTGACTGTCTCTACCATATGTTTCTTGATAAGTTCCATATGCTTGTACATGCATTATCTCCTACACTAGTCTAGTCTCCATCCGACTTCAACTCACTTGAAAACAGGATTCCTCTAAAGCTCAAACCATGGACCCACTTTGTCCAGATGATGAAACTGACTCAGAATTCCAACAGTTCATTGATGATCAGATTGATACAATTCCACAGGATTTCGAAGAAAACTCAAAAATGGAACACTGCCGAATATGGCAGATTCCAGTGACCCAGTTTTCGCACACAATGAAGATAGTTCTACGCTTCCACAGGTCATCCAACACCAGTTGGCTACACTTCAAGAGAATTTTGATGAATTTGAAAAGACAATGCTGCATCCGTATGAAATGGATCCTATGGATTCGCAGAACTTGAGTGAATGGAACTTTGCAAGGGCTAATCAAGACAAATATATGATAATCCAGGATGGGACACAGAAAGAATGGCAATTTCTCATGGAAGGTACTCACAATTTCACTGAAAATATGAATGTGATAAGTTACATGAGTCATAGCAGCAGTGGTGGTGGTTGCATCAGTGGAGGAAGTGAGGTAGCGGGTCCATTTGTAAAATGTGCAAACGGGATTAGTTATGGAGGTAGTGGTGGAGCGGTGAGATCTTTTATGAAATATGGATTCTTAGTTCAATATGGCAATGGAATGAATGTTTGGCGATGGATGAGAGGGAGTGCTACAACTACAAGGGCCAGAGCTGAGCCCAAGGCTCTAAGGAAGAAGAAGAAGAGGAAGTGCAGAGGGCAATTTGAGACGGAAACAGCAGCCACTGCCAGACATGAGCATCAAAAGATTAAAAATAGAGCAGCAGCTGCTCAGTCATTTCAACAGAAATAGGTGATTTCTCAGTAGCTGAAATACTAATAAATTATAACAGAAACACTAATACACACAAATTGCTTGAAGAGAGTGAAAAATAAACTTTTTTTTTGTTTTGTTTTGTTTTGTTTTGCATTAGGCTTATGAAGTCCAGCTACACACACACATTCAGAAACTTCGCAAGGAGGATGAATTTCACAAAAAATTGCTTACGGTATGTTTGCCCACCCCTGTTTTTCAATTCACTTTCCTGGAAAGCATTTTCCGGGGTTGTTTCCTCAGCACCCATGTAAACCTTAATCAATCTACACAACCACAAGTAATTTCCGGTGGCAATCATGACAAAGAAAACATTCTGAAAATGAAAATTAATTATTTATGTTTCAAGAGAAGTGTAAACTATGATCCTTTCATATTAGACATGAGAGTTTAACTATGTGTTTATATTCATGAATAGATAAAAGAAAACTATTTTAAAAAGCCCATAGAAGCATAAAGTTGTCTTACTAGTCTAACTCAAGCCATATGGCAAGGTGAGACATTATGGTTCATTCACAATTCCATAAGTTTCACTGTAGTCTGTAGCATATGAACTAAGCCCTCTCTAAAATAACTTCTCAGGATTACAACGTACTGGTTTTAAATGCAAATTCTACTAGACATTCTCACATTCCCAAGTTGAGCATTTCACCCACCCACATACACTGCATTCTGTGAATGTTCAACAATGTCACCAGTTTATAATGAAACCATCCAATGTAGAAAATATTTACAATATAACTCCAGTAATATATCCAGGTCGCAAAGTACTAGTAACACAAAGAATATGTATTGCTTCCCCTTTGTGCTCATACATTTAGCCTCTTGACATCAGTTCCTGAAGACGCATAATAGCAAAAATCATGAGAAATTAAGGAAGGAAAAACAAATACGAATTGAGGAAAATGACGATGATTATCGACCGTCAGAGGCTGAAGATGGCAGTGACATTGAATCCTATCATTCGTTTGAGCATGAGGTACTATACATTTATGCATTGTGAAATATATTTTGTCTTGTTACTTTCAATTCATACACACATAGATATGTATATCTTTGTACATATATTCATATTTTATTATGTTATTCAGCTGTTAGAGATACCATCGAGAGCCCGGGGAGGAGTATGCAAGAAACCACCCACCGAAGGATGTTGATCCTACCAAGTGGATAGATCTTATTGATAAAAAGTGGAACACTAAAGAATTTCTAGTAACATTTTCATCTTTTTTATTATATCAGCGAAGAAAAAATTTGATTAGAATAGGGAGAGATTCCAAAAAAACTAGAAAGAACACAATCAATTTGCTGTGAAATTCCATGTGTTCTTTTTTCCTTATCCTCTAAGCATGTAAGTGAAACATAATAAAAACCAAATAAGTGGCAAAATGAGAAAGGAAAACTATTAAACATGGATTGGAAGGCTCACATAATAGGAGATTAATTTATGGTTCCTTAAAATGCATCTTTCACATCATAGAATAAAGAACTAAGATTTCAGTTTCTATGATTGTATTTTCTGTTTGTTCTTGAGTTTGGTCTGAAGTTTCATGATAATGGTAAGCAACTAGCTGAGTAACTAATACAGGGTATTAAGATAGAACTTTAGATTTGATATAGTTGTGGAAGAAAGAAAGGGATATGAGTTTGGTATCAGTAATTGTTCCATATCTTGTGAAATGTAAATGGATTTTTTCACAATCTATCTTGCCCATGCTTATATGCCCCCTATTTGTGAACGGTGTAAATTACTCGTTTTTCTTTTTTCACCCAGAAAAACCATCTTATGATGAAATCTCAACAAGTCCTCTAATCTATTTTTCAAAGAATTGAATGAAACTAGTGAATAATTTGAAACATCTTTTAAGTTGAAATGATATATAGGAAAAGGATAGATATGAACAATGCAATTCTCTATTATCAAGCATTAAATTTGTTTTACTAGTGATACATTTCATTGTTATATTGGTTCATTCTTCCTTACAGGAACAATCAAAAGCCAACATATTTGTCTTACTAATGATACATTTCATTATTATATTGGTCATTATTTCTTATAGGAGCAATCAAAGGGTAACATCGCGAACAGAGAAAGGATGTATACAAAACACAGGTGTGGTTCTAGGTCAATCCCTGTTAGAGTAGAAAAACTGGTATGTATCCTTGCACTTTAAGAATTAAATGGACCAATATATGTTATATGAACTTACGGCACATTAATGGGATGCACCATTTGTGAATTAGCCTTAAAATTAATTTTTTGTTCTCATAACCTCGAAAAAAAAGTCTGTTAGAGGGGTAAATTGTATAATTGATCTAATTGTAAATTGATGAGTTACTAATGTTTTTAATCTTTTGTATAATTAATTAATTACTAAAGCTTTTAATTTATTTTTTTGCAGATTGGATTGGGGTGGCATTTTTTACGTGCAACAATGATGTAATTTGCTTGAATGTTCATTTTTGTTTGATAAGGATACACATACTTTGTGGAGTTGCACTAGTTATTGTTGGATTTTTGGTAGAATTGAACAAGTTATAACTTTTGGATATTTTGTGGATATTTCACTATTTTATTGTATTAGGATGAAATTATTTGTGATGATGAATGGATATTTTCATTTTGTTAATTTGTAAATGTGTTGATAACAGGTTAGGTTAAGTTGTGATGGAATTGTTATATTCAACAGGTTTCAACATGAACAGGGTTATATTTGTTGAACTAAAATTTAGATTTTGATAAAAATATGTATATAATATGGAAAAAAATATTATGAAATTATCGACAAAATTTTCCATCCCTAAAGAAGGTTCTTTTGTCTCTTATTTGGCTTAGGTGGATGATTAATTTTGTCATGAATTCTTTATTTCGTCACTAAATGCATTTGTCATGACAAAAAAGTCACATTTTGTCACTATTACCCTCAATGTGTGACGAATTTTTTTTGACATTATTTTATCATTTTTAATGATGAATTTGTTTTTGTCTCTATTGGTAGCTTCTTTGACAAAAAAATTTCGTCTTCGTTTATATTAAACGTGACAAAATTATTTTGTTTCCATTTCTTATATTTATGACAAAATAATTTTGTCTCTAATTTCTCCTTTAATGACAAAATATTTTGTCGCTAATTACTTACAAGTATATTTCCAACAGAGTGTATTTGAGACAAAAAAATTCGTCACAAATTTATCATTTTTAATGATGAATTTGTTTTTGTCTCTATTGGTAGCTTCTTTGACAAATTTTTTTTGTCTTTGTTTATATTAAACGTGACAAAATTATTTCGCCTCTATTTCTTATATTTATGACAAAATACTTTTGTCTCTAATTTCTTCCTTTAATGACAAAATATTTTGTCGCTAATTACTTCCAAGTATGTTTCCAACAAAGTGTATTAGAGACAAAAAAAATCGTCACAAATTTGTCATTTTTAATGATGAATTTGTTTTTATCTCTATTGGTAGCTTCTTTGACAAAAAAATTTCGTCTTCGTTTATATTAAGCGTGACAAAATTATTTCGTCTTTATTTCTTATATTTATGACAAAATACTTTTGCCTCTAATTTCTTCCTTTAATGACAAAATATTTTGTCGCTAATTACTTACAAGTATGTTCCCAACAGAGCGTATTGGAGACAAAAAAATTCGTCACAAATTTATCATTTTCAATGATGAAATTGTTTTTTCGTCTCTATGACCCTTTAGCGACAAGGCTTTGGCGACAAAACGGGTGACGAAAAATTTTCGTCGTAATTAGTTTGGGTGATGAAATATATATATTTTGGGACAAATTTGTTTCGTCTTTAAATCCCAAATTTGTTGTAGTGATGGAACTCAATACACCAATTTATAGAAAATTCAACTAAGCACTTCAACTAAATTCAGAAAACACCAACTTTACCAGCACTTCAACTAAGCCCTCAAAAAATCATACACATACAAAAAATCATACCTAAAAGAAGTCAGCGAACCTATACCAACACTTCAAACAACAAAATTATGAAATTGAACAAAGAAAATCAGCGAACTTGATACCAAACTCGAACATGCGAACTAAATTACTCAATTACTCAAAGGGAAAAAGGGAGAAAAAGAGAAATCAAATTACCTTTGAACAGCGGTACAACGATGATGTGGTTGTGGCTGGAACAAAGAAATCTAGGAAAGGAGAGCCAAATTTCACAGCAAAATCATGAAATTGAACAAAGACATGAACAAATGTCAGCAATCTTGATACCAAACTCGATAGTTTCCTAAATGAAGACATGAAACTCAATACACCAAATAAACTCCAAATTCAAAATCCAAATCAACTATTTTAAGTACGGTAAGCATTTTGGTTTTATTAAAAAACTTTATGACTCTAAAGTATAAACTTCATATCAACACAAAAAATAAAAATAAAAATAAAAGCATCCTTGCTAAGCAAGTCAAGAAAAAAAAAATTATGAACACAAAATAAAACACACAAACCAAAGGAAGTGAAAAAAGGTAAGTGATATACTTGCAACAATATCATATAAGAAAAGCTTCTCTTTTGAACTCTAAAACGGAAAAGGATAAACAACAGGAAAATAAGAAGAGGAATTAAAGTTGGAGTAAAAGCATAGAAAAGATTGTAGAGGCGAAATGAAATATTTTACAGTAATAAACACCAGAAAATCCTTGAACTATCTACACTTACTTTTGAAGGAGCATTTTCAGAGCCACCAATCATCATTTCCAGTTGAAAATCACGCATATATCTCAGCATAGAAGAAAAAATATTTTAACAAAAATAGAGGAAAAAAATTCAAGTAGTCTCTAAAAATTTGTCTAATGATTATGCTACTAATAAACTTATGTATTATTTTTATTTATGCTCAAAACAAATCAATGCAAGATTTTTTAGAAGCCAAGTAGAACTCAAAGGCCAAAAGCTGCTATTATCATCTTCAGAGACATTTCCTCATGAGACCTACAAAAGGTTCTATCAAATTAATAACCAAAATCAAACATTGAAATCATCCCCTAATAATCAATTTAACAATCTATTTCACAAGAAAGCATTGAAATCATCCCTTGATAAGCAATAATATGTATGAAAATATAACGGTTTTATTGAAGCTATTATACTATTTCAAAAGCAACAATGTAAGCAAAAAGTCAAAATTGCTAAGATGGTATACAATAGTGTATTTTTTTGTCACAAACCAATAAACTTGCCTATAAAAGTGTTTACAAATCAATCATGTCCTCCTAAAAATTAAAGTGCTATCTCATTCCCACATGGTTTCACTCCCACAAAATTGGAAGGCCCCATGACCCCCATTATAACCCCCTGTACGCCCAGCCCATATGACAAATCAGTTGAGTGCAAGGAGGAAAGGGCAGAGGAGCTTTCCTTGTACCAAACTGGCTATAAGAGAAGTCACATCTGGATTCTTAGGTAGGTGGAAGGGAGGGAAGCACAAAAAGAAGGAAGGTTTTTAAAAGGGAACAAATAAAATCATGTCACAAATCACTCATTGCTGATGTTTAAAAGGTTTTTAAGATGATGTTTAATGCAACAATCAAATCACTCATTGCTCCATCGATATACAGGAGCACGTCTAGTACTGTGTCACAAATAAAATTCATTTAAGCATATGCTAGCACCCTGAAACAATTGGACCAACCGTGTAATGGTCTTATAGTTAATACATTCAGAACACATTCAAATGTTTTTATTTTGCACCTTTTTTGGTTAACAAAACAGAGCAGAAAGAGAAGGAAAAAAAGATTACCTTGGTGAGAATTATGTCAAGTAGTTCAGTTCCTGCTATGGAGTTAGAAATTTCTATTTGGTAACTGGTAAAAACAATAAAATCAACAAAGAAAGAGGAGCAAGGAATTTCATAAATTAATGATTCAAACCCATTTCAAAACCCATCAAACCCATTTCAAAAATCACAACCAAAATCATTAACTTTAAAGCAAAATAAGGGAAAACTAAAATGATACCCAAACTAAAATTGTACACAATTTATTTCAGCACAGAGAGAGAGAGAAATTGCAAGAACTTTTCCTTTGGAGACCCATGGCTTAGGAACAATAGCACAAGTTGCATTAACAATTGGGTTACTAATTCATGGCTCTCAATATACTTTCCCTGTTTGTTTTTTCCCTTTTTTCTTTAAATTCTCAACAGCCAAACAATGCACCGAAAGTAAATCATGCCTAGAATTGAACCAATGCATTAAAAGAACCATTTCATAAAAACCCAAATAAAGATAAACCAGAGAAAATAAACCTATAGAAAACACTCATTCATAGAAACCAAAAGAAGAGAGAGAGATGATACCATTAATTGGATTTGTGAAGGATCTGAGGAGTAGCTTGTAAACTTTATTATGATAGCATTATTAGCTTGTGAATGATATCTATTTTATTCCACTGGATGATATACAAATTCAGACAAAAATATAAACTTTATTATGGAAAAATCACCATAACACAACAAATATAAAGTAGCAAAGAAACACAAAAAGCCACACTTGGGAGATGATGATAGGACCACCTTGAGACTCAAACAACTTCTCATCCTTCATCATTTGGACAATTTTTGGATGAACCTTTGCATCTCAAAAAGCCACACCTCGGAGAGACCTTGAAAGATTGCTGATGCCTGGAACATACTTCAACCAAATAGGAAAACCCCTAAAAACAAAAAAGCAAAATAAAATCAAACATTTAAAAAAAAAAAAAAAAAAAAAACTTGAATCTCAAAAATCCATTCTCAAAAACTCATCAAATATATATAGATTAAAACTTTAAAATACACAGGAATGGCCCTAATCACCATAACACAGCGAAATATGGTAGGCGTTGGCTAGGACATCCACAGGAATGGCCCTCATTGGTCCTGAAGGCCACCCATTCAAACCCATTGCTTCCGGCTTGTGGCACCATCACCATCTGCCCCTCCCAGATCCTCTCGTTGAACATAGACTGCCTACGGTGGTCCACGATCTGCATATGGGCTTCACCCCTTCAACTTGTAGTGTGGTGCCATGATAGCATCTTGCTCAAATTTTCAACTTCATTTTCAACAACTTCATCACTTTTAATGAGTTATAAGAAACCTACATTTTTATACTTAAAAAAAACAAAAAAACAGAGTACATTGCCAAAAGAAGAAGATCATATATCAATGCTTTCTGAACCACCTTTATGAATCGAACCAAGTTATACTAAAACACACAACAAATGAAGAGAGAGAGAGAGAGGGGGGGGGCAAAATGAACAAAATGCATGTAAAAACCATAGTACATGAATAGAAAAAGGTATGGGTCTGTTGCAAAACAAAGCCCTAAAGTGATGAAGGGGGGATGAGGGAGCGGGAGATGAAGGGATTAAGGTTATGGCTGGAAGATAGGGAGGAGGACAAGAATAAAGGGTTCGGGTTTAGGTCTTCAGCGAGGGAGAGGAGAGGTGGTCGGTGGTCGTCGGTGTCGTGATGGCGGGGGTCATCACAAGAGAAGAGAGAGTAACGTATGAAAGAAATAGGAGGAAGAGAGAAAAGTTTTTAGGAGAGAGAGAGAGAGAGAGAGAGAGAGATGTATCTGTGAAAGAGAGATGAGAAGAAGTATTCAAGAAGAAGAAGAATAGAGAGGGCGAGAGAGAGATAGAGAGGGAAAGGGGGGAGGCAGACGTGGGTATGGGAAGGCAACAATGATGGTTAGGGAGAGAAGTCTTTGGGCGGGAGATCTATTGATCTGAACCATTGATATAAACTTGGGATTAATCTCAGCCATTAAATCAAAATGTATACATTTTGATATATTTTCAAAAACCATTCTCTCTTATTATATAGATACATATATATATATACATACATAAATACATAAACCTAATAGATATGTAAAAGATAAATGGAAATGAGAGGGAGATAATGGGTAGTGCAAGAAGTTGTAGAATGGACTGAGTCAGTTGTTGCAAAATACTGATTAAACGACAGAGGACAGAGGAAGAAGAAAAGCAAAAAAAAAAAAGATAAAGATAAAAATGTACATTTCTAAATTACAAATAAATAAAATATTTTTGGGTTATAAGGAGGTGAAATATAATTAACCCTTTGTTTTTCTTTTTCTTCTTTTTTGTTCTTTCACATCCTTGGCATTGGCACTGCATGTTCAGCTACAAGACAAAAGTCTTCAGAGCTACCATTTGAATATCCCTATTGACTTTAAAAAAGAACTGTTCCAAAAGAGTAAAAGGGACTTTTCTATATCTTTGTGTTCAACTTTTAAATTTGTAATTGTCCAATATATATATATATATTTCTAAGGAATGGCAAATGAGGGAGGCTTCTTTCATGCTTTTGTGGAAGTATTCTTTTTTAATAGAACAATGTCTGCAGTTGGCGAAGTGGCGGACTTCTTTGTTTTTGGAAAAATTATTTTCAATTCCAACTGTGAGACATTTGCTTTTTTATTTATTTCTTCATTTCATTCTAAATAAGTCTATTTGCTAATGGACGTTTGATTATTTGACCAAAAATGGCCATGTGTGCATGGTTTTATTAGGAATGAAATAGGGCAAAATGACTTTTTTTTTTTTTTTTTTTAACTTGGGCAAAATAACTAATTTACTTTTGAAAAATGATTAATTGGAGAGCATATGACGAGTTTTTGTCCACAAAAGACAATTTGTCATCAATTAGCTTTGATTGATATCATTTTCAAAATTCAAAATAGATTATGTCATATTTGTAACGTTAAGAATTAAAATGACACAAACTCAAATTATAGGGCTATTAGTATACTTTTTTTTTTTTTTGGTTTAATGGATGTTGTTTGTTTGGGACTTGCTAACCATTTTGTTTGTGGACAATCACTAGAAGAAAATACACTTTTGGCGACCACTTTTGCCGACTAAAAATATTTTGGTTGCCAAAAGTTGTGGAATTGGCAACCAAAAATTACGTTAGTTGGTAAAAATACAATATTTAGCTACTAAATTTTTTTAGTCGGGGTATATTGATTATTGGCGACTAAAAAAAATTTAGTGGCTAAAAATGTCACAATTGGCGACTAAAAAAAATTTAGTCGCTAAATTTGCCACAATTGGCGACTAAAAAATATTTTAGTTGTTGTATAGTTAGTTTTGGCTACTAAAATTATTTAGTCGCCGAATGAAAAATAAAATCTAACTTTTTATTTTTTGCAACCAAAAGTTTGGCCGCAAAATATTTATTTTTAGCGACTAAAAAATATTTTAGTCGCTTTATAGATAGTTTTGGCAACTAAAATTATTTAGTCGCCGAATCAAAAATAAAAATTTACTTTTTCTCTTTGGCAACCAAAAGTTTTGTCGGCAAAAATTTATTTTCAGCGACTAAAACATATTTTAGTCGCTATATAGTTAGTTTTGCCTACTAAAATTATTTAGTCGCCAAATGAAAAACAAAAATTTATTTTTTATCTTTCGTGACCAAAAGATTGGTCGCCAAAAATTTATTTTCAGCGACTAAAACATATTTTAGTCGTTGTATAGTGAGTTTTACCTACTAAAATTATTTAGTCGCCAAATGAAAAACAAAATTGTACTTTTTATCTTTCGCGACCAAACGTTTGGTCGTCAAAAATTTATTTTCAGCGACTAAAACATATTTTAGTCGCTATATGGTTAGTTTTGCCTACTAAAATTATATAGTCGCCAAATAAAAACAAAATTTTCCTTTTTATCTTTCGCGACCAAAAGATTGGTCGCCAAAAATTTATTTTCAGCGACTAAAACATATTTTAGTCACTGTACAAAAATTTATTTTTTATCTTTCGCGACCAAAATATTGGTCGCCAAAAATTTATTTTCAACGACTAAAACATATGTTAGTCGCTGTATAGTTAGTTTTGCCTACTAAAATTATTTAGTCGCCAAATGAAAAACAATTTTTTTTTTTTTTTTTTTTTAATCTTTGGCAACCAAACGTTTGGTCGCCAAAAATTTATTTTCAGCGACTAAAACATATTTTAGTCGCTGTATAGTTAGTTTTGCCTAGTAAAATTATTTAGTTACCAAATGAAAAACAAAAATTTCCTTTTTATCTTTCGCGACCAAAAGATTGGTCGCCAAAAATTTATTTTCAGCGACTAACTATAGTTAGTTTTGCCTACTAAAATTATTTAGTCGCCAAATGAAAAACAAAAATTTATTTTTTATCTTTGCTGACCAAAAGTTTGGTCGCAAAATATTTATTTTTAGCAACTAAAACATATTTTGGTCGCTGTATAGTTAGTTTTGCCTACTAAAATTATTTAGTCGCCGAATGAAAAACAATGGTGGCCAAACGTTTGGTTTCCAAATATTTATTTTTAGCGACTAAAACAATTTTTAGTCGCCAAATAACTAAAATATTTGGAGGGAGACATTTCAAATTTTGGAAGGATTTATAAAATATATTTAGCGACTAAATAATATTTTTGTTGCCAATAACCACATATATATATATGTATATATTCTTCTTTCCTCATTTTTCTACACTAAATTGAATTTGTTTATCTGAAGGAGCTTTCTCTTCCCCATTTGTGGGTCATCGATCTCAATCCCTCAAGCCGCTCTGTATGTCTTTGCTCCCATCACTAACACCACCGGCGATCTTTGCCTAACAGCTAGGCTAGTAAGAAGAAAAGAGGCATTTATCTATCACTTGAGAATCGATTAAGGCATGAAGATCTTCCTCCACTGATAAAAATCGTATCGATCTTGGTTGAGAAATCAACCTCGGAGTTGAAAGGGTTGGTGTGGCCAGAAGTGAGAACTCCTTCAAGCCATTTATCCATCACCCTGCATTGTCGAAGCCATATTTCTATATCTCCTACAGACCCAACCCATTGAAGAAAATAGGGCTACTTACGTGTAGATCCTAATAGGTAGACTTATTGTCTAATAAGTCCTATCGGAAAATTTTGTCATAAAAAAATGTCACTAATTGTAAGTTTTAGCGACAATTTATAAAAATCATGAGAAAAAAATTTACAGAGCAGTCAATTTTTAGCGACATATATAAAAAATTGTCACGAAAAAATTATTTTTAGCGACAATTTTACCAAGACTTATTTTCAATAGGACTTGATGGGAATTAAGTCCAACTATGAGGACCTATTGGTAGTTTACCTAAGAAAATATTCATACCTAGATCTCGATTAGCACATATGACTGTAAGCCTTGTGGTGGTGATACCACAGAGCAACTAATCAGTAGCTATAGGCTAGGGCTAGGGCTCCACATTGATTGAGCCGCCATCGGTTTGACTAATTTGATGGTGGGTCCACCGTCATTCTATGGAAACAAGCCGACCACGCTTGATCTTCTTAGGCTGGGAATTAGAGCTTGTGGAGCCTCCACTGCTGGCTTTTCGGCTTTGTTTACTTCCATTAGAGATGGGCTTGATGTTGCGGTGGCCAGTGGCAGAGCCAAGAAATTAAGTTAGAGGGGGCAGTTATTAATTATAATTTGTTATTTTAAAAAAAAAATCATGATCAATATTAAGATAAGAATAATTTTATGAGCTAAATTTAAGCATAACAAATTAAAAATCATTATTAATAGGAACAAATCAAAATTCTATAATAGTGTAATACATCGGTACGGGATGGTAATATAAGTTTGTAATTTTGGCACAAAAAATTACCAGGTTTCAAAATTCCTAATTTTAGAAAATAAAAACACATCATTTATAGCACAAAATATTATAAAATCTATTTAATTTTTATTTGACAAAAAATATTAAACAGATCTTATTGGTTATAAATGATGTGTTTTGAACGTAAATTATTACATAGTCTTCGAGTACCATATGGTGTTGCCTATGTGATGCTCAAAATATGAGAAATCACAAATTACACTAAATAGTTTGTCAACTACCTCAAAATAATGACTTAATTATATTTAATCCATAAGATTTCGTACTAAACTATTGGTTTAAACTACTATGTAAATACATTTTGTATATGCCCACACAACTATTTATCAAAAATTTCAAAATTGGAAACATTTGGAAAAAAAAAAATGAGTTGATAATATTGTAAACATCTGGTAAATTGTAAACATCTGTAAAATTTTTAGCGACCAAAATTTGGTCGCAGATGTTAAAACGACCCCGTTTTGAATGTTATTTAAGTAAATTTTGATTCAATACCGACCAAACAGTTTTGTAGGGAAAAAATTGCCCTATATTAGCCGAGTGAATTTTTCAAACTCTTTATACAGTCACTCCCGCGCACCACTCCTCATACGCACCTCATCGTCGATTCTCCTGCTCGATTGTAGTCAACAAAATCCCTCGCCTGTGTTGATTTTTTGACCAAGTATCAGCGGCACTTCGAGAAGTACTTGGGCCTCCATTGTTAGGTAGGTATTTTTATCTCTGTTTCTCTCTCTCTCTCTCTCTCTCTCTCTCTCTCTCTCTCAATCTTTGTAGTTGTGTTCCATTACTCCTCTTACTCACATGGTTGCTCTCTCTTTTCGCACCTAACAGCACCACCATTACCATTTCTCTGCTACAACCAGTTCGCCTATCTTCAAACAACCCCGACATCAGGTATGGGTCATTTCTCTCTCTGTCGCTCAATTTCTCTATTTTCCTTTGTTTTCCCTAATTGTCAAAACCAATTTTTTGGAAAATCCCTAATTTTAAAACCCTATTGAGTGAATGTTTGAAGGGATGGACTAAAATCATACTCTCTAGATAATGCAAAAAATGAAAACTGATATATATATATATATATGTATATATATGTATATTCTTATTTGTTCTGGTTGGGATGACAAAACACATGCAAGTATACCATATCTCCTTCTTATAATTTGCTTATTAGTTGGGAATTTTGTGTATCACTGTTTGTATGATCTAGGTTATTGCATGATCATTAATAAACAAAGCTGTGCTAAGTTGAGTTGAGTTGAGTTGAGTTGAGTTGAGTTAGAGGTCTTTATTTTCTCTGCTTCAATCAAAAGATTTTAGTCGCTAATCACAAACACGACACTTTGTCTTGAAAATAAGCTTTCATTTGGGAAAACCATAAAATAGCCACAAATTTGGCCAAGAATCAGTACGAATACGTTAGTAAGAATAAAAGTAACTTGTAGAAACTTATAGAATAATCACGGTACTCAATATTGTAAAGTTAAGCTCCAACTTGCATTTATTGAACGCTTGAGCTTGGAAATAAGCACTTAGAGGGAAAAATCATAAAATAGCAAACCCTGACATCCTTGAAAATCAGTATGAATAGCTTAGTAAGCATAAAAGTAACTTGTTCAAACTCACGAAACCATCATGGACCAGAGATATTAGTCATAAAGAAATTAACCCATCACCAATCCTTAACTCAATAAAGAAATTACGTAAGTAAGAATTGAAAGAAGCAACATATAATGTGTCAATCCAAATCGTTGAAAATGAGTTGATAACATCTGTACAAAAATAGTTGCCATTGTGTTTAGGGTTCAGGTAATTTGTGGATTCTGTTGTTATTGTGTTTTTTTGGCTCCAACTGGGAATGCTTTGTTCAAGTGTTGATCACCATTTTGTTTTGAGGTTTGGGCCAGTGCTAACAATGTGTTCATGCTGGTTGTGGCATGATTGCTACTGTCTTGGGCTGGTTTGGTTATTGTATTTGTCTGCTAATTTGTGGTGCTTCTATGGCAGCTTTGATGTTATTGGTTTAGGTCTTAATTATTGTTTGGTGCTTTTAGCTCGACTCTGAAACAGGAGCAGCAGGGTTATAAGGTCTTAAGCAATGTAAAACATAACACCTTAGGCTGTATTGGTTGTGTATTTGGCATACCTTTGTGTCATGGTGCCTATGTAGATGTATATATCAAATTTGCTATTTTGGTATCATGACAGCTTAAACAATTTTGAACAGGCTTCTTTTTATCTTTTTGGCTTTGCCAATATGGAGATTTTAGAGAGTATATGCTTCCAGTGTTTGCTTTGAGTTCGGGGTGTTTTTCTGTTGCAAAGGAGCTGTGTATATTACAACAATTTAGTTGGTTATTATGTCTTCAACATGTGTCATTTTCTTCAGATCAAGCAGCACAGACCAAAGCATTCAATGAAATGAAGCAGACAGCGCCTGAAATGAGTTCCAAAAAACTTGAATTATCACTATTTCTAGTACCAGAAAACTTGACTTACCAACTCTTGTTTTAATTGCAAGTTAATTCAAACATATGTCCACATAGGCCGAAAAGAAATTTTTTCATACTTAAATGCACGCATGCGTATGTTGTTCACTTATTCTTCTTACTTATGTATTGATGTTTATGAATGAAGTTTCTTGTGGGTGTTATTTCTGGAGTCATAAGGTGCATTGATGTTTATGAATGAATTTTCTTCATTTCTTTAGAACCATAGACATTCATAGGTCACTAGAATCATAGATTTCACCTAAACTACTTTATGAGTTATGTTACCAGCGTTGACAAAAACAATTAATTGTGAAAGTCAATACTTTATTATTACTATTGTTGCTGCCCATTTGCTTGGCCTTTTCTAGGGCCATATTACCAGGCTATAAAACCACCAAATGAGTCCATTTTTTTTTTCACGTAGAAAATAAACGTTTACCATGTTTAGGGTAGTTTATTACACTTTCTCGAATATTTTCAAACCCTAATTAATGTAATGGTTGTCTTTAACCTTTCAGATGGCCCAAATAGACAAGGGTTGGATGACAATAAAAAATAGATTAAGCAGTAGAGAGTATAAAAAAGGAGTGAATTCATTTATTGAATTTGCGAAGATAAATGTAGGTTTCGAGGATAAGATTCGGTGTCCATGTATCGATTGCTTGAACGACAAGATACATACAAGCCATGTGGTAAAGATTCATTTGATTCGAAGAGGGATATCTCTTTCTTACAAGACTTGGGTGCACCATGGGGAACTTGTTCCCGTGGCTCAACCTCTTATACCGAATGAAGGTCACCATGTCATATATAGTGAAATTGTAGGGGAAGATCAGGATGCCGGGGATGATCAAGATGCCGGGGATGATTTGCCTACTATGTTGGAAGAGGTTTGCAGGGGTTTTGCAATGGATGAGGAAGGGGACGAATTACCTGCTAGTTTTGAGAATGTGGAGAGGCTTAACTTTGATAAATTATTTGAAGATGCTCAACGTAAACTATACCCAGACTGCACAAGTTTCACTATGTTGTCATTTGTTATTAAGATGCTTCACATTAAGGTGTACAACAAGTGGAGCAATAACTCATTTGATATGGTTATGAAGGTTTTCAAGGCTAGTCTACCCGAGTGTGATGAGACTGTTCCATGGACCATATATGCCGCCAAAAAATTCTTACGTGACTTAGGTTTGGGCTACGTTCCCATTCATGCGTGTAGGTATGACTGTGCATTATTTTGGAAGGAGAATGCAAATCTTCAGAATTGCCCCAAGTGTAAAGAGCCTAGATACAAGTTGGACAACGAAAAGGGTAAGAAGATCCCTTATAAGATATTGAGGTACTTTCCGTTGACACCAAGATTGAAGAGATTGTATACATCCAAGAAAATCGCTACAGATATGAGATGGCACAAGGAGAAACGTCTGGATGATGGAATATTGAGGCATCCGGCTGATGCTGAGGCATGGAAAGAGTTTGATCGGCAACATCCTATGTTCGCCATGGATCCATGAAATGTAAGGCTAGGGCTCGCCATCGATGGTTTCAATCCATTTGCAAATATGGGCACATCATATAGTATGTGGCCCGTTATCCTAATGCCTTACAACCTTCCATCGTGGAAGTGTATGAAAGAGCCTTTCTCCATGATGTCATTGCTTATTCCTGGACGATTGGCACCTGGAAGAGATATTGATATTTACTTACAGCCATTAGTTGATGAGTTGAAGGAGTTATAGGGGGATGGGGTGCAAACTTATGACGCCAAAAACGAACAATCATTTAGAATGCATGCTGCAGTGATGTGGACCATCAACGACTTCCCTGCATATGGTAACATGTCCTGGTGGACTACTAAAGGTTATTTGGCTTGTCCCACTAGTAACAAGGACGCATCATCACAAAGGTTAACAAGTAAGATAGGGTACATGGGTGCTCGTTGTTACTTGCCCGAGAACCACAAATGGCGAAGGAGCAAGTTGTTTAAAGGACAAAGTGAGGTTAGGTGTAGATCTGTGGAGTTATCAAGGGAGCAAATATTAGAGCAAATTGAGACTGGGACATACAAGCCATTTGGAATACATCCAAATAACAGGAAAAGACAAAGGGACGAAAATCCAGTGTTCAATTGGACAAAGAGAAGCATTATGTTTGAGTTGCCTTACTGGAAGACGCTTAAGCTTCGACACAACCTTGATGTCATGCACATAGAGAAGAACATTTGTGACAATTTGATGGGGACACTATTAAATGTTGATGGGAAGAACAAGGACACAGAAAAAGCACGGATTGATTTGGCAAATTTAAAAATTAGGAAGGAGTTATACCTACAGAGGCGTGGAGATGGGTCATTTGTGAAGTTGCCAGCTGTGTACACATTATCCACGAAAGAAAGACAAGGCTTTTGTGCTTTTTTGAAATCAATCAAGTATCCAGACGGTTATGCAGCAAACATCACCAATTGCGTGAATGTTGACAGTGGCAAAATCTCAGGCCTCAAAAGTCATGATTGTCATGTGCTTGTACAACGACTACTTTCGGTTGGGATGCGTGGGTATCTTAATAATGCAATTGGTACGACTCTTTTTGAGTTAGGAAATTTCTTTCAACAATTGTGTTCAAAGACGTTAAAGGTGACAGATTTAGAGAAGCTACAGGATCAAAGCGTACTTGTACTTTGCAAGCTTGAGAAGATTTTCCCTCCAGCTTTCTTTGATGTCATGGTTCACTTGGTTGTTCATTTACCGCACGAGGCTATACTTGGAGGGCCAGTGCAATATCGATGGATGTACCCAATTGAACGGTAATTATTTATGCTCTTACCATATCACGCTCATCAACCGTTAATGGTAGTCCATATTGTTGTTTAGTATGGACATAATAAAATTTTTCCCTCTTGTAGGCTACTTGGAATTCTAAAAGGATTTGTTGCCAATAAAGCTCATCCTGAAGGTTCAATTGCGGAGGCATACATTTCCAAAGAGTGTACAACTTTCTGCTCGATGTATCTTGATGGAATTGAAACAGTGTTTAATCGAGAAGAAAGGAATGATGACGGTGGTGACCACGGCGTAGGGTTAGCCATCTTCTCTCAAAACGTTCGTCCATTTGGTCTACTCAGTAGGGCACCAGATATGTCTGTCAACGAACGAGAGATTGCTCACTGGTTTGTCTTGTACAATAGCTTTGAAGTGGAACAATATGTAGAGTAAGTTTTCACAGTAGAAAGAATTTACAGAGCAAATTTAAGTTTGTCCCATTATTCGTAATTATCTCTCTTACTTATCTACTCTTCTTATTAACTAGGGAACACAAGAACATTTTGCAAAATGGAAGTACACGTGACACCACAAAGAGGCAATGAGATGAATTTCCTAAGTGGTTCAAAGAACGTGTAAGACATCTATTTATCAAACATTTGAGCACATTATACTATAATCACCTTCAAGAAAGGAACATAACAAGTATTGCTTATGTAGATAAATAAGTTGCGGAATCAAGGGTCGTCGGAAGCAACCGATGAATTGTGGTCGTTGGCGAACGGTCCTAGTGCAATGGTCAACACGTATTCGGGATGTGTGTCTAATGGTGTTCGATTTCATACCATTGACCGTGATAACCGTCGTAAAACTCAAAATAGTGGGTTAGTTGTAGAAAGGGAGCATGAGGGTCGTTCAATGCATTTCTACGGTTACTTGAGCAAAGTGTGGGAAATGACATATTTGTTTAGACATCAAGTTGTTTTGTGTAAATGTGAATGGTATAACACCGGTAGCAAGAAGACTTGTCTCACGGATACACATGTCACAAGTGTTGATGTAAAAAGTCGATGGTATGAACATGACCCCTTCATATTCCCAACTCAAGTAGAACAAGTATTCTACGTTAATGATACCAACTTAGGTGGGAATTGGAAAGTTGTAGAACGATTCCACCATCGAGGAATCTGGAATGTGCCAGAGATAGATGGTGTACCTGATGATGTTCTCAATAGTGTGTTCCAACAAGACGAAACCACCAAGGTTGTAACAATTGTGGACAACAATGGTATGCAATTTGAAGGCGGTGGTGATGAAGGGGTTTTGTGTAGAGATGATATTGAATGTGAAATTATTCCAAATACAATGGTTTTCCAATCTCGTAGTCAAACACAAGTCGAGGGTGTTGATGATGCTTTCATTTGTGATAGCGACGCAGATGACTTCATTGAGGATGATGATGATCAAGAAGAAGACGAATTTGACATTGTTTAACTATGTAAAGCATGACGTAGAACCTTCATGTATTTATTTAGTACACACTGATTGCGGAGATACTACCATAGTTTTTGTTATCTTCGTCGTCAATATCACTTGCAAATTTACATAGATGGATTAATATATATATGAAATTAAGATGCTTCATGGATGTTCATTTCTTACGTAAATGTTTGTTAATTATCAATCTTGATGTATATGTCTATACGCATTAAAAATTTGTTCTTATCCATGTGCTCATTGTGCTCTTTGCCTTTGATTATGTTAAAATGTAACAGAATGGCTCCTGCAAAAAATGATGCGCCGTATTCCTTTACCAAAGAGGGCATTAATTGAACCATAATCATCCCCGACTGATACACCTACACCTGCTCTTGAAGGTGTTACAGCAGATGGATCTCAGACTATTGCACCATCTCCGTCTGAAAGTAATGCATTGTCAAGATTTGAGACTGTTGCACTAATATCATCTGAAACTAATGCACTAGCTGATCCATTTATGCAATATCAATGGACTGTTGCTGATCCAGCGACAAAAGGGGCTGTTGTACAAGCTGTCCGGGTATGATTCAATTGCTTTCATAGTGTGGATGATGGAAACAGTCTTGTTTTCATGTGCATATAGGAGCTCATTTGTTTTCTTTGTTTACTTTGTTGGTTATGAAAGCTTGAAAAAGTCTAATTACACATTCACATGCAAAGTGTTTAAAAGCAAAACCAACAGTCATGTCAAGCCTTAGTTAACATCTGGTAACAATATAATCATTCTGGACAAAACTATCGACACTCCAAAGTCCAAACTTCCAGCCAGCTGACAGAACCAAATAATTGTCAGGCCCAGCTTTGTCCACACCAGTTTGGCAGAAAAAAATCAGGATCTTTAATAGTTAGAACTTTCTCTATCATATCAAAAATTAGGATCTTTAATCATTAGAATTTTCTATATTTTATAATAGAAATTAATGTATCACATCTATAAGAGTAATAATAAAAATAGAAAGTATAAAATATGAAATTTAGGATTTGGTGGATTAACTCTCCCAAGTAATAAGATTTATTGTTGAGATACAAAAATATGCATAAAACTAATTAGGATACAAGTATGTAAAAATGTATTTACTATTAAATTGCCTTCAAAAGAAAAAAAAAAAAAAACAGAACTTACTGCTAATACATTGGATAAGCTGTTCTTTAACTCCCATGAAGAAGGTTTTGATTGGATGAATGTTTTCCAATAAAATAAGACAAACTCATCTCTTTTTTGTCTTTTTTCCTTTTGTAGCTTTAAGGCAAACTCATAGTCAGTAGCACACTTGGTTCAAATTGAATAACAGTTTAGTTATTGTTAAAGAACATTCTTTTAGTAGGATTTAGGAGCTTAGTAGGTGAATGCAACTAATCATTTTTTTACTGTAGGACTTGAATCATTTCATGGAATGTGAATTGCTGTTGTGTTTAGAGTGAGAATAGGATTAGGTGTTGTGTACTCAAGAAATGTATAGTGGATCATATGCTCACTTCAGTCACTCAGTTGGAGGGTAACAATTAATTTTCATATATCCACAAAACATGATTAGTTCAAAAGCTGCTGTATGCTTATGCTCGCTTATGCTGGCTTTAACATTTACAATGGAGGGATTGGGTTAGGAGTTAGATTCATATTAGTGTTGATCCAAACATATAATGGCCTAATTTTGCCCCTTTTTTTTTACACGCATCTGTCCAAAACATGGATGGTACTCGTTATCGATTTATGGAGACATATTACATGTTGTTGGGATCAAGACCAGTAAGCTTTTGATTTTATAGTGTGAACCTGTGTCTTTTTCATTTTTTGTTAGGTATGGGCCTTAATAAAATGAGTAAAGATTCGCAAAATGAGCCTACCATGTCAAGAGTGAATCAATTGGAGGGCTCAGTGAACTGAGACTTGGATTCACAAAATGAACTAATTGCTTCAAATGAGCTCTTTACACTCTCTTCTTTGGATTCTCTACTAGTGGTCTGGTCTTTTGTATCTACAATGAAAATGATTTTCACAGACATATACATAGACTAAACTGTTGGAATTTGGGCATGGTAGTTAAATTAGGCTCTTTAACAGTTATGTTAAGCCTTAGTTAACAGTGCTGTTTTCATGTGCATATAGGGGCTAATTTGTTTTCTTTGTTTACTTTGTTGGTTATGAAAGCTTGAAAAAGTCTAATTACACATTCACATGCAAAGTGTTTAAAAGCAAAACCAATAGTCATGTCAAGCCACAATTAACATCTGGTAACAATATAATCATTCTGGACAAAACTATCAACACTCCAAAGTCCAAACCCCCAGCCAGCTGACAGAACCAAATAATTGTCATGCCCAGCTCTGTCCACACCAGTTTGGCAGAAAAAAATTAGGATCTTTAACAGTTACAACTTTCTCTGTCATATTAACAAAATATGCACAGTGGCCTTCTCTTCAAACAGCGGATAAAACTCAGAGGCTATTTGCTTCCTTCTAATCTATCAATCAAGCAACGTCTCACTTCCCCTTTAAAATTGGCTCTAATGTGCTATGCAGTTTCCTAAGACCCAAATTTTTACTTATCTCATAAAAGGCAGTTAATTCACGAATTTCACATCTCTCTCTCTCTCTCTCTCTCTCTCACACACACACACACACACACACACACACACACACACACACACACATACACACACACAAAATAAAGGTCTTTCCATGCATCAATAACTTCTTGTAACCTGTTATTCTGCAAAGTGGTGACAGGGAAAATCATTGCCATTTTACTATGTGATTCTATAAAGAGATATTATTAGAAAAAGTGACTCAACATCTTACCTATTATGGATTATTTTCAATTGCATCAGAAAATTCACTATTAGAAAAAGTGTGAAAGAAAACCAAGGCATAAAATGGCATGCAAATGAACATATTTAACTGAAGGGACAGACCTGAAGTTCATGCCCAATGCTGAACATATCGAGTAAAAAAATAGAGATAGAAAATAGTATCAAAAGAAACCAAGTAATGGGAAAACAACCACAAATCTTTTCCATATCTAATGGGTAAAAAAGAGCATACATCTTGTTCAAGTGCAAAGCGATGCTCATGAAAAGCTTGCTTCCTTCTCTCCAAGCTAGCCTGTAAAATAGCATTTCCTCTAGCCTAACATAGATGGTAGCCAAATTTTGTTTTTGCAATCCTGTGTCACAAGTCATTCTTTGTAATTTCAAGCCTTTGGATAGCCAGTCTACAAACAAGTCATCAAATCTATTTGTCAACAGATAGGTTTCTATATCTATATATACATATATATACGCACACAAAAGGAATTGCACCATAGAGCAAAGCCATGACAATTAACTTGTGTTTAACATTAAAATAATATGGTCAGCAAATTCTTTCTTCACATATTGAACTATGAAAGTGGTGGATCATATATCATGGCAAGACTAGAGGGAGTCTTCTCCCTCATTTAAACTAGTATAATGACACCATTTTAAGGTTTTCTCACTCTTGACATATTTTCAGCTTTGACATTACATCAGTTAAGTTACTTATTTGGTTTGTATTGATTGTAGGATAAATTTGAGATTGGGGAGAATTACGAGGAGAATTCACTATCCCATCAAGTTGTGGAAAAAAAGTGTTATGTGTTACATAAAGATTGTAAGGTATGTTATGATTTAGTTATTAGTTAGTACTTTTATCATTGTTTAAGTATATATGTAACAAACCCTTACAATATGGATTATGTAGCGTCGCTACGACACTAGCAAACTTAATAGGATCAAGCTACCCTACAATCACACTAGTGGGTCGCGATCTTTTCTGGCGGCGATGAGCATTGTAGTGAGATGTGTGTCATTGATTTTATTAACTTTATCCACACTTATTTCATATGTTATCATATTAATGAAGGAGTGTTGATCTCGGTGTTTGGCATATCACAGGTGAAGGAAAATGGTGGCTTGTTGCCAGATATTTGCGATTTCTACAAGGACACTCATCAGCACAAGAAGACAAAAGAATGGATTGATCCTATATGCGGTGATTTACATGCAAGTATTCCAATCATTTGGATACTTATAGTAACTACTGTGTTTGATTTATATTAACAATATTCTAGTGTCACAATTACTGGAGCAAATGACGATCGTGCGGGATGAGTCTATCGAGTCTAGAACGCCCATGACACAACAGGATATATCAGGAGTGGTTCTTGGGAAGAAGAAGGGACACTTGAGAGGTTTTGGGGTTGGACCAAAGCCCTCGTCCTGTGATTCTGGGTTGAATGCGGCATCACAAGCACGTGAGGAGCACTTGAAAAGGCTTACATCCGAGTTGGAGATACTGCATGCGGAGCAGCAGAGTGACCGTGAGGAGCATCAAAAAAAGGAAGAGGAGCAACAAACCAGATTGCATTATATTTATGTTCAAAGTGAAGGCAAATAAACGTGTTCTGAGAATACTAGAGAACAAATTGCGAGGCAAAAATGAGAAAATAGCCCATTTGAGGGAAAAAATTGGAAACAGCACCAAAACAGCCTCAATATTGTAATGGTCACGTCAACGTACATTAAAAAAAAGGTGTGAGAGGAAGCGGCACATCGATTGGTCACATGGTTAAAGAGTTAGACAAAAAAATGTGAGGAAAAAGGCGAAAACGGGTCATTTGGGGGCAACATAAACCAAAAAACCCCCAAACATCCTGGAGATTATCACGGTCAGCTCCAACTAGATTAAAGAAACTTGCGAGAGCAAGTGGTGTGTCGATAGGACGCACGGTTAGAAATGTAGACCAAAAAACGTGATAAAAAAGCAAAAACGGGCCATTTGGGGGCAACTTAAACAAAAAAAACTCAAACATCCCACAGATCATCATAGTCACCTCCGCCTAGATTAAAGAAACTTGTGAGAGCAAGCGGTGTGTCGATAGGACTCACGGTTGTAAATGTATACCAAAAAATGTGAGGAAAAAGGCGAAAACGGGCCATTTGGGGGCAACATAAACAAAGAAACCCCCAAACATCCCGGAGATCATCATGGTCACCTCTGACTAGATTAAAGAAACTTGTGGGACCAAGCGGTGTGTTGATAGGACTAGGGTTGTGGATATATATTTGATATTAATGCATGCATGCATGCTTAGGTTGTTAAGAGATGATTAACAAAATACTTTACATGCTGGATCACAATGATGTGCATCTTTGATATCCCAATATTTCTGATCTGGGGTTTCCTTTTTCAGCTGAGAAAGTGGAGTTCACAGTACTTCAACGTTGGTCTTTATGTTTCTTATGGCACAGTCACTGCATTTATTGATCATTTTAGTACAGCTCAACAGTAGATCAAAGGCAAACTTTGCATAACGGCCCAAATGAAAGATCTTAGGTGTTATCTGTTGATCAATGGAAATTATTCAGATTGTATTTGTGTTCAACCAGCAAGGATATATCCCAATTAGATTGAGACACCCTTCACAAATCCCATTATAACAACTCCAGTAGCACAAAACAACAATTACAATTTGTAACAGCACGTGAGGTAAAAACACATTAACCACAAGACCCATAAGCAACTTAGCATCAAACTCTTCACAACCCTTGACTCCCAAAAACACTTTGCCTTACCTCAATGCAAAATAAGTAGCATAAAAAATATGAGTAAAAGGTAAGTGTTTTAATTTTTTGTCTGGTGTTTGTGGGTAATATGCTTCTGATACAGAGAAGGGTTTGTTGTTTTGCTAGAGCTTGTGTTGATAAAAAGTCGTATTTTGCTGGTATTTGTCTCTGTGTTTCCCATGGCTAGGCATTTTTAGTCATCATGAAGGATCCCTTTTGTGTTTTTGAATTGTTCTTATACCTTGGTGTTCCTTTGATCTTCTTTCTTTTAATGTTAGAATTGATATATACATATGAATAGTCTATACCTTGGCTAGGCATTTGTTAATGTTTCCTTTACTAGGAAAGAAGATGATGTTAATGATGTTTAACTATTGTAAAGTTGAACAATAGTTAGAATTGATATATACATATGAATGATATTTTATTTGCAAAATGGTGTTGATAGTCATTTAATTTGTTAATGTTTCCTTTACTTTCCATGTACATTTTTTATTTTTTGTCCAACTTTACAATAAAGTGATGTGCAACTATTTTCAACAAAAAGTTGCCTGACATTATTTCTCATTTTCTTTGGTACAGATGGATGATCTCGTGCACGAAGCTAAATTGTACAGGACTAATTGGCACTATAAGCATTTTTGGAAGGAATATATATTTTTGGATAGATGTATGTATGGAAAAGATTTGGGTGGACTAGTAGTTATATTTTTGCATGGATGTGTATGGAAAATATTTGGGTAGATTACTACTGCGTACATTTTTTGATAGATGCGCATGGATAACAATTTAAAACATAACAGTAATTGTTATGTTTTAAATTGTTATGTTAGATGGATGTAACTTGGATGATTATATAGATTACAAGTGGATTTTTAATTGGAGGAATATGTAGTTTGAAATTACTTGTGGATGAAAACTTATAATAGTTGATGACTTTCATTAAATAGGTTCAAGATTGGATGATTTATGTATTTTGTCGAATGTTTATGATTCAGTTGATTTGAATGATTTTTTCAAATTACATATTATATTGAATGGATTGGATGAATTATTATGAATTATAGGTTTATTTTGTTGGATGTTGGCGACCAAATTTTGAATTTGTTTTTTTGGTTTTAGCGACCAATTGATTAGTCGGGAAAGATAACTAATACTTTTGCCAACTAAATAAGGTAGGCGAGAGGGTACATTTGGCGATTAAATAATTAGTCGTTAAAATCATTAATTTTGGCAACCAAAGGATTTCGTCGCTAATAGGTCAACTGCCGACTAAAGTTTTAGTTGCGTAAACATTCTTTTTAGCGACTAACATGTTTGGTGGTGGAGGAATGTGACAATTGGCAACCAAAATATTTGGTCCCCAAAACGGGCCACAATTGCCAACCAAACTTTTTGGTCGTGGAATGTGTCATTTGCCAACCAAATTTGTTGGTCGCAGAATGTATTGCCGACCAAACTTTTTGGTCGTGGAATGTGACAATTGGCGACCACATTTTTTGGTCGCAAAATGGGCCACAATTGCCGACCAAAGTTTTTGGTCGTGGAAAATGAATTACAATTGCTGACCAAACTTTTTGGTCGTTGAATATGCGAATTGGCGACTAACATGTTTGGTCGGGAAAATATGACTTTTCGCGACTAAAGTGTTTTAGCTACTAAATGGATTAGTCGCAGTAATTATATATTTAGCGACCAAAAATTTAATTGGTAAATATAACTTTTTCGTGACTACAAAATTTTTTAGTCGCTAATTACTTTCCGCGACCCTCAATTGGCTACCAAAGTGGCGACCAAAAAAATTAGTCGCGAATAACTTTTGCCGACTAAAAATGGACTTTTGCCGACCAAATTTTTAGTCGGCAAAAGTGCGAATTCTTGTAGTGGATGGATGGGCACAACTTAATATATACATGAATAAATCAAAGACAACTGGGGAATAAAAAATGGAGAGGGGAGGTTGGAATCCGGTTCTTAACAGAATAAAGGTGGGTAATCAAGCTAGTCGTGTAAGGGAGAAAGAGTTGATTACTCTTTTTGTGGATGAAATACCAGAATCCATGAATCCTAAAGGTTTGTTCAATATTTTCAGTAAGTTTGGTATTGTTAAGGATGTATTCATACCAATGAAAAGAAGGAAAACCACAAGGACAAGATTTGGGTTTGTGAGGTATGCTTGTAAGGTGGCTGCAGAGGTGGCAGTGCAGAAAGCAGATGGTTTATGGTGTGATAACAGAGCACTGAAAGTAAAAATGGCAGAGTATAGGAAAGCAGAGCAGAATAAGCAAATGGAAGTAAACAAAAGGGATGGAAGTATGGTGCGTAAGATGCAGTGGAATCCCATACAAACAATGTTGGAAAATAAAGGAAGATCATATGCAGAGGTAGTACAAAATAGAGGAATGTGTGACAAAGGAACAGTGACTGTAAGAGCTTTCGAGGCTGTCAATAGTTGGTTATACGATAGTTTTAGTGAAGCTTAAAGCATTTTTTTTTCTTTTCATGATTTTAGAAAGGAGTTGCAAAAGAGGAAGGTAAAAGAGGTGGTTGCTCAAGAAGGGAGAGGGAAGCTAGCAATTTTAACCTTTCAATCAAAACAACACATGAAGGAGGGAAGAGCAAGTATGGAGCAATGGTTATCTGAATGGAGTGAACAAGTGTTTGAATGGAAAGAGAGGAACTCCACGAAGCAAGAAAGATGTGTCTGGATCACTTGTGTGGGTGTCCCTCCCAATCTATGGAGTGTTAAAACCTTCAGAGATATAGGTAATGTATAGGGTGAGGTGGTCCAGTATGCTGAAGATACAATAGGGTGCAAGCAGTTATGTTTGGAAGAGTAAAGATCATCACAAAGAGGATGGAGTTCATAAATACAGTGATCAATCTGGTAGGTAATGAGAGTACTCATCCAGTGCAAGTGTATGAAGAATTTTTACCCAGTAATTGCCATTGTAAAGGTGATTATAGTTGCAAGGAAAATGAAGCAAAGGACTCCAACATGCCAACAGAGGTTGATTAGTGCTCCAAACATGGAGGGATTGAGGATGGTGATGGCAAGGATGTTGCAAATACAGTGGCAGATGAAAGTGGGAAGGAGGTGAATGCAGAGGAGGATGAAGATAGGGATGAAGAGGAAGGTAGTGTACATGCAGAAGAAGAGGAAGATGATGATGATGTGGACAAAAGTGATGAGGTGTCGAACAAAGGAAATAACACAGTGGAAAGGGAGACAGATGATGTGGAAGGAGGTATTAATTGTATGTATGTTTCAGTTGTTAAAGAATCTGTGAGTGTTATAGGGAACTCAAACGATTGGGGCTGTTATAATGAAGAGGGGGTGGTTCAAGTGAGTTGCTCAAGACAAGAGGTGGGTGGAACAGTTCAAAGGGTAGATGATAAGGTTTGTACCCCTGGGTTCCTGAACAACTTAAATGGGTTGGAATGTGTTAGGTCCGATATTAATTTAGAAGTTGTATTACCTAGTGCGCAGGTAGAGCCTATGGCTAATGGGCTAAGGTTGGAGTCTAACTCAAATCTAAATGATTGTGTAGCCCAAACTTTACCTTTGAATAGAGCAATAATTCCAACCCAAAGGTAGAACTCAAATAGGGGTGTTCCATCGAAGAGGGCTAGAGCTATCTTAAGAAGACAAGAAGCTCCAAAGGGAAAGGGAGGTGATCAGAGAAAAGGAAGAAGGAGGAGTGGTGGCCAGATAAACCAAATGGGAATCCTGTCCAGGAATTGTCTGAAAAATGGGGTGATTTTTAGAGCAGCAGCAGCTGCTATCTCGCTCTCAGTTTCACAGAGCAATAATTCAAGAAGAAAAAGAAAATTACTTAATGAAGCTCTAGCCACAATGGAAGTAGGCAAAGTTTTGGGGTTAAACTGTGAAGGGAAAGATGCTGAAGTGGTGGAAAGAATAATTGACTTGGAGGAAAAAGATTTGGAAAGGGTTACAAGGAAGGGTGTGGCAGTTTAAGCTGTCGGAAGGCACAAGGAGGCTTGGAGATGTGATGTGGGTTTGATGAAGCTGTTGTCATGGAATGTTATGGGTCTTAAAAGACCAGGAAAAATGGGGTAAGATTAAAGCTTTAGTCAAGGAAAGGAAAATATATGTATTGTTGATTCAAGAGTCAAAGAGAGGTAGGATTAATGATAGTTTTGTAAGATCACTATGGCCATTAGAGGAAATGGGTTTTGTGGAGGTTGATGCTGAAGGAAGTGCAGGTGGTCTTCTGTGCATTTGGAACCCAGACATATTTCAGATAATGGATTGCTACAGCTCTAGGAATTTTATTCTCCTGTCAGGTATTGTTTCAAAAACTTTCCAGTGTGTTATACTCAATATTTATGCACCGAATGATGTAGTGAAAAGAAGGCACCTTTGGGAGAGTCTTATTTAGCTTAAATCTTCTTGTCCCAAACCATGGTGTTTGGGTGGAGATTTTAACGAAATAAGATTTATGAGTGAAAGGAAAGGATGTTCGAGAAGGGAGAGGGGGATGAAAGACTTTAATGATTTTATTGATAGATTAGAACTAAGTGATTTACCTATGCAAGGAAGATCATTCATTTAGTGTAATGCAATGGAAGGAGACAGGTGGAGTAGGATTGATAGGTTTCTAGTTGACCCTGTGTGGCTGGAGAGGTTTCAACTGAAACAGTGGGGATTAACCAGAAAAATATCTGTTCACTACCCAGTTCTGCTAATGGAGAATGAGAGGGATTGGGGGCCAAAACCTTTTCGGTTTATTAATGCATTGACACTTCACCCAAAATTCAAGATAGAGGTGAAGAAATCTTGGGAGGAGTCTCAAATTATGGGATGGGCCAACTTTAGAATTATGTGTAAATTGAAGATCATGAGGAAACATTTGAGAAGGTGGAATAGAGAGGTATTTGGGAATATTGATGATCAACTCAAGAAAGCTAAAGATGAATTGCATGAGTGGGATTTGAAAGCTGAATCTAAATCTCTGTTGGAGACAGAATTGAAAAGAAAACGAGAGATTAGAAGTCAAGTGTCGAGTCTAAATAGATGTAAGGAGAGAATGTGGTTGCAAAAATCAAGACTGACATGGGCACAGAATGGTGATAAAAATACTCGATTGTTCCACTTGATGGCAAATATAAGACAGAAGAAAAACTTATTAGGCTCTGTAAAGGTGAATGGAGTGGTGTTTGAAGATTCAACTATGGTGAGGCAAGTGGTTGTGAATCACTTTAGCCGAGTGTTTACAGAAAGCTGGAAGTTTAGGCCTAAACTGTCAGGTCCCTTTTTATCCATTAGTCCAGTTAATACAAAGGATGTTTTGGAGGCTGAATTTAGTGAGACAGAAATTTTGGCAGCCATTTGAGATTGTGATGGAAATAAGGCCCCAGGGCCCGATAGGTTCAATCTGTCTTGTATTCAAAAATGCTAGTCTGTAATGAAATGTGACTTTCTTCAATTTTTCAAGGAGTTTCACAGTAATGGAAAGATGGCTAAAGGGGTCAATAGCTCTTTTATCACTTTGATTCCTAAAAAGGAGAACCCTACGGGTTTGAGTAAGTATAGACCTATTTGTTTGGTTAGCTTAGTGTACAAAGTGTTGGCTAAAGTGCTATCTAGACGGCTAAGACAAGTGTTACCTCAACTAATAGAAGAAGTTCAGACTGCTTTTCTTGGTGGAAGATGTATTCTTGATGGGTTCTAATTGCCAATGAAGCGGTGGACTGGTGGAGGAAAACAAAGAAAATAGGAATCATCCTTAAATTGGATTTTGAGAAGGCTTATGATTCAGTGAATTGGGAGTTTCTATTATTAATGCTGGTAAATATTGGTTTTGGAGAGAAATGGGTGGAGTGGATTAAGTCTTGCATTTCTACATCAAGGATATCAGTCCTTGTTAATGGGTCACCCACTGAAGATTTTTCTCCTCAAAAGGGGTTAAGGCAGGGCGATCCACTCTCACATTTCCTCTTTAATATTGTGGCTGAAGGGTTAAATCTCTTATTGGAGAGAACAAAAGAAAAGAGGTTGATACGAGAAGCTTCAGTTGGACCGAATGAGTTGAAGATTTTTGATTTACAATTTGCGAATGTGTAGACACTCCATTTTTTATCGTCCTCAAGACTTGGATGTCATCGTTTGAACACTCAATAATCATCCATATTCGTGTTCGTTTTGAGTACCTAAAGTTCTTGGTGGAGTGCCTCGCCTTCGGACCTCTTAACTCGTCTGTTTTGTGCTTGGTTGTGTACTAAGAGCTTGTGGCTTTGTTTCTGAGAGGAGAGGGTGGCCTTTTGGCCAGCTCTACAACCCATCGGCCAAGCCTTGTTCCCATCGACCATCAGTGGTGGCCGGTCGGCCACATTTGTTGGCCGAGGGCCTTTTTCCTGCATTTTCAGATATTTTGTGTGCCAACTGTGCCAGCTGTTGCACACTGAGTGTATCCTCCATACACGTGTATGGATGGATTCAAACAAGCTTCTAGCTTGTCAAGGAAGCTTTGGCTTGCTTGTTCTATATAAGGGGAGGTGCCTCCCCCTTTCCAGAGGTTCTGAAATTTTGGAAGCAAAATTTCCCTCTCTCTAGAATTCTCTCTCTCTCTCTCTCTCTCTCTCTTCACATTTTTGCACACAACCCCTTAGCCAAACACCACTACCTTGTTGCTGAGTTGCTTGAAGGTCTTATTTGGGTTGTTGAAGCTTGGTTTTTGGCTCAGAAGTGCCTGTTTTGATGTGATTTTTCAAGGGTGAGTAGTTACCCTCTTTAAGCTTTGTTTTGCTTAAGTATTTCGCCACCTTTGCATGCTATTTTTGGCCTAAGTTTCAACTGTAAAAACCTCTGTTTTTAAGTGTTAAAAATAGTGGTTTAAGGCCTTGTTGGGGTTAGGGGTGTCCCCCCCCCCTTTCTTTTGTGACTTGTTTGCTATGCTTTGTGCTATCTCTTGAGGCCTTTGAAACAATTCTTTTTTGGCCTTAAAACCACTGAACTCCAGGGGATTTTCAGTGGTAGAAAACCTATTTTGAGGCCCAAAGTAGGAGGGGGTGGCCTCCCCTCCTTGTCTCTCCATGCTATGCCTTGTTAGCACTATAAAGTAGCATCTTTTTGTGGCTTATGTTGGCTCATTTCAAGTATGTTTTTGTGACTTTTAGGACCTGTTATAACTCTGTTTTTGGCTGGTTTGGTCATTGGTAGCTTGCATCTTGCACTTGTAATGTAATTTTGCTTACTTACCCAACATGCTTGGTGATTTGGCTTATTATTCTAGCTTATTTTGGCTATGCTCCAGCATGTTTTTACTCATGTTTTAGCATGCTTTAACTCTGTCTTGAGTGGTTTAGGTCCTTTGAGGCTTGCTTTGTATAGCTATAGCATGACAGGCTTCACTAGTCCTGTGTTTTGAGTCCACTAGCATGCTTTGCTTGGGTTATTTGCATGATATGGCATCATCTAATATGTGATTTCAGAGCATGTTTCACTGTCATACTCTCATGTTTATCACTCTTTCATTGTGTTTAAGAGTTGTGCCTTTATGTCTAGCTTGTGAGCCAATGCATGAGCATGTTGTTGTAGCTTTTTGTGCTTCATTTCCGACATGATTTTTGTCACTATTTTGGCATGATGTAGCTCTGTGTTGAGCTGGTTTGGTTGTTTAGGCTATGTATTGCAAGCCTCTTGTGTGATGCTCTTTACTAGCTTTGACCTTTTTGGCCCTTAACATGTTGTGCATGCGTTGCTTGCATGGTTTAATGTCATTTAGCATCCTATTTTAGTGTTGAAATGCATGTCATATCACTCCATTCTTCAATTGTTACTTTGTTTTGAAAGTGACTTTGAACACCTTGTTGGTTTGAGTGTGAAATTAAGGCATTTGTGCTGAATGGTTTAATTCCTTCGGGAGTTCATTACCAATGGCATGAAGTCTCTTTCATGCTCAAAACGCTTGTGGTTCAAGTCTTCTTTCCAATTAGAGGACTATCACTTTGGACTTAATCGATTAAAGAGCTAATCGGTAATCTAAAATGTGTAAACAAAACATGCCAAGTAAAGCATGCCAAGATAACATGTGTGTGTTGCATTGCATGTGTTTGGATCGGACGTTAATCCAAACACAAGGAATGTAGCACGTTTCATACTCCAAGTGATGAAACGTGTTGCGTTTCTTGGTCGTTGTCACCTTTGATCATGCATGATAAGGTGACGACACTTTGAGTCTTATGTATGCATTCACTAACATTGTGCAAGCTTGGCTCTTTGGCCATCATGCATTGAGATGCGTGATTGGTGGCTTGAGAACCGAGTACTACACTCCTTTGAGCTCGAGATATGATAAGGAGGGTAATTGCACACACATTTCCTTGCAAATACACTGCCATGCCTCTGTTTGTGCTCTGTTGCAGCAAAAAAGAGGAATTTCAGGAAGCAGTGGCCGACCGGCCATCCAAGCCAGCCGACCGACCACCAAGTCTGCCGACCGGCCATCAGTACTGGTTGATTACCACCAATTATGGCCGACCATCCCTCAGCATGTTCCTGAGATGGGTCAGAAGCATTCTGGAAGCTGGCATAATTTTCAGTGGTCCAAAGATGTGCAAACAGAGGCATCTTGAGGCAAGATAGTGGATTTCCGGGAGGACG
Source organism: Camellia granthamiana (assembly GCA_036172215.1). Classification (NCBI taxonomy): domain Eukaryota; kingdom Viridiplantae; phylum Streptophyta; class Magnoliopsida; order Ericales; family Theaceae; genus Camellia; species Camellia granthamiana. The sequence continues at coordinate 158,115,767 of CM069903.1, read as the reverse complement.
CGACCGAGCATGCATGCTTCCCTCCCCTCGAGGCCATTTTAACTGCTTTACTTAGTTGGTTAATTTGCCCATTTTTGTAATCAATTAGTTAATGTGCTTAGCTAATTTAATCCATCTTTGTAATATTCTAATTAGCTTAGATTGGCTAGTTATTCAATTATGTTATAATTAATTAGCTAGAATAGTTAATTAGTTGGTTTGTAATAATTAACTTAGTGTAGCCTAGTTTATTTATTTGGACCCTCTGTCGAGAGGGCAAATGTTGTAATAAGTGTGCATGTGTGTGTGAATGTCTTCCAACCCCACGTCTTTCTCCCTTTTACTTATCATCTTTTGATGGTTAGTTTAGGGCATATTTTAATTAGCATACCTTATGCTTTGCATACGTGCATCATTCATTTGTATTGCATGCACAAGGCTCAGCGCATCATTCAAACTGCATTGTATTTCAATACACTTTCTTGAATACGTGTTTCCAAGCATGTTATCAAGTGTTGCATTCATATGCCATTTTAGATAGCCGAGCCTATTTTAGTTGCATTTTGCATGTGTTGCATTAGGCATTATCGACATAGCTAGGATCATGCATGATTTCTAACTAGTTTTCTGTTTTGGCTCGGAGTACACTGTAAGTGTTTACACTTTAGCATTCTTGCATAAGTGTGAGTGTTGCCATGATAGCATGCTTGCCATGAGGTTATGTGCTTATTTGATTAACTACATGAATGCCTGTGAATGAAGGCTTGATTGCTTGAATTGGGACAATTCATCAAATGTATGTTTTAAGCCCACTTTGCGAAGTGGCAAAAACATCATGTTTTAAGCCCACTTGAGGGTGGCAAATCCGCGTTTTAGCCTACTTACGAGTAGCACTTTCAAACCATTTTCAAAAACAAACATGAGTTGTTTTGTTCCAATCCGCGTGATTAAGTCTATACTTGTATGTTGTGCGCATCACATAGTAAGCTAGCCAATAACCGGAACAAGAACACATATGTTTTCAAAAACAACATATAGAGGCCAATCCTTTGATCGAGCGAGTGGGGGTGCTCATTTCATGACCTTCCCCCTTCGTACCCAAGTTCCCGAGCCAAGGCAACTTTGGTGATAACGGACACGTGGACTTAGGCACGAGTCAGGGTTTCCTAAATTTCCCAAAATAAAACATTTAGGTGGCGACTCTGAAATCTGGCAAAGCAATCCATGTTTGGCGCTTTTTGATAAAAATCAATTTTCCAAAACGATTCGCCGGATTTGGACTCTTTGGTGATTTATCAGTCTTACATTGCACTTTGTGAGATTAGATTCAGAACCATGATAGGAGTCCGAACTGTAGTAGCTAGAACCCAAATCCGCGCCCTCTCCGAAAAAGGGGCTGCACAGAGAAAGTTTGGGCAGTCTACAGAATGACACTATCATTTTTTGCGAAGCTGAATGGGAGGAAATTATTATGATTAAACAAATACTGAGGTGCTTTGAAGTAATGTCAGGTTTAAAAATTAATTTCCACAAAAGTACTGTTTGTGGGATTAGTGTGGAAGAGAGGAGGGTTATGGAGTTTGCCACAAAACTCAATTGTCTTAGTTAGAGATTACCACTTACCTATCTTGGTCTACCATTAGATGCAAATCCAAGGAGTAGAAGTACATGGCAACCTATGGCGGAAAAGTTTAAGTAGAAACTAGCATCATGAAAGAGAAGGTTTTTGTCCTATGCTGGTCATTTGACCCTGATTTGATTGGTTTTGTCAAGCCTTCCTTTGTTCTTTCTTTCATTATTTAAAATGCTAGTGGAAATTGCCAAAACCATTGATAAGATTCAGTCTAGCTTCTTGTGGGGAGATTCTGAGACTTGTAGGAAAATTTATTTGGTAAATTGGAAGGAGGTGTGCAAAGGAAAAGCCCAAGGAGGATTAGGTGTGAGAAACCTAAGTGATGTTAATGTATGTTTATTATTAAAATGGTGGTGGAGGTATGATAGAGAGTAGAAGTCATTATGGAAAAAGATGGTGTGTAGCAAATATGGTGGATTTGGGGAAAGGTAGATACCTGCAACAATAGAATCTGCTATCGTGTCTGCAGTGTAGAAGGGGATTGTATCCTCTGTTGCATCAAATACTGCTGTAGCTGAGGTGTTTGAACAAAACTTAAAACTTATCATTGGTAATGGGGAGAGGATATTTAATGGTAGAAGTTTGAGGAATGATTTTCCTAGATTGTTTAGCCTCTCAATGGATAAGGAAGGCTCATTGAAGTTTTTCTATCAAAGGAAAGGGCAGGACACAGGTTGGAAGCTGGAGTTTAGAAGACTACTGTTAGCTTGAGAGGAAGAGGAGGTTCAAAGACTTACTTTATTCTTACCAGAGGCACCAATTCTGAATCATACAGGTGAGGATTCTTGTTCATGGTTGGCAAATAGTTCAAGAGTGTTTCGGTATGGCAAAGAATGGAGACAGCTAAAGGGCCAATGCTTAATATTTCAAAGGTTCTATGGAAAAATTCAGCACCTTCAAAGGTTCAATTCTTTAGTTGGTTAGCTTGGAGAGGGATGATAAAGTCTGCAGAGTTTATGCATCGGATTGGAGTATTGAATGATAATGTTAGTTCTCTGTGTGTGTTTTGTAAGGTAGAGGTGGAAACAACTGATCATGTGTTGCTGTTATACCCTTTGATCTAGAATGTATGGTCTGTCTTGGTGAGCTGGTGGGAGGTAAAATGGGTAACACCAAGTTCTATGGAGGTGTTGTTGAACTGGTGGTTTAGAATGAAATAGAGGAAGAATGAGTTAGAGATTTGGAAGATTGTCCCTTTGGCAATGCTGTGGTTTGTTTGGAAACTAAATAAGTGTCTATTTAAGGAAGGTAATGTTGATCTTGCAAGATTGAGGGAGTTAGTGAAAGTCAGAATTGTTTTATGGGTTAAGGCTAATATGAAGGGTATTACCTATGTTGGAAAAAAATGGTTTTTTGGTGACTTTAATTAAATATTAAAGTGGGTCCCAACCATCTTTTCAGTTGGGTCTAAGTGGGTCTAGATACTTTGCAATGAGATCTTTACACCACAAATAGAATGGCCAAAAACCATTGAGATTTGAATGAGAAATTGCCTCATGAAGTTAGCTTCATGAAAGAGTTAATGGGGTTTGTAACTTCTGCCTTTATTGCAGTGTTTAATAGTGCATTAATGGGGTTTGTAATTCCTGCCTTTATTGCAGAGGTTAATGGTGCATTAGTGACCAGCCATAAAGGCTGAAGGAGGCTTCGGTTTGGTTTCTTTACCATTTTATTGTTTTGTGTATTTCTGTTGAAATTTAGTTGTAATTATCAGTATATGTTCTTGGTATATAATTTTGATTTCTTCATAAATCTATTTAATTAATTTCACAATTTGAACAACAAGCTTAAAACAAATTTCGCCGCCTCACGGGTCGAGTGCTTGAGGAATCCCGGCGTCTGTCTCCCAGGATATGACGGTCAAAACCAGCTACGGCAGAAGCACTCTCTGTCTAGCTTAGCGAACAAAAATAGTGGCAGCACTCTCTCACTGTAGAAATTTCTAGCAAACTGACTAAAGAATGGAAGAAACAATTTCTGTGTTTGAGACGTGACATGAGGGTCTTAATTTAAACATGTATAGGGGAGAGAGGAGAAGCCTCCAGCCTTTATGGCTGGTCACTAACGCACCATTAACCTCTGCGATAAGGCAGGAGTTACAAACCCCATTAATGCACTATTAAACTCTACAATAAAGGCAGAAGTTACAAATCCCATTAACTCTTTCATGAAGCCAACTTCATGAGGCAATTTCTCATTCAAATCTAAATGGTTTTTTGGTGACTTTAATTAAATATTAAAGTGGGTCCCAACCATCTTTTCAGTTGGGTCTAAGTGGGTCTAGATATTTTGCAATGAGATCTTTACACCACAAATAGAATGGCCAAAAACCATTGAGATTTGAATGAGAAATTGCCTCATGAAGTTAGCTTCATGAAAGAGTTAATGGGGTTTGTAACTTCTGCCTTTATTGCAGAGTTTAATAGTGCATTAATGGGGTTTGTAACTCCTGCCTTTATTGCAGAGGTTAATGGTGCATTAGTGACCAGCCATAAAGGCTGGAGGCTTCTCCTCTCTCCCCTATGCATGTATAAATTGAGACTCTCCTGTCAAGTCTCAAACACAGAAATTGTTTCTTTCATTCTTTAGTCAGTTTGCTAGAAATTTCTACAGTGAGAGAGTGCTGCCACTATTTTTGTTCGCTAAGCTAGACAAAGAGTGCTTCTGCCGTAGCTGGTTTTGACCGTTGTATCCTGGGAGACAGACGCCAGGATTTCTCAAGCACTCGACCCATGAGGCGGCGAAATCTGTTTTAAAGAAACTGCTACCGTGCAGGCTTCGGTTTGGTTTCTTTACCATTTTATTGTTTTGTGTATTTCTGTTGAAATTTAGTTGTAATTATCAGTATATGTTCTTGGTATATAATTTTGATTTCTTCATAAATCTATTTCTTTAATTTCCGAATGGGAACAACAAGCTTAAAACAGACTTTCTTATATATTTTCTATGAAATTGATCGAATAGATTTATATAGACAATTGTATAATGTTACTAGGAACTGTTGCAAAATTGCTCCCTATTTCAATGATTGTAAATTATGCAATGTGATTCTCTAATTGCTTAGTTTAATTAGAATGCTCTATCATAATTTCCATACTTAATTATATTAGTATGATCTTATTTTATGCGTATGGTTCATCATTCCCCTACTATGATTTGCATGAATTTTTAGGTTATAAAATATAATTTATGGATGTTGCAATTTTGACATGCTAATTCTATTCTAGATTTTAATTTGTTACATGCTTATTATTTTCTAGACTAGATTACATGATTTAATCTTTAGAATTGTTTGCATGTTAATTGTTAAATGGTTATATACTTGAAGTGCTTCGTTATTAGTTTATTACATATAAACAATTCAAATTATTTACATAAACTGCATGCTACTTATTTGGTTTCATCCTATTTGACTAATGTTGCATATGTGTATTTTGGTTTTGCATGCTTCTAGGTTTACTATCTAATTTGCATGTGAAATTGCTTCTGGTTTTCTAGAGTTATACATATAAGTTATTTCCATGTTTATTATTTAATAATTCTTATATAAATTTTAAGATTTGTAATGTGTGGTTTTATTTCCATGAATAGTGTGTGATTTAATTGGATGAATTAAAGTTTGAATTAAATGTAGTTCTTTGGAGTTATAAAATTTATGTAACTTGCCTATATTTATTTACATGGTTATTGTGAATTAAATTCTTATATAATTTATGGCAATTAATTTTTAATTTAATAGTGAGTTGTAAGTTTTGTAATTTATGTAGAAGTTATAAGGTTTTGTAACTTGTATAGTATCTTAATTCCTTAGTTATTTTGCTATTCTATGATTTGCTAGAAGGTTAAATAATATTTGATTGTATGTACAATTGCTTTAGATTAGTTGCTTGATATTATGTTGTCGTTTGCTACTAACTTTCTTTGTAGGCATACCTAAGCGTGGAAAGGAATTTTATGGACTACTTATAATCCTCAATTGGATTGGTTTATTTTTCCTTTATATTTGAAGAAATTTTTTGCTTGAGATTCAGTTGGTTTGTTTACCAATTTGTAGTAGCAAGTTTTATTTTCTTGTATCATAAGAAGCATTTTTTATGCATGTTTTGGTTGTAGCAATTTTTAAGTTGCTTGTAAGTTTGGAATTTGGTTTGGTTTCTGTAATAGAAACCAAAGTGTCTAGCATTGGCTAAAGAGGAGTTCTTATTTGTTCAGAAATGACAACTAAGACGGATTTGGTTTCAAACCTTTGGGGTTTGAGGAAGTCTTTGGGTTTAATCATTTTATTCCCAAAGTGTTGGAAAACCAAGTTTGGAGAAAGTCTTTGGTTATAATCTGATTATGTCCAAAGTGTTTTGGTTTTGAAAAAAGAAACCAAATTTTAGCATTAGCTAAAATATCTCTGATTTTTATTCAGAAATCATGGGCTCAGTTCCGGGAGTACCGGTTAACTGTCATGGGCTCAGTTCCGCGAGTACCGGTTAACTTTTATGAGTGGTGTAATTCTGGTAGCAAATTTTATTTGCTTGGGAATTGGTTTGTTATAACCTATAAACTGGTTTATCCCCTAGAAAACTTAATTTTAAATTTGTTTCCCATGGACTGGAGTCAACATGCTCTTGAAAGTTTTGTCAAAAGGTTAACTGGGTTTTAAGTGGGACCGATGTGACCCCTACAGTCTTCCTGGGAACATTCTTGACCATGTTCGATTCTAGGTTAAGTGGTGAGATTAATTTTGAATTAAATTTCCAACTATGGATTTTCTAGTGTTAAGTTTAGTTTATGGAGGAAAAAAAAAACAGAATAATAAAATTCGATTGTGATTTTTCAGAAATGGCTTCAAGAGGTGACAACATAAATGTTGTTCGACCTGACAACGTTAAGCCTTACGAGATTCTTAAAGGAAGATCTTGAGAGATCAAGTATGATTAAAGGAAATCATAAGATTGCATGATAACATTTCTGAATTAATCAGAGGCAATTAGTATGCTATCCTTGTGTCAATTATAGCATATATGATCGCTATGTGACTTTGCTTGAAAGCAAAGATGAGACAACCCGTTAGGGTGAGTGAATATATTTTTGAATTTTTAAATTCCAAATATATTCTTAAATTGGTGGCTCCTAGTGAGTATAAGATCACTGATCACAGAGATAGAAAACTGTGGTTCCTAGGAGGTGTTAGACCACTGGCTACATAGTTATGAGATTGTGGTTCCTAGTAGTGAACTGATTACTGATCACATGTCAAAACATCATGGTTCCTAGTAGTAGAGAGGCTACTGGTCATATGTCAAGACATGATGATTCCTAGTAATGAAAGAGTCTATTGATCCTATGTCAGGACGTTGTGATTCCTAGTAGTAAAGTGACTATTGATCACAGGTTAAGACATTGTGATTCCTAGTAGTAGAAAGTCTACTGACCACATGCTGAGAAGTTAGTGATTCCTAGTGATAAGACTACTGGCCAGGTTATGAAGTTCCGAATAGTAGACTATTGAACACTGGATTTGTGTTTCCTAATAGTAAGACTATTGGCTTCAGAGTGATTGGTTGGACCAAATATATTTGGGTGCCTAATTCGGTTGATGACATTCTGGGAATGTATTTACTGTGATATGATTTTGAGAGTTTCATAATCATTGTGACATAAGGATTTGTTTAAGACTTTGTATAAATTTTACAAAGAAGACTTAACTATCCAACTCCGAATTGAGGAGGATAATAGAAAGAAAGGAGGGAGTGCCTCTTCAGTGAATGTCAATGTCATTGAGCATGGAAAATTTTATGGAATGAGGGAGAAGCCCCCCTTGAACGAAGTCTTGTATGTTCCGGACTTTCGCATGGTTTTTGAGTCCGACAAGGTCGTTCTGACGAAACACAAGTGTGACACTTGTGTTGAAGCGAAGTGGACAAGATCCCGTATGAGTTATGGAAAGGCGTTAAGCCTTCTTATAAATTCCTACAAATGTGGGGGTGTCATGCAAAAAGTGGGAATACCTAAACCCAAGAGGGTTAGGATAAGCCTAAAAATCGGTTGACTGTGTATTCAACGGTTGTGCACAATATAGCAATGCATATCGATTTCTTGTGGTTCAATCTGCTATTCCAGATATACACAAGAATACTATCATGGAATCAAGAAATGCATCTTTCTTTGAAAATGTATTTCCATGTCATCTCCAAGAAGGGATTCAGAGTTCCATGAAAGAGGTTGAAGGTGACAATGATCACATAGCTAATCAAACATATGATCACTTGCGTGATCAAGTTGGGTGATCAAGCTGAAGATATAGATGGGCTAAGAAGGAGTAAAAGAGCTAGGACTGCAAAGTCCTTTGGTCCGGATTTTTAACTTATATGTTAGAGGGAGAACCTCAAACTTTCTACGAAGCTATGACTTCTCCTAAGAGTCCTTGATGGAAAGAAGCGATCAAAAGTAAGATTGACTCCATCTTACAAAATCACACCTAGGTGTTGGTAGATTTACCTCCAGGTTGTAAGCCTTTAGGCTGAAAATGGATTTTTAAAAGAAAGATGAAGGCCGATGGGTCAATTAACAAGTATAAGGCGAGGCTCGTTATCAAAGGGTACAGGTAAGGAGAAGGCCTGGATTACTTTGATACGTACTCACCTGTTACTAGGATAACATCCATTCGCATGGTGATTGCGTTAGCAGCTTTGCGCAATCTGGAGATACATCAAATGGATGTAAAGACAGCTTTCTTAAATAGAGATTTGAATGAAGAAATCTACATGGAGCAACCCGAGGGGTTTTCAACTCCAAGACAAAGTAAGAAAGTCTGTAAGCTTGTCAAATCTTTGTATGGTTTGAAGCAAGCGCCTAAACAATGGCATGAGAAGTTTGACAACGCAATGTTGTCAAGTAGGTTTAGAATCAACGAATGTGACGTGTGTTTATGTCAAAGACACTGACAGAGGTTATGTCATTGTGTGTCTATATGTTGATGATATGCTCATTATAGGTAGTAACGATGAAATGATCAAAACTACTAAGAAGTTGTTAAATTCTAAGTTTGACATGAAAGATATGGGCCTTGCAGATGTTATTCTAGGTATTAAGATTACCAGAACATCTAGTGGAATTGTACTTTCTCAGTCTCACTATGTTGAGAAGATACTTGAGAAATTTGGTAAATCAGATACAAGTGTGTCTAGGACACCGGTAGACGTCAGTCTGCACTTGACCAAGAATAATGATGAGAGTGTCTCTCAGCTAAAATATTCTAGGGTCATTGGCAGTTTGATGTATCTGATGAGTTGTGCTAGGCCGGATATAACTTACTCGGTTAGTAGGCTTAGTAGATACACAAGTAATCCTGATGCTTCTCATTGGAAGGGCATTGTGCGGGTGTTAAGGTATTTACGCTACACTCGGGATTGTGGGCTGCATTATACTCGATATCTAGCGGTGCTAGAAGGTTATAGTGACGCGAATTGGATATTAGATATAAAGGACTCAAAGTCCACTAGTGGATTTGTGTTCACTCTTGGTGAGGCAGTCGTATCTTGGAAATCTTCCAAGCAAATGTGTATATCTAGATCTACGATGAAATCAGAGTTTATTGCTTTTGATAAAGCAGCGGGAAAAGCTGAATGGCTTCGCCATTTCATTGAAGATTTACCACGTTGGTCTAAACCTGTGCTGCTATTTGTATTCATTGTGATATCTACAATTGGTAGAGCACAGAGTAATATGTACAATGGAAAGTCTAAACATATCCGTCGTAGACATAATTCCATACGACAACTACTCTCGAATGGAGTTGTCTCTATAGACTATATAAAGTCTAAAGGACAACATTGCAGATCTACTAACCAAAGGGTTAAATCGAGTGTTAGTCGAAATGTCGTCAAAAGGAATGGGGTTGAGGCCTTTGGAAGTTACCGGAATGGAAACCCAACCTAGTTGACTGGAGATCCCAAGATCTAGGTTCAATAGGACAACCTAATTATGTGTAATGGTGGTATGTCACTGAGGAGGTTAAACCTCCAGCCATTCCTTCTATCAGTGATACCTGCAAGTATAGAGGTTAAGCTGAGCTTTTAATGACTCTAGTGTGTTAAGCTGTTGAGCTGAGTATAGCAGGATACTGAAGTAGAGTCACCTATGTGAGTGTGAAGTGGAGGCGCTTCTAGAAGAATTGGGCAGGCCAAGATTCTTTGAAACCACTCGCTGAACCAGGCTAGTGCCTAGGGCCATACAGGGCACACCAGTGAGAACAGAATGGTGGTAGGAGTAATTCCCGTGTGAGATCTATTGTCTCAGTTTACATAAACGGCAGAGCAGTTCAAGATGTCATATTCACTGATCAGCCAGTAAACTCGATAGGTTTTCACTGGGAGAGGTTCAAAGACAAAAGCTACCTTCTCTGATGTCGGGGTTAGTCCATTGTACTCTCTCTTCGAGTCTTTATTGTTGAACCGTATCCGTTTGTTGAGTCACTCGGTCAATTTTTATTCATGTGGGGGATTGTTGGAAAAAAATGGTTTTTTTGGTGACTTTAATTAAATATTAAAGTGGGTCCCAACCATCCTTTGAGTTGGATCTAAGTGGATCTAGATACTTTGCAATAAGATCTTTACACCACAAATAGAATGGCCAAAAACCATTGAGATTTGAATGAGAAATTGCCTCATGAAGTTAGCTTCATGAAAGAGTTAATGGGGTTTGTAACTTCTGCCTTATTGCAGAGTTTAATAATGCATTAATGGGGTTTGTAACTCCTGCCTTTATTGCAGAGGTTAATGGTGCATTAGTGACCAGCCATAAAGGCTGGAGGCTTCTCCTCTCTCCCCTATACATGTATAAATTGAGACCCTCCTGTCAAGTCTCAAACACAGAAATTGTTTCTTCCATTTTGTAGTCAGTTTGCTAGAAATTTCTACAGTGAGAGAGTACTGCCACTATTTTTGTTCGCTAAGCTAGACAGAGAGTGCTTCTGCCGTAGCTGGTTTTGACCGTCGTATCCTAGGAGACAGACACCGGGATTCCTCAAGCACTCGACCCGTGAGGCGGCGAAATCTGTTTTAAGGAAACTACTACCGTGCAGGCTTCGGTTTGGTTTCTTTACCATTTTATTGTTTTGTGTATTTCTGTTGAAATTTAGTTGTAATTATCAGTATATGTTCTTGGTATATAATTTTGATTTCTTCATAAATCTATTTCTTTAATTTCACAATGGGAACAACAACCTACTCAGTGCATGATGTTGTTGCAAATTTAAAGCAGGTCAGAAGTTGTTTGTAAGCTGCTAATGTTCTTGCTGTGTGGATTCAAGGGAGATGTTGCTTACAGGAGATTTGTTTGGTGTGTGCCAATGTTATGAGGTGCAGAGATGCAGCTGATGTTGTTGGTGGCTGACTGGTCTGGTGCTGCTAAAGAGGGACTACTGCTATAGCATTGCCTGCTGGTGTTGTTGCTGGTTTGGATTGGTAGATCTTAGTTTTGTGTAATTGCTGTATTATTATTTGTTCTGTTGTTTTTGTTTCTTTTTGTTTAGTGCTTTTGATTGGTGTCTTGGCAATTTTGGGTCTAGTGCTAGCAAATGATTATGCTTCTTTTGCGGTGCCAACCTAGTTGGGATTGTTAAGATTAGTTATAATACTTTGTGCATTTCCCTGTTTTATTGATGTAAAATTTTGCATGTACTGTACTTTTTTCATCAATAAAGCTTTTTTTTTGCTGATAAAAAAAAAAATCAAAGACAACTGGTACATTTTGTGTGAATTAAAAGCACAAAATAAATTGTTGCATTAATTAGAATATATAAAAATAAATCACATAAAATTGATAACGTATGACTTTAAAGTTAAAACTATTTCTTTCTTAACTTCTAAATAATTTATTTTTAATTTATTTAAATTATTTTTGTTTTGTAAATTGTAAATAAGTTGCAGTAACCACATTGACACGTATTCTTAAAATCAAAAAAAAAAACCTCCATATGTTATCCCAATAAATTGTAGCGAATGAGAATTATTGAAAAGGAGAAGAAAGATGTACAAAACAAAACTGACTCATAATTTTCTTACACAAGGATACCACTTTGAAATAAAGAACTGATCAAGTTGTGGAAGAACTTTTTTTAATTTATTTTTTTATCACTGGGTAACATATCTCTACAAATATGATGCGAACAATAATCCAATAACACAAATCTACGAGTCCAATACTAACATAGAAAATAACCATAATGAGAAAAAATAAATAATTTAATACAGTGAAGAGCGTTATTATTACAACGCAACTTTTAAAGTGGAATCCAAAAAAAGAAGAAACTTAAATACATACAAGGGAATAATACCCATTTACAGATGAAGGTCATTAAAAAAGAAAAATGGAGAGAACACAAATTTTCAGAACTTAAAACTGCCTGAAAAAAAAAGAATAAAAAAATTGCAAAACCCAAATTAAGCGAAAGAAGAAGCGCATACAATGTGCATCAGTTCAGATTTTCCTCAAATGTGTAAGGATATCCGTATGCATATGGAGGTGCCGATGGATCATAATTGGATTCCGGTGGCAGCAGCGGCTCCCGTGGTGGTGGAAAGTTCCCACTGCTGTATAAATTGTATACACCACCACCATGATCATCATTTTTGTTGTCATTGAATGTGAACTTTGTAGTCTTGGAATAGGTCACCTCCACATGTTTCAATCCTCGAATTCCTCCAAATTGATGCATTTGAGCCACCAAGTTTTGGTCATCAAACTCTTCAACAACTGGTTTTTGTGATCGTGGTTGTACAGTGATTTGCATGTTGTTGTTGTGTTGATTGTCCATTTGTGGGCTTTGATCCAAGAACAACAAGACTGCTGTTTTGTATTGTTTTTCAAGCTTTTTTATGACTCTTTGTGGGTCTACAGAACCTGTAATGGTGACCATCCCTTGGTTGGGATCTATGGAAGTTGAGTGTACCCCATCAATTTTCTTCAATAGATTCTTGAGCTTTCTCTGACATCCTTGGCATTGGCACTGCTTGGTCAGTTGGAGGACAAAAGTCTTTGGAGCTGCCATTGAATACTCCATTGTAGTATATGCTTTTTCTTCTGTATTGCTTCCTCCTCTCCTTGGGGTCTCTGAAAAACTATTCCTCCAAAAGAATAGTAGAACTTTTCTTGATCTTTTCTTTAACTTCTAAACTTTTTATTACCAAAAATAAAATAAAAAATAAAAAAAACTTTCTAGCTTTCTGTATATTGGAGATTGAATATATCACCAGTGCTGAAACCAAAAAATGAAAACAATTAGACTACGTAGCGAGAAAAATAAAATTATACCCAAAAAAAAAAATTGTATAATTCAAAATTAATGTGAGTATCAAATTTGTTTTGGTATAGAATAATATGTCAATAAATATATGGCATAAATACTATTCATACATCTAATGATGAGGGATTAAGGTTATATATATAACCAACAAAACACAAGAAATTTTATTAAAATAATTGCATATCATGAATATATTGTGAAATAACAACAAAAACAACACTAAGTGAAGGTTATAATTATGAAAACATGATCAGCTTATGAAACATAAATTTTTTTCATGTATATTTAATAAATAAATAAATAAGCCGTATTTAAGAATGAATGAGCAAAGTAACTAATATTGATGATCACAAAGTTTAAGAAGAAACTTACTCTAACAAACGTTGCTCTAGATTGGTGTACGAATAGCATAGTGCAATATATGCAGCCAAAGCCTTTTTTATATACATAAAATCAACCACGAAGTTACACGGAAACATAAACGAAACTCATTCAAAGACTATTCTTAATTGATAAGAAAACCACAAAATATTAATTAAGTATTATAATTTCCTGTGAACTTGGGTGGTAATTTCCCCTTGTTCGTAATTAGACATAGCTTTCAAGAATTTTGAATTTTTTTAAATGTTATATATAAACTGAAATGTTTTTAAATTTTTTTAGGGCGATTTATTAGAAACTCCTTTGGAGCTACCATTTGAATATCCCTATTGACTTTTAAAAAGAACTGTTCCATCTTTTTTGTCCTGTCACATCCTTGGCATTGGCACTGCATGTTCAGCTTCAAGACAAAAGTCTTTGGAGCTACCATTTGAATATCCCTATTGACTTTAAAAAAGAACTGTTCCAAAAGAGTAAAAGGGACTTTTCTATGTCTTTGTGTTCAACTTTTAAATTTGTAATTGTCCAAAATATATATATGTATATATATTTCTAAGGAATGGCAAATGAGGGAGGCTTCTTTCATGCTTTCGTGGAAGTATTTTTTTTTAGAAAAATATTTGGTAGCCTGAATTTTTGTGACTTGAATGGCTCAAATGTGTTAAAACGACGTTATTTTATACTCAAAACGACGTCATTTTTGGTGTTTCGAGCTATTTGAATCATGATTTTTCGAGCCACCTATCATTATTGTCTTTTTTAATAGAACAATGTCTACAATTGGTGAAGTGACTCGGACTTCTCTGTTTTTGGAAAAATTATTTTTAATTCCAATTATGAGACATTTGGCTTTTTATTTATTTTTTCATTTCATTCTAAATAAGTCTATTTGCTAATGGACGTTTGATTATTTGACCAAAAATGGCCATGTGCGCATGGTTTTATTAGGAATGAAATAGGGCAAAATGACTCTTTTTTTTTATTTTTTTATTTTTAAATTGGGCAAAATAACTAATTTACCTTTGAAAAATGCTTAATTGGAGAGCATATGACAAGTTTTTGTCCACAAAAGACACAGGTGTCATCAATTAGCTCTTTTTTTTTTTTTTCTTTTTTTCTTTTTTTATCAACAAAATAAGAGCTTTATTGATAAAAAAAAAAAAACACAATACAAGCAAAAATACATCAACAAAGCAGGGAAACGCAAAGAGCATCATAGCTACCCTCAACGATCCCAACTAAGTTGGCACCGCAAAGGAGGCACAATCATATGCTAGCATTTGACCCAAGATTGGTGAGAAACCAATCCAAGACAAAAGCACCCAAAGAAAAAATACAACACAGCTACAAAAGAAATAACAACAACAAAATATCAGCAGCATTTGTTGATGGGCTCCAAGAAAGACACCAATGGTTGGACACCAAAGAATCACACAGCGTGCAAACTCCCCTACACCAAACAGCAGCATGAAGAAACCAAAACAACATCTGATGATGGACACCTCTGAAGAGACCTCTGATGCTGGACACCAAAGAAACCTCTGTTGCATTGAGATTTTATCAGCAAATCAACAATTTATCTCCCCATAGAACTTGTCCAGAACATCCCATAGAACTGCAACAATCTATCACCCCAAAGCAGCAGTCTACACCTCTAAACAGCTCTGAAGCAATAGCAGCTCTGAGGCAATACTCTGAAGCAGACCCCAAGCCCCTTGATACAGCATACACAGCAGATCTCAAGCTCCTTGACACAGAACCTTTATAAGGGGAATAACAGATTAGCACCCCCCATCTATTTGCAGAACACAGCAGGCATCAGCAAATAAGAGGAATAACAGATAACAGATCACCACCCTTCATCCATCTGCAGAACTTGCAACAAAGATGAATAACAGATCACCACCCTCCATCCATTAGCAGAACACAGCAGGCATTCATACCCAAACATCTCAAATGCATAGCACCACCTGACTCAAGTTCTCCACTATGTGATGCACTGAGTAATGGACAATAGGCAAAGAAGCTCTAACCCACAACCCCACCCTCACTTTTACTAACTCACCAAGCTCCATGATATCTGGTAGATGACCATTGAACACAACCTCATTCCTAAGCCTCCACGTTGACCACAACATTGCCACTGGGACCATCACCCAAATTTTCTTTACTAATTTCCTATGCTTAGTTCCCAACCACCAAGAAAGCACTCCATCCACTGTAGCAGGAGATACCCAGCATAAATTCCACCACTGCAACAACCTTCCCCAAACCTTCCATATTTCAGGACACTGCACAAAAGATGATCTACAGATTCTTCCGTAGCTAAACAGAAGGGGCAGGCAACATTCGCACTACCACCTAACATCCCTAATCTCTGCAAAACAACTGCAGAGATTAGCTTTGATTCATACTGTTTTCAAATTTCAAAATACATTATGTTATATTTTCAAAGTTAAGAATTAAAATGACACAAACTCAAACTATAGGGCTATTAGTGTACTTTTTTTATTTTTTATTTTATTTTTATTTTTTTTAGTTTAATGGATGTTGTTTGTTCAGGACTTGCTAACCAAGGACGAACTGACGAAGGGGCTGTAAGGGGCCACAACCCCCCGCTTAAAAAAAAAAAAATTACTAATATATATATCTTTTCAATAAAGTATTAATAATATAATAAAATGGCTCATGCTTTGCTTTGTGAGCTGGGCTCAATCTATTCATTAGATAGCCTGGGCCATGTGTCTTCTTTAAAAAAAAAAAAAAAAAAAAAAGGCTGAATAGAAACAGAAAAAGACAAAAAGAAGAAAGAAAGAAAACCTAATTGCTATGACTTGCTCTACGCCGTCTCAATTTATTGAAAGCAAGCATAGGATTTTTTTTTTTGAGTTAAATCAACTTGGGATACATTACAAAAAAAAAAAAAAAAAAAAAAAAAAAGAAGAAGAAGAAGAAGAAAAAGAAGAAAGAAAAAAGAAAAAAGTCTTGCTTCTACTATTAATCTTCTCATTATTATAGGTATGTGATTCATATTCTATTTTATTGTTGTTTTCAATTTGTAATATTTTTATTATCTTTTTCTTTAATGTCATGTTGATACAATTGCAATTTTTTTAATTTTACATATTAAGAAAAAAAAAATAATGAATTAGGACATATGATTTCAATTACTAGGGTTTTTTTTAATCATATTTGGAAAATTTTAATTTTATTTAGATTAAGTGTTATAAATTCAAAATTAAAATGAATTGAGACTTGTATAAAATTCATGTGTTGAATCTGAATTTTGAATTTTTGAATTTATATGAAATTTGTTTTAATTACATTTGTTATTCTAGGCACAAAAATTTTCTATGTCCTGTGATATATGTATATATATATTTTACATTAGCAATTGGTTCTAATTTCTAATAGAATATTAACCATGTATGTAATGAATTCTATTTTGATTTGTAGTTTATTATGGGAAAGACATGTACAATTGATAAATTTTTTAAAAAAAAAAAAAATGCAAGTTCATCAGAAATCAATGCTGACAATACATCATTGCCAACTTCCAATGTTGATATCCCTGAAAATCCTCTTACAAAATCTCAAAAAATTGATGTTAAAGAAATTGATATTGGTTCATTGGAGCACGATCCTGGATTACGTATACAGATTTAGGATTATCATGTTAATCAACGTGATGAAATTCGACGAGCTTATATTAAGGCTGGTCCATACCAACCTATACTTTCAAAGTATCCGAAATCTAGATCAACAACTCATCTTCGTAGCTTTCAACCGTCATGGTTCAAACTATTTCCGTCATGGTTGGAATATTCACCTGCAAAAGATACAGCGTTTTGTTTACCATGCCTTCTTTTTTATAAACCATGTGGATCTAGATATTATGGGCAACAAGCATTCACTGTTGACGAATTTCAGAATTGGAAGAAAGTTAGGGATGGAGCAAAATGTGCTTTTTTAAATCATATAGGAAAAGATCATAATTATTTTCACAATGTTGCCGAGAGATCATGTGAAGACTTGATGAATCAATTTCAACATATACAAAAGGTATTGGATAATTTCACTTCTGAATAAATTGTAGATAATCGACTAAGATTGAAGGTCTCAATTGATGCAATCTGATTGCTTACATTTAAAGGTTGTGCTTTTAGAGGTCGCGATGAAAGGCCAAATTCAATCAATCGTGGAAATTTTCTTCAAATAGTGAAATTGTTGGGATCATATAATGATAATGTTGCTAAAGTATTGGATAAAGCTCCGAAAAATGCCTCTTACACATCACCAAAGATTCAAAAAGAAATTTTACATATTTTTTCAACCAAAGTGAATAATGCAATTCGGGAAGAAATTGCTGATGCAAAGTATTGCATAATTGTTGATGAAGCTCGTGATAAGTCAAAGAATGAGCAAATGGCTATAGTTTTGAAATTCGTTGACAAAGATAGTTTTGTGAGAAAGCGTTTTTTTTGGACTTATTCATGTTTCTAACACTGTTGCATCAACCCTTAAAGATGAAATATATTCTGTATTATCTCATCACAATTTAGATATTCAGAATATTCGATGACAAGGATACGATGCTGCAAGCAATATGCGAGGTGAGTGGAAAGGATTATAAGCATTAGTTTTGAATGATTGTCCATATGCTTATTATATTCATTGTTTTGTACATCGTTTGTAGTTGGCTTTAGTGGCAGCATCAAAAGATGTTATCCCAATTCATAAATATTTTCCTAAATTGACTTTTTTTGTCAATATTGTTGGTGCCTCATGCAAGCACAATAATGAATTGAAAGTTGCGCAAGCTGCTGAAATTGAACATATGATTGACATTGATGAGCTCGAGACTGGAAAGCGACTTAACCAGATTGGCACTTTACAACGAACTGGAGATACTCATTGAAGTTCTGACTTCAAGTCAGCTTCAAGCTTAATAAAAATATTCAGTCCAATATGTGAAGTTCTTCTTGAAGAATTATAGAATTAGAATCAAGATTGAATCAAATTGAATTAAGTTGTTTTACAGAGTACATTATTTATATATAACAGATGCAGTTATAACTATGGAGATTAGTTATAACAAACTCCTAATAATATCCTAACCAACTACTAATCTAACTGAATCTGTAACAAACTAATCTGATGTGGCTATGGCTGTATTAACTGAATCTGCTGACTGGACTTCTGTGTGATGAGATGATGAAGTACTCTCAACATGCCCCTGCAAGCGGATGGGGTGGTGGAACTCCATAAGCTTGGATTTAAGGTATAAGAATCTGGCCACAGATAATGGTTTGGTGAAGATATCAGCCAATTGATCTTGAGTAGGAATATAACGTAAACTGAGTTGTTTAGCAAGAACCCGATCTCGGACAAAATGACAATCCACCTCGATATGCTTGGATCGAGAATGGAAAACTGGATTAGTGGCAAGAGCAATAGAAGAGACATTATCACACCATAAAATAGGAACAGTTGGGGAGGAAATAGCCAAATCCTGAAGCAGCATTTGAATCCAAGCTAATTCGGCAGTTGCCTGAGCCAGTGCTCGATATTCGGCCTCAGTAGAAGAGCGGGACACAGTGGCCTGTTTTTTAGCAGACCAAGAGATAAGGTTGGAACCCAAAAAGATGCAATACCCAGAGGTGGATTTTCGATCAAGTACATCCCCTGCCCAGTTTGAATCCGAAAAGGCATGAAGATCAAAGGTACTAGGCTGATATGTCAAACCATGAGCAATGGTGCCTTGAACATACCGTAGTAATCGTTTAACAGCGGAAAAATGCCCAAAAGTGGGAGCATGCATGTGTTGACATGATTGATTGACCGCCAAAGAAAGATCAGGCCGAGTGATGGTAAGATATTGCAAGCCTCCTACAATACTGCGATATAAAGAAGGATTGTCAAAGGGTAAATGAGCATTAGAAGGAAGAGAAGGTTTGACAGCAATAGGAGAAGAGCATGGCTTGCAATCAGCCATGCCAGCCTTGTGCAGAAGCTCTTGTGCATATTTCTGTTGAGAAAGGAAATAGCCGGAGCCACCAGTGGACTGTACTGAAATGCCAAGAAAATAAGCAATATTCCCTAATTCCTTCATAGAGAAGGCTTGATGCATTTGGGAAAGAAGAGATTGAATATGAGAAGCATTGTTGCCGGTGAGGAGAATGTCATCAACATAGATCAATAGGACAGTAAAGGAAGTGGCAGTGTGCTGAATGAAGAGAGAGGTATCACACTTGCTATTACAAAATCCTTGGGAGAGAAGAAAGGCAGAGAATGTGGAATACCAAGCACGGGGGGCTTGTTTTAATCCATACAATGCCTTGTGCAATTTACACACTTGCAAGGAGGAAGAAGGATGCTCAAAACCAGGGGGTTGTAACATATACACTTCTTCCTCAAGAGTTCCATGAAGAAATGCATTCGAAATATCCAGCTGATGAATTTTCCACTGATGATGAAGAGCAAGGCATAACAAAATGCGAATTGTGGGTTGCTTGGCAACCGGACTAAATGTCTCTTGAAAATCAATACCTTCCTGTTGAAGGTAGCCCTTAGCAACAAGACGAGCCTTGTACCTGGCAATAGTCCCATCAGAATTCCGTTTTATTTTAAAGACCCACTTACATCCAATGGCTGTCTTGTGAGAAGGCAAAGGAACAAGAGACCAGGTCTGCTGCTGTTGTAATGCAGAATATTCCTCAGACATAGCTTTCGTCCAAAGAGGAGACAAAAGAGCTTCTTTATGAGTAGGAGGCTCAGAATCAGAATAAAGAGAAGAAGAAGTTTTATGAGCAGACAAACAAGTAGACACTGTTTTAGACCTGGTAAGCATAGGATGTGTGTTGTGAGGAGGCCGAGAAAGAGGAAGCTGAATAGAGATGGACTGAATAGGAATCTGAGGTAAATTCTGTTGATGTTGCGGATGCTGTGCAGATGGGGAAAGCGGTTGAGATTGTGCCTGAAGCTGAGGTGAATGCTGCTGAAGTTGATTTGGCTTCTGAATTTGACTGTGTGGATTCGTTGGATGCGGCGCAGATTGGGAATTCTGCTGAATCTGAGTTTGCGGATTCTGAAACTGCAGGTGCTGATTCTGTGCAAATGGTGAAGTTGGCTGAAGCTGAGGTTGCTGATGCGGAATCTGCATTTGCTGATTCTGGGCAGATTGGAAAGTTGGCTGAATCTGAATTTGCTGATTCTGTGCAGATTGTGAAGTTGGCTGAAGCGAAGGTTGCTGATTCTGAATCTGTATTTGCTGATGCTGTGCAGATTGTGAAGTCTGCTGAATCTGAGTTTGCTGATTCTGGGTCTGAGAGGCAGAGTGGAAAGGCTGGGACTGCACTGGAGAAATGTGAGAAGGATGTGGGGATGAGAAGGAAGACCAAAAAAAATGAATGCAAATGAGGAAGAGAAGGGGCATGTGAAGAAGAGGAAGCAAAAGGAAAGATATGCTCATGAAAGACAACATGGCGAGAGAGATATACTTTGCCGGAGGCAGGATCAAGACACCTGTAGCCTTTGGCAAAAGGATGGTAGCCAAGAAAAACACATGCCATAGATTTGGGTTGAAGTTTAGTAGACTGATAAGGCTTGAGCCAAGGAAAGCATTGGCAGCCAAAAGTTTTAAAATAGGAAAAGTCGGGTATGGATTTAAAAAGAACTTCAAAAGGAGACTTGTGATTAAGATTGGAGGATGGAAGTCTGTTAATAAGAAAAGTAGCAATAGCTATGGCATCAAACCAATAGTGCAAAGGGACAGAAGAATGATGGAGAAGAGCTGTAGCAGTCTCAGTTATATGTCTGTGCTTCCTCTCAACAATACCATTCTGAGAGGGAGTATAGGGACAAGACTGCTGGTGAATAATTCCATGACTAGTCAAATATGTTTGCATTTTGGATGTAAAATATTCTGAGCCTCCATCGGTGCGTAAAATATGCAAAGTAGTGGCAAACTGATTTTCAACATAAGCTTTAAATTCCATGAATTTAGCACAAACTTCACTTTTATAAGCCAAAGGATAAAGCCAAGTAAACCTACTAAAATCATCAACAAACAGAACATAATACTTGTAACCAGAACTAGAAGCAAATGGACCCCAAACATCACTATGGATGAGGGAAAGTGGTGCATTTACAGTGGAATTAGACAAATGAAAAGGAAGCTTATGACTCTTAGCTACACAACAATCTATACAATCAGAAGCAGTAGACTTATTATCAGACTTAGAAACAGACAAGTAAGGCATGAGATGATGCATCTTCATGACAGATGGATGGCCTAATCTATTATGCCAAACAGAAGTAGAAACAGGTGCAGCAGCAAGAGAAGAACTGAGATGCGCATGCAACGTAGGTGGTGAAATGGCAGCAGTAGAAAGGGATGGATGAAAATGGTATAGGCCATTGATATTAGAACCTTGATGGAGAACTTTCTTCGAAGCCTTGTCCTGAACCACAAATGTAGAATCATCAAAAGTGATGGAGCAATGATTATCTTTGGCTAATTTGTGAACAGAAACAAGATTCGAGGAAATAGAAGGAGTATGTAGAACATTGTTCAATCGGAAAGAAAAATGCGGTGTAGGAAGTAAGCCATTACCAGCGTGATGGATAGGAATTGTATTACCATCACCAATGGTTATTTGATCAGATCCGTGATAAGGATGAGAAGAACTGAGATTGTTCAAATCAGGAGTGATGTGCTCAGTAGCTGCAGAGTCAAGATACCAAGGGGCTGCTGAGGAAGAAGCAATATGAGAGGAAGCAACATAGGCCTTTGTATTGTTCTGTGTAGATGTAGTAGACTGAAACTGTGGATCCATCCTATACCAGCAATCTAAAGCTGTGTGGCCGTGGCTGCCACAAATTTGACAGATCAAAGAAGAACTAGATCGACCTCGTCCGCGAAATGAACCATGGCCAGGATTCTTAGGATAGAAAGAACCAGAACCAGAGGAATTTGAATTCGGATTCTGATGCTGATGTGAACGACCGCCTCGTCCTCCTCTAGTATATCTTCCTCTAGATCCAGAACCTCGATAGGTACCTCGAACAGAAGAGAAGGCCACAGTAGGCTCAGTATGATCTCTGTGGTGTTTGGACTCCATATGGATGGCCTCAAAACAAAGCAGTGCTGATAACTCATCCATGGTGATTGGTGCAGATCTGGATCGAATGGAAGTGGTAAAGGCATTGAATTCATCCGGAAGACCATTTAATGTGAGTAAAACAAGATCTTCATCATCAATGATGACTGAAGCAAGAGCTAACTGATTCACAATCTCTTTGATTTTGAACAAATATGCTTCCATTGAATCTGTCTTCTTAGTAACACTGTTTAATTTGTTCTTCAACTGATGGACGTGTGATCTAGAAAGAGTCGTAAACCGCTTGTGCAAGGCAAACCAGATCTCAGATGAATGTTGACAGTGCAATACAGTAGAATAGACTGTAGGAGACAGAGTTGCTGCAAGACAACTCAACAGATGAGAATCGACAAGATTCCATTGAAGATGATCAGGATTAGGAACCTCAGTTCCAGTTGAATCTGTGATCACAGCAGAAGGACATGAAATTGTTCCATCCACATAGCCAATTAGATTTGTAGCTTTGAGAATATTGTGAATCTGGCTTTTCCAAATCACAAAATTACTAGAATCAAGCTTCACAGTAATGAATGAAGACAAATTCGAGATTAACATTGCAAGATTAGATGGAATCGAAGAAGTAGTAGAGAGATCAGCCATTGATGGTAGATTGGCCATTGATCTTGAGCTCGGAGGAGCTTTACAGCTCTGATACCATGAAGAATTATAGAATTAGAATCAAGATTGAATCAAATTGAATTAAGTTGTTTTACAGAGTACATTATTTATATATAACAGATGCAGTTATAACTATGGAGATTAGTTATAACAAACTCCTAATAATATCCTAACCAACTACTAATCTAACTGAATCTGTAACAAACTAATCTGATGTGGCTATGGCTATATTAACTGAATCTGCTGACTGGACTGCTGTGTGATGAGATGATGAAGTACTCTCAACACTTCTTAACATCATTAATGAAGGAACGACTTCTGCCCAACGAGGAGATGTTGACTCAGCTTATGAAACATTGACTTCATTTAAATTTGTCTTTATTTCGCATCTCATGAAAGAAATGTTAGAGATCACTGATTTACTTTGTCAAGCTTTGCGATGCCGATCTCAAGACATCTTAAATGCTATGAATCTAATTTCATCTACCAAGGCACTTCTGCAAAAGTTTCAAGATGACAAATGGGATGTTTTACTAGCCGATGTGCAATCATTTTGCGAGGTACGTAACATAGATGTCCCGAATATGAATGCTCCTTATATTAGGAGAAGAGGTCAAGCTCGTGATCATCAAGATGACTTTAGAATCGATGATATTTGTCGGTTAGTAGAAAAGTTTTATCTGCAAGACTTCAAAGATCAAGAGAAAATACAGTTGAGAATGCAACTTCACCATTACGAGCATAATGTAGTTTAGCATGCAGATTACAAAAAATTGTCTGCTATTTTTGAATTGTGTCAGTGATTGGTAAGAACAAATAAATCTACGATCTATCAACTTGTTTATAGAGTGATTACACTTGTTCTTACTCTTCCAGTTTCTACTGCAACTATGGAGCAATCATTTTCAGCCATGAAAATTGTCAAAAGTACACTTCGCAACAAAATGGAAGATGAATTTTTTACAGACTCTTTGCTTGTGTACATTAAAAAAGAAATTGCTGAAAATTTTACCACAGAATCAATCATTGAAGACTTTCGAGATATGAAAGAACGTCGAGTTCTACTTTGATAGATGATTGAGTTGATTTGTATAAATAATTTTTTAATACATGACTTTGCTTTTATTCATATATTAAATTTACTAAATATATGGTTTTATTTTTTATGTACTAATTTAATATTAAATTTTAGTTTACTTTTTCAATTCAAAAAAATAGTGATTTATATCAATTCATATAAAAAAAATTTATTTATGTCTTGGCCCCCCGCAAATGAATTTTTGGTTCCGTGCTAACCATTTTGTTTGCAGACTTAATATATACATGAATAAATCAAAGACAACTGGGGCATTTTGTGTGAATTAAAAGCACAAAATAAATTGTTGTATTACTTAGAATATACAAAATAAATCACATAAATTTGATAATGTATGACTTTAAAGTTAAAACTATTTCTTCCTTAACTTCTAAATAATTAATTTTTAATTTATTTAAATTATTTTTGTTTTGTAAATTGTAAACTGTAAGTTGCAGTAACCACATTGACACATATTCTTAAAATTAAATTTAAAAAAAAAAAAGAAAAAAAAAATCTCTATATGTAATCCCAATAAATTGTAGCGAATGAGAATTATTAAAAAGGAAAAGAAAGATGTACAAAACAAAACTGACTCATAATTTTCTTACACGAGGATACCACTTTGAAATAAAGAATTGATCAAGTTGTGGAAGAACTTCTTTTAATTTATTTTTTATCACTCGGTAAGATATCTCTACAAATATTATGAGAACCATAATCCAATAGCACAAATCTACGAGTCCAATACTAACATAGGAAATAACCATAATGAGAAAAAATAAATAATTTAATACAACGAAGAGCGTTATTATTACAACTTAACTTTCAAAGTGGAATCCACAAAAAAAACAAAAACAAAACTTAAACATATGCAAGGGAATAATACCCATTTACAGATGAAGGTCATTAAAAAAGAAAAATGGAGAGAACAACAATTTACAAAACACAAATTTTCAGAACTTAAAACTGCCTGAAAAAAAAGAATAAAAAAATTGCAAAACCCAAATTAAGCGAAAGAAGAAGTGCATACAATGTGCATCTGTTCGGATTTTCCTCAAATGTGTAAGGATATCCGTATACACATGGAGGTGCCGATGGACCATAATCGGATTCCTGTGGCGGCAGCTCTGGTGGTGGTGGAAAGCTCCCACTGCTGTATAAATTGTATACACCACCACCATGCTTCAGCTCATCATCTTTGTTATCATTGAATGTGAACTTTGTAGTCTTGGAATAGGTCACCTCCACATGTTTCAATCCTCGAATTCCACCAAATTGATGCATTTCAGCCACCAAGTTTTGGTCATCAAACTCTTCAACAACTGGTTTTTGTGATTGTGGTTGTACAGTGATTTGCATGTTGTTGTTGTGTTGATTGTCCATTTGTGGGCTTTGTTCCAAGAACAACAAGACTTCTGTTCTGTATTGCTTTTCAAGGTTGTTTACGACTCTTTGTGGGTCTACAGTACCTGTAATGGTGACCATCCCTTGGTTGGGATCTATGGAAGTGGAGTGTACCCCATCAATTTTCTGCAATAGATTCTTGAGCTTTCTCTGACATCCTTGGCATTGGCACTGCTTGGTCAGTTTGAGGACAAAAGTCTTTGTAGCTGCCATTGAATACTCCTTTGTGGTATATGCTTTTTCTTCTGTCTTGCTTCCTGCTCTCCTTGGGGTCTCTGAAAAACTATTCCTCCAAAAGAATAGTAGAACTTTTCTTGATCTTTTCTTTAACTTCTAAACTTTTTATTACCAAAAATAAAAAAAATAAAAAAAAAATTTCTAGCCTTCTGTATATTGGAGATTGAATAAATCACCAGTGCTGAAACCAAAAAAAAAAAAAAAATGAAAACAATTAGATTACATAGTGAGAAAAATAAAATTATACCAAAAAAAAAAAATGTATAATTCAAAATTAATGTGCGTATCAAATTTGTTTTGGTATAGAATAATATGTCAATAAATATATGGCATAAATACTATTCATACATCTAATCAAGAGGGATTAAGGTTATACTCTAACAAACGTTGCTCTAGATTGGTGTACGAATAGCATAGTACCAGATGAAGCTAAAGCCTTTTTATATACATAAAATCAACCACGAAGTTACCCGGAAACATAAAAGAAACTCATTCAAAGACTTATTCTTAATTGATAAGAAAACCGCAAAATATTAATTAAGTATTATAATTTCCTGTGAACTTGGGCTGTAATTTCCCCTTGTTCGTAATTAGATATAGCTTTCAAGAATTTTGAATTTTTTTTAAATGTTATATATAAACTGAAATGCTTTTAATTTTTTTTTATCACTAAACATAAAAGTTATGTCTCACATGCATTTAATAATTTGGGTCTTACTATCGTTATGTATAGCATTATTATTTTTAAATGTGATCAATTAATATCTCAAACACAATATACATAAAATCAATACAAAATGACGTGGTTGTTATGTAGTTCTATCACTTACCAAAAAAAAAAAAAAAAAGCCTCACTAAGTTGATTGTTGATGAAGAAAATGTCATTATTACATCATTTAGTTATGTTTAAATTTTTGATAAGAATATTTTAATCCTAATTATATTTTTTTTGTTAAATATATAACAGTTAGGCAATTATTATTTTATGCATATGTTTGTTGATTGTCGGCTTTATTTTAGAATGTCCCCTGTTTCTCAATCCCACAAGGCAAACAAAGTATGTATATAAAAGTATGGGGCCTCAGTCTGTAAGTCTATTCTCAATCTTTTTGGGTCATTAGGCCAAATTTTAATTTTTTGGGTCAAAAAAATATAATTTATCCAAAATAATAATTATTTGTCGAAATTAATTTATCTATTTATCTATTAAAATTCATCAAACTAACTATCTATTAAAATGTGGCACATGTCATTCATTTAACATTTTATATGTTGCATATCACACATTTATCTACCTCACCACCACCACCTGCTGCCGCCAGTGACTTTCCAGCGAATTTCCCGACAACTTTTTTGGTACCATCAAGTTTTCCATTGTTAGTGACTTTTTCCGGCGATCTTTCCTACGTATTCTTATCACCAATTAAGATTTTACCTTGAATTTAATGACTTATACCCATTTTTTTTTTATCGGCAAAGAAAAATTTCATTTAACAACATGAAATTAAGAGTACAGGAAGATGACATGCATCGAGAGAGATTCGGAAGTACAAAATACCCCTACTACTGCTACTCGCATCCAAACAACCAACCCCTAAGCCTCTCAATTTTTTTTTCTAAAAAAAAAAATACAAAAACAAGCTAAGAAGGACTTAACTATAAAAAAAAAGACATGAAACCCCACATAATTAACCCACCAAAACACCCTAAACAAATAACCCAACACCCAAGCAGCCGAACCACTCAATACAGAAGTCAAATCACCACCCACTCCTCTGCAGCTGCTCACTCCTCTGAAGACCACACCTCTGAAGCTGCCCACGCCTGCTACCCACCCTGCTGCCACCCTAAGCTGCTGCCCACACCACCCTATACTGCAGCCCATGCCTCCAGCTCACGCCAGAACAGCTATCCACACCGCCAGAACTGCAGCTCTCCCTGCCGGATCTTAACATTGCAGCTCCACCATTAGCAGCGGAAGACACCCACTGCAAAGCACCCACAATGCAGCTCCACCATTGCAGATCATCTCCACACCGAAGCCGCTGGAATGGCCTTTCAACAGTTTTCTCTAAAAATATAAATATATAGAAAATCAATGTCAAATCTTATTTTTATAAGTCTTAAAATTGCACTCGAGTTAAGTGTTCGATTCCTTCTTTTCCAAACTACGATTGACAATGTATTTTAGAAAAATAAAAATTAAAAATTACACTTACGTCTTATCTATGCAACTAATAAGGCATTCAATAAAGTTGTTGAATGGTACACGTTTTTTTTTTTTCAAGCTTTGTTACATGACTTTATGATTGGCCATAACTCTTTTACATTGAGTGATATTTAAAAATATTTTGGGTTTAGATTATAAATTTGGATAATATATATATATATATTTTAGATTTGAAAATTCAAAAAAAAGAAAGAAAAATATAAAAATAATGCAAATAAAATGTAAGCTAAATTTTTTTTCCTAGTATATTGTATTTGAAGGGCCAGCTCTGACTTTTTCGAAAACAGAACTTTCAATTCGAGGCCTTTCACATATATTTTTTTTAAAAAAAAAATATTATGTGTCTACTTTTTTTTCGATATTTGATAATACTCGTGAAAAGGTTACTTCCAATATACATCTATTAAAATTTACTTAAATATACATTAAAGTTTATAATAAGAAAAATGACCAAAATAACTTAAACTGAAGTATCAAATAAAAATTAAACAAACTGAAACAAAAATCACTTAAATATCATTCTTCTCACATTTTTAGATATAAGATTATTGATCTAGTTCACATAATCCAAATTATAAGCTAAATCATTTTCGATGGATAAAATTGTTAATCTATTTAATATTTCATTTGATATAGTTGAGTAAATGTAAGATTTAATCAACTTTAATTTGAAAAGAACAACTGTAAGTAATATAGTCAATCGTATTCTATACATAACCTATACATTTAGAAAATAACCATTAAATAATTTCAAACAATTCACCACATCAATAAGTTTTTTAATTTCTTTCAATTAAAAACAACTATCTATTAGTTTTAATAATTTACCACATCAACTATCTTGGATGAAAGAATGTATCTCCTCAACAAGACTTTCTGTTCTAGTCAATGGATCTCCAACTACAGAGTTTTCTCCACAAAGAGGTCTAAGGCAGGATGACCCCCTTTCACCATTTCTGTTCAACCCAGTAGTAGAAGGGCTCAACATACTCATGACTAGAGCTTATGAGCTGAATCTCATTAAGGGTGTGAAAATTGGGAAGAAGGAAGTAGTCATTTCCCACCTTCAATTTGCTGATGACTCAATTATTTTCTGTGAAGTAGATAGGAAGCAAGTAGTGAACATTAAACGAGTGTTAAGATGCTTTGAGCTGCTATCTGGACTGAAAATAAATTACCACAAAAGTGTGTTATGTGAAATTGGTGTTGATGAAGGGATACTTTCTTCCTTTGCTGATTTTCTTAATTGTAAAGCGCAAGGCCTACCATTAAAATTCTTAGATCTACCTCTTGGTGCAAATCCTGGAAGAAAGTCCACCTGGAAACCTGCTTTAGACAAAGTCAAATTAAGACTAGCAGGGTGGAAGAGAAGACTGCTATCCTTTGCAGGTAGGCTTACCTTAATCAAATCAGTGTTGTCTAATCTACCAATCTATTACCTGTCCCTTTCCAAAATGCCTGTGAGAGTGGCAAAAGAGATAGAAAAAATTGAAGCAAATTTCCTATGGGGAGGTTCTGATCTAAAAAAGAAAATTCATATGGTGAAGTGGACAAATGTCACAAAAAGCACAAGTCTTGAAGGATTAGGAATAAGAAGAATCACAGATGTTAATGCCAGGCTTTTACTAAAATGATGGTGGAAGTTTGGAAGCAATTTCACTGCTCTTTGGAGAAAGGTACTATGTAGCAAATACTTGATTGATGAATTCAAGTGGCAACCAACTTTGAGGACTTCCTGTAATTACTCTAGGGTGTGGAGTGATATCATCTCTTTTGCCATTCACAAGCAACCCCTCTGCAATTTATTTTTGGACAACTTTCTCATTAAAGTTGGTGATGGAAGAAGAGTCAGATTTTGGCTGGATAAATGGTGTGGAAACTTCTATCTAAAAGATGAATTTCCTAGTCTTTTCAGATTATCAACAAACAAGGAAGACACACTACCTTTGTTCTATGCAAGAAGATCAACTTCAAGGGATTGGAATTTACCTTTTAGAAGAGCTCCATATGAATCGGAAGATGAGGAGATTACTAGATTGTCAAATGTATTATCCTCCACACCCATACTCAAGAATGGGGTGACTGACAGCCCTGTCTGGTTGGGTTCAAATTCAGGTATTTTCAAAGCTGCTGATGTGTATAAATTTTGTTCTGCTTCTCTTGGTCCCAGGTTCTCAATCTACAAATTCATTTGGAAGAAAGACATCCCTCTCAAAATTCAATTCTTCAGCTGGTTGGCATGGAAAGACAGAATTCGAAAAATTGGGATTCTTGGTATAAATGCTGCCACACTATGCACTTTCTGCAGAACAGAACCTGAATTAGCTAGTCATTTGCTTCTATTTTGCCTATTTTCCTAGAACATTTGGGCATACATGATGCAGTGGTGGAGGTTTCAATGGGTGATACCTAGTTCGTTTGATAATCTTTTCCATTGGTGGAAGGGTGGCAAGTTCAAAAGATTAGAAAGGAGGATCTGGGATGCTCTACCTGTTCTTTGGTCACTTTGGAAGCAGAGGAATGAATGCATATACAATGAAGTGCAGCCTAATTGCTTTGAGTTGAGTGAGCTAATAAAGCTTAGGCTTGCATTTTGGATCAAGGCCTCAATAAAAGACATCTATTACTCTGTGACTGACTTAGTATTCAACCTCAATCATGTGAGGGTCTGCCTTTGAGAGTGCTTTAATACTTTTGATGTTGTGCAGTTTGGTTTCTGTTCTGTATGATCAACAACATACACCAATTGTTGGGGCTGTCTGTTGCTACCTTGGGAGTTATTACTTAGTGCATATTGGGGGTAAATTATTTTTGTTGGTGTATTGATTCTAAGTTCTTTGGAATGAGCAGATGTGGAAGGTTGTCCTTGCTATGTAGTTGGTTTGCTTAAGGATCTGGTAAAAGGTTTGATGCTGGGGTTAAGGTCTGAACTGCTGTTTATGCTGCTGATGTCTGCTGATTAGAAGCTCTGTTTTTGTTGAAAGATTGATGTTACTACTGGTTTTTTTGAGTGCTAGTAGTTAAAGAAGTAATTGATGTGGGGGACCTATCTAGCTGCTGGGTGAATCCACAGTTGCATGGGGTGAATTTGTCTTTGGCTGCTGGGGCCGTTTGGTCATTGTTGTATTCTGGTTGTTTTTTTTTTCTTGTTTTGTTTTGCTTTATTGGTTGGTTGCTCACCAACTTGGAGCTTGGAGTGTGTGCTAGCAGATGATTTGGTGTGCATCTTGGTGCCAACCTGGTTGGGATCTTGATGTATCTCTGTGATGCTTTTTGCACCCTCCTCTTTATTGATGTTATGTATCATACTTTGTATGCTTTTCATCAATAAAGTTCTTTTTTTGTTGATAAAAAAAAAAAAAAAAAACTATCTGTTTGTTTTAAATCATAACTAGACTTTGTTGATACCTTTTAAATTCCAGTGAAATTTTTTTTATAGGATAATATAATAGTTAACAAAATTTTGGAGCCTTTGTTTTAGTTAATTTTCTAGGGCCCAAAACGATAGCTTCGATAGCTTATGGCTAAAGTCGGTCCTATGTATCCGATTCTATGACTAATTCTATACACCTAGATTTTTTTCATTTTTATTTGAATCACTTGAACCGGAAGCAATGTTGAATTATAAGTTAATCATGTGGATTAGTTGGACCAGAAATTTCATGGAATCACCATGTAAAATTTTTGCCATTCGACATGGCAGGGACGGATTTAGGATTATATCTTTGGAGGGGCTACTCTATAGTTTAAAAAATTGGGGGCTACTCCATTTAATTTTGAAATTATCTACAAAAAATTTGAGGGTGCGAACTCCTATAATTTTATGTTATTTTAAAATTTCTAATATAATATATGATATTTTTCAAAATTTTGGGGGTGCGCCCCCCCTCCCCGTGCGGGCGATCCATCATTGATGGCAATAACTTGACCAATTATTAAAGGTGATAGACTTAACTCAAAATTGTAAATTCATTTAAATTTTATTTAAATTCACTTAAAATAATAAATAAAAGTAAATAAATTGCATCTTATATATCTAATAAAAATTTAATTGAATTGAATATCGATACCTGTCTGTCTTTAAACCCACCTCCTTTGACCTATTTTAGAAAGTAAGTTAAAGCCTAATTTTTTTGGCTTTTTTTTAGTTTTTTATGAAAAAATGTGTAAAAAAAATAGAGAGATGATATGATCCAAAAAAATCAAAAATCTACCTTTCTAACTTTTAACTCAATTGCCAAAATAAGCCTCATCGTTGTCGCCACTATTGCGTCCATCACAGTTACCACCATTGTATTTTCTATCAATTTTTATTTTCTAATTTTTCACATTATGCTAATTTTAAAGTTAAACTTAAATCAATAGGCAAAAATTTTATTGTACAATTTAAAATTGTCAATTCCTTATTGAATAGATTGTTTTATTCTTAATTTTTATCTAATTTATAAATCTTTCAAAATATTTATAAATTTTGTCCTCTCCATCAAATAAATAAATAATAATAATTTTTCATTTTTTTAGATTGATTTATACGCAACTTTCATTACATTATAGTGATGTGGTCATTGCGAACATCAAAAATTTATTGGCGTGTGGTTCCAAAATTGGAAGACTTTTTTTTTTGACAAAAATTTATTGGCGTGTGGTTCCAAAATTGGAAGACTTTTTTTTTTGACAAGTTCAAAATTAAAATATGAAACTTCTTTTAAACTATCATTTTCATTTTCGTAGAAATCTCAAAGGGTGGTGCTGGATCCATTAGGTTTCTACTAGTTCAACTTTACCCAAGTGATGTGGATTTGGTGATGTGACGACATGGAAATAATTTGAATTATTATTTTTATTTGCTTATTTATTTTATGATATTAAATCTAATCTTTGTCGATAATATATGATTTCTTGTGAAATTTTATCAATTATTTTTCTAATAAATTATATATCTTTAGGAGCATCGGCATTTAGTTGATTTTGTACAAAATTATGACATTGTTGACCGTTTATTATTAATATTATTACTTGATTACAATATAATAAACACTCATATAAAAAATAATAATAATAATAATAATAATAAGGCTTGTTACCTTATAGTTTTAAGATGTTTTGACTTTAGGCCTTGTTTGGCATATACTAAAAAAGTCAAAAAGTCACTATCCTATTTAAGTCATATCGTCTTACTTAAGTCATATCGCATTTCTATCACATCACTTCAAACCCAACCCATATTTCATAAAAAGTCAAAAAGTACACTTATTTAGAACATCCCAAACCATCCCTTATTGTGCTTCCAAAATAAATTTTCATAATATCCCATGAAACTACCGCATTAGAAAAGGTTGGATTTTTTTGTAATTTGTATTTGTATATACCCTATATCTATATATTTACACTTATTATCTTTATTATTTTTTAATATATTTTTATAATTTATTAAATTTATTTCTTCTACATCATATTCACAATCTTTAATTTCAATATCTCTTTCCATTCTTTCATATATATATTTATTTTTAATTTTATTATTAATTTTTGATATATTTTGTCTTTTCATATTATTGGTAATATCCAATCTTTTTTTATTTCTTTTTCTTGAAAATCTCTATGACAAATTGTCACTATAAAAAAAAAAACACTTTCCGTGACGAACATTTTGGTCGCGAAAAGTACCATATTTGGTTGCTAAAACCTTTTCGCGACCAAAATATGTTGGTCGCGAGTTGGTCGCCAAAGCCTCGTCACAGATAGCTTTCTGCAACCAAAAAAGCCTTTGGTCGCTAAAAGTGACCATTCGCGACCAACTTTTTTGGTCGCGGAAAGTCCAATTTATATTAGCCAAAAGTAAACTTTTAGCAACCAAAAATAAGTTGGTCGCCAAAAGTCCGCGCCTTGACAAAAAAAAAATAATTCTTTTGTGCTACCTGTGACTCGAACCCGTGACCAAGGAGTCACCATGCACCCAATCCACTCTGCTAATAACAAGCTTCTTGTTCATATTTGATATATATAACCCATAAAAATTGGATTATATATTATTTTATAAAACTTTTAATGCCTAAACAAAAAAATAGCATGTAATTATAGTAGTATCATTTTTTAAAAAAAATTTCCCGCCATAACTTTCCGCGACCAACTTTTTTTTTTCGTCGCCAAAGGGTAATCTTCCGCGACCAAAAAAAGCCTTTGGTTGCCAATAGTATACTTTTCGCGACCAACTTTTTTTTTGGTCACCAAAAGGTGATCTTCTGCGACCAAAAAAGCCTTTGGTCACCAATAGTATACTTTCCCGCGACCAACTTTTTTTTTTGGTCGCCAAAAGGTGATCTTCCGCGACCAAAAAAAAACCTTTGGTCGCCAATAGTATACTTTCCGCGATCAACTTTTTTTTTTTGTCGCCAAAGGGTATACTTTCTGTGACCAACCTTTTTTTTTAGTCGCCAAAAGGTGATCTTCAGCGACCAAAAAAAAGCCTTTGGTTGCCAATAGTATACTTTCCGCGACCAACTTTTTTTTTTGGTCGCCAAAAGGTGATTTTCCGTGACTAAAAAATTGTGGTCGCCAAAAGTTAAATTTTAGTCGCAGAAAGTGGATTATTTGCGACCAAAAAAAAATAGGTGGTCGCCAAAAGTGTTTTTTCATTGGTATCATTATAAAATTTGTCTTTTATTTCTATTTCTTCTTAAATTAATTCTTTGTAATTTTTCAAACTTTTAGAGTGAAACTTATAATGGAGCTGTTTGGTAAAACTTTTTTTCAGCTTAATCAACTTTGGCTTAAATTAAGCTATGTTGATATGTTTGGTACAACTTATAAGGCACAGATTATAGCTTAATTTAAGCCATTTTCGGCTTAAATCTGAAAGTTGCTCCAAGGGTGCTTATAAATTCAGCTTAAGTGCGCAGCTGATCCCTACGGGGCAAAAATGACTTAAATGTCCTTCCCAATTGATGCTAATTACAAGTGTGCCATGTATATAAATCAAGAACACTCATTTTTTCTCTCTCACACAAACGGGAGAGGCGATTTCCGGCGAACAGCTCTCTCTCTCTCTCTCTCTTCCTCTCTATCTCTCTCTCCCCCTTGTTCTCCGATTGCTCTCCATCGTGATCTGAACCATCGCGATCGACAGCGTAAACCCTAGCTCTCTCTCATTCTTTGCGATCGACGCAGGCGGTGAGATGAGAAGGAGGAGATCTTAACTATCGAGATTTGAACCATCGCGATCTGAACCATCGTGATCGACAGCGTGAACCCTAGCTCTCTCTTCCTCTTCGCGATCGATGCGGCGGTGAGATGAGAAGGAGGAGGGGGAGAAGAAGAAGGGGCTACCAACAGCTCTTGCTCTTTCTCTCTCTCTCTCTCTCTCTCTCTCTCTCTTTCTGTGGATCAATCTGAAACCCTAGTTTCGGTTCATCCCGCCGAAGCTAGGGTTTTCATCTTTTTTTTTTTGAGGTTTTTTCAGTGTTTTTTTAATAAAAAAAACAAAATAATTAATGAATAAAAAATAATAATTGATGCTAATTAATTGAGACTCATTAATTTATAATGAAAAAATGAAAAAAAATTATACTAATTGAGAAAAAAAATTATACTAATTGATACTATTAATAATTTTACTATTAATTGATGCTTATTAAACCATTAATTGCCACTGATCAATTTAAAATGAAAAAAATTTATACTAATTGATACTATTAATAATTTTACTATTAATTGATGCTTATTAAACTATTAATTGCCACTAATTACATTAACTACTAATTTAAAATGAACTTTTATTAATGAAATAATTTTTTATAGCTTATTAAACTATTAATTTTAATTGATGCTTATTAATGAAATAATTTGTTTATGAAACTATTAATAATTTTAATGAAACTATTAATTTTAATTGATGCTTATTAATGAAACTATTAATAATTTTAATGAAACTATTAATTTTAATTAATGCTTATTAATGAAATAATTTTTACAGCTTATGAAATAATTTTAATTGATGCTTATTAAACTAATTAAACTATTAATTTTTTACATCTTATTAAACTATTAATTGATGCTTATTAAACTAATAATTTTTTACATTATTAATAATTTTTTACAGCTTATTAAACTATTAATGAAAAAAATTAATAATTTTACTATTAATTGATGCTTATTAAACTATTAATTGCCACTAATTACATTAACTACTAATTTAAAATGATATTTTATTAATGAAATAATTTAAAATGAAATGATAATTTTTTTAATACTAATTACATTAACTTTTATTAATAAAATAATTTTTTTAAAATTAAAACTGAAAAAATGACAAAATAATCATTTTTATGTCATATAAGAGCAAAAATGACAATTACATAGTAAAAAGTTATTTTACAGCTTATCAACCAAACACTACTTTGTTGCTTAAATCTATAATCCCACACCAAACAGGTTAACAGCTTATGCTCACAATTATAAGTCATAATCTGTTAAGTTATAATATATAATCACTTTCCCATAAGTCTACCAAATAGACAATATATAAGATTTGAAAATGATTGAAGTGTATGCTCTAGGTGACTCGGCCTTTGCGAAATTCGGTTACGGCAATGCTAGAAACCACTAAAAATGGTGCTCTAAAGCAACCACTAATGATGTGGCACTCACTTTTTCTGAAAAAAAAAAAAAAAAAATTGACACAACAACATTGTGATAGTAGATGGGACCCACTGCCACATCATTAGTGGTGGCACTAATTAGTGCTCCCACTCATTTTCCATTCGGTTAATGGAGAATCATTCAATCTGAATATTTTACTTCACGTGGTTCTGAAATTATAATAGGAAACTTTTTTCAAACTATCACTTTATATATTTTAATATTTTAATTTAAAACTTGTTTTCTAATTTGTATGTAATATTAATAATTAAAATTTTATGCAATATTAATAATTAATTTTTTGCAAATAAATCGTTAAGTCAATTAACGATTTTAATGATATGAAAAATAATTTTCAATGAACAATTTTGATAATTTTATTATTGAATAAGAGAGTGTGTGGCTAGAATTTTTTTTTCAGTTTGTTTTGTTAAATTAAAAAATTTAACAAGGAGTAGTTGTAATCTCTAATATTATAGGGATATTTCATATTTTAAAGCAAACTCAATAGTGTATTTGTAATTTATTCAAAAATAAAATATTTATGTTTCATAACTGACCAAGATTTTGTGCATAATTATGATAAAACTTACATATAAATTAGAACCACCAATAATGGTAAATATAACAAAAAAAAGGACAAAATGAAAAAATCTAAAATATAAGCCAAAATGAGTAAATAATACAAAATAAAAGGGTAAAATGGAAAAATGAAAAAGCAAGCTTCAACCAATGCTTATATAGATATATATATATATATTTTAACAGGGTGTTCAAACCCATTTGTGCACACCTCAACTATAAAACTGTTTATTTTTGGCCAAAATTTTTTTCTATAGATTTAAAAAAAAAAAAAATTAATTGTTATCTTAAAAGTAATGTGTTAATAGTGGTGTTAGTGGTAGTGCTGGTGGGGGTGGGGGAGGTGGTGATAGTGTGATGGCATTAGCAAGATTTTAATTTTTTTTAAAAAAATTAGAACTTGTTTTCATTAATTATAGAAAATTATTTTTGTTGACCTTCATTTTTTATCATATCAAATATCAAAAAATGTGAAATGCGTATTCTAAAAATACAAGATTTAAGAACTCAAAATTAATTTGGTAATGAAACCATGGGCTAGGGGTGCTCACGGGTAGGGTCGAGTCAGGTTGCATGTCAACTACCACCCAACTGAATGGTTTAGATTGAGAAAATTCTATCCACATTTGAGTACTTATGGTTTCGAAATCGTCCGTGTAGGTTAAGTAGATTAGAGGGTGGATACAAATTGGCTTTGGCAAATTGGACCTTACTATTTTAGGCCTTTTACGCTTATTTTATCATTTTTTTTTTTTTGATTTGGGCATTCTTTGAACCCTTTCCTTTTTTTTCCTTTTTTTTTTTTTGGTTAAAAAAATAAGGGCTTATGTTTGGTCCTGTTGTGCCCCTTTTTTTTTTTTTTTTTTTTTTTTTTTTTTGACAAGGAAAAAAAATCATTTTCAATACTTTAAGGAATAAATATAATATATAAATAATAAATGGGTGAAGTATCATTACATTTCAAAATATGATCTTATAAACTATTTAGTTCTCCCTTTTTTCTTATGAACCCAATGATCCCATTAAAGTAAAAATTACACAAAATGATAGTCACTTACACGTTTTGGTTTAATTTTTGAGGAATAAAAGTGGGTTTCTCCAAATGCGAAATTACATATTTGGACAATCTGTATTATAGAGATTTTGGATTTTCTCTTATTCTGAAACAAATTTCACATTACGAATAAGAACGTAACACTCTAATAACGTAACATTTTAATGTAACATACTAAAAAACTCTAAAGTGTATTTTCCTCAAACGTAACAACGTAACATTCTGAACTTTTTCCAAACGTAATATTTCAATGTAACACACAAAAACATTTTAGTGTACTTTTTTTAAATGTAACACTCCAATCAATATAATCTCAAACGTAACATTCTAATGTAATACACATAAAAATATTAAAAAACTACCTAGTATGCTTTTTTCAAATGTAACACTCATAGTTTGAAATTATACAATTATCCAAAACATATAAAATAATTTTTGTACTTCTTTTGAAATAGTTTGAAGAATCTCACACCCTTTAAAAATGGTTTGAAGAATCTCACATCTTTTTTGAAGTGTTACATTGAAATATTATATTTAGAAAAAGTATACTAAATTTTATTTGTATGTATTATATTGAAGTATTACACACATTTAGAAAAAGTATGATAAGGAGGACGATGGAAGTCCATTTGTAGAGTGGGCAACAATCGGCCCATTATACGCCTGCGCTTTGTGTTGTCCATTTCGTGGGCCACAATGGAAGTCCATTTGTGGAGGTCCATGTATACTGGGCTACCATTTAGCAAGCTGAATTGTTGATCTTAGTGGGCTGAATATATTAAGGCCTTAGGAAATGAACCTTTTATTTTGGGCCACAAATTTTAATCGAGCTTTCGAGTTTTCTGCATAATTTTTGCTACATAATAATTTTAATTCTGAGCCTTCAAGAGAAAATTTAAGGCTGTTACTTTGGAAAAACAAATTAAGTTACTGATCGGTCTTATTTCCATGGTGCTACATGCACAAATTAGTATACACATTAGTGTTATGATATTATTATTGACCACATTTATTATACAAGTTACAAATATCCAAAAC
Source organism: Camellia granthamiana (assembly GCA_036172215.1). Taxonomy (NCBI): domain Eukaryota; kingdom Viridiplantae; phylum Streptophyta; class Magnoliopsida; order Ericales; family Theaceae; genus Camellia; species Camellia granthamiana. The sequence continues at coordinate 158,076,439 of CM069903.1, read as the reverse complement.
CATACAAATAATGCCACATCATCTATTAGTACACTAGTGTGTATATTAATTGGTATATATAGCATTATTCATCCTATTTACCAGATTTATTTAATTATAAGTTATGTTCATTTTTTCATGTATCAATATTCATAAAAAGTATTAGAGTAAAACAAGTATTTTAAAACTTATTAATGTATTAAAAAAGTATATAGAACTTATAAGTAATTAAGTCTATCACATAGAACTAACTTGCAATTTACCTAAACTTTTAAGCCCAGAATTCACTACAAACAAGAGAGGCCCTCATATACTAGTCCCTTTAATTCATTTCTTTTTTTAAATGAAGAAGTAAAAAAATGGATTGAAAATAATATTTTGTTTGTAAGTCAAAATTTTATAAAATACGAACTATGTCAAAATTGTTATTTCTCTGTTTACATTGAAGACGACAACATTGGATTAGGGATATATAGGAATAATATCCACGATTTATATACTGACGAAGAATTCTCCTCCTCCTCTAATAACAAGAACCAGAACAGCGGCCCATCCACCCAATCTCCCTCTACCTCGAAGGATCCTAAAAAACAAGCAACCTTAAAATATGGCCATTAGTGTGACGCCAATTTAGTTAAAATTTCGGACAATATTGTTGTCAATGGCAATTTTAGAGTCCAACTTTGGTTTTGCCATGGAAGAAAAATTTTATTTATTTATATTTTTTTGTTTGGATTGGTAAATACTCATTTTAGATAAATGCACCCACACCGGTAATTTTATACTGGGCTCGTTTGGAAAGTTGACTATTTTAGTTAGCATTTTAGTTTTATTGAATATTTTAGCTTGAACAAAAAAGTTGTGTTTGGGAAGTAAGTTTTTTATTTTTTATTTTTTTTAGTTGATTTGATAGTTGTAAAAGAAAATGTAAAATGATTATAATTTGAATGTAACATATTGTCTTATTTACTATTTTAACATATTTTATTTTAATTAACTATTTTAGTCCAAAAAAAAAAAAAACCATTCCAAATACTTGCAAAAAAAACTTTGTTGGAACTTCATGTAAGAAAAACTCATTTCCCATTATTCACTTCAGATCTCGAAACTCACACAATTTCGATGTGTAAATAAGAATTGAATGGATATGGTCCAGTAGTACATGAGGTTCAGAATTCGAGTCGTTGAAATGATTATGGTCTTTTTGTTGTAATTTAGCTTATTAATTTATTAACACTCTTATCGTTTGCCAAAAAGAAACATGGATAAATTTTTTTGTGAATGTCCAAAGTTGCATATAAAAAACTTACAGAACAGTGAAAGCAAAATTATTTTCAGATTTCAAACAAAGGATAATTTGCTGCTAAAATGCAAGGTTGCAAGGAGGGTTTGGCCAAGGTGCTTGCTTTGGTGAGTGGGTTTCACTGCCATCAATTCAAGTTTGGTTTGATAGCGACAATCAAGTTTGAAAGTATGGCGGAAAAAATTATGTGACGGTATTGAGATAATTTTTTTTCTTCCGTTTGTCTCGCTTGGTAACATTAAATTTTAATTCAAAAGTTAAAAAATTAAAAGTCAATAAATTATATAAAAAATTAAAAGATTTTTTTTTTCTCTCTCTATTTTTAATACATCTTGTTATAAAAAGTTAAAAGATCATTTCAAATATATTAATTTTTTTTACTTCATATTTTAATCAAAAATTAAAAAATTACTAAAATAATTTGTTCTCAAACTAGTACGTTTCAACTATCACCCTTAATTAATTTTTTTGAATTTATTTAAATTATTATTCTCATGTAGTTACACACTTTGAAATACTTCAAACTGAATAATTCAATAATACAAATTTACAAACCCAATACAACACCAACACAAAAATAATTACAATGAGCAAAAATAAGAATAATTATAGGAATCATAAAAAAAATATTATAAAATATTTTATGAAGATTTTTTATACTTTAATTTGTATGTAGTATTTTATTATATATATAATCTAAATATACAGCAATGAGAAAAGATCTCATAATGAAGTCCAATGAATCATAATTACTATAAAGATAACATAGAATGTATTATTATTACAAAGTAGCACTTGAAGTGGATACCAAAAAAAAAAAAAAAAAAACCAAATAAGGAGAATAATATCCACGCACTACAAGAATTTACACATTTGGCGACCATTTTTGCCGACCAAAAAAATTTTGGTCGCAAAAAAATGACATTTGGCGACCAAATATTAATTAGTCGCAACTGATCAATATTTTTGGCGACCAAATATGAGTTGGTCGCAAAAGGTCACATTTTGGCGACCAAAAATGAGTCAGTTGCAGAAATTGGTATGCTTTTCGCGACCAACTACAAATTTGGTTGCGGAAGGTTACATTTTGGCGACCAAAAAAATTTAGTCGCCAAATATGTACTTTCAGCGACTAATATTTTAGTCGCCGTTGATTGAGATTTAGCGACTAAAAAAATTTGTTGCCGAAAGTACCTTTTTTGTGACTAATATAGTGTTTTGGTCGCCAAAAGTGTTTGGGAGGGAAATTTCAAGCAGGGAGGGGGGAAATGAAATTTTTTGGCGACAAAAAAAATTTGGTTGCCAAAGTAAAAACGACGTCGTTTTGTAACTGGAAAACAAAAAAAAAAAAAATTAAAAAAAGGCCCTGATCTCCTCTTTGTCTCTAACTCTCCCTCTCTCTGTGTTCTCTCTCTCAATCGGCTTGCAACTGCTCAAGAATTGCAGCCAATTGCAGTCCAGAATCCAACATTTCTTCCTCAATCTTCTCTCTTGTCTCCTGATCCTCGGCCCTGGCTAGACGAGTACACCACACAATCTTCAATCGGTTCTGCAACAAACACTTAACAAGGCTGAAATTATCGAATTGGAGATGACCCAAAAGCTTGGTCTCAACTTTAAGATCATCATCATCAAAACCATTCTGTTCTTCTTCCTCGTCAAACACAACAGTAAAACCCATTCTCTTCCTCCTGTTCTTCTTCCTCGTCAAACACAACAGTAAAACCCACATTATCATCAATCATAACATTGTCTTCGTCTTCTTGGAAATCAGTGATTAGGTTCCCAAAGGAAACCATCTGATCGAAAACGGAGCGGTGGTGGGAGGTCGAGGCTGGTGTCTGCGAGGAAGTTGGCGGCGACGTTGTGGGAGATGAATGAGGTTCCGTCGCCTAGGGTTGGGGACAATTTGGAAGAGAAGAAAGCGATCAAGAGAGAGATGAGAGTTAGAGAGAGAACGGGGGTGCCGAGATCGGTGCATTCGGGTTCTCTACCTCCACATTTGTCTGATCCATCTCACAGTCCTATTTCAGAGGTGGGTTTCTTTTTTCTTTTTTTGATAAATTTCTTTGATTGCTATTTGGTTGCTGAGAAAACAGTTGAATAAAAAGGAGATTTTTAAATTTTTTGTTTTTGTTTGAATCAATTGAGGCAGAGCAGAGCAGAGCAGTAGCAATTGGAAGTGTTTGACTAGATTTTGGATCTGTTTGGTTGGCTTGATGTCTATTTGGTAGTTTTCCTTTGTTGTTTCATTTATTTAATATAAAGGTACTTTAGTCATCTTTGAGTAATTAGGGTTTCTTCTTATTTAATTAGATGTAACCAGTTTGGTAAAAATGTTGATTGAAGAATAGGACAATCTCCTTTGTCTCTATATATGGTATTTGTAACACATAAATATATTTATTGTTTTTGTCTCAGAAATATATAACTAGTAAAGAACAAAAGCAGATACATAAATAGAGCAAAATTTAGTTGATGTTGATGATAATGAACAAGAAGGGGAACACAAATAAAGCGGGAATAAGTTTATACAATTATCTTCTCTTTGAATAGAAAAAGCGGTTCCATGCTCTTTGAAATACAACTTAGAGCATTGTTTTTACACAGTTTAAGCTGTTTTTGTGTTTCTTTTGATTTTTCTTAATGTGTTTTTGCAAGCATGTTTCAATAGCAAGTCTGTTATATGCTTAACAGGTGCACCAGGATGCATCAATGATTCTCTCTTAACTGGACTGCAATTTGTTGAAGGGTTTGAAAGCTTTTTCTTTGTGAAGAGGTGGACAATGCATCAGCTGGTAACTTTCATGTTCTAAGGAAGTTTCTTGCTATGAAACTAAGTTATGTATTTTTATTGTCAAGAAGGATCATATTTCAAAGGCAGATAGATACCTTTAAAGGGTTCCCTATCCTACATGTGATCATTTGATAAATTGAATCCACCTCATGCTATGTTTGATGTGCATTAATTAATAATGTCATAATTACTCGTCGTAAGAGTTGAGAACATTTTATTTTTTTAACATAAAATAAAAAGGGCAAAAAGCCATGCTTAATTCAAAAACCGCGCTTTAAGCGTATTTTGTAAATGCGCTTTACTTTAACTACTATAAGCTTTTCTGCTATTGCACTTGAAGCCCACTTTTACCAACACTGGTCATGCTGCTTATCATTCTCTGAAATAATGTTTCGTTAATGTAACACTAACCTGCACAGTGCACGTGCATGCTCATGTCTGTATGCACGTGTGTTAAGTCTAACCTTGTTGTCATGCTGTAAATGAGTAAGATATCATAATAATAATTTGAATATATAAAGAATAAATATCATGATTGACCATGAAAAATAAATAAATAAATAAAGCGGAGGGTTTAGTGTCAAATGGTTAGAGAAATGTATTAGGGATTTGAAGTACTTCTTGGATAATCTGATGAAATATGTTAGGAATGCAATGGCATACATCTCAGAACGCATTGACTCAGGTCATGTTGGAATTTAGTTCACTTAAATGGAAGCTCCTTGAGGTTAGTAAAAAAGAAGCTTTAGAATGCATGATCACATATTCTTATGAATCTTATCAGTTTATTATTTAAATGGTTGGAAAAGTTGGCTATATTACTCAACCGGGGAAAAAAGTTGGGTTATATAACTTGTATTCTTTGCTTGACTGCTTTGCATGCTATGCAAAAACAATTTGTCAGTTTAGCATGTTACTGGGTCAAATTATGTTCTATGTTTCAGCATTCTTCATTTCCCTTGATTCATTTGATATTACTTCAATTTTCCTCAATATGTAGGTGGTTGAGTGCCCATCAATGTATGAGATGTTGCCAAATCCAGAATTCAAATGGGAAAAGCAACCTGAAATTTAGGTCTGGCGAAAGCAATCTGAGGTTGGAGAAACTTGTGTCAAATTGGAATCTTATGATTCAACCAATAGTTTTATTCTGTTTGAAGAGGCTTTAGGGCATAATAAGGTACTACATTTCGACATTATATAGCTGCAAAACACTCTGAATTCTGTGGTTTCCTTGAGTTCCTATTATCTGAACTTGAATTTGTTTTCTTTGTTGGTTATGAAAGCTTGTCATGCATAGTAAAACTCTGCATATCTCGTTTCACAACAGTTTTGATCATGCATAGTGCACTTTCGTTTCATGCATAGTGCACTTTTGATCATTTTTCATGTATGTACCGTTAGAGGTTGAAATATTGTGCAGGTATTTCTATTTATAGGTTCTTTGCTTTTTTGACATTAATGTCCCAATTAATATTACTATAGTTTAGATTCAATGTTTGGGAAGACAAGTTAGATTCAATGTTTAGGAAGATAGTTAGATTCAATGTTTGGAATACCTATAGTTATTAAATGTTATATATATATATATAGAATGGTATAGATTTATTTAATTTTGTAATTTCGTATAGAATGATATAGATTTATACTAAATTAAAAAAAATGTTATGTATATCAAAGGGGAAAAGGGGATTATAATTATTAATGAAGAGGGTTTCATTGATACTCTAGAAGAATCATATGATAATAATATTTTAAAAGTTATCTTACTGAGTACTTTATTTAAAATAATAAATTAGGCACTACAGCACATCAGTTGATGTGTAAGAATGAATAAGAATAAGAATGAATCACCATATACTAACAATGAATCGTGTTACACATCAGTTGACAGGTTCATATGAATATGTCCATCAGTGTAGCTGGGCCTAACTTATTTTCGACCTAGGCTTGTTCACGAGCTTAAATCTCCTGATTCAGACATAATTGGTCTAATGATTATATTCAAGAAAATAAATCCAAAGAAGGAGAAAATGGCATATGAATATAATGTCCAAACAATTTAGCGCTTGTACACGTATACAAAACTCAACTTCTTGTGACTGATTAGAAGGTCTGTGTTATCTGTGCTCTTTAATCGATTTAGCGTTCAAGAAAATAACTTTTCTGGGCTGCTCTACCCTTAGTATATAAAGTATGAGATTTAGACTAGGATACACTGTGGTTGAATCCACACCTAAAGGATTTTAATTTCTCAATCCTTTATTTCATCTGTAATATAAGCCAGATCAGATTGTGCTATGGAGGAGCACTGATGCAATGAGTTGTGATGAGCCCATTGAGCTGGAGGCAGAGCAGCTCTGTTATGCTACAGTTTTTAGGTGTTGTTCTGTTTGCTAGTGAAAGGTCTGATGATCTGTTGTTGAACTATCTGCTGATCTGGTGTTCTGTGGCTGCTTAGTCTTGATTGAACTATCTTTTAGTCTATTTGGCTTGCTGATCTGTTTGTCTGCTATCAGTCCTTGTGCTAATATCTTGGTGCTAGTCTGGTAGGTTATGGTGACTATTAAGAGGGTGTGATTGCTGAACTAATCTGTTAGTAGTCTGTTGTTAGTAGCTAAGAAGCTGAACTAATCTGATAGTTGCCGATCTAATCTGTGGGTAGCTTGCTGATCTAGAGGAAGCTGTTAATGTTGTTTTTGCTAAGCTCATCAGTGGCTGCATGTAGTGGTTGTGTTGTTGGTTGCTTTGTAGTGGTTGTGTTATACTACAACTGTGAGTGGTGTGAATCCATGGTTGATGTCTAAGGTTTTGTTAATAATTATATGGCCTTGGCAATATTTTTTGTTTTCAATTTTATGGAATTTTTTTCCCTTATAGGGCAATAGTTAGCTGACGTAGGATTAAGTTTTTAGACACAAACTGACGTAGGATTAAGTTTTTAGACACAAATGTAACTACTAGCACAAATTTGGGGCACTAGAGCCTAAGGCCAAAACATCAAGCATAGATGGATTAGGCATTGGGTCTCCAAATTCATGTTTGTTGCTCACTCTGATGCAGAGTTTCCAAATTTTTTTTTGAATTTTACAATGATGAAAGTAACAGGTTTTTTGTTAACACGACTAAGCACTCAAGTTTGTGTACTTCTAAGGCTTCTATTCAGCAGCCACAATTGGAAATTCTGTTAAAAAGGTCCTAAAATTTTAGTTAGACTTGATTTGTCACTGAATGTTCAATTATCTTGGAGGAACATGATTTTCACTTATAATCTTGATAGACAAATTTATTGTTCAGTTTTCAATTTTCAAATGTTGTACTTGAAAGTATTTAGTCTAATCAAATAGGAGGGTATGTTGGTCCTGATGAAATGTGTGATTGTTCCCAAAGTAAACTCGAACACCATGTATTTTTTTTTTTCTAAACTGTGTGATTTGTTGTCATGTCCCTTTCATGTCGTGCCTTGGTCTTTTTTTTTTTTATTTTTTTGAAAGTTGTTGTGTAGGCGTTTCTATCTCGTTTCCATATATATATATATACTACTGCATCTCCTCAGCCATGACTTTCTTCAGTGCTATGCATCAGTGCTTTAGAGATGGAAGTACAACAATTGGCATCTCCTCTCCTGTAGTTTTAATAATGGGATAAAAAAGGTAAAGAGCTATGCATCAGTGCTTTGCTTTTTTGCATGAGTGAGACACCTCAAAAAAGTATTTGACCACCTTTTAAAAGTATTTGAGTCACATAACTAGATTGTCAAAAAAGTCTCATTAATTATATCTCCAAGGTTGCTGAGGTTTTTTTTCTGTAATAGTTGCTGAATCGGAAAAATATCCTGTTACATTTTTTACTACATAATACAAGTGAGATGCAAAAGTACCTGATTCATTAGCATTAAGAAGTTTTAATGCTCATGTATTGGATATTAGGGTGGGAGTAGTTTGTAGTTAACCTCTGCCTTTTCTTTTTTCTTTGGGAACACTATGTGAGAATAGTAGGTTCTTTTAATAGATTTTATTACAGGTGTTTTGGTCTGTATTCTGAAACGAAACATATTTTACATGTTAGTGATGTTGTTTATTTATGTGCTTCATATTTTTGGCTTTCTAATTCTAAACTCGGTCCACTTTTGTGTGACATGGAAAAAATGTCTGTCCAGAAGCATTCATATTTTTGGCTTTCTAATTCTAAACTCGGTCCACTTACTTTCTTGTTGACGCTGCTTTGGTAGTGCCTTGCTGAATTGCCTTCTATAAAACTACTCATCCCTTTTATTTTTAATTTAAAAAATAAATAAAGAAAATTGTGGATATCTGCAGTTTGTTTAACCAAAGATTTGAAAATTCCTTTAACATCCTATTCCCTAATGCTTTGTTGTCCTAGTCTCAAACCATTGCTTATGGTTCTGACAAGACTTGATTAAGCATTTATGATCATTTTAGCTTATGAATTTCAATGTTTCATATGTGCACTTGATAACTTTTCATGGATGATAGCTGTCATGGACCTTTTGAACTCGTGCTCCAATTTTAGTTTTGAGATTTGTGATTAAAACTCATTCCTCTTCATAACCAACATAAATATATTGGATTTTGGGTGGATTGCCAAATCAATTTAAAGGATTGCACCCAAATTAAAAATTTGAATTTGAAGGCACAAAGATCCTTCCCTTAAAGCCAACTCTGAATTCTGTAGCTGGATGCACCTTGAAAGAATCTAAAATTGCATATCTTTTGCAAGGAATTGCAAAAAGAGTGGAAACAACTCAAAATAATAGCAATTTTATGGAAGTAAATGTGGGTGCAAGTGAGGTTTTATACCGTTCCATAACTTTCACTTGCATCAAACACATTCACATGTACCTCCATGAAAGTTGCAATTATTTTGAGGAGTTTTCACTTTTTTGTAATTCACCTCTTTTTGTTGAGTATCAATATTGAAATACGAAACAGAAAATGAAATATTATTGATCTTGACAAGGATCTTCATCAAAAGAATGGTTGACGTCAAGATGTTTATTGAATTGACAATCACATGCATCAAACTAATAGAGGCTAGGCTGCAAACTGGGGCCAAGAAGAGTGTAGGACAGGAAGTACTGGCAGGAGGTCAGGGGTTCATTGGAGACTCACGATTACCAGGGACAAAGGGGAATGTTTAGGTGAGAGACAGAGTGGCCCAACAGAGAGAGAAGTGAGGGGCAATGGAGCACTAGTATGTAAGCACAAGGCTCTCAATCCAGTGCTTAGGAATGACCTCTCAAGAGATGATGCCTATAAAAGCTTGTGATCTGAGGGTACTGCCTTAGATTTATAGAAGGTTGGTTATGTCAACAAACTTCTTGGATATTTTAGATTGTCAAAAAAGTCTCATTAATTAACAAGATTGTCAAAAAAATCTAATTTCATTAACAAGAACTGCTGAGGATTTCCTTTAACTCTGATGTTTTTTATGTTGAGGATTGATGTTGATTTAGGAAGTAAAGTTTCAGCTTTGAAACCAAGCTGAAACTTTGAGCCCTTGGTAGTCTCCACATTCAACTCACTTTAAAGTGAGTTGAATGTGCAGACTTGCACTTACATGTCTACACCTATAGAGAAGAATCACATGTTCTTTTTCTTCTACTAAATAATAAAGCAATTGGTGGATATCTCTTATACAATGTGTTCTTGTCTTAAAAGCCAAACTCCTGTTTAATACCCTTTACTGCATATAAAAACCATACACTGAGAATGGGAAAACTAGAGGTTGAGCCATTGAGGTGAATGCTTGATACATCTATTGTCCATCCCAGTGAACTTTTTAACTGATAACATAATGATGATAGATGTGTTACAAGTGTTACTTTATGCCTTGGAAATTATGATAAGATGGATATCAAGTTCATATTATTGCAGCATTACATTTTCATGTGCCAGAATTCTCATCTTGGCATAGCTTACACCTTACTCATGGCACTTAATTTGCATATTAACTATGGTGGTCTGCTCCAGATCAATTCTGGTGGTGTGCTCCAGATCTGTGGTGGTCTGCTCCAGATCTGTGATGCTTGTGGTGGTCTGCAGCAGATCAATTCTGGTGGTGTGCTCCAGATCTGTGTTGCTTTTTTCTGATCTGTCAATCATCCTCATCTGTCTGGATGGTCATCCTGATCAGTCTGGATGCTTGTTTTTGGAGTAAACTGGTGGTCTATATTGTGAAATTAGAATTTTTCACAATTTTTGTAAGAAAAAATGTCGAATTTCACAATTTCTCAAATTGAGAAACTAAAAAAATTACAATGTTTAAGAAACTGCAAAAGTGCACACTTTCTGTATAGAAATTGAGAAACTTCTTGATTTTTAAATATTGTGAAATTTATAAATTTCAAATGCTACACATTAGAAACTCTCCCAAAAAAAAGTGCACAAATCATCATCATGGATTGTGGGCCTTATTCAAGATAATATAGTACTGAGAACACCATACATTCTGTTGTATGAAAAAATTAGTGTTTGTATTTATTTTGATGGAATATGATCTTCAGGTGGTGATGTCAAATGACATCGTTACAGAAGAAAGAATACAAATTAATAGTCAACTATATATGGTGGTGACTATCAACACCAATTCATAGTTTGTATTTATAAGTGATAGTCAACTATAAATACAAACTATTAAATCATTGATGTATCAAATTTATTAGAGAGCTGCTATATATTATTTTTTGTTTTAAACATTTTTTTATATCACTGATCAATACATGCATGATAAATATAAAGTAATATATTAGTATTTGCTTTTTCTAATACTTATCTCTAAATAAAAACGATTAGAAATAAAACTACCCAATAGTCACAAACTTAACTTTTTTCCAGGTATAAAAAGTTCCATTTTACAAGTAGACTACCTACCTTCCCTTTGAGGAGTGAATTGGTTGGGTTAATCAATCGAACAGCCTCTAGGTAGTCAAGTGCCACACCCCTTATCCGATCTTCCGGCATTGGCATCTCCGTTTGCATCTGCTCCGATATTGCCATGTAATGAAACCTATTCATCATCCATTCATTCATTATTTATCAATCTAGATATATAGGTTGCCAAAGTAGGAGTTTAATTTAGTTCACATGAAAGGTTCATTGAGGAAGATAGGAGTTATTGACAATATGGATGAATTTCAGTTGCCGTGTTTGGTTTCTGCTGTGTGGCACTATATTGGATCTGGAATGGTGGCTGATCCAATTTATTCTATAGACATAAGAATGCTATTGTTTTATTTACAATTTGATAATGGTAGTCATTTAATTTGCCAATGTGACCTTTGCTTTTCATGGACATTTTTCATTATTTGTCCAATCTTAACTGACAGTATTTCTCTTTTTCTTTGGTACAGATGGATGAACTCGTGCACAAAGCTAAATTGTACAGGACAAATTGGCACTTTTTGTATTTTTGGAAGGATTATATATTTTTGTATAGATGTATATGGAAAATATTAGGGTAGACTAGTAGTTATAGTTTTGGATGGGTCTGTATAGAAAATATTTGGTAGACTTGTTATATTTTTGGGTTGATGTACATTTTAAAAATTTAAAACATAATAACAAGTACTTGTTATGTTTTAAATTTTTATGCTAGATGAAATATGTAGTTTCGAATTATTTGTGGATGTAAACTTATAATAGTTGCTGACTTTAATTAAACAGGTTCAGAAATGGTTCATATATGTATTTTGTTGAATGTTGATGATTCAATTTATTTGTTGGTTTGAATGATTTCTTCTTTTTACAGATTATATTGAATAAATTGGATGGATTATTATAAATTACAGGTTTATTTTGTTGGATGTTGGCGACTAAAATTTGGTTTTGTTTTTGTAGTTTTGGCGACCAATTGATTAGTCGCGAAATGTCACAATTGGCGACCAAACAAATTTTGGTCGTAGAATGTCACAATTGGCGACCAATTGATTAGTCGCGAAATGTCACAATTGGCGACTAAAAAAATTTTGGTCGCAGAATGTTACAATTGGCGACCAAAATTTTTGGTCGCAAAATGTCACAATTGGCGACCAAACAAATTTTGGTCGCAGAATGTCACAATTGGCGACCAAATAAATTTTGGTCGTGGAATGTCACGATTGGCGACCAAAATTTTTTGGTCGCGGAATGTCATGATTGGCGACCAAAATTTTTGGTCGCGGAATGTCACCATTAGCGACCAAACTTTTTGGTCGTTGAATGTGATAATTGGCGACCAAACTTTTTGGTCGGGAAAATATCACTTTTCGCGACCAAAGTGTTTTGGCGACAAAATAAATTAGTCGCGGTAATTAAATATTTAGCGACCAAAAATTTAGTCGCGAAATCCAACTTTTGCCGACCAACCACAATTTTGGTCGCGAATTACTTTTGCCGACCCTCAATTGGCGACCAAAAAAATTGGTCGCAGATAACTTTTGCCGACCAAAAATGGACTTTTAGCGACCAATTTTTTTGTTGCCAAAAGTGTAAATTCTTGTAGTGACGTATTGCCATTACAAAGTAAAGTAACTGTTGGGGTAGGATAAAAAAATACACACGAAGAATAATATTCACACCTCAACAGAGTTTTCTTTTTTTATTAGCAAAAAAGAATTTTATTGATAAAAAAAATACAAATATATGATATTACATCAATAAAGGAAAGTGGAGTGCAAAAAATATCAAAGTAAAATAACCGCAATCCTAACTAGGTTGGCACCGAATATATTGCCTTGTTATTTGCTAGCACAACTGTCAAGAATTGGAGAGAAACCAACTACAACAAGGGATAAAGGAAACAAACTAAATCTATAACCATCAACAAAAATAAGCAGCAGCAATTATCAACCACAATCAAAAATCAGAAATGATACAAACTTTTTTTTTTTTACTCCCACAATTTCTACAGACACATGTCAGTCAGAAATAAGAGAAAAAAAAATTAAAAAATAAAAAATTGACCAATCACAATGCATTGAGAGTGGTGGAGATTCCCCAAAGAGGGATTCGCTACCTTTTTCCATAAAAAATAGGTAGCAGCAGTACAACACCTCAACAGAGTTATTATAACATTTTGGTAGTAAATTGTGAACTTAGAACACTCTAGAAAGAACAATGTAAATATGAGCCACAAAAGAAAAAAGTGGCTCATACCAAATGGAGGTGGCCTACTACTACTTGCACCCATTCCACGACAGCTGTTGCTCATGTCATGACCACCACCAGCACGCTCACCTCCACCATCAATACCATGATGACAACAACGACAATAACCATCACTGTCACCACTATCATGACCACCGGTACCACGACGATGACAACCATCACTACGACTATTACCACGACCATCACGACCACCATCAACACCACGACGACGATGACCATTACTATCAACACTATCACGACCACCACTATGACCATCAATACCACCACGACAATGATAACCATCACTACCACCAACAACAAGAAGTGGAGGTGCTGATGGAACATAATTATATCCCAGTGGCGGCTTTTGTGGTGGGAAGTCCCTTGGTAATGGAGGCGCCTGCTCTGGTGAGGCACCAAAAACATTGCCACCACCACAACCACCCCATGCAAATTGCTTCATTTGTGGCCTTTTTTCCACCAAAACTGCTTCTATTAAATCTTTTTAAGCTCTTTTATGACGTGGTGAGGGTCTGCAGAACCTTTAATGGTGACCTTCCCTTGTTTTGCATCCATAGAAATTGACTCCACCTTATCAATTTTCAGCAACACATTCTCGATCATGTACTCAATTCCTTTGAAGTCAATTTTCAGTTCGACAACAAAAAACTTCGAAGTTGGAGCTCCCATTGAATAGGAGGACAACCCTAAAGTACGCTTTTCTTCCACCTTGCTAGCTATCACCTCCTTGGAGAGACTTTGAAAAATTTCTGCTAAAACAAAAAAATAAATCACAATAGAGACAGATTTTGAAATGACATAAAGCCCGAATATTGTATCCGCTAACCTGAGATGGTTGCACCACGTCAATATTAACATGCACGCATACTTACCCTCATATGACATTGCAGTCTGGTGATGATGGAAGATGAGTAGTACCGTTCACATAGTATTTCGAGAATATTTAATAATTTTTCAACAAGAAAGGGACAATCTGAAAAGGGCAATCTATATGGGTATTCTACCATGGAGTTGAAACACTTTTCATCAGCCGAGGTGAATGCAATTAAAGAGACAACAGAGAGAGGGTCTGCTAAGAGGTTAGACAGTAATGAATTTGATTTGATGATGTTTGTTCATATTCAAAATTGTTATTTTTAATGATTCTTTTATTATAAATAAATAAAAAATAAAAAAACAAACAAACAAACAAACTTTCATCAAGATTGATACTAAACTAGTGGTTTTTATAAGAAAAAAAATGTATGGATTGTTGATAATGATGGAGGCACATGGCCGGAGAAACAGGAAAAAGAGAGAAATCAAGATTGATTGACAAAAGTATTGAAGAGCACTAGTCAGGGAAGCTTTTCAGCACTTAAAAAGTGAAAATGCAAAACAAAAACAAAAAGTTGGATTGTGATCATATTGTATATTAGTGCAATGATTTTTTTTTTTTTAATTCAAACTAATTATAAATTTGCATTCCTATTACATAATTATTAGATACATAAAAGAAATCATCCATTATATATATGAAATGAAAATTATCACAATCACAAAAAATATGCTATGTATCGCCAAAATATTGTCACCATTTTTATATCAATTTTTATATATAAATATTTACAATTGTTTCATTTAAGGAGTTAATATTGACAAGTAAGAAATCAGTGATACAAAACAGTAGTCAAAAAAATAAGATTGGATTTCTCTCAATTTCATAAGCATGTGAGATTACGAAACGTCCTGTTTCAGTGATATAAAAATAAAAAAATAAAAAATTTGTACGATCATTTGTGTATGGCCTCTTGTTTGGGAACTTTGGCTATTTTATGCGATGAAAAAAAATGTTTTGGGATGATTTATGGATTTTTGTTATTGTTAAATAGATATAGTTGTAAGAGAAAAAAAGTGATTGATTGATATTAAGGGTCTTCGCGGTGATTGATTGATATTAGGGGTCTTCGTGGTTCAATTGCGGCTGGAAAATCTTTAATCCACCATCTGTTCGTTGAATTGGCGGATTGGAAAAAAATCAATATGCATCCGTCCGCTGGTTTGACGAATGCGGATTAAGCGGATTGACGAATGGATACAAATCGGTTTAGCGGTTTAAACTTTTACAAATTTTGAACATAATATAACAACTTACCAACATTTTTTTTTTAACAATCCAACTAAACATAATCAAAAGATTATTAAATAAATTGTCAAATATCAATAATAAATATGTATAAAATACATCATGTATTATCAAAATTATTTCATTACTTTTTTTATTCAAAAACTATTGAATCTGATTTTTTTTTTAGGGTGATTTACAGGTAAGTCACATTTTAGCAAATAATGGTACATTAAGTCCTAATTCAAAAACTTTTAACCAATAAGTCCCATAATCCATTGAAATGACGAAACTACCCTTACCAAATCAAAACACAAAACAAAAATCGCAAATTCACGATTTCATTCACAATTCATCCCGCCATTTCTCACCCTCACAGATTTCATTTTCACCTTCATCAATTTCGCCTCACATTTCGTCTTCCTTCATCAATCTCGTCTTAGATTTCACAAAAACAAACTAGATCATCAAACATTCAAACATCCGAACAACCAAAAATGGTGAAAACAAGTAAGATTCAAGTATCTTAAACCCTAGGTTTTGCGAAATCTTTTATTTTCGAAACTTTTGTTTTTGATTTCCATTTCAGCTTGAATGTTGAGTTCGAAGCTTTTATTTTCAGACCTTTTGTTTTTTATTTCCATTTCAGCTTGAATGTTGAGTTCAAAACTTTTGTTTTCGAAACTTTTGTTTTTGTTTTTGTTTCTGAGTCTGAGAACATTCATTGTAATGCCACAAAAATCATGTTCTCATTCTTTCAGTTTAGATTTTATTGTTGATTTTGGTACGATTGCTGTGAATATTCTCAGATTCTTAGTGAATTTGAGTGAAAAATCATAGTTAATCATGTTTCCTTGGTTTCTATTTAGGTTTCATTGTTGATTTTGGTGCGATTGCTGTAAATATTCTCTAATTCTTAGTGAATTTGAGTGAAAAACCCTAATTAATCATGTTCTCTTACTTTCTATTTAAGTTTCAATGTTGATTTTGGTGCGATTACTTTTAATATTCTCAGATTCATAGTGAATTTGAGTGAAAAACTCTAGTTAATCATGTTCTCTTACTTTCAATTTAGTTTTCAATGTTGATTTTAGTACCATTGCTGTTAATGTTTTCAGATTCATATTGAATTTGAGTGAAAAACCCAAATTAATCATCTTCTCTTACTTTCAATTTAGGATTCAATGTTGATTTGGCTACCATTGCTGTTAATGTTCTCAGATTCTTACTGAAATTAAGTGAAAAACCCTAGTTAATTATGTTCTCATCCTTTCAATTTAAGTTTCAATGTTGATTTTGCTGTGATTGCTTTGAATGGTCTCATATTCTGAATCAATTTGAGTGAAAAATCCTACTTAATCATATCATATTCCTTTCAATTTAGGTTTCAATGTTGAGTGTGGTACCACTACTGTCAATGTTCTCATATTTTCAATCAATTTCAGTGAAAAATCTTAGTTAATCATATTCTATTGGTTTCAATTTAGCTTTCATTGTTGATTTTGGCACGATTCCTGTGAATGTTCTCAAATTCTTAGACAATTTGAGTAAAAAACCTTAGTGAATCATATTCTCTGGTTTCAATTTAGCTTTCAATGTTGATTTTGGTACGATTCCTGTGAATGTTATCAGATTCTTAGACAATTTGAGTAAAAAACCTTAGTGGATCATATTCTCTTGTTTTGAATTTGGGTTTTAATGTTGATTTTCGTGCGATTGTTGTTAATGTTCTCAGATTCTTTGCCAATTTGAGTGAAAACCCGAACTTAATCCATATTCTCTTGATTTCAATTTAGGTTTCAATATTGAGTGTGACATGATTGTTGTGAATTTTCTCAAGTTTTCAATCAATTTGATTGAAAACCCTAGTTAATCATGTTCTCTTGCTTCCAATTTAAGTTTCAATGTTGATTTTGCTGTGATTGTTGTGAATGTTCTCAAATTCTGAATCAATTTGAGTGAAATACCCTACTTAATCATATCCTATTCCTTTCAATTTAGGTTTCAATGTTGAGTGTGGTACCATTGCTGTCAATGTTCTCATATTTTCAATCAATTTCAGTGAAAAATCTCAGTTAATCATATTCTCTTGGTTTCAATTTAGCTTTCATTGTTGATTTTGGCACGATTCCTATGAATGTTCTCAAATTCTTAGACAATTTGAGTAAAAAACCTTAGTGAATCATATTCTCTGGTTTCAATTTAGCTTTCAATGTTGATTTGGTACGATTCCTTTGAATGTTATCAGATTCTTAGACAATTTGAGTAAAAAACCTTAGTGAATCATATTCTCTTGGTTTGAATTTGGGTTTCAATGTTGATTTTCGTGCGATTGTTGTTAATGTTCTCAGATTCTTAGTCAATTTGAGTGAAAACCCGGACTTAATCCATATTCTCTTGATTTCAATTTAGGTTTCAATATTGAGTTTGACATGATTGTTGTGAATTTTCTCAAGTTTTCAATCAATTTGATTGAAAACCCTAGTTAATCATGTTCTTTTGCTTCCAATTTAAGTTTCAATGTTGATTTTGCTGCGATTGCTGTGAATGTTCTCAAATTCTGAATCAATTTGAGTGAAATACCCTACTTAATCATATCCTATTCCTTTCAATTTAGGTTTCAATGTTGAGTGTGGTACCATTGCTGTCAACGTTCTCATATTTTCAATCAATTTGAGTGAAAAACTTTAGTTAATCATATTCTCTTGGTTTCAATTTAGCTTTCGTTGTTGATTTTGGCACGATTCCTATGAATGTTCTCAAATTCTTGCACAATTTGAGTAAAAAACCTTAGTGAATCATATTCTCTGGTTTTAATTTAGCTTTCAATGTTGATTTTGGTACGATTCCTGTGAATGTTATCAGATTCTTAGACAATATGAGTAAAAAACCTTAGTGAACCATATTCTCTTGGTTTGAATTTGGGTTTCAATGTTGATTTTTGTACGATTGTTGTTAATGTTCTCAGATTCTTAGTCAATTTGAGTGAAACCCGGACTTAATCATATTCTCTTGATTTCAATTTAGGTTTCAATATTGAGTTTGACATGATTGTTGTGAATTTTCTCAAGTTTTCAATCAATTTGACTGAAAACCCTAGTTAATCATGTTCTTTTGCTTCCAATTTAAGTTTCAATGTTGATTTTTGCTACGATTGCTGTGAATGTTTTCATATTCTGAATCAATTTGAGTGAAAAACCCTAGTTAATCATCTTATCTTGCTTTCAATTTAAGTTTCAATGTTGATTTTGTTTTTATAGTCATGAATGTTATCAAATTTAGACTTCATGAGAATGACATTGGATTGATTCTTTTAGGACACATTCTCAGTGTTTATATCTTGTCTATGTTGATTTTCCGTATAGGAAAGCAACTCATGAAAACCCCAAGACTAAAAAGTAATGCAAAGAAAACGATAAGAAAGCATAAAAAATCAACTTCAACGGATAAAAAGCAAAAGGAAAAGCGTAGAGAATGGAGATTAACTTTCAAATCAAACATGGTGACAATAGTGAAGCTATTACAGCACATCAAACTTAGGAATGAGCATATTAATGGCTTGAAGAAAACCCCATTTTGGTTATTGTTTGATGCAATATTGAAAAACAAGATGAATTATAAACAATGCAGAAAATATGATGACATTGCATTGAAAATAATTCAAACATACCAGCCAGGCAGCAGTGGTTTTTTCCAGTTAGGACCAGAAACCGTAAAGCTAACAACAGAAGACATCAAGTCCATCTTCGGTATATCTTGTGGAGATGAGCTGATGCATCTTGGTTATGGAAATAAAAGTATATCATCATTTCTGACAAGAAGATCCATACAAATTGAAAGGCTATCGAGCACAACCATCATAGACTTGTTGCAAAAAGCATTGAAAGGCAAGAAGAAAGAAGACACTGAAGATGTGATAAGGATGCTGTGTATGTATACTTGTTTGAAGCTTTTTTTCTCTACATCAGGAACAACAGTTGGATGGGTATTTCTTAATTACATAGAAGACATAAACTCAATAAGAAAATACAATTGGGCAGAAGCAATAAGGAACACACTGATGTCTTCAATTAAAAAATACCACAAAAATCTAGCAAAAGTCACAAGATGTGTTATGGCTCTCTTAGTAAGTACATCTTTACTCTATTCTATTAGTTTGTTATTAATAACAGATAGTATTATTTCTTATTCAAATGACAAAAATTCTTTACATTTGCTTTGTGGTATTGGCTGTATGAGCACACACTGATCATCTATCCAGAAGTTAGCGAAGCATGCCCAAGGGTGATCAAGTGGAATCTTATCAAATTACATAAACGTATGAAAGTCATATCACTACATCAGCTGACAACAAGAGAGGTCACATCCTCATCTCATTTGAATTTCAATTCAAGTTTGGAGAAATCCCTATTTTTATACACTGAATTATTACTGAGAAACTTTTTAGTTTCCTAAACTTCAATTATTTCAAAAACTAATATCTATTGTATGTTGACCTACAGGTAACTAGTGCTCAATTGAGTAAGGAAAGTGATGAAGAACTTGATGACACTGAAGAAGAAGAAAAATAAGATGCTGAAAATACTGAAGACGAAGAAGAAGAAGATGCTGAAAATACTGAAGACGGAGAAGAAGAAGATGCTGAAGAAGAACAACAAGAACAAGAACAACAAAAACAAGATGCTAAAAATACTGAAGAAGAAGAAGAAGAAAATTCTGAAGAAGATGAAGAAGAAGAAGAAGATGGTCAATATGCTGAAGAATGCCATGAAGAACAAAAGCCAGCAAATGAAGACTTTAATGGCTTCTGCAACATTATACTCAATGATGCACCTGAAGGAGAAGAACAAATTCATTAACAAACACTTGAGAAACTTCAAACTGAGAACAACAATTTGCAACTTGACAACACAGTGAAGACCATCTACATAAATAAACTTGAAGAGGATAACAGGCTACTCACAGCACAAATACAACAATTAAAAGATGAAAATTCTTGATTGCATAACCAATTGGTTGAAAAAAAGGTCCATGAGATAACCCAAGAAGTTTGTGGAGTAAAACATTCTGGGACAGATGCAAAGAATGAAGGTCATACAATAAACGATGAAAATTCTCAAGTGCTGTAGAAAGAGGTCCATGAAAATTCTGAAGTGGTGGACAAAGAGCTCTATCAGAAAGAGGTCCATGAGATAACGCAACAACCTTTTGCAACAAAATATTGTGAGACAAATACAAATGTAAAAGATTGTCAAAATGCTCAGTTGCAGAATCAGTTAGTGGAGGAAGAAGTCCATGACTTAACCCAACAAGTTTGTGCAATAAAAGCCAATGATCTGATAGAATCAAGACAAACAAATCTACAGAATTCCATGATTAAAAATATCAAAGCTAAAACACGGAAGACTGCTGAGATATTAGATTATGAGTATAGAGGCAAGAAAGTTAAAGTTGAGAAAGAGAAGGAACACAAAGATGAGACAATTTCAAACAAGTATGCTGTGGCTCAATTGCTACCTCTTGAAGATAAATATAAACTACAAATTCTTTGGAAAGAAAAGCAAACAGAATCAAGGTATAATCTTACATAAATCTTTCAATTTTTCATATAGTACAAATATATGAAATGAAACTGAGAAATAGCTCTGTTTTCTAAAAATATTTTGACGTAATTATTAACACATTTTTTTATTGTTTTGTAGTGCTTGTACATGGTTTGGCGCAAGATATGATAATTGTTGCTTATTAAGACTCAGACATCATCGAGATTAGCATAAAAAATTGTGTGTTTATATGGCTTGTCCAATACGAGATTAGCATTATGTAGACACCCCATTTTTGACCGACCTTAAGACTCAGACATCATCGATTGAGCGTCGGTGATTGTGCATGTTGTGCTCGTTTCGAGTTTTCGGAGTTTTGGCTTAGTGCCTTGCCGCCGAGCCGTTGAACTCTTTGTGTTTTGGCTCGGTTCGTGGACCAAGCCTTGTTGATCTTCCCTGGAAGGAGAAGGAGGTCTGTAGACCACCTTTTTGTGGTCGTACACCACTTTTTGCTCTTGGAGACTAGTTTCCAGTTTCTGGAGTCTTCGGCCACGCGCCTTGTCTCAGGACCGCTTAACGTTCTCCGTTTGGCTTGGTTTTTGAACCATGCCTTGTTGACCTTGGCTAGAGGGACACTGTAGTCTGGGAGACCACTTTTTGTGGTCGTAGACCATTTTTCCCTCGTGGACCGCTTTTGGTGCCCGTAGACTAGTTTTTGAGGCTTCCAGCTGCGCGCCTCTCCCCCCGAACTCTTGTCTTGCATTCTTTTTGGTTTGTTTTTGGCACAAACCTTGTTTTCCTTGCTTGGAGGGTGGAATAAGGGTGAGAGACCAGTTTCTCTCCCCGTAAACCACTTTTCTTCCTCGCCAGCCAGTTTTTTGGTCGGCCAACTGGTTTTCTTGGTCTTTAGACCACCAATAGTGGTCGGCCACCACACCATTGCTGTAATACCCCTGTTCCGTAATATGTTAATTGGTCCTTAATATGATGTGATTATGTGTGCCAATTATGTGAATACATGTGATTTTGAAGTTCTATCTGTTCACCGTAAGAATATCTGTTTGAATAATCTGCTTTGGAGATTAAATTGAGGGCCCTATCGGCCACAGAACCTGAAATTGATTATGCCATTGTGATTAGCGTAATTTTTAGAGTCTACGGTGAAATTTAATTGAAAATTGATTCGGGTCAGACTAAATTGATTTATTTAATGGCATTGTGCTCAAATTGTTTAATATTATTATATTGACTTAGTGAGACTTAATGTATTTGAGCACTACACCTCATTTCTCTTCCTTAGCTTATTTTGGCTGATTCTTAGACTCAATTTGAGAGAGAGCCGACCATAGAGAGAGAGAAAGAGGGATTGTGCAATTTTGGTCTTGAAACTTGGAGATTTGAAGTCTAATTCAAGATTTGATCATAGATTGTGAGAATCAAGCTCCTAGGTGAGTGATTCTTGGATTATAATAGTAATTTTGTGTGTGTTCAAGCTATTTTGGTGATCAAGAACAAGATTGAAATGAAATTGAGTGGTATTTGTTGAATTGAAGCTTAATATGTGCATGCATGTAAGAATTACTTTGAAAATTGCATGTTTGAGCACAAAGGTGTATAATCCATGTGAAAGGTTAAAGGAAACTCATGTTTTGATCACCATTTGTATTGTCTAAGTTGAGAATGTGGCTAAATCATCACATGCATGTACAAATTATGTGAAAGGGGGCTAGAATGCATGAATTTGTATGTTGTTAATGAGTTTGATGGGAGATTGGGGCATGCATGTGACTTATTTGTGAAATTGAGCCTCATTGGGTTGTGATTTGGGGTCTATACCATGTTAGCATGATTATATTGGAGATTTGAGCCATTGCATGCAAGTAATGTGGCTGGAAAATTGATTTGGAGCTCAAGAACACAACCTGGAATTTCCAGAATTTTGACATCCGCTCGAGCGGGGGAAGTGCCGCTCGAGCAGAGAAATCGAGCTCCCAGCATTTTTGACAGACATGGTTCCCGCTCGAGCGGGGAAGTTGACGCTCGAGCGGGGAGCTATGTAGACAGACAGTCCGCTCGAGCGGGGGAGTTCACGCTCGAGCGAGAATTTGAGGTAACCAGCACTTTTGCAGGCTTAAGGGTCCGCTCGAGCGGGGAAGTCCACGCTCGAGCGGGGACCCTGTTTTCTGAAATTCTAAAAATGTATTCTGTGTTCTGTTTTCCGTTCTCTTTCACTTGTAAGCACTCTTAGGCATACTTTGAGCATGGTAAATGAGTTAATGAGATAAGAATAAAGCCTAAAGAGGAATATGTGAATTAAAGAACGGATTGAACTGTTAGTGACCCTTTTGTGTTCATGAAATGTGTAGGGTCAAGCTCCAGGGCAAATCCACAAACCAATCACTGTGAGTAATATCGATATTTGAATGCTTGTGAATGTCCAATTGTCTTTTTCCTTATAGGCTTTATGACTTGCTAATTGGGATTGTGGACGTAAGTCTGACATGGTTAAACATAAATGGACCCAAGGTCGTTTTGACATGAATGAGTGGGCCGAAGGCCATTTTGAAATGAATGAGTGGACCGAAGGCCGTTATGACATAAATGAA
The DNA here is from genome assembly GCA_036172215.1 of Camellia granthamiana. Classification (NCBI taxonomy): domain Eukaryota; kingdom Viridiplantae; phylum Streptophyta; class Magnoliopsida; order Ericales; family Theaceae; genus Camellia; species Camellia granthamiana. The sequence continues at coordinate 158,052,940 of CM069903.1, read as the reverse complement.
TGGGCCAAAGGCCGTTTTGATATGAATGTATGGGCCGAAGGTCGTTTTGACATGCATGATTGGGCCAAAGGCCGTTTTGATACGAATGTATGGGCCGAAGGCCGTTTTGACATAAATGATTAGGCTGAAAGCCGTTTTGTCATAATTGAATGGGCCGAAGGCCGTTTTGACGTACATAATTGGGCCAAAGGCCGTTCTGACGTAAATGATTGGGCCAAAGGCCGTTTTGACATAATCGAATGGGCCGAAGGCCGTTTTGACAAGAATGGAGATCTGAATGGGCCAAAGGCCAGAATGTTTGGAATTACAATCACTTGATTTGTATTTAGTTATATATCTGTTAAATAGAAATATGAACTGGGCCCAAGGCCGTTTGGACTATGTTGTTCTACAATGTTATGTAAACTCTGTATTTGATATTATTCACTGGGCTATCGCTCACACTCATTCATGTGTTTGTAGGTGAGCCAAGAGAAGTCCAAACCTAGCCCCAGTGAAGCCTACCAGGAACAACTAAGGTTTTGAGAGAGTCAGCCCTTGTGTCTCACATACGAGACGCGTCTTCGCCCTTTTGTTATGTATTTACGTTTTGTCAGGTCGGCGAAGTTTTGAATGTCTGTATATAGTTTTCATGGGTTGACTTAGTTTGGATGATCCTGTCTGTATAGAATCTTATGTCATTACACTTTCTGTTGTGAGTTATTAGCATATGTACATATGGAATGTTATGGCGTGCATATAAGCACGGCTCTATGGACAAAGTTTTAAATTGCTTCCGTTTAGCCCCCATTAACTCTGTTAAGCTACGTTTGGTTTGGTTTGAGGCCGTAGGTAATCTCATGATTACTGGCCGGTTACGTCCTTAACCCATGGGGGCAGGTTTGGGTCGTGACAATTGCCTTGCTTTCAGTGTGTAGACCACCTTTCCACCATGGCCGACCACTTGCCTCCCTAGCCGACCACTTTCACTGGTCGGCTGACCAGTGTAAGTAGCTGGCCGACCACTTCAAGTGGTCGGCAGCTTTCCATCACCTTTTTAGAGATATTTTCTAGCCAGCTGTAATAGCTGGAGGGCACAGAAACGATCCTCTATACACGTGTATGGAGGGATGGCTTTAAACCTTAAGCTTGTTCAACAAGCTTGAACTTTGGTTCTCTATAAAAGAGTGTAGACAACCCATTTTTGACCATCCTCAAGACTTGGACGTCATCGTTTGAACACTCGATGATCATCCATGCTCGTGTTCGTTTTGAGTTCTCGGAGGTCTCGGCTATGTGCCTTGCCTCAAGATCTCTCAACTTGTCTGTTTTGTGCTTGGTCATGGACCAAACACTTGTGTTTTTGCTTCTAAGGGAAGAGGGTGGCTTGTTTGCCATCCCCTTAACCCACCAGCCATGGCATGAGGCCATCGGCCCTTTTTTCTTGTCACCGGCCAAGAGTGTTGGCCGGTCGGCACTATATTTGGTCGGCTGGCACTTTTGTTGGTCGATCGGCCATTTTTGGTGGCCGAACCCTGTTCATCTGCTTTATGCAGATATTTTATGCCAGCTGGTGCAGCTGGCATCCACAATCCCCCCCCCTCCATACACGTGTATGGAGGGATTTGCTCTTTGCTTGGCTTCTCTTGGAAGCCTTAGAATTTGAGCCTCTATAAAGAGGGAGCCCCTCCTCCCTCTTTAGAGGTTCAGAAAAAAATTAGGTTGAGAGGGTGAGATATATTTTTGTATCTATATTCCCTTGTTTGATCTTATTTTGTCCTCAAAAGTGTTGTTTTGTCTTACTATTGTACACAAACACACACTAGAACACCGTCCTCTTGGAGCTGAGGTCCTTTGAGGTTGATTTCAGAGTTATTGGACTGGTTTTGGTCAGAAGAACCTGCTGGAGCCTTGTTCTTGAAGAAGTTCTACAAGGGTGAGAAACTACCCTCTTTATTCCCCATTTTTGCACAAGCTTTTAGCCTATCTTGTATGATGTTTTGAGCTTAACCTATAATTGATAAAAGTTCTGATTTTGCATGCTTTTGATCTTTGTTTAAGGTCCCTTTGAGGTTTGGGGTTGTTTCCCCCCTCTTAGGCCTTGTTAGGCCTTGTTTTTGGCTATCCATTTTGGCTCTTGTTCGTAGCTTTGTATGACCTCTCTACCATTGAAATCCAGAGGATTTTCAGTGGTGGAGAGGTGGTTTTGAGGTCTTAAATAGGAGAGGGTCATCCCCTCTCCTTGTTGTCTTTCATGCTTGCATAAATGGCTTATGTTTGTGGCTTGTATGCCTAGCTTGTTTTAGCTTCATTTCAGTATATATTAGGCTTTGTTTTGCCATGATATAGCACTCTTTTGACTTGGTTTAGACATACCTTGCATGCTTTGTATACTTGTCTTGTAATCCCATGATTTGCCTTAACATACACCATGTTGTAACATGTCTTTTAGCATGATTTTCGCTTAACTTCATGAAGCTTCTAGCCATGTTTTACCATGCTTGAGCTCTAATTTTGGCCCTCTCGGTCATGCTTGTATTGCTTTGTATAGCTACCATGCAATCTAGCTTGTAGGCTTTGAGTATTGAATCCTCTAGCATGCTCTACTTGGATCATTTCAGTGGTTTGGCATCACTTGTAATGTTATTTTAGTCCATATAGTATGCTTGAATACTTGCATTTATCGCTCCTTTAATGCTTTAAAGGGTTCGTATTTTATGGCTCATGAATATGTCATTGCGTATGCCACCATGCTTAGGCCTTTGGGATGCCATCTAGGTGGGTTTTGGGGCTTATTTTGGCATATCACAGCTCTGATTTTATTGGCCTGTGCCTTGCCGTGTTTGGTTGTAATGGGTGTAGTGCAATTGCCCCTTTTGGCCTTGTATGCGTCTTGTTTTATGCTCACCTTCCTAGCATGTTTTGGCCACATCCCATGAATGTTCTAGCCTTGTTTTGGCCTACCTTGGGACTATTTTCAGTCACCTTGGCCCTTTGGGGCTTGGTTGATATGGCCATGGTTCAAGTCCCTTGGCTAACCTTGAGCTTTAAGTCCACTAGCATGCCTTACTTGCATGTTTTGGTTGATTTGGCATCCTTCCTAACATGATTTCAGAGCTTAACATGTTTTCCTAATATCCATGACTGTCTCCTTTTAAGTGTTCTTAAAAGTTGCTCTACTATGCTTAAAGTAATGGACCATTAGCATGCATGTTTGTATGTGTATTTCATGCCCTTGTTGCATTATTTTGGCCGCTAATTTGGACCTATTTGAGAGCTGTCCATTTCGGTTTAAGACCGTCCCTGCATGTTGTTGCATGCTCGCGTTGCATGTTGTTACATACTTTTCCATTTTGTTCTCTGGCAAAACCGCAGGGTTTAACCCAGGTCATGTGAGAACAGTAGAACCAGGACCTATCTGAAGCTATAGGTTCCAGACTGCGATGTAAAAGAAAAAGAGGAAGAATTCGGAGCATCTGAGTTTGTTTTGACTTCTGCAAATTTCGTCTTTGCATCTCGTGTGTTCAAACTAAATAGAATGCTGTGTTATGGGCTGCGTGTTCAGAATCAGCAGTGTTTTGCGTGAGCTGTGCGCCAAACTGAATAGAATACTGTGATATGGGCTGTGAGTTCAGAATGAGCAGTATTCAGAATGGGCTGTGTGTTCAGAATCGGCAGTGTCCTGCATAAGCCGTGTGTTCAAAATAAACAGAGTACTGTGTTACGAGCTGTGTGTTCAGAATGAGTAGTCTATGTGTTGGACATGTTGGGAACTTGTGATTGGTTCCACTTCCAGTGCCTTCCAGTGTTGATTTTGCGAAGTCACACCTGTGTTACTTCAATTTTGTTTATCGAGTTGTTGTTCTTTGCTTATCAAGTTGTTGTACATTTGTTTATCGAGTTGTATTTCACGCTCTTTAAGTTCTTTCTTTTTCTTATCGAGTTGTAGTTACATTCGGTTAGCCTGTCGAGTTCTTTGTTTTATTTATTGAGTTGTTTTGTCAGTATTTGGTTCCCTACCTGATCAGTTGCAATTTGAGTGTTTGGTTTTCAAAATAAAGTTTGATCTCATTTACATTGTTATGTAATATGATGCGATCCGATGCGATGTACAGAATGTACAAATACAATACTTTTTCAGCAAAAAGTTTGTTTTATTTCCATCATATCTTTTGCAAAAAGTACATAGTTTTGAGGAAAGTAAAACCTGCCTGAGGTAGTACAGTGTGCTTAAACTATTAGTGAAAAAGAAAAGTAAAGCAAAAGAAGAGAAAAGCAACAAAATGTCTGAACAAAGCAAAAAAGAAAAAAAAGCAGCAGAAAGTCTGGATCAATATCGGTCGTCGGTCTGGTCCTCTTCCTGGAACGAAGGTCCAGGGTCACCACCGTCATCCCCATAATCAGAGTCTGAGCTATCTCCGGCCTCACCATGGGACGACACCATCTCCTCATCTGACTCGTCGTCATCTGGAGTGGGCTCTCGTGAACTGTTCTCAACACAGGTGCGCCTATGTCTGCCCCGGCTTATGGATGGTCATCCTCCGCCTGACTCCCCCTTCTCCTCGAGCAGGAACAGATGGTCCAACTGGAGCATCTCCAGCGGCCAGAATCTGGAATGGGGCCTGAAAAGGACAAATGGCAAATGCATCAATTACAGATAAGGCAGAACGTGAATACCAAATACAGTGTATGATAAGTATATGAATGCCGTGAGCAACGTGTGAGCAGTATATGGGTTGCAGTGTATCAGTGCCGTGAGTGCTGTGTATCAAGTGCCGTGCTAATAGTGTGATGCATCAGATTATGTATGAAACAAATTAGGTGGAGTTTGAAACTACAGTTGGAAAAAACTTACCGGGATATTGTAGATGGTCAACAAGTCGATGCACCGCTGCAGCATCCCTACCACTGAGGCCTCAACTCTAGAGACTGCCGAGTGTACTCAACGGAAGCCTACAAAAGTGTTGAAGTCATTAGTATTCTGCGGGATATCAAATGAATTGAAATAACTGTACAGAATGTAAAGTTTAGTAGTGCATACCGGGGCCGAGCCATAGACTCCGACAAGCTCATGATCAGCCGGAGGAGGAGCGAAGGGAATCTAGTAAGTCTCCGCCACCTGTCCTCGGCATGTGATCGTCGTAGGCAGCTCTGGCCACCCAACTCCCTGTCCCCGTCCGAGACCCACTCCTGCCTCGGGCCGGAGGTGCCCTCGATGGCCCTCGGTGCCCCCGCTGGCCTCTCTCGCTCAGCTCGACGAGCACCATCACGCAAGACCGCATGATATATGCCTGAATGTACTCGACATATGTCACCCCCGTCCCTGAAAGGCTCGGAGTCCCAGCCAATCGTATAGTCTATCATCTCCTCCAGGGTGTACCTCTCAGTGTGCCTCGTATGGGTAGGAGGAGGTGCTGGAAACCGGCTGCTCAGGCACGCCCAAGGTCTGCCGCGGGAAGCGCTCCCCAAAGTACCAAGCGCGGCATGACTGGGGCCCCTCCAACAAATCCCTGAACTGGGCAGTCTCTCGAGCGTCGGCATACCGCTCCCGAACTGCGTCAGGCAACAGGGCCCAAGGCTACCGGGTGATCTGCAAATAAAACACAGTTTGTTATCTGCTGATGTTAAAAGAATAGTACGAAGCGAAGCTTAAATGAACTGTAATGTTTGACATACCTCGGCTGCGGTAATAGTATCAAAGTAGCGGCGGAAAACATAAAGGACTCCCATAGCCTCCGCTCGCATCTCACGTCGAAGCGATGAGAAAATGGAACACTGAGAGGGACCTCCTCGTTTGGCACTGGGGCAAGCCTAGGGAAGTAGGCATACACCCACAACTGTATAATGTAGCAGAACAAATACGAGTATGCTTATCAGATAAAGCAAATATACAGATACAGCAGAGTGCAGTATGTGCAGGGTATTGTGCAGTGTGTGTACAACTAGTGTAAAGCAGATTGCATATGTACAGTGTGCGTGGCATACAAATAATGTACAGTAGAAATGTAAAATAGAAAAAGAAGGTGTACCTCCCAAGCCCGCCTGTAGCCTCTGAGCAACTACCCACTGCAGCGAGAGGATGAGCTCATGTACCCGTAAAGTGTGGCCAAGCCCGCGCCACCCCAGTCGTAGCGGCGAATCTGTGTCACATCCACAAGCGCGCTCAGTAGGCAGAGGGCGACGGTGTTCGCCCGGTCGGCGAAGAGCGTGGCCCCCAGCAAGAACATAATGAAGCCACGAGCATACTGCTCCTCCTCCCGAGTGGTAGGCGCCTGAATCTGGAAGTGATCCTCGAACCACGAGTACCTCACAAATCCTGCCCAAGCGAGAGGTGGCTGAGTGCCGAGCAGGTATAGTTGAGTGGCGTCCCACTCGTCCATGTCTGTATCAAAGGGGATCGGATCGCCCCCCACTCCGATGCCTATGAGCATGGAGAAGTCAAAGGGAGTCATCGTCATCTCCCTGGTGGCAGAAAGGTGGAAAGAGTCAGTGGTATCCCACCACCTCTCCACCAGAGCAGCAAGAAGGGGCCTACTCGTAGTGAGGCGCGAGAGTCTCATGCATAAGGTCCCAAAACCAGCCTGGTCAACAATGCGACGAATCGCGTCAGGTAGCTCCATGTACCAACCTCGGGTGGCAGTGTTCCCATACCCCCGGAAGGCATGGGAATCTCTCGGTGATCAAAACAAACAGTTGCGAAGCAACGTTACAAATACAGTGTTGAATGCACTCAAAATTGATAAGAATGCAGTGTGTGCGCATGCGTCAGAGTCTACACAGATATTGGGTGTGGGCGTCCTCGCAGTGAACTACAACATATGATGTATCAGTATGTTTGAATGGTTCAGTTGAGAATACAGCGTGTGTATACATGTTCAGATTCAAACAGATGTCGGGTGTGGGTGTCCTCGTAGTGAACTACAGCATTTGATGAATCAGTGTGTTTGAATGGTTTAGTGGAGAATATAGCGTTTGTACACGTGGTCAGATTCAAACAGATATCAGGTGTGGCTGTGCTTGCAGTGAAATACAGAATGTGATGTAGCAGTGTGTCTGAGTTAAGCAGTTAAAGAACATAATCGACTATAGCAGTTATGTGTTCTAAATTGCAGAAAATGAAACAGGGGAAGAGTGTACCTCAGAAGCACCGTAGGACAGATGTGACTCTGGCTCGCGCAACAAAAGCTCCAGTGGTGCCCCTCGCGCTGAACTGGCGGATGCCATCGTGAGGCAGCACATGTATTGCCGGCCTGTAAGTTGCCGGATCGAACGGCCGGATGTGAAAAGGTAGGAGCTCGACCTCGGGATCCACGTCCATCTCCAGGGGAGCCCCGCCCTGTGGTATGTCGTCTGCCATCTCAGAAAGAGTGCAAAAATGGCTGAGAATGTGGAAAATAGGCGAGAATGCCAAAACTCAACCCAAAAGTCAACCCCGAGAGGGTGAAAATGGGAGGAAAGGTCAGGGTGTGGAAAAGGCACGAAGATCGAGGTACGACTCAGGAAAAACAAGCCCCAAGTGGTGGAAACCAAGAAAAGGTCACCGAAACCGAGATTTGTTCGGTTCAAAGTGTGCGAAATGGTGAGGGTTTCGCGAATCGAACAACGAAAAAGTGTCAAAAACAAGAGAAAAACGAGGATCGAAGGTTTGAAAATCACCTAGAGAGAGAGGGGAGGATTTTTTCGAGTAAGGAGGAAGTGAAAATATAGGGTTTGAGGCCCTATATTTGAAGACTCATGGCTAAATGTCAAAACTGCCTCGACCCTGCCATTCTTGGCCGGTCGGCCAAATTGTTAGCCGATCGGCTAAATATTTGGCCGATGAGCTTATTTTGTGGCCAATGGATGGCCGGTGGCCTCCCCTGGTGGCCGGTGAGCCTCCTACACCCTTGGTTGGACCAATTCTGTGGTTTAGGACCTTCATTTCTCAAAGCAGTGCAAGGAAGTGCACTTTTGAACCTTGACCGACCTTCGTGTAGACCTCGAACCATGTCTTCTGTATGCGATGCCCGGTACGCGCAAGGTGTATCCCTTTTGTATGCTTTGGTATCTTGCGAGATTCAATAACTGCTTTAAATGCGTTGTATTACAATGTTTTGTCTGGCTTATGATGAACATACATAGGTTGCATCGTTATGCACATTTACACACGTTGTAGCGCACACAACTTGCATTGTTATGCACTGTTCACTTGCATTGTAGCACACGCCACGCTTGCATTGTCGTGCACCTCCTTTGGGTCGCATTTTCTTTCACCCCCCCTCTCCATCCGTGTTATTTCACGTGTTTCATTCGCATCATCATGCACCGTGTCTCATTTGCACTGTCATGCATTCCGATAGTTTGCATTGTCATGCATTTCAATAAATCATGCATTGTCATGCATTTCAATTACACGCATTGTCATGCATTTCAATTCATGCATTGTCATGCGTGTCTCATTTGCATTGTCATGCATTCCAATAGTTTGCATTGTCATGCATTTCAATAAATCATACATTGTCATGCATTTCAATAATTTGCATTGTCATGTATTTCAACAACGTGCATTGTCATGCATCTTTCGTGTTCATTGTCATGCATTTCAAACAACTCGCATTGTCATGCATCTTCCATTTGCATTATCATGCCTGTCAATCTCTCGCATTGTTGCATATTTCATGTGCATTGTCTTGCACCCCTCTAACTTGCATTGTTCTGCACGCTCCTTCTCTGAAACACCGGGATACGTCCCTATGTTTCTTCCCCTTGTCCGAAACACCGGGATACGTCCCTAGGTTTCTCCCTCTTATTCTGAAACACTGGGATATGTCCCTATGTTTCCCTTCCTTTGGTTAAGAGCATTCGGAACATGTTCCAAATGCTTAACCCCTTTTCTCCACTCGCGTGCCGCGTGTGGACGTAACTACTAACTTTTCTCCACTCATGTGCCGCGTGTGGATGTAACTACTAACTTTTCTCCACTCCCGTGCCACGTGTGGACGCTACTAACTTTTCTCCACTCGCGTGCCGCGTGTGGACGTAACTAACTTTTCCCTACTCGCGTGCCGCGTGTGGACGCTACTAACTTTTCTCCACTCCACTCGCGTGCCGCGTGTGGACGTAACTAACTTTTCTCCACTCCTGTGTCGCGTGTGGACGCTACTAACTTTTCTTCACTCGCGTGCTGCATGTGGACGTAATTAACTTTTCTCCACTCGCGTGCCGCGTGTGGACGCTACTAACTTTTCTCCACTCGCGTGCCGCATGTGGATGCTACTAACTTTTCTCCACTCGCATGCCGCGTGTGGACGTAAACCCTTTCATAACCCCTTCTCCACTCGCGTGCCGCGTGTGGACGTAACCAACCCCTTTCTCTACTCGCGTGCCGCGTCTGGACGTACCCGCACTGTCAGGCGCATCGCGCTTTCTTGCGCAACCTTTCTCTACTCGCGTGCCGCGTTTGGACGTATTTACACTGTTATGTGCATCTTGCTTTATTGCTCTCTTTTCTCTCACGCGTGTGCCACGCCGAGAGATGATCTCCTTCCTCTCATGTGTGTGCCACGCTGAGAAATGCTTCCTTTCCTCTCACGTGCGTGCCACGCTAAGAGATACTCGTTTGCCTTTCTTACGTATGATACGTTGAGAGGTGTTGTGTTTGAGACTCCGAGTGTCCTCGGTAGTCGTCTTTAATCTTCTCCGCGTAAGGCGCAGTGAGAATTGCATAACTTTCTTACACCCTTTCTGTTGGAATGTGTAGGACCATTATCTCTTATTTGCTAGCTCAAATGTTGCATTTATTTTGCATATTTGCTTCATTACAGCTCTCTTTGCATGATCATAGGTTATGATCCGGCTTTGTGCATTGTCTCTGCATTTTGCCCCTGCCTTCGGGCACATATCTTTGCTAGCTTGTATGTTTCATCTAAGTCTTCGACCTTGTCAAAAATGGGTCGTCTCTGGGCTTTGACATTCACTCCCGTCATTGTCATGACTTTCAAGTTCTGTCAAAGAGGGGCAACTGTAGACACCCCATTTTTGACCGTCCTCAAGACTTGGACGTCATCGTTTGAACACTCGATGATCATCCATGCTCGTGTTCATTTTGAGTTCTCGGAGGTCTCGGCTACGCGCCTTGCCTCAAGATCTCTCAACTTGTCTGTTTTGTGCTTGGTCATGGACCAAACACTTGTGTTTTTGCTTCTGAGGGAAGAGGGTGGTTTGTTTGCCATCCCCTCAACCCACCGACCATGGCATGAGGCCATCGGCCCTTTTTTCTTTCCACCGGCCAAGAGTGTTGGCCGATCGGCACTATATTTGGTCGGCCGGCATTTTTGTTGGTCGATCGGCCATTTTTGGTGGCCGAACCCTGTTCATCTGCTTTATGCAGATATTTTATGCCAGCTGGTGCAACTGGCATCCACAATTCCCCCCCCTCCATACACGTGTATGGAGGGATTTGCTCTTTGCTTGGCTTCTCTTGGAAGCCTTAGAATTTGAACCTCTATAAAGAGGGAGCCCCTCCTCCCTCCTTAGAGGTTCAGAAAAAAATTAGGTTGAGAGGGTGAGATATAGTTTTGTATCTATATTCCCTTGTTTGATCTTATTTTGTGCTCAAAAGTGTTGTTTTGTCTTACTATTATACACAAACACACACTAGAACACCGTCCTCTTGGAGCTGAGGTCCCTTGAGGTTGATTTCAGAGTTCTTGGATTGGTTTTGGTCAGAAGAACCTGCTGGAGCCTTGTTCTTGAAGAGGTTCTACAAGGATGAGAAACTACCCTCTTTATTCCCCATTTTTTCACAAGCTTTTAGCCTATCTTGTATAATGTTTTGAGCTTAACCTATAATTGATAAAAGTTCTGATTTTGCATGCTTTTGATCTTTGTTTAGGTCCCTTTGAGGTTTGGGGTTGTTTCCCCCCTCCTAGGCCTTGTTAGGCCTTGTTTTTGGCTATCCATTTTGGCTCTTGTTCTTAGCTTTGTATGACCTCTCTACCACTGAAATCTAGAGGATTTTTAGTGGTGGAGAGGTGGTTTTGAGGTCTTAAATAGGAGAGGGTCATCCCCTCTCCTTGTTGTCTTTCATGTTTGCATAAATGGCTTATGTTTGTGGCTTGTATGCCTAGCTTGTTTTAGCTCCATTTCAGTATATATTAGGCTTTGTTTTTCCATGATATAGCACTCTTTTGACTTGGTTTAGACATACCATGCATGCTTTGTATACTTGTCTTGTAATCCCATGATTTGCCTTAACATGCACCATGTTGTAACATGTCTTTTAGCATGATTTTGGCTTAACTTCATGAAGCTTCTAGCCATGTTTTACCATGCTTGAGCTCTGATTTTGGCCCTCTCGATCATGCTTGCATTGCTTTGTATAGCTACTATGCAATCTAGCTTGTAAGCTTTGAGTATTGAATCCTCTAGCATGCTCTACTTGGATCATTTCAGTGGTTTGGCATCACTTGTAATGTTATTTTAGTCCATATAGTATGCTTGAATACTTGTACTTATCGCTCCTTTAATGCTTTAAAGGGTTCGTATTTTATGCCTCATGAATGTGTCATTGCGTATGCCACCATGCTTAGGCCTTTGGGATGCCATCTAGGTGGGTTTTTGGGCTTATTTTGGCATATCACAGCTTTGATTTTATTGGCCTGTGCCTTGCCATGTTTGGTTGTAATAGGTGTAGTGCAATTGCCCTTTTTGGCCTTGTATGCGTCTTGTTTTGTGCTTGGCCACATCCCATGCATGTTCTAGCCTTGTTTTGGCCTGCCTTAGGACTGTTTTCAGTCACCTTGGCCCTTTAGGGCTTGGTTGATATGGCCATGGTTCAAGTCCCTTGGCTAACCTTGAGCTTTAAGTCCACTAGCATGCCTTACTTGCATGTTTTGGTTGATTTGGCATCCTTCCTAACATGATTTCAGAGCTTAACATGTTTTCCTAATATCCATGACTGTCTCCTTTTAAGTGTTCTTAAAAGTTGCTCTACTATGCTTAAAGTAATGGACCATTAGCATGCATGTTTGTATGTGTATTTCATGCCCTTGTTGCATTATTTTGGCTGCTGATTTGGACCTATTTGAGAGCTGTCCATTTCGGTTTAAGACCATCCCCGCATGTTGTTGCATGCTCGCGTTGCATGTTGTTACATACTTGGCCTACTGCATGTTGTCGCATGCTTAAGTTGTAATGCATTTGGCATGCATTCTCTTTTTAAATTGCTTAACATGTTGTTACATGTTTGCTTCATATGTTGCTACATGCTTGAATGTGGTCACATGCCTTGCATGTTTGCATGCTTGTCGAGTTACATGCTTGTTTGCATGCTTATCTTTGCATATTGTTATACGCTAATTGCTCTGCATAGCATCATTGCTTGCATGCTCATGTTGCATTAGCTTACTTGCATGCTTAGGTTGCATTGCATTGGGTGTGCAATCCCTTGCCTCTTGATCAACCATGATAGAGGTTGGGGGTTCTTCATGTGTTTTGTGTACATTTCATTTGACATTAAAACGCACACTTGGCACCTTGGGCCATCATGAATTAAAATGCGTGATTGATGGCCCGAGGGTCGAGAACTATACTCCTTTGAGTCTCAAACATGATAAGGAGGGTGGTGGTGCAAACATTGCCTTGAAAATGTATTGTAGTGCTCTGTTTGTCCTCTGCTGCAGCAAAACAGGGTTCTGCAGAAAGAGATGGCCGGTCGGCCATACTCAGTGCCGGCCGGCTATGCATTGTTGGCCGATATCCCCACAAATGGTCGATGACCAGTTCCCCTTGGCCGATGGCTTTTCCACTTGGCCGATGGCCTCTCACAGCACTCAGAAGGTGATTCAGAAGCATCCTTGAGACTTGCACAGTTTTCAGAGGTGCAAAGCAGTGCAAACAGAGGCAGTATGAGTATGGCGATAGATTTCCGAACGGAGCCGAGCATGCATGCATTTGTCCCTCTTCCCGAGGCTGCTTTACTAGCTTAGTTAATTTGTTTAATTAGCTATGTGGCTTTGTAATAATTGATTAGCTTTGTTAGTTAGTTAATTTGTATTATTCTTTCGGACCCTCCGAGAGAGGGCCAATTGTTGTAATAAGCGTGCGTGTGTGTGATGCATGTCTTCCAACCCCACGTCTTTCTCCCTTTCACTTAACCATTTATAATGGTTAGTTTTAGGGCATATTTGATTTAGCATACCTTATGTTGTGCGTGTTTGCATCATTCATCTGTATTGTATGCACCGGGCTCGGCGCATCATACTAACTGCATTGTATTTCAATTTCCAACTTGAATACATGTATCAAGTTGTCGCATTTCACATGCCATTCTTAGATTAGCCGAGCCTATTCTGATTGCATTTTGAATGCGTTGCATTAGCCATCTTAACATGAACTAGGATCATGCATTGATTACTAACTAGTTTCTATTTTGGCTCGGAGTACTAGGTAAGCTTTTATGCTTTACCATCTCGCATGCGTGTGAGTGTTGCCATGATAGCATGCTTACCATGAGGCTATTTGCTTATGTGATATAACTGCCTGAATGCCTGTGGGTGAAGGTTGGATTGCTTGAATTGGAACAATTCATCAAATCCGCATTTTTAGCCTACCTGCGAGTAGCAAACTTCAAACCATTTTCCAAACAAAACGGATATGCGATACTTTGTTCCAAATTAGGCGATCTAGTCTATACTTGTGTGCCGTGCGCATCACATAGTAGTTCTAGCTAATTAACCGGAATAAGAACGCATGTGTTTTAAAAAACAAGATATCATGCTTAGTACAGGCCGATCTTTGATCGGGTGAGCGGGGGTGCTCATAGCTGACCTTCTCCAATCGTACCCAAGTTCCCGAGCCGAGGCAACTTTGGTGATGACGGACACGTGGCCTTAGGCAACGAGTCAGGGTTTCTTAAATTCCCCAGAATAAAACATTTAGGTGGCGACTCTGTATCTGGCAAAGCAGTCCATGTTTGGCACTTCTTTGTTAAAAATCAGTTTTCCAAAACGATTTGCCGGATTTGGACTCTTTGGTGATTTATCGATCTCGTTGCAGTTTGGGGGATTAGATTCAGAACCGTGACATTTGAATCTGAACTGTAGAAGTAAGCCCTCGGGGTGCGTCTACAAAGAGAACCTCCCCCCTCTTGCCTTAGGTTCAGAAAAATTTTGCTTGAGCTATACATATCATCTATATCTATAATCCTCTATTTCTCTCTTGTTTTGTGCCTTAAAGTGCATTTTCATCACACTTTTGCACACAAACACACACTCAAATACCACCATTTTGTTGCTGAGGCCCTTTGAGGTTGGTTTTGGAGTTCTTGGACTGGTTTTGATCCAAAATAGCTGCTGGAGTTGCAGCTTTGAAATGGTTCTACAAGGGTGAGCTTCTAACACTTAAAACCCTTGTTTTTGTCTAAGCTTTTGGCCCAACTTGCATGTTGTTTTAGGCCTAACTTTCTACTACAAAAAGGTCTGGCTTTTTATGCTTGAAATGTTTGTTTAAGGCCTTGTTGGTGTTGGGGGTGGTCTACCCCCTTTTGTGCCTTGTTTGGCCTTGTTTTTGTGCTATCCTTTTAAGCTATTGGGACCACCTCCTTTTGGCCTTCTCACCACTGAAACTCAAAGGAATTTCAGTGGTGGAAATGGTGTTTTGAGGTCCCAAATAGGAGAGGGTCATCCCCTCTCCTTGTATCTTGTATGCTTGCCTTATTTGCCTCATGTTTGAGCATGTTTGTTAAGCTTATGTTGGCTCCATCTTAACATGTATTTGGGGTCATTTTGACATGGCATACCACTATTTTGATTTGGTTTTGTCACCTCATGCATGCTTTATACAGTTGTAGTGTAAATTTTGCAAACTGGCTTTGTGTGCTTCATGAAGTAGCATGTCTTTCTAGCATGTTTTGAGTCCATCTCGGTAGGTTTTTGGTGTTGTTTTAACATGCCTTAGATCTGTTTTGGGTTGGTTTGATGGCCCCATGCATGCTCCATGCACTTGTAGTGCATTTCCATTCACTAGCCTAATGTGTATGATGGTTTGATCATCATTCTAGCATGCTTTCGGCTTAACCCTAAGAAGCTTTTGTCCATGTTTTAGCTTGCTTAAGCTCTAATTTGTGTTGTTTTGGGCATGCATGCATTGCTTTGTATAGCCATGGTTCAATCTTGCTCACTAGCTTTGTGTATTGAGTCCATTAGCATGCATTACTTGGACTATTTTCATGATTTGGCATCATTTGAAATGTGATTTCAATACATGTAGTGTGGTCATATACTTGCATTTGTCACTCTTTCAATGCTTTGAGGGGTTGGTCCTTTATGCCATAAACATGGGTCATTGCGTATGCCTTCATGCCTAAGCTTGCGAGATATCATTTCAATGTGTTTTTGGAGTTATTTTTCCATGACATAACTCTGATTTTTTTTGGCGAAGCCATCTCATGCTTGGTCTTGGTAGGTGTAGTGTAATCCTTCCTTTTGGCCTTGCCTATTCCATGCTTCATGCCCTCCATGCTAGCTTATTTTGGCTTCCTTCCATGCATGTTTTAGCATCATTTTGACATGCTCTAGGACTATTTTGGGTTGTATTTTCCATATGCTTCATGTTTTGCATAGTTGTAGTACAAATGCCTATGCTAGCTTCAAGCTTTGAGCACCATAGCATGCTTCATTTATATCATGTACATGATTTGGCATCATTTTACATCACATTTCAGAGCATGTAGCATTGCCATGTTCCCATTTCTTTCACCCTTTGAGTGCCTTTAAGGGTTGTGCATTGTTGCCTTGCTTATGGCCTAGTGTGTATGCATGCATGCCTAGGCATTTGAGCCCCCATCTCAGCATGTTTTGGTCTTCGCTTGGACCTATTTGAGCTCTGTCCATGCTTTGTTCTTGCATTTGTGCCATGTATTGCATGTCTCTAGAGTAGCCCTCCTTGGTGGCTTTGTGCCTTAAAGATCCTAGCATGCTATGCGTGTATTGTTTGAGTGAGTTGGCATCATTTCATACCTAATTTCAGTGCGTATAGTGTTGTTAGACTTCCACATTTGTCACTCCTTGAGCACTTTTGAGAGTTGTGTTCTTATGCCTAATTGGTGAGCCAATACATGTGCATGCATTTCTCTTGCTTTCATGCCTTTATTTCATCATTATGGCCACTGTTTTGGCATGACTGAGGTCCGTCCATATTCGGTTTAAGTCCATTGAGCATGTGTGTTTGAATCATGTTCTTATCTGCATTGTGTATGCTGTGTTGTTATTTGCATTGTGCATGCCATGTTGTTGTTTGCATTGTGTATGTCATGTTACATTGCATTGTGTATGAATGTCATTAGCATTGATAGGTTGCTCATGTTGCATTGCATCGTGTATGCATGCATTACATTATGTTTACCATGCTTGAGTTGCATTGCATGTTTGCATGCTTGAGTTGCATTGTGTAGACGTCCCCGAACGCATCCCGGGGCGAGGGAGTGCGAGTCCCCCCCCCCGTTCTGGTTCGATATATTGGGTCTACTACAGTTCGAAGGACTCAAAATGTCACGGTTCTTAATCTTGAACCAAAGAGTCCAAATCCGGCAAATCGTTTTGAGAAAACAGATTTTTGAAAAGAAGTGCCAAACATGGACTGCTTTGCCAGATTACAGAGTCGCCACCTAAATATTTTTAAAATGGGAAATTTAGGAAACCCTGACTCAGTGCCGAAGGCCACATGTCCGTCATCACCAAAGTGGTCTTGGCTCGGGAGTTTGGGTACGATCGGGGAAGGTCAGCTATGAGCACCCCCTTTCGCCCGGTCCGAAGACCGGCCTCTACTAACCGTGATATCCGTTTTTGAAAACGTTACATGCTCTTATTCCGGTTATTAACCTAGAATTACTATGTGATGCGCGCAACACAAAAGTATAGACTAGATCGCCTAACTTGGAAATAAACATTGCGTATCCGTTTTATCTCGAAAAACGTGTTAATTTTTGTGCTACTCGCGAGTAGGCTAAAATGCGGATTTCAATGAATTGTTCCAACTCACGCAATCCAACCTCCACCCACAGGCATTTAAACAGTTTATCTCATGTAAGCACTTAGCCGCATGGTAAGCATACTGTCATGGGAACATTCACACGCATGTGGTATGCTAAAGCATAAAATACTTACATCGTACTCCGTGCCAAAAACAGTAAACTAGTTAGCAAACATGCATGACCTAGTTCATGTTAAGTGGCTAATGCAACACAGACAAGATGTAATCTAGAGTAGGCTCGGCTAACCCTAAACATGGCATATGAAATGCAGTCATTTGATGCACGTATTCAATTAGAAATTGAAAATTGCAATGCAGTTTGTATGATGTACCGAGCCCGGTGCATGTAAACAAATGCATGAATGCACGCATGCATTGCATAAGGTATGCTAAAATAAGTATGCCCTAATCTACCATCGTAAGCAGGTAAATAAAAGGGATAGAAAGAAGTGGGGATTGGAAGACATACACCCACTCACACACACTTATTACAAATTTGCCCTCGCTCGGAGGGACTAAACGAATAATACAAATTAATTAACTACGCAAGCTAATTAATTATTACAAATTGACTAAATTAATTAGACAAATAATTAATCTAATTAAAGCAGTAAATGCCTCGGGAGGAGGGTCTAAATGCGTCGCGCGCCCGGGATTCGCTCGGAATCGCACTGTCATGCAAGTGTGCCTCTGTTTTCCCTGATATCCTCCTCAGAAAATTGCCAAAGTCCCAGGAGTGCCTCTCAGGGCATTGGGGAGTACCACCGGCTGAGGCAGAGCATCACCGGCTGAAGTATGTGGCCACCGGCACTCAATAAAGCTATCGGCTGCCAAATTACTGCCGGTCGGCACTAAACAGTGCCGGTCGGCACAAAATTCCTGCAGAACCTGCAGACCACAGCAGCAGAGGACAACAAAATGCATGGCAATGTGATTCAAGGTATTTATGCACTACACACACCCCTTATCATGTTATTGGCTCAAGGGGGCATGTGCCTTGATTCCCGGACCACCAATCGCGCATTTCCATGCGTGATGGCCCTAAGAACCAAGAATGCAACTTCACTTTCAAATGCATGCAAAACACATAGGCACGAAAGGGTGCCAAACCTCTATCAAACTCACTTCAAGAGGCTTGGCATGCATGTCAATGTGGTGCAATCCTAAGCATGTTATCTAGGATGCAAGATGGACAATGTGATACACTTATGCAAACATGCAAACAAGCACACAAGTCAAGCATGCAAACCAATGGGAGATGGACTTAGATATGAATTAGGCAACTCAAAATGGGCCTAAAATCAGTGGCCAAAGTGCCTACAAATGGAGACTAGACACACACACACATGCACATGTTAAAGCATCAACACTAAGGCATGAATCATGGCAACTCTTAAGCACACTTGAAGAGACCAAACCTAGCCAACTAGCATGCATTGAAAGCTCTAAAATTCATGTCAAACATGATGCCAAATCATGCAATGAGGTATGCCAAACAAAGCATGCAAATGGCCTAGGCTTCAAAGCAAGTCAATAAGGCATTAAACCATGCTTATACAAGGCAAATATGGCATGCACTTAACAACCTAAAACAGAGTTTTAGCATGTCAAATTAGGCCCAAGGGACCACTTAGATGGCATCTAAGAGACATAAATTCAAAGGCATGCAACAAGGCCTAAACATGAGGCATACAACACATGCTTTTAAGACATTAAAGAGGCATGCAAGGCAATCAAACAAGCACATCATAAGGTCTGAAATGGCATGTTAGATGGTTTCAAACCATTGAAAATAAGGCAAGCATGGCATGCTACACATTCATGCTTTCAAGGCCAACAAGCCAAATACAAAGAGGCTACAAAATACATGCTAAGATTGGCCAAAACAACCATGGACAGAGCTAAAGCATGGCAAAATGAGCCTACAAACTTCACAAATGCAAGCCTAAAACATGCTAGAAATGAAAGCACACTATCTAGACATGTTAAGGCATCAAGAGGCATTACAAGGCAACTATACTAAGCATGCATAGGAGACCAAAACCAACTTGAAATCATGTTATAACATGGCAATATAAGCATGGAAAACAAGTCAAACATGCTCAACACACACTCAAGCATGGTGCTCCTTAAGGAAGCAAAACTTGCCCTTTTCAAGGACATCAAGGAAAGGGGGTGGCCCTCTCCTTCTTGAGACTCTAAGGCATGCTCTTCACCACTGAAATCCCTCAAGATTTCAGTGGTGAAGAGATCCTAACTCCAAAGTCTCGGATCTCTCCAAAATAGCACCAAAAAGTGACATTTTCAAGGCCTAAAGGGGGTCAAAGTTCCCCAAACCACAAAAGACTCTAAATATACAATAAAGAGGGTCAAAAATCAGAACTTTTATGTGTTATATACTAAGCACAAAAACAGTTCTAAGATAGGTAAAAACAAGGTGCAAGAATGGGGTAAATAAAGTAAGGTTCTTACCCTTGTTGACTATCTTCACAAAAGTTGTTGTTGTTGACTCCTTGAGCTCCAATCCAGTCAAGAACACCAAGAATGAGCCCCAAGAACCTCAGTTGCAAGGAGAAGGTGAGACACTAGGTGTTTGTGTGCAATAGTAAGGCACAAAACACCTAGACACACAAGAGAAAGATAGAGATAGAAGGTGTATGCAACCCTAACCCTAGAAAAACCAGAGCTTCTCTCTCTCTTTTCCTCTCTAACTCTCCAAATTTGCTAACCCTTGAGCCAAGAGAAGAGCCTTCTCTCTTATAGGCAACCAAGACTTACAAACTAAGTCATTCAAGGGCTCATCCCTCCATACACGTGTATGGAGGGGAAACAAGATGCATACAGCTGTGAGAAAATATCTCATAAAGCAAGTGCACAGTGGTCGGCAGGGCAAATTGGTCATTTCGCCCAAAAGAGTGCCGACCGGCACAAAATAGTGCCGACCGGCACAAAATAGTGCCGGTGGCAACTCCAGCCAGCCGGTGGCCTCTAGCCACAGCCGGTGGTGTATAGGGATGCCTCACAAGGCATTCCCTGCCCCTCTAGGGCAAAACACAAGTGTTTGGTGCAAAACCAAACACAAAACGATCGAGTTCGGAGGCCCTGAGGCAAGGCGCGCGGGCCGAGAACTCCGGGAACTCCAAACGAACACAAACATGGATAATCACCGAGTGTTCAAACGGTGACGTCCAAGTCTTGAGGACGGTCAAAAATGGGGTGTCTACACATTGCATTTGTTTGGGTTAGGTGTTAATCCAAACACGGGAAACGAGGGACGTTTCATACTCAAAGTGATGAAACGTGCCTCATTTCTCGGTCGCCGACCCTCTTGATCAAGCATGATAGAGGTTAAGGCATTTATGTGTTATGTGTGCATTCATTTCACATTGATTCGTGCAATCTTGGCTTCTCGGCCATCATGCATCGAGATGCGTGATTGGTGGCCCGAGGGTTGAGAACTACACTCCCTTGAGATCATGAAATGATGGGGAGGGTGGTTGTGCACACATATATTGTAAATACATTACCATGCCCCTTCTTGTCCTCTGTTGCAGCAAACTGGAGAAGTGCAGCAAAAAGTGGTGGGCAGACTAGAAAAACTAGCTGGCCGACCACTTTTTCTAGTCTGCAGCAATGGTAGGTGGTCGGCAGGTGGTCTCCCCCATCAACAACTGGTTGGCCATGTTCCTATAGGTTTCCAAGGTAGAGTAGACACTATCTGAAGCTTTGTGCAAGGTTCTGAGAACCAATGAAAACAGAGGCAAGTTGGGGCATCGCAATGGATTTCCGAACGAGGCGACCGAGCATGCATACACTTCTTGCCTCGAGGCTCCTATTTTATTGCTTTGCTTAGATAGCTAGCTTATGCTTTGTTTTGTACTTAAGTAGTTAATGCGTTAGCTATTTAATTTGTATTGTAATAACTAGTTAGTTAACTAGGATTAGTTAATTAATTTTGTGATGTAATAATTAGTTTAATTAGCTTAGATTAGCTAGTTAGCTCGTTATTCGGACCCTCCGTCGAGAGGGCCAACTATTGTAATAAGGGTGCGTGTGTGCGATGCATGTCTTCCAACCCCCATTTCTTTCTCCCTTTTACTTAACCGCTTTTTATAGTTAGTTTTAGGGCATGTTTCAATTAGCATCCTTATGCTTCGCATGCGTGCACCCATTCATCTGTATTGCATGCATCGAGCTCGGTGCATCATACTAACTACATTGTATTTTCAATACATTTACTTGAATACGTGTTCAACAACATGTTATCAAGTTGCATTCACATGACTTCTTAGAATAGCCGAGCCTATTTTAGTTGCATTTTTGCATGTGTTGCATTAGTCATCTTAACATGAACTAGGATCATATATGATTTCTAACTAGTTCTCTGTTTTGACTTAGAATACATTGTGAGTGTTTACGCTTTAGCATACTGCATGAGATGTGTGTGTTGTCATGTTTAGCATGCTTGCCATGAGGCTAACTGCTTAATTGATTAACTGCATGAATGCCTATGGATGAAGGTTGGATTGCTTGAATTGGAACAATTCATCAAAATTGTGAGTTTTAAGCCCACTTGAGAGTAGTAAAATCATGTTTTCTAAGCCCACTTGAGGGTGGCAAAATCCACGACTTAGCCTACTTGCGAGTAGCACCTCTAAACTGTTTTCAAACAAACGAACATGAAATGTTTTGTTCCAACTTAGGCGATCTAGTCTATACTTGTATGTTGTGCGCATCACATAGTAATTCTAGGTTAATAAACCGGAATAAGAACGCATGTGTTTTCAAAAATAACATATCATGTTAGTAAAGGCCGATCTTTTGATTGGGCGAGCGGAGGTGCTCATTGCATGACTTTCCCCTCTCGTACCCAAATTCCCGAGCCAAGGCAACTTTGGTGATGACGGACACGTAGCCTTAGGCATGAGTTAGGGTTTTCTAAATTTCCCCAAAATAAAACATTTAGGTGGCGACTTTGTATCTGGCAAAGCAATCCATGTTTGGTACTTCTTTCTTAAAATCAATTTTCCAAAACGATTTGCCGGATTTGGACTCTTTGGTGATTTATCGGTCTCACATTGCACTTTGTGAGATTAGATTCAAAATCGTGACACGAGTTTGAACTGTAGTAGCTAATGAACAAACGATTCGCACCCTCGCGCGCGGAACCGGGAGTTATCGGGCGGTCTACACATTATATCGCCTAATCCTCATATTATTTCTACAACAATCATAACTATCTTCCACCAATAGCCCAATGCAATTATTTCCAAGATATATTCAATATCGGATTTAATAGTTTATTCAAAACTTCCATAGGTGAGATAATACATATCCAATATCATCATTTATATCAATAATCATCCAATTTAACATATTCAATGTTAATTCCAATTACTTATATAAAATAATCATTTTAACAAATTAGGGCAAAAATCCCCTTTTTTCCAATATTGACCCAACTGCCCAAAATCAACTATTTTGGTACAACATAATCCTATATTCAAGCCTCACACTCATTTACCTCATATTCATCAAAAATCCCTCTTTTCCATGGAGTACCCAAATCTTAGATTGGTCCAAACCTCAACCAAATCTCATAATTTATACACAATAGCAAATAACTAAGCTAAAAACCATATTAGAGTGTAGAAAATCCCTACTTCAAGTGTAGAAAACCTAAGCAACAAGGTGGAACTCCAAAGATGACGAAACCAATTTCTTCTTGGATCAAAACGAAGCTCTTGAAACCCTCTACCTTATTCTCAAAGACACTAGGGTCAAGAACATAATGGATCTAGATGAAATCTTAGAGAGAATGTGAGCTTTAGAGAGAGAGGCAGCCGGATTAGGGTTTTAGGGAAGAAAGGAAATCAAAAAGTGATGTAAAACATCACTGCTGCGAATTGATATACACAGGCTCGCTCGAGCGAATGAGTTCTCGTTCGGGCGACTAGACACAAAAAAGGTCGCCTCGCTCGAGTGAACAATGCAAAGCTTCAGGTCTGCAACGCAGAAACACACTCGAGCGCAAGAGTGCTCGCTCAAGCGAAGAAACATTTTCACAGGGCTCGCTCGAGTGCAAGAATGCTCGCTCGAGCGAAGAACATCAACCTTCAGGTTTTACAGAGACGCAGACGCACGCTCAAGCACAAGAGTGCTCGCTCGAGCGAAGAAACAGTTTACACAAGGCTCGCTCAAGCGCAAGAAGCCTTGCTCGAGCGAAGAGGCCAAAGTCTAGGCAACAACCATTTATACCAAACGACAACCAACCTGTTCCAAACTCGGCCAACATGCCCTAAAACTCAAATTCAAAGAATTAAAGGAAGGGAACAAGGCATAGGAAACAGTATACAATCACGAAACTCGAGTTCGGAACACTACAAAAGACGGTTCAAAACCAGGGTCACTATAATTGCGCTGTGAATAGTTGCATCATGATGATATCATCATCAGATGATGAAGATTCATCAAAATCTCCATTCAATATGGCTTTAGTCAAATTGTTCATTGTAGGTGGATGGGTGAGTGGGTGAATATGAAAATTGTAAAAAATCTTCTGGGTGGGTACAGAGAGTTTAAAAGATATAAAAATGATGGATAGGTGAATATAAAAATTGTAGAAAATCTTGTGTTATATTTATAGAGAAAACTGTGGGTGGGTGAATGATGGATGGTTGTTGGGTTGGTGGATGAATAATGGGTGGTTGTTGGGTGGGTGAATGAATAATGGATGGCTGTTGGGTGGATAGTTGTGAGTGAATGAATGCTGTGTTAATAATGGATGGTTGTTGGTGGTTGGTTGTTGGTGGATAATTGGTGATTGTTTATTTTTTATGTGTAGTTAAAAAAAATTTATTAAATATATAGTAATATGTTTTTTAGTGGTGTGAATTAATCAAACAAAATTTTTTTTTTTCCAATTTTTTATTTTTAAATTTTTTTTATATTTGTCTAGTTGGGAATAATATAAATATATAATTTTTTTAACAAACAAGTAAAAAAATGTCATAAAAGACAAAAAATAAACAAAAATAAAATCACAAAAAAAACCTATATCCAAACAACACCTACAAACTTGGAGGGAAAGTTGGTTGAGATTTGCAAAAATAGCAAATGATCATTGGAGCACCACTGCTAAATTTGGCAAAATAACACTATTCATTGCCAAATTATAGCAACGGCAATACCATTATGGCAATAATGGTTGGAGATGCTCTTAAACCAACAATTTCAATCAACTAATCTTAATAGAATAGTATATCCAAAAGTTAATCCTGCCACACTTACCAAAAATTGGTACACTCAACCTACATCGCCTGATCTTCAATTTGAAAAAACCAATATCAATAATCAATTTTATGTTTTTGTCAGAAAATTGTATGAATGGAATATTGATGGACTTAGTGAAAATCAAATTCTTCAAAAGTTAAATCACATGTCTATCGTAGCCAATAGTTATCTAGTAATTATCCTGACTATGCTCAACCTGAAATAGTCTCTTTACTTACCTCTGGTTTTACTGGTATGCTTAAATCCTGGTGGGACAAATATCTCACTAATGATATGCGTGAAAATATTCAACATGCAATCCAAGTTGATGAAAATGACTTCCCTATATTTGATGAAGAAATAAGAACAAGTAAACCTGATGGAATTAATACTTTAATATTTACCACAATCAAACATTTTATACACACACCTACTAATGTTCATTCGAATTCATGATCAACTTAGTAATTTAACTTACCCCAACACTAACTTATTGTCAAACCATGTCGTCTTTGACAATAAATCTCATAGTGACCAAGACGATCCATAAAATAATTGCTTGAACATAATCAATAGAATTAGCATAGAAAAATGGCATTCAAAAGTCAAACTAATTACTAATGATTTTGAAATTGAAGTAATAGCCTTGATTGACACAGGTGTTGATTTAAATTGTATTTAAGAAGGCTTAATCCCTACCAAACATTATCATAAGACTAGTGAAAAATTAAGTTCTGCTAATGGAAGTCAAATGCACATTAAATATAAATTACCCAAAGTACATATTGTCAAAACAACGTTTGTTTTAAAACATCATTCGTCCTAGTAAGAAATATGATAGATAAAGTCATTTTAGGAACTCCATTTATTTTCTTATTATATCCAGTTACCACTACTAATTATGGTATAACAACACAAGCCTTTGGTCAAACTATAACCTTCAAATTTTTAACTCCTCCTAGAATCCGAGAATTAAATTAATTAAAAGAATATCCCATATCTCAATCCATTAATCGATTAACAAAACACCTAAAATTTCTCAAAGAAGAAGTAAAATACAAAAGAGTTTGAAAATCCTAAGTGATTCGTGATTAGATCAAGATTAAAATATTCCAAATCCCAATAATCCAAAACACACAATCTAAATCAACAAGCACTTACGAAAGTGATTTAGATTGTTTGTTTTTCAGAATAAACAATAAATCAACACAAACGATTTTTACGTGGAAAAACCATAATTGAAGAACCTTCAATTGTAATAAAAACCACGGGCGAACTGCCACTAATCAACCCACTACTGAAGAAAGAAAGATTACAAAGATAATATACAAATTACCCAACTTAGTCAATTTGTCTTCGAATCTTCTGTAACTCTTTCACCACGCCTTCGTCTCAGGAACTGATCAATCCTGAAGTTGAATCCACAACTTCACTTGTCGAATTATCGACTACGTACAGAATCAAACACCTTTTGAAACTCTACGTTTGAACTTCGGAATCCACCGAAGAACAACACTCTTGTATGTATTCGATCAACCTCCTTGATGTTTGCTTCTCAATTCATGAGTCTAATACTCAATCAATGTTATCAAGGAAAACTCACAAAAAACTCTCTAGAAGAAAACCTTAGAAAACCTCAAAGTAGATCTAAAAGAGTAATCCTAAAGTTTGGAGAAAACCAACTACTTATAGAAATTCGGATTCTGAAGCTTGCTCGAGCGAAGCTTCTCTCGCTCGAGCGAGAAGCTTATCTCGCATGATTTCCATAAGTGCCTTCGCTCGAGCCACGAAACCTTCGCTCAAGCGAGTAATCACTTCTTTCAGGTTTTGATGCAGACGCAGTCTTCGCTCGAGCCACCAATGCTTTGCTTAAGTGCACAATGACCTCTTTCAGGTTTTAAGCCAGTCGTAGTCCTTCGCTCGAGCGAGCAAGACAAAACAGCACGGAAAATTACAACTCGATTACATAAGTTTGTTCACGGGTTTGACAAGACTTAGGGACCTAACAATCTCCCCCTTTGTCAATACCCGGACAAAACTTTCTAACAACTCGATTACATAAGTTTGTTCACGGGTTTGACAAGACTTAGGGACCTAACAATCTCCCCCTTTGTCAATACCCGGACAAAACTTTCTAACACAATTTCCTACACAACTGCACTAGCTAAAACAATTACAACTCAAAAATCTAGCTAAAACACATGAACTAGCTAAACCAACTATGAAACCAATCTTGATGTGAAAAAAAAAAAAAAAAAAAAAAAATCTGCAAAACATATCCCCAAATAAAGCATACTCCCTCTTTTTGGCCGAGAGTGACAAAAAAACAGTCATATACACCTGCAAAAAGACTAGCCAAGAGAAGAAACCAAAAACTGTCCAAGTAAATACAACTGTCCAAAAAAGAATCATAATCAAAAACACTAGGAAGGGGGAGATGGTAGATGCTGCATCTGAAGCATAGAGAGAATCTGAGCTAACATGGTGCTCTGCTCATCAAGTCGGCAGTCTAGGGTATCAAGGCGCGCATCCAAATGATCGAGGCGATGAGTGACTGACTGCTCAAACATCTGCAGCTGGCCACGAAATGAGCGAGGTTGCAACTCGGGTAGATCAGGAGCACCAGCAGTGGCTGCCTCAAACTCCTTCTCCTCTGCGATGGGATCATCACCTGCACCACCTGTACCAGAACCCCTAACCCCTGACACACTCCCCCCCACATGGGCCTAACTCTGGGAAACAGTGAGCTTGGTAATAGGTTTGACAGGATGGGCAAACTCATCATCATCAGAGACAGGAATATCAAGAGAAGTGAGAAAACGGGTAAGAAACACCCATAAAGAAGACCCAAAGATTTACGACCCTCATAAACAGCAATCATTTTCGAAACGAGCATGGCCGGAAGATCTATGGGTAGCCTATGGTCAATACAGTACAACACATACCCCTACTTCTAGGTAATGTGTGAAGAATGGGAGGTGACATGAATATTCGTACATACAATCAGATTAAGGAGACGAAACCGAGGAACAAGCTCATTCTGCTGAATGAGTGCCCTGGCGATCCAAGTCCTGACACAACCACAAAGTTCAGATGCTACCTGATCAAAATCAATCCCGGAACGGGTAAGAAGAGGATACCTAAAATCCGAAACCTCGGGAAGACCAAGAAATAACTGAAAAACCTCAGAAGTGATCTCTATAGGGTGCCTCCTAACCCAAGTACGAAAGTAACAAGTTTCTTTCTAAATAGAATGAATGTTGCAATAGAATTCACGAACTAGACTCAGATTTTGAGGCTCGGAAAAAACCAACACTTGATCACCGCCTAAAGAGTCAAACAAGGAGCGAATAGTAAGTAACTCAAATGCGCTAGACAAAACATTTCTCTCAAGATGGACTTTTCTAGAAACATAAAACTCCTTAAACTGTTTAGATTTTTCTTTGGACTCAAATTTTTCGGTATTGTAACTTGGGCGAGACATGGTAGATTTACGACGCTTGGAAGGAACGGAAGATTCAGCCATGACTAAAACCACCCAAAACAGAAGAAGCCAACAAGATAGTCACAAAACCCAGATAAGCAGAGAACAGCCAAGAACAAAAAAGACACCAAAAGAAAAAAAAACAGAAATCCCCAAATCCAAACCAAAGATCACAGCAACAATATTAGTAAACCAGGAAAGCACCATTAGTCCAAGAATGTGAGAAAAAAACATAAAAAGTGAGCAGAATATGAAATAGTATGGACAACAGACTGAATCAGAAAAGAACAGACACAGACTAATCAGTGTACTATGATCACAAAGAAAGCATGAAAATGGTAAACATGAAATAAACACATTAGTCCAATCAGGGTGAGAAAATTAGTAACTCATAACTTTAGCAGAACAGAAATGAAATGGCTAGCAAAGTAAAAGTAACATCAATCAGCCACAGAGAAAGCAATGTATGTAAGCCAGAGACAAGAGAGAAAGAGATTGAATCAGCAATGTAATAGAAAAAAAACATTATCAGAGTCAATGTATGTAGACAAAAACAATCCCCAATATGTAAACAATAAAACAATCCCCAATTTAAACCTGTAACAAAATCCCGAATTAAACCCTAGCAAATAACTACAAAAAACAAACCCTAGATGCAAGGTAAAGATACAAAATCAGTATTTAGTAACCAAAAGTAACAAGAATGATCCCTAGATGATCACAGAGCAAAGGCACAATCACAACTCAAACCAAGTACCACACAAACCAAAAAAAAAAAAAACGAAGAGAAAAAAAACTCACCAAATACCGATAGAACAGATGAAGACAAAAAGAAAAAGCTCCAAAATCAAGAGAGAAACACCAAGATGACAGCAATGACGACCACATAAACCCTAGGGGAGAGAGAGAGGGAACACAATGAAGGTGGGAAAAAATGAACTGAAGAGACACGATTTCAGAATTTAAACCTTGAATGGTCACTCGAGCGAATACTTTCTCGCTCGAGCGAGGTCAAAAATGCGCAAGGGTTCGTTCGAGCCAAGAACTTGTCGCTCGAACCAAAAACACACGCTCTCAGGTCTAAAATAGTAACAGAAGCACGCTCGACCGAGGAACCCGTCGCTTGAGCCAAGAAGAAAAAAACAACAATACCTAAAAAAAATGAAACACCCCCCCCCCTTTTTTTTTTTTAACAAAAGAAACCATAAGACTCAATAACAAGAAATGAGACCTAGAACACAAGTAGATGATCATATTTTGCCAAAATTGACACTAAGATGAAAATAATCTGCACATCATGAATCCTGTAAACTTGCAATTTTTAAAAAAATGACACTGAAAATCACGAGCAAGGTAGATAAAATATAATCAGTGATCATAAGCTACATGAGAATGTACAACTCAAAATCCAACATGAAATCTCACAAAATAAAGTGTGTGTGTGTGCAATCCATGAGAGTCCACTGAGCTAGAGTTAATCCTCGTAGTGATCGGATGGCTGGACCTCCACCAAGAGTAACTTAACAACACAGAGAAAAGTCAAACCACTAGGAATCATGGGCTATTTGTTGAGTAAATGCGGAGGCTCCCCCTCAATCAATTAGTCCCTTCTTTTTTTTTTGTATTATTTTTCAGACTTTTTCTTTCTTGTGGGCACTCACTGGTGGCATTCACGCTCAAGAGTATGGAAACCAAACCAGAGAAGAATGAAATCAATAATGATGGCCTGGTTGGTGCCTCTGAGGTAGCCTTTTCCTAATGCCCAGATTTCAAGGAACTGAGGGAGAAACCGTGGAAGTGAAAACAGATGGTAGATGGTTAAGAGACTCAACATCACACATGATATATTAGTATCGGTCAATTCCACTGTAAAAGTACAAGAAACACTGTTAGTGGTCCATAGAGAACTTTGATCACTTGTGCGGAAACCCCTGCAACAATTTATCTCAAGGATGTGTACAGAATGAGATCGTGAGGTTAATGAGCATGGGCATTCAACATGAGCTATGAACAATGATCAATGAGATCTTGTAAGCAGCATGAGGAGTGTACACAAAAAGTTGGATGCAAGAAAAACAGAAATCAATGATAATGAGATTATAGCAACCAAGCACTCATACAGCCAAACACTCACACCTACTCAAGGAACAAGTAACACTCTAGTGATCGAGCATGACACCCAAGGTCTTTCTAAGGAACTCAAACTGAAGAAGATCAAGGGGTTTTGTAAAAATATCAGCTTTTTGATGCTCAGTGGAAACATGCTCAAGAACAACAAGGCCTTCTTCCACTAATTCTCAAATAAAATGATGACGAATGTCAATGTGTTTGGTGCGAGAGTATTGGACAGGATTTTTTGAAATGTTTATGGCACTTGTGTTATCACAGAAAAGTGTGAGAGTGTTCAGTTCTATCCCATAATCATGAAGCATTTGCTTCATCCACAGCATTTGTGCACAACAACTCCCTGCAGCAATGTACTCAACCTCAGCAGTTGAAAGAGAGATGGCATTTTGCTTTTTACTATGCCAGGAAACCAGATTATTCCCAAGGTAAAAACACCCCCCGGATGTACTTTTCCTATCATTAGCACACCCTGCCCAGTCGGCATCAGAAAAACCAGTAATTTCAGCTGTAGTATCAGTGGAAAACCAAACCCCATACCACAAGGTCCCATTAACATATTTGATGATGCGTTGGACCGCAAGAAGGTGAGACTCTTTAGGACTGGCTTAGTAATGGGCACAAACACCGACACTGAAAGAAATATCAGGACGACTGGCTATCAGATACAAAAGACTCCCTATCATACTCCTATAAAGGGTAGGATCAACATCAATACCAGAGGAATCTTTGGAGAGGTGAAGACTGGTGCTCATGGGAGTGCGTGCATGTTTGGCAGACTCAAGACCAAACTTTGACACCAGATTTTTAGCATACTTAGATTGAGAAACAAACATACCCAAAGGAGACTGTTTAATTTGAAGACCCAAGAAATAAGATAACTCTTCTACCATTCTCATCAGATTTATTTTTAAAGATCCACTTGGTACCTATCACATTCATGTCTCTAGGTCTGGGAACTAGAGTCCAAACTTTGTTACGTTCAAATTGACCTAATTCTTCATGCATAGCATTGACCCAACTATAATCTAGCAAGGCCTCTTTAAAATTCTTAGGTTCAATTAATGAAACATAACACATATGTGATACCTCATCCCGAATCTGTCTTTGGGTTTTCATTCGATCCGAGACACTTCCAATCACCTGTTGAGCTGGATGATTCAGTTTCACCCTTGCTGATGGTTTAAGCTCAGGACTTGCAGTGACAGAAGCAACAAGAGTGATGTCCCTTTGAGCACTCTTTGGACTTGAACTTACCTGTGAGGATGGTGTTGTAACAATTTCTTGTGATTGGACCGCAGCTTCTCCTTGATTTTGTGGTTCAGTAGCCAAGATAGGAGACTCACCATTGTCATCCTCATTTGTTGCTGGAGTAGGTAAACCTATGTCATCTATAACCACATTGATAGATTCCATTAATGATGAAGTTCGCAGGTTATAGACTCGAAAAGCCCTACTGTTGGTTGAATACCCTAGAAAAATACCTTCATCACTTCAGGAGTCAAATTTGCCCAGGGGCTCTCTATCTTTGAAGATGTAACACTTACTCCAAAAATTTTGAAGTATTTTACATTAGGTTTCTGTCACGACCCAAACCTGCCCCTATGGGTTTAGCACCGTAACCGGCCAGTAATCCGAGATTACCGAAGGCCTGCTTAATAGTAAGACAGTAAAACAGAGTACAGGGGCTGGCGGAAGCCAATACAGAAAGTAAACAATGTCCAATGAGCGGTGATAGTCTGTATGCAAAAAGACTTCTCATAGATATATACAGTCAGTGACAATACAGTATGTACATAATATACAGTCATCCAGAGCAGGGACTTAATCCTTATTAAACAGTACAGTACGGTTTATCAGTTTAAGCGGTTATTACAAAAACATATACAGAGACAGATAGGGGAAATTAAAACAACCCTAAGCCAAAGCTTGACAGGCTCGGAACCTCGCAGTGAGGCACGATGGTTGGCTTGACAAAAAGGGAAATCTACCCCATGCTCCTAGCTCCAGTCTGGTGCCTGTACACCTACATATATATATGAGCAGTGAGCTAAAGCCCAGTGAATAACATAATGCGTAAAGGGGTTAAGAATGAATGTCCTTACAGTAATGAAAACAGTTCATTGATTCAGTATATCAGTCATTCAATCATATGTGGTACATCCATTAGCATGGCAGTACAGTAAACAGTAGGTCTTAAAAGACCGGACAGTAAATGATGGCCATCAATCAGTAAACGGTAGTGGTTCCAACAAGGGAACCGACAGAGATCTCTGTAACAGTAACAGTCAGTAACAGTAGTTGCTAAGGATGCCACAATACAGTTCAGAATATAGGACATACATTCATTCAATTAACAGTTTCAGTTCAGAAAGCAGTTCAGTTAAGCAGTCAGAAATATTCACAGTTGAACATATCTTTACACAATTGTTACTCACAGAGTTCTGGGCTACGGTAAGCTAGAGCGTCTCCTCGGAAAGCCAACCCTACAAAGTTACAGATTGAACACACACTAAGCTACACAGTTGGGAAAGATAATAACTTAATCCCTAATTTGCCTCGATGTGTTCTACATCTATATCCTCATTAAGATGTCTTAAACTAGGCCTAAGAATGCTTAGGATGGGATGAGGATGCAAAGATGCACTTAGAAAACATTTTCAGAATTTTTCAGAAAACAGGGGTCCCGCTTGAGCGAAGGTCACTCCGCTCGAGCGGACATGCAGACAAAGGTTCCCGCTCGAGCGTCACTTACCCCACTCGAGCGGTCTGCAAAACAGTCAAAAGTACTGGATGGGTGAAAATCACGCTCGATAGCCGCTCGACCGTAAGACACAAGGTCCCGCTTGAGCGTCCAATACCCCGCTCGAGCGGACATCAAAACAGTGCAAAGTACTGGATGCTCGAATTCCCCGCTCGAGCGCCACTTTCCCCGCTCGAGCGGGAGTGCAAAATCTAGAAAATCCAGATTGCACCTCCAAGCTCAAATTCAAACACAAATGCATCAAAATCAATTCCTTTGGGCCCATTTCTTGGAAAACACTTGTAGATACATAGAATAACATGATTCAAAGCTCAATTTGAGAAATCAAAGCCCAAGGGTAGTTCAATTGAACTCATTTTCAAACCAAATTTCATGAACAATCTTCAAACATGACATGCATGCATTTTAAACAACTTTCAAGCTTCAAAACATGCTCTAATGAGCCAAATCTTTCATAAACATGATGGTTTCATGAACCTTAGCTAGAACTTGTACATGCATGCAACAATTATCCATGAAATCAACTTAAAACTCAACAATACCATCATGCATGCATGAAATGAGCTCCAATTCAACACTATTGAACCAATTCAAGCCTTAACTCTTTAAACTACCATGATCCATGCTAGAAGGAACTTAAATACACAATGAAGGAGGTCAAAGATCTACCTTAGGTCTTCAATGTAAGATACACAAGCTCAAATTTGCAATCTACACTTCAATTCCTTCAAGATCACCAAGCTAATTCATAATGAAATCAAGTTCTCCAATTCCTCTCTCTCTAGTCGGCTATAGCTCTCAAAGTGGCTGAACACATGTTGTATCTAGGTGTAATGAGGCTTCAGCATGTCTTAGATAGTGGCCCACTCCAATGGCAATTTGGTAATTAAAGCCAACTCATGCAATTTATCAATATTGACCCAATTTCATCATACCAAATCACATTTTAGATAATTACACCATAACTTGCATAAATTATGACGATCATAAAACACTAATCGATTTCCGGTTCGGCCGCCGATAAGGCCTTCAATTAGCAATTTAAACACAAAGATATGAACAGATAATGTGGCAAGCAAACAGATAGAATGCAATTTAATTAACATATACTCAATCAATCAGTTTCAGATTTCAGTCAGTCAGTTCAGTATTTCGATTACTTTGGTTATCAATCATAATCAGTCTCGGTTCAACAGTAATCAGTGGTTATTCGGTAAACAGTGGTGAGGGTTATTACAGTCTCCCCTCCTTAAAAAGAGTTTAGTCCTCTAAACTCGGGTTACCTTCATTCTGGAAGAAAACAGGGTTCAGTGGAAACAGTTCAGGATATCTTTTAGCCATGTCATCTTCCCTTTCCCAAGTGGCATACACGCCACCATGGTTTTGCCAGTCAACTTTCACTAACGGGATCTCTTTGTTTCTCAACTTCTTGATCCTTCTGTTTACAATCTATATAGGTCGTTCCTCGTACGTGTAATCATCACTCAGCACTATACAAGTAGGCTCTATCACATGGAAAGGATCCCGGAGGTAGTCTCTCAACATAGAAATGTGGAAGACGTTATGCATATGCTCCATTTTAGGAGGAAGCGCAACTTGATACGCCACCGGATTGATTTTCTCAATAATCTCATACGGTCCGACATACCTCGGCGCTAACTTGCCTTTGACTCCAAAACGAGTCTGGCCCTTCAACGGTGTCACTTTGACAAATACGTGATCACCCACTCATATTCTCTATCTCGTCTTCTGACATCTGCATAACTTTTCTGTCGGCTCTGTGCAGTCTTCAGTCTCTGTTATATCAGTTTCACTTTCTCAGTCGTCTCATACACAATCTCGGGTCCAAGCAAAGGCCCATCTCTAACTTCTACCCAGCAAATCAGAGATCTACATTTTTTGCATACAATGCCTCGAAAGGCGCCATACCAATACTCGAATGGTAGCTGTTGTTGTAGGCGAATTCAGCCAATGGCAAATGGCTTTCCCAGTTTCCCTGAAAATCAAGGACACACATTCTCAATAAATCCTCCAGAGTCTGGATGGTCCTTTCTGACTAGCAATCTGTCTGAGGATGATAGACATTACTCAGTCTCAGTTCAGTACCCAATGCAGTCTGTAAGCTTTGCCAAAATCTCGACGTAAACATCGAATTCTTGTCAGAAACAATGGACACAGGCACTCCATTGAGTCTAACAATTTCATCAATATAGAGTATAGCCAATTTGTCTGCATTATAAATTGTCTTAACAGGTAGGAAGTGAGCAGATTTAGTCAGTCTATCAACAATAACCCAAATTGAGTCCATACCTTTACTGGAGCGAGGCAATCCGACGGTAAAATCCATAGTGATATGTTCCCATTTCCACTCCGGTATTGGTAAGGGCTGCAATAAGCCTGCGGGTCGTTGATGTTCGGCTTTGACTTGTTGGCAATGAAGATATTTTGATACAAAATCAGCAATTTCTTTCTTCATCCCCGGCCACCAGAAATTCAATTTCAAATCTTGGTACATTTTCGTATTCCCTAAGTGGATAGACAGTTTTGAATTGTGGCCATCTTGCAGAACTCTTCTTTTCAATTCAGAATCATTCAGTACACACAGTCTTTCTTGAAATTTCAGTACATTATTTTCAAACTTGAAACCCGGTCTCGGTTTAGATTCCCATTCTTCGATGATCTTCTTCAAAAAGTCATCCTGTTGCTGTTTTTCTTTAATCTCTTCAATCAATGCCGGTTGAGCAGAAATAGTAGCTAAGGTTCCACCTTGTTCTCGCAAAACAATTTCAATTTCAGATTTTTCAAGGTCACAAAGCAACTCTTTCTGTCCGGTAAGCAAACAGGCTAAATTTCCAATCGATTTCTGACTCAATGCATCGGCAACGGTGTTGGCTTTTCCCGGATGGTACAAAATCTGTAGGTCATAGTCTTTAATCAGTTCTAGCCATCTCTTCTGTCTCATGTTCAGTTCTTTCTGTGTGAAGAAGTATTTCAAACTCTTGTGATCGGTATATACTTCACATGTCGCCCCATATAGGTAGTGCCGCCAGATTTTCAATGCAACTACCACTGCAGCAAGTTCCAAGTCATGGGTCGGGTAGTTCTTTTCATGCGGTCTCAGTTGTCGAGAAGCATAGGCAATCACTCTCTCATTCTGCATTAAAACACACCCCAAACCCTTATGAGAAGCATCACTAAATACAGTATAACCATCCATACCTGAAGGTAAGGTAAGAACTAGTGCAGTCACAAGTCGGGTTTTTAACTCTTGGAATGCTGCTTCCCTTTGGTCAGTCCAGTCAAATGATATCCCTTTCTGAGTTAACTGAGTCAACGGTAAGGCAATTTTGGAGAAATCTTTGACAAATCTTCTGTAATATCCAGCTAGTCCCAAAAAGCTTCGGACTTCTGTCATATTTGTTGGTCTAGGCCAGTTTACTACAACTTCAATTTTCTGCGGATCAACAGAAATTCCATCTTTGCTAACAACATGACCCAAAAACATAACATGATCAAGCCAAAACTCACACTTAGACAGCTTAGCATAAAGTTTCTGTTCTCTTAGGGTCTGTAGGGCAAGTCTCAGATGATGTTCATGTTCTTTTCTACTTTTGGAGTAAATCAGTATGTCATCTTTGAATACAACAATAAAGTCATCGAGGAATGGTTTAAAGATTCTGTTCATGAGGTCCATAAATGCAGCAGGTGCATTGGTAACTCCGAAAGGCATAACCAAAAATTCATAATGTCCATACCTCGTTCGAAAAGCAGTTTTATCAATGTCTTATGGTTTAACTTTCAGCTGATGGTAACCTGATCTGAGATCAATCTTAGAGAAAACTTGAGCACCCTGTAACTGATCAAACAAGTCATCAATACGAGGCAATGGGTATTTATTTTTCACGGTTACCTTATTCAGTTCACGGTAGTCAATACATAGTCTCAGTGAGCCGTCTTTCTTTTTCACAAATAAGACAGGTGCTCCCCATGGTGAAGTACTAGGCCTGATAAACTTTTTGTCTAACAGTTCTTGCAGTTGCACTTTCAATTCTTTCAATTCAGTCGGAGCCATTTGGTAAGGAGCTTTAGATACTGGCTGCGTTCCCGGAATCACATCAACGGTGAATTCAATCTCCCTGTCAATCAAATCCCCTGGCAGATTATCTGGAAAAACATCTCGGAACTCTCTAACTATAGGGATACTCTTCATATTAGTATTACCATCAGTAGATACAGTCAATACAGAACACATATATCCTTTACACCCTTTTCTAATCAATTTGACAGCTTTCACAGATGAAATCAAATACGGAGGAGGTACTATCCCAACCCCATTAAACACAAATTCAGGCAAATCCGGTGGACGAAAAACTACTTGTTTCGTTACACAGTCTATGGTGGCATGATATTTCGTTAACCAGTCGATCCCCAATATTACGTCAAAATGATCAATGTTCAGAGGCAGTAAGTCGATAAACAAATGTGCATCTCCAATAATAATTTCACAAGCAGGGTACATGTATGCACAAGTCATGGATCCCCCAACAGGTGATGATACAACTAACAGATAATTCATGGGTTCTAAGGGTCTATTCAATTTTCGCGAAAAAGTATGCGATACATAAGAATGTGTAGACCCCGAATCAATCAGAATATATGCATTTTGAGCACAAATAGAGAGGATACCTGACACAACGGTCTCAGTATTCTATACATCTCCCGGTACTAGGGCGAACACTCGGCCCTGCCTCATAGGCTCTTTCCCGATAGCTTTAGGGTTCGATTTCGGTGTAACAGTTGACGCTGCGGTGCTGCCTGCAACTTTACTATTGCCCGGAGCAGTGGAGGGGCAATCTTTAACCATGTGGCCCACCTTGCCACACCTGTAACAAGCACCAGAAATTTTATAACAAACTCCCTTATGGTTCTTACCACATTCGGAACAGGGCGGAATGGAATGGTTCCCTTGACTGGAAGTAGTTGTTGACCCTGTATTTTGCTTTTTGTTCAGCGGGTTGTTCTTGCCTTTCTTGAACTTAAAACCCTGCCTCTTACCATGCCATTCAGATGCCGGTGTTTCAGTTTTCAGTGCCTCGATGTTTGATTCAGCCATCAAAGCTCGGTCAAGAACATTTACATAGTTCGGTAACTTCAAAACATTGATTCTGTCCAGTATTGCCACATTAAGGCCGCCTTCAAACTTTCTGGTCTTCTTGTAATCAGTGTCCACCATATGCGGTGCATATCTAGCGAGCTCGGTGAACTTTGTTTCATATTCAACAACGGACATTGTGCCCTGTCTTAACTGTTCAAATTCAGTTACTTTTCTGTCCCTGACACATTGGGGAAAATACTTTTCAAAGAAGGCTCCTTTGAATTGAGCCCAAGTCATTACAGTGTTGGTGTCACGGACTAGCATCCACCACCTTCTAGCCTCCCCTTGCAAGGTGAAGGTAGCTAACAGTACTTTATGTGCCTCCGAGCACGGACACACTTCAAACAATTTTTCAGTCTCCAAAACCCATGCTTCAGCTTTTAGTGGTTCAAGACCTCCCTAAAAGGATGGTGGTTTCATTTTGCTGAACTTCTGGGTAAGGGCAATTATGTCCTCATCATTAACATTCACATTCTGTTCCAGCTGTACCGGAGGAGGAGGTGGGGGCTGTTGGTTCTGTTGTTGATCTAGTCTTTCGGTTATTCGTTCCATCATTCTTTCCAGTCTGGTCATTCTTGCCTGAGAGGATGAGGATGAGGATTCATTTGCAGTTCTTGTATTATCCATTTCACTATAGGCAGTTATAACAGTTATCAACATAAGTAGTTGCATACTTAAACAGTTAATCTCATTAGCACATATTCGGTCATGTCATAACCACACACTTATCATGCTCATGTAATGCCCTATCACTTTTCTAGGACATCCTATAGCTCATTTGGACACGTGTGTGCGGTATAACTCGTGATAAGTATCGCTCTGATACCACTCTGTCACGACCCAAACCCGCCCCTATGGATTTAGCACCGTAACCGGCCAATAATCCGAGATTACCGAAGGCCTGCTTAACAGTAAGACAATAAAACAGAATACAGGGGCTGGCAGAAGCCAATACAGTAAGTAAACAATGTCCAATGAGCGGTGACAGTCTGTATGCAAAAAGACTTCTCATAG
Source organism: Camellia granthamiana (assembly GCA_036172215.1). NCBI lineage: Eukaryota > Viridiplantae > Streptophyta > Magnoliopsida > Ericales > Theaceae > Camellia > Camellia granthamiana. The sequence goes on along the minus strand of CM069903.1, from coordinate 158,014,138 downwards.
ATATATAAAGTTAGTGACAAAACAGTATGTACATAATATACAATCATCTAGAGCAGGGACTTAATCCCTATTAAACAGTACAGTACGGTTTATCAGTCTAAGCGGTTATTACAAAAACATATACAGAGACAGACGGGGGAAATTAAAACACCCCTAAGCCAAAGCTTGACAGGCTCAGAACCTCGCAGTGAGGCACGGTGGTTGGCTTGACAAAAAGGGAAATCTACCCCACGCTCCTAGCTCCGGTCTGGTGCCTGTACACCTACATATATATATATGAGCAGTGAGTTAAAGCCCAGTGAATAACATAATGCGTAAAGGGGTTAAGAATGAATGTCCTTACAGTAATGAAAACAGTTCATTGATTCAGTATATCAGTCATTCAATCATATGTGGTACATCCATTAGCATGGCAGTACAGTAAACAGTAGGTCTTAAAAGACCGGACAGTAAATGATGGCCATCAATCAGTAAACGGTAGTGGTTCCAACAAGGGAACCGACAGAGATCTCTGTAACAGTAACAGTCAGTAACAGTAGTTGCTAAGGATGCCACAATACAGTTCAGAATATAGGACATACATTCATTCAATTAACAGTTTCAGTTCAGAAAGCAGTTCAGTTAAGCAGTCAGAAATATTCACAGTTGAACATATCTTTACACAATTGTTACTCACAGAGTTCTGGGCTACGGTAAGCTAGAGCGTCTCCTCGGAAAGCCAACCCTACAAAGTTACAGATTGAACACACACTAAGCTACACAGTTGGGAAAGATAATAACTTAATCCCTAATTTGCCTCGGTGTGTTCTACATCTATATTCTCATTAAGATGTCTTAAACTAGGCCTAAGAATGCTTAGGATGGGATGAGGATGCAAAGATGCACTTAGAAAACATTTTCAGAATTTTTCAAAAAACAGGGGTCCCGCTCGAGCGAAGGTCACTCCGCTCGAGCGGACATGCAGACAAAGGTTCCCGCTCGAGCATCACTTACCCCGCTTGAGCGGTCTGCAAAACAGTCAAAAGTATTGGATGGGTGAAAATCACGCTCGATAGGGCGCTCGATAGCCGCTCGAGCGTAAGACACAAGATCCCGCTCGAGCGTCCAATACCCCGCTCGAGCGGACATCAAAACAGTGCAAAGTACTGGATGCTCGAATTCCCCGCTCGAGCGCCACTTTCCCCACTCGAGCGGGAGTGCAAAATCTGGAAAATCCAGATTGCACCTCCAAGCTCAAATTCAAACACAAATGCATCAAAATCAATTCCTTTGGACCCATTTCTTGGAAAACACTTGTAGATACATAGAATAACATGATTCAAAGCTCAATTTGAGAAATCAAAGCCCAAGGGTAGTTCAATTGAACTCATTTTCAAACCAAATTTCATGAACAATCTTCAAACATGACATGCATGCATTTTAAACAACTTTCAAGCTTCAAAACATGCTCTAATGAGCCAAATCTTTCATAAACATGATGGTTTCATGAACCTTAGCTAGAACTTGTACATGCATGCAACAATTATCCATGAAATCAACTTAAAACTCAACAATACCATCATGCATGCATGAAATGAGCTCCAATTCAACACTATTGAACCAATTCAAGCCTTAACTCTTTAAACTAACATGATCCATGCTAGAAGGAACTTAAATACACAATGAAGGAGGTCAAAGATCTACCTTAGGTCTTCAATGTAAGATACACAAGCTCAAATTTGCAATCTACACTTCAATTCCTTCAAGATCACCAAGCTAATTCATAATGAAATCAAGTTCTCCAATTCTTCTCTCTCTAGTCGGCTATAGCTCTCAAAGTGGCTGAACAAATGTTGTATCTAGGTGTAATGAGGCTTCAGCATGTCTTAGATAGTGGCCCACTCCAATGGCAATTTGGTAATTAAAGCCAACTCATGCAATTTATCAATATTGACCCAATTTCATCATACCAAATCACATTTTAGATAATTACACCATAACTTGCATAAATTATGACGATCATAAAACACTAATCAATTTCCGGTTCAACCGCCGATAAGACCTTCAATTAGCAATTTAAACACAAAGATATGAACAGATAATTTGGCAAGCAAACAGATAGAATGCAATTTAATTAACATATACTCAATCAATCAGTTTCAGATTTCAGTCAGTCAGTTCAGTATTTCGATTACTTTAGTTATCAATCATAATTAGTCTCGGTTCAACAGTAATCAGTGGTTATTCGGTAAACAGTGGTGAGGGTTATTACAGTTTCAAACCCTTCCACAATTCATATGGAGTTTGTAAAGTGCCGGGCCTTAAATACACGCGATTTATGACATAAACAGTAGTATTTAGGGCTTCGGCCCAAAACTTTGGAGGAAGACTTTTACTGAGGAGCATGACCCTAACCATTTCTTGAACAACTCTACTCTTCCTCTCAACCACTCCATTTTGTTGTGGAGTAATAGGTGCAAAAAATTCATGCTTAATTCCATGCATATCACAAAAATTCGAAAACGAACTATTTTCGAATTCACGACCATGATCAGTTCGGATTCTTATAATACGCCCAATGGAAACACCCTGTTCATTTTGGATTTTAAGGACTAAAGCCTGGAAAGCATCAAACGTATCAAATTTTTCCCTTAAAAAGTTTACCCACGAAAACCGAGTAAAATCATCAACAGTTAGAAAAATGTATCTTTTACCTCCAATGCTTTCAGTGCGAGTTGGACCCATTAAATCCATGTGAACCAATTCAAGAGGACGTTTGGTTGTAAAGCTGTTTACCTTTTTATGAGGGGCACGGGTTTGCTTTCCAAGTTGACATGGTCCACACACATGGCTCAAATTCTTACCCAGTTTAGGTACTCCTCTCACAAGCTCTTTGTTGGCTATCTTAGTTAGGTCTTTGAAATTCATGTGACCTAAACTTTGATGCCACAAGTCAATGTTACTAATGATGGCAAAGTGACAAGTGAGATCATTAGTAGTAACAATCCCATAACAGTTATCAGATGTGCGAACCCCATGTAAGATAGTATTTCCCTTTTTTTCCAAAATTTCACATTTATTTTTTGAAAATAATACTTCATGATGGGAATCACACATTTGACTAATGCTCAAAAGATTTGCTTTAAGACCATCAACAAGTAAAGCATTATCCAGCTTGGGAAGACCCGCAACACTGATAGAGCCCTTACCAATGACTCTAGAAGTGCCGCCATCTTCAAAGGTAACAATTCCTCCTTCATATTTTTCAAGGGAGGTGAAGTAGGATTTGTTACCGGACATATGACGAGAGCACCCACTGTCAAGATACCACATGTGTGAATCACGTACTTTTAGAGCAGTGTGAACAACTAAACAAGTCAAATCATCTTTTCTCACCCAAATCTTTTTAGTCTTGGTATTCCGCCTAGACATATAAGGTTGTCTCCTAGCCCAAAAAGTATTCGAATTTCTACCCTTTTGAGACACCTTACCAAACAATTCAAAATAGTAAGGACGAATGTGGCCATACCTACCACAGTGATGACAAATAAAAATAGGTTTTACCTCCCTTTTGTTGATCATACTTGCTTTTGGTAGATGAAGAGAGGAATCATCCTGGTCTACCTTCAATTTTCCCTTTGCTTGAGTCTTCAGGTTATGTGAGGTAGAGGCCTGTCCCTTGTGAGCTGTCGCACCATAGCCTAGCCCACTTTTGTCAGAACTCATTTGTTGAGACCCGAGTATGTCTTCTAGAGATTTGGAACCTTTGTTCCACATGGCAATTGTTGTTCTAGCAATACGGAGTTCTTCGTCTTTCTGACAGACTATCTTTTCCAATGCAGCTTGTGACAACTCAAGACTTTCAAGCTTTTCTTCATATGTAGAATGCACTTTCAGAAGTTCATTCCTTTCAATTTCACAGGATAGAAGTTTTCCACATAAGTCTTGCCTGTCACTTGAGATCTTGATGACGTTCTGTTTTGCTGCTACAAGTTCTCCTTTTAGCCTGACATTCTCATTCTCACATGTTTTGAGCTAGAGAGAGAGTTTGTCGTTGATTTTGGACAATTCAGAGATTCCTCGTACAACTTTTCATAAGCTTGTTGTAGTTCATCGCCATTGATCTCATCATTGTCTTCAGATGTTTCATCATCCTCTTTTTGGTCTTCATTCTCCTTGACCTCATCCAATCTAGCAACCAAGGCAGGGAAGTTGCTGGATGGTGGTGAAGGTGAATCTCCTCTTTCATGGAATTGGCTTAGAATTTCCCATGCATCTTTAGCCTTTGTGCAGTGAACAACTCGTTGCTGTTCTTCATAGGAAATTTCTCCACGAATAGTAATCAGGGCTCTCTGATTGCCCGGATTGTCTGCACTTTCTGTATCTTCTTCAATGGCTTGCCAACCTTCTGGTTCAAAAGCTCTCAGAAAAGCCCTCATTCTGATTTTCCAATACAGGTAGTTAGTCCCATCAAAGGTGGGAGCATGATGCAGGTTCTGACCACGAGCTAATTCCGATGGCTTTGGAAAAGGTCCAAAATGCCATGAAAGCACTATCCCCGTCTTCACCGGATTCAGGTTCTTCGGGTTCTTGCTCCAACCCGCTTTCATCATCCCAAGTCACAATGTAAACTTTCTTTCGATTCTTTTCGAAGGGCATTCAAGGGCAATATGACCAAACCCTTGACATTCATAGCACTTGACACCTTGCCCCTTTACAATCTTCTTTTCAGTTTTTTGAGCAAATTTTGGTGGAAAAGTTTTGGGTTTTTCATTACTCTTGTCTTTTGAAATAGGGTCTCTGAAATTAGGCTTCTTTTTCTTCAAAAATTTTTTAAACTGTTTTGTAAGCATAGCCGTCATCTCAGACTCTAAATCAAATTCAGTCTCTGGAGTTTTTGCAGTCTCATGAGCACTAGTGAAAGCCACACTATCTTTTTGTTTTTTCTTTGAAATCTGGTGGGCTTCATAAGTCTGCAAGTTTCTAACCAATTGATCAAGCTTGAGGGTATCAACATTCTGAGCCTCCTCAATGGCTGTCACTTTTGATTGGAACCTCTCGGAAAGGGACCTCAAAATTTTTCCAACAACTTTAACTTCCGGGATTTTTTCACCGAGTGTGAAACAGGAATTCACGATATCACTAAGTTTTGCATAGAAATCATCAAACGTCTCATCGTCGCGCATAAAAAGGGTTTCAAAGGCGGAGGTGAGGCGTTGAAGTTTTGACCTTTTGACAGAAGTAGTACCTTCATGAATCGTTTCAAGAATGTCCCAAGCCTCTTTTGCTACCTCACACGTGCAGATTCGACGAAACTCTTCAGGTGTGACGGAGCAAAACAAGGAATTGAGAGCCTTACTATTCCAACTCGAGTTTTGGTATTCAGTTGTGTCCCATTTATCAAGGGGTTTAGGAATATCAACACTATCAATGGTGACAATAGGTTCACTCCACCCATAGATTACGCAATGCCAAACTTTCTCATCCATGGATTTTAAAAACGCTCTCATACGAGCTTTCCAATAAGAATAGTTTGTACCATCGAGTAAAGGAGGTCTATGAGTCGAGTTACCTTCACGAATAGAATCCATAATACTAGTCACACAAAATCACACTCCTATAGTTTTGATAAAAACAAAGAGTGACCTACTCTGATACCAATTGAAAATCCTAAGTGATTCGTGATTAGATCAAGATTAAAATATTCCAAATCCCAATAATCCAAAACACACAATCTAAATCAACAAGCACTTATGAAAGTGATTTAGATTGTTTGTTTTTCGGAATAAACAATAAATCGACACAAACGATTTTTACATGGAAAAACCACAATTGAAGAAACTTCAATTGTAATAAAAAACCACGGGCGAACCGCCACTAATCAACCCACTACTGAAGAAAGAAAGATTACAAAGATAATACACAAATTACCCAACTCAGTCAATTTGTCTTCGAATCTTCTGTAACTCTTTCACCACGTCTTCGTCTCGGAATTGATCAATCCTGAAGTTAAATCCACAACTTCACTTGTCGAATTAACGACTACGTACAGAATCAAACGCCTTTTGAAACTCTACGTTTGAATCTTCGGAATCCACTGAAGAACAACACTCTTGTATGTATTCGATCAACCTCCTTGATGTTTGCTTCTCAATTCATGAGTCTAGTACTCAATCAATGTTATCAAGGAAAACTCACAAAAAACTCTCTAGAAGAAAACCTTAGAAAACCTCAAAGTAGATCTAAAAGAGTAATCCTAAAGTTTGGAGAAAACTAACTACTTATAGAAATCCGAATTCTGAAGCTCACTCGAGCGAGAAGCTTATCTCGCATGATTTCCATAAGTGCCTTTGCTCGAGCCACGAAACCTTCGCTCGAGCGAGTAATCACTTCTTTCAGGTTTTGATGCAGACGCAATCTTCGCTCGAGCCACCAATGCTTTGCTCGAGCGCACAATGACCTCTTTCAGGTTTTAAGCCAGACGCAGTCCTTCGCTCGAGCGAGAACTTCTTCGCTCGAGCGAGTAAGACAAAACAGCGCAGAAATTACAACTCGATTACATAAGTTTGTTCGCGGGTTGGACAAGACTTAGGGACCTAATAGAGTTAAATCTCAATTAACAAATCCTATTCTTGTTACAAAAATTGAACAATTTAAAAATAATTTAGAAATTACAGTTTGTTCTACTCTACCTAGAGCTTTCTGGCATAGAAAAAAACATGTAGTCACCATTCCTTATATTAAAATTTTTAATGAACGACTGATTACTTCTAAATCCAGACTAATCCAAATGAATAATCAATTAGTAGAAATGTATAAAAAAGGAAATGGTTTTTAAGTAGGATATTTTAAAAGCATAATAACAAATAATTTTGCAATATCGAGTGACTTGTAACTTGTGTGTAGAACAATAAGGCGTAGGCATGAGGCACTATCTCCCTTGTAAAAATTCTCTGGTAAGGAAATCAAGGATAGAATTTTGATTACCAGGAATATATTCAATATCAAAATCTAAAATACAAAATACAATAGATTTCCAATGAGCAAAAATATGCTTGCTAGCAATATTTTGAACATATTTTTCTAAAACATATTTAGCACTTTTACAATAAACACGTATTAAGAATTTTTGATTTAAAATATCATCTTGAAATTTACTAACACATAATACAATAAATCAAATTTCTTTTTTAATAGTACTATAATTTAGTTGTGTTTTGTTCCAAACACCATAATGAAAATGAACAATTTGTTCAGATGACTTGGGAGTGACTTTCTGAAAGAGGATGCCACCATAACCAATGTTGGAGGCATCAGTTTGAATCATTTTGAATGAATTCTCAGTAGGAACACCAAGACAAGGTAAAGTTTTGATATATTTTTTGACTTGTTGCATAATAGTAGTATGATTGGGAGACCATGGAGGAGGATGATCCTTCAACCAATCAAAAAGGGGTTGAAAGGTTTTCCTAAGCTCTTGATAGAATTCAGCAATGTAATTAAGAGAACCTAAAAATTGTTGTAATTGAGTTTTGTCTAAGATTTCATCAAGAAACTTAGAAACAAATTCAATAAATCGACTAATTGGAATAATAGTAATTTGGTATATGTTATAACCTAAAAATCCGACTTTGATTTGAAATAACTTAATTTTAGGTGCAAAGATGACTAAACCATTATGTTTAATAATCTGAAGGAAGGAGTGGAGATGTTTCCAATGTTCATCAACAGACTTAGAGAAAATAAGGATATCATCAATGTAAACTACAGAAAAATGACTACATGGAATAAATATTTCATTCATGCTATTTTGAAATTCACTAAGTGCATTTTTTAAACAAAAAGGCTTTACATTCCATTCGTAATGAACAAAATGTGTAGTAAAGGCAGTTTTATATTTATCATTAGGGTGAATTTGTATTTGCCAAAATCCACTTTTAAAATGATATTTACTAAAAATGACGGCTTGACTAAGTTTTTTAATTAGATCTTTTTTATTGGGGATTGGATATCTTTTCCATTCTAAAACTTTGTTTAATGGTTTATAATTAATGACTAATCATGGAACACCACGTTCAAGTTCAATATTTTTATTAACATAAAAGTCAGGATAAGACCAAGGTGACTTGCTTTTGCTAATGATATTATTTTTAAGTAATTCATTGATTTCCTTTTTACACATTTCTAGTAATTCATTATTCATTTAGATTGGTCTGGATTGAGTAGGAATCAATCGTTCATTAAAATTTTTAATATAAGGAAGGGTGACTACGTGTTTTTTCCTATGTCAGAAAGCGCTAAGTAGAGCAGAACAAACTGTAGTGTCTAAATTATTTTTCAAATTGTTCAATTTTTGAAACAAGAATAGGATTTGTTAATTGAGATTTAACTCTTTTGTATTTTACTTCTTCTTTGAGAAATTTTAGGTGTTTTGTTAATCGGTTAATGGATTGGGATATGGAATATTCTTTTAATTGATTTAATTCTTGGATTTCAATAGGAGTTAAAAATTTGAAGGTTACTGTTTGACCAAAGGCTTGCGTTGTTATACCATAATTAGTAGTGGTAAATGGATATAACAAGAAAATAAATGGAGTTCCTAAAATGACTTTATCTGTCATATTTCTTACTCGGACGAATGATGTTTTAAAACAAACATTGTTTTGACAAATATGTACTTTAGGTAATTTATATTTTACTAGCATTGACTCTATCATAAATAGGTTTAATGACAATGGACTTGTGATGAAAGAGGATGTCTTTGTAAAAAGTAATTGACTTGTCTAGATGGGAAGGAATGAAATGGCATCCAGTAGGAAAATACTTGTTAACTAGGTCAATGACATTGTGAATATTCTTGTGGACTAGTTCCTTGTAGAAAAGATTAGTTGATGGGGGTTTAAGAACATAATATGTTGTTGGGGTAGATTTGACTGGATAATTAGATGGCATGGGATTGATTGACACGCAAAGGGGTCTGAAGCCAGAGCTGAAGTGTAACTAGGTTTAGGAATGTTACCAAGAATGTGATATCGATTGACTAGATCAATTGGGGGTGCAACAATAAGTTGACTGGTTGGCACAATGGCAAAAGGTTTTGTAGGAGGTTTGTGACTTGACATATGAAATGGAAGAGAAAGAAATAGATTAGTGAGACTTTTAGGATTATTAGTTGTTTATATTCAAAAAGAACCACAAATTTTTAATATTCCTTTCTTATATCTAATTATTTTATATATATATATACATATATTATTAATTATATTGGATCGAGTTTGGTTCGGGGGAGGCCCAAACAACTCCCAAAACTCTACACTATTGACTGCTGTAGTTGGCTGTTCTACTGGGCTGTGGCCTGAGCTGTGGCCTGCGCTATGGACGGCAAGGCTAGCAGGCGGCCTGACTACGGCCTGTCTAGGACCTATCTATGGCTAGCTACTAGCATGGGCTGCAGCCTGTGCTATGGCCTAGGCTGCAGCCTTATTGCGGCCTGTGCTACGACCTGGGCGAGCAATTGGGTTGCAGCCTGAGCCGCGGCCTATGCTGTGGCCTAGGCTGTAGCCTTGCTGCTTGGGCATGTTGCTGGCTACATGGTGGCCTGTATGCCTTGGGTTGCTTGGGGCCATGTTGAGGCACCGAACCACTGACTTGGAATCTCGATGTCTATCATTTAGGCACTTCCAAGGACCACTCTTGAGCACTCAAATGGTCAGACCACCACGAGCAAAATGTCACAGAATTAACCTTGCAAGATAACCCCGTGACACATGGGCAGTTCATGTTCAGTTTGAGAACAAATGTCTTTGGAGTTGGAGCTGCCATTTGAATATCGCAGCTGTTATATGAGCAATGCTATGTAGCTAGAAAATTTAAATAAATAAATCAGAATTTGAAATGTATCCATTCAAATTACACCAGAGCAAATAAAAATCACCACAAGAACTATGTAGATCACAATACTATCACGTGGCGTAGTTATGAAAATTTTAAAGCATGTGAATCTCAATGCATATTCAATAAGTATGAGTTTATTGAAATTAAATAAAAAAAAAAATCTAGAGAATAAAAGGACATTATGAAATGGTGATTGAACCTTTTCTTTAAGACAATCTAATTAAATAGACATGTTAACATGTCTACTTAATAAATAAATAAATAAATGACTATTAATTTGAGAAGGATAAGCAAATTAACTAATTAATGATGATCATAAAGTTAAACAAGAAACTTACTAACAACAGTAGTAGCTCTAGATTGGTGTACCAGTAGCAAAGGACAATATATGAAGCTAAATTTTGAAAGTTTTTATGCATAAATCAACCTGGAAAGTATAAAGGAAAAAGTGTAAATAAAACTCATTCAAAGGCTAATCATACGAAAACCACCAATATTAATTAAATATTATATTTTATGCAAGTGTGGGGGTATATTTTTTATTTATTTATTAAATGCGTCACTTGTACTTATTAATGTAAGTCCTACAAAAAAAAATTTATATATAAAAATCGGTTTATTCACAGGATTACTGCTTCTCTTTTTTAATGGGTTGATTTTTTTTTATGTTAAAAACATAAAAAAGTAGTCAACTATAATTTTAATTGTCAGTTTGATAATAAATAAATAAATAAAAAAAGAGGATTGGGGCTCCTTTTAGTTCATGATCTGATCTGGACTAGAGAGTGCTTTCTAGATTGGTTCTGTTTTAATAATCTGAATCGTTTATTTTGTAGAATCTTTTGTGTATATCATTTGCAAAAGAAGAAGAAGATTGATTCAATATTTGTAACTTATTTGTCACCAAAATATATATATATATATATCTATATGATAGTCTATTTTTAAAAGTACAATTATTGTCTTTTTTTTAAAAAAATAAATATAATAAATTATAATTATCGAAATGATATTTTTTCAATGTGCGGGTGATATTAAAAAAAAAAATTCTAATAAAATAACGAATTTGATTTATTAAAACCAGAACTACAATCCCGAAGAGTATACTCCGGTCCTTGATCTAGACCCAAGAAAGGCCAAGTCCAAACAAATATTCCATATTTTCGAATGTCCACTGTTCGTCAATCCCAATTAAGCATCATAGAAAAAGTATTCGAATCTTTTTTTATAATGAGGCAAGGGTTCAATGTACTTAAATATATGTATTTACACTTGGCAACTTGGAACCTATTATTGTGCGTTGATGAAAATATCACAAGAATTATATTTTATTAATAAAAATACAAAGAAATGAGATATAAATAGATTAGGCTGCAACACAGATATTTCGTTTTCTTTAAGAAGATCAAACTCACTGCGATAAAAAGAACCCAAATACCAATGTAGTAGTCACTAAACCATGACTTGTCTCCTCCAGGATATAACATCCCAATCACTTGTCGTATGGTTCAGGCCAACTTTACACAAGATGGTGAACCCAACGCTCCACCAAAAAAATGAGTAGATGATAGGAACAATATATAGACCACTAGGGCCTTACAAATTACACCTAAAAAAAATAAAATAATGACCATTAAATTAGAGAAAATAGAGAGTCTCAAAACCTTCAAAATATCAACTTACCACCAAGCCTATGACCTTCCAATTAACCTCCATTCATGGACAAGACAAAAGGTCACCAAAAAAATAATAAAATGGTCCAACAATCCCCCACTCATTTTTATATTAACAAGAATATGAAAGATTATCAAACAAAGATAGACTAGTATGCATCATGAAGGTGTGTTCTACATTGAACCTTCATTGGTAAAACAACAACCTCTACTCCAAAGTCAGTAGTGGTCTCAGACTTGAACTATGACTGCTTGGAGGAAATAAAGTATTACTGTTCATACATAATAATCCAAGTGTTAACATGAGCTTTTAACAGCCAGCACATTACGACATTGTGCTAATCCCAGTTTTCATGAGCATATTTGAAGCCTTGTTCTCATAGAAAGCGGCCCCACTTCCATGCTCACATAGGTGAAATATGTCAAGGATGTTCCTGTAATTGACACACTTCACTCAGCAAGAGCTACAGAATTTCATTACGAGTATAAAGACTCAACCCTTCAATATTACAAAACAAATGCAGTTACATCATAAGGATGAACAACAAATTATTAAGGAGTACATTTTTTACAACCACCATATGCTTTGTTCTTCTCATTGAACCTAGTTACAGGATCTCTGGTCCCCAAGTTAGGAGTCCTCATACCTGGTTTATGATTTTATAGGATTCAAACCTATCCCCCTCAATGTATTCCAAACCCTAACTCTGACCAAGGCCTTGGTTAACGGATCCACAAGATTATCATAAGATTTTACATAATTTACAGTTATGATGCTATTACTCAAATAGAATCTCACATTATTGTATTTCCTTTCAATAAGTCTGGATTTACCAATATAAAAATAGTTGTTCACTCTACCAATAGCAGCAGTGCTATCACAACGAATTAACACAGGAGGAATTGGTTTTTCCCAAAAAGGGATTTCATGTAACAAATCTCTCAACCAATTCGCTTCCTCACATGTTGAAGCTAATGCTATAAGCTCAGCTTCCATTGTAGAATTAGCAATTATAATTTGTTTTTTAGACTTCTAACATATAGCACCGCCACCCAAGATAAAAATAAAACCCGTGGTAGAGAGAGAATCACCTGACAAAGTGTTCTAATCAGCATCACTATATCCCTCAAGTATTGCATGATACTTGTTATAAAACAAATCATAATTTTTGGTACTGGATAAATATCTCATAATTCTTCTCATGGCTAGCCAATGATCTCGACTTGGCTTGCCAGTAAACCTACTAAGTACTCCAACAACATATGCAATGCCAAGTTTATTACAGTCAGTAGCATATCTCAAACTACCAATCATGCTAGCATATTCCTTTTGATTAATCACATCTTTCTCATTTGTTACAACAGATAAATGTATGCTTGAATCAAAAGGAGTAATAACATGTTTACAGTCTAGAAAATTATATTTCTTTAAAATTTTCTCAACATAATGCGACTGATTAAGAAAAATGCCATCATTAGTCTTGGTAATTTTAATCCCAAAATAAAATTAGCTTCACCAAGATCTTTCATATCAAAGTGGCTATTAAGCATATTTTTAGTCTCATTTATAATATGCAAATTAGAGCCAAAGATAAGTAGATCATCCACATATAGGCTAATAATCACACGTGCATTTTCACAAGTTTTATAAAATGTACACTTATCACATTCATTAGTTTTATAACCATTCTCAAGCATGCAGGAATCAAATGTCTCATGACACTGTTTAGGAGCTTGTTTTAAATCATAAAGGGATTTAGTTAGCTTATACACCTTGTTTTCTTGGCCAGGCTCCATAAAGCCTTTGGGTTGGTTCATGTAAATCTCCCCATCTCGATCTCTATTTTAAAATGTTGTTTTCATATTCATTTAATGAATTTTTAAATCATGAATTACAGCCACTGTTATCAACAATCAAATGGATGTAACTCTAGTACCCGAAGAAAAGGTATCAAAGAAATCAAGATCAAATTTTTGTTTAAAACCTTTAACGACAAGCCTCGTTTTATATTTATCTATAGTTCCATCCGGTTTTATTTTTTTACGGAGAACCCATTTACACCCAATAGTTTTACAACCCAAAAGTAAATCCACTAGCTTCCATGTTGTATTTGAAAGTAGTGAATCTATCTCATCATTTACAGACTCTTTCTAGGAAATAGCATTAGGTGATGATAAAGCTTATTGCACTGTAAGAGGAATTTCTTCCACATTGTAAAGATAATAGTCAAGGCCAAAATCTTTTTCCACTCTAGCTCGTTTACTCCTCTTTGGTTGGATTTGAGAATTTTCTTGTCCTTGAAAAACTTGAGTTGGAGTAGAAGAGCTAGACATGGATAAAATATTTTCAGAAAATATTTGACCCCCACTATTTCTAGATTTGAAAGAAAATTTATTTTCATGAAAAATAACATCACCTGATTCAAAAATAATATTATTTTCCATATCAAAAAATCTATAAGTTGTACTATGCAATGCATACCCAAGAAAAGCACAACTGGTAGCTCGTTCACCCAATTTAGGTCGTTTAGGATCTGCAAGCCTCACAAAAGCTAAATTGCCTCAAATCCTCAAATAATCTAGATTTGGTTTATGCCCCCGCCACAACTTATAAGGTACAATTTTAGTCTTTTTGTGTGGTACTCTATTTATCACATGGCAAGCTGTCCAAATAGCTTCACCCCAAAGATTTGAGGGAGCAGCTAAGTCAATTAGCATAGCATTTGTCAAGTCAATTACCGTTCTATTCTTTCTTTTAGCTACACCATTAGATGAATGTGAATATGGTGGAGTAGTCTCATGAATAATTCCCAATGATTGAACAAAAGAGTTGAATCCAAGAGATTCATACTCCCAGCCTCTATCACTTCTAATTCTCTTAATCTTTTTACTGAATTGATTTTTCACTTCAAGAAGGAATTCTTTAAATTTCTCAAAAGCATAACTTTTATTTTTTAATAAATATACGTTTGTATATTTTGAAAAATCATCAATAAAATGATAAAATATTGGTTACCACCACAAGTGAAAAATCCTTCAAACTCACACAAATCAGTATGAAATAATTCTAGCAATTCGGTATTTTACTCAACACTTTTATGAGGCCTCTTGGTAATATTTGCTTTACTGCAAACTTTACATTTCTCAAATTTTTTTGTCACTTTAGGAACTAATCCTAAACTACTCATGATTCCCACATATTTGCTGTTAATATGACACAAGCGAGGATGCCAAAAATTAATAGAAGACAACACATAAATCGAATTGGTAGATGGTTTATTAATCTCAACAATCAGTTTGAACATCCCATCACAAGCATAACCCTTACACACAAAAATACCCTTCTTGGTAATCACATATTGATCAGATTCTATAGTTTGCTTAAAGACAGCCTTATTCAATAAATAACTTGATATCAAATTCTTCCTCATGGACAGTGTATAAAGCACATTTTTTGAAGTAAACACACGTCTAGAGGTGAACTTAAGGTCAACCTCACCACTCCCAAGTATCTTGGTTTGACTAGAGTCACCAAGCATAAATGTTTTCTCATCATCAAGGGGAGTATACACCTTGAACCAAGTTTTAGCATAACAAACATATCTATTAGCATCAGAATCTGCCCACCAACCATCCACATAATTAACCATGCAAATGTCTGTGATCATCACCACAAATGGCTCCTCGATAACATTAGCCTTTGGGGCAGGTGCACGTCTTTGGAATTTGTAAGTTCAAATAATATGCCCACTTTTGCCACAGACAAAGCATATAAAATTTTGTGGAGATGGTGGACCTTGGTTCTTATTTGGATTAATCCATTTATTGTGAGGTTTACCATAATTCTTCATATTCTTTTTGTAAGGCTTTAAATAAGCATTCTTGGAATTTTGACCTTAGGGTAAGTTATTATTTGCTGAAACAAAATTTACCTTTCTGGTGGAATTGTTGTTAGGTTTTTGTTCTTAGCAATCCCATTTGACAAAACTCCTTTTAGTTATAATTTTATTCAATATTTTATTTCAGTGAAGCTATGAGTATTTAGATGTGAATCCAACCCGAATTGTGCCTATGTTGAGGAGTTCATGATCCTGAATCCTATCATGTTTGTCACTTTGTTGACTATGTCAGGGATCGAGCTGTTCGGTCAGCTCGAGAGGGTCTAGGGGGCAGCGCCCCTTGGCAAGTTCGGGGCAGCGCTCAGGCGGGGTCGATGGGCAACGCCGCCGAAGCTAGAAGCAAAATTGCAGTCGAAGTTGCTTGTCCGCTCAAGCGGCCATATGTGCACCCGAGCGGAGAATCTTTGGTTCCAGAAGTTTGAACTGTCTGCAAAAGTACTGGAAGTTGTGTTTTTGCGCTCGAGCGGAACTTCCTGTGCTCGAGCGTCAGTCCGCTTGAGCGGCCATTCCTGCACTCGAGCGGAGATTGTGGATCTGTTTTCTATAAATATGCGGTTCAGTCAGATTTTAGGGTTATGGCTTCCAGGTCTTCTTCTTGGATATTAGGGTTTATATCTGGAGCTTCTTTGCTAGTTTCTTTGATGGTTGCTTGAGTTTAAATCTGGTTTGAAGAGTATACATCAAAGGATTGTTTGTTTCGTTTAATACAAAAGAGAGTGTTGTTCTTCGGTAGATTCTGCGGAATTCGGGCCTGAAGCTTTGGTGGATTCCGGAGTGGCTCATCATCGTGATTCGACATCGGTGTTGTGGATTGAACATTGGGCAAGATAATTCCGAGGTGAAGACGGGGCTAGAAGAGGCACATAAGGGTCGGTTCGATTTGGGGGTGGATTCGTGAGATAATTGAGAGTACACTTGTGTAATTCGTTTACGTCTTCTTAGTGGATTGTTTTGTGGTTTTTGCCCGTGATTTTTTTATCACAATTAGAGGCGCTCCAATTGTGATTTTTCCACGTTAAATCATTGTGTTGATTTGTCTTTGATTGTTTGATTGGGATTGCTATTTACTCGTTAAAATTGATACATAATCACAAATCAATATCTA
The DNA here is from genome assembly GCA_036172215.1 of Camellia granthamiana. Lineage (NCBI taxonomy): Eukaryota > Viridiplantae > Streptophyta > Magnoliopsida > Ericales > Theaceae > Camellia > Camellia granthamiana. Next base: position 157,997,588 of record CM069903.1, on the reverse strand, counting down.
GGGGATTTCTAGATTTTTCAATTGTCATTACCCTCTTGTGTTATCAATGCATCTTGGCCTCTAACCTCCTCTTCGACTCGGATATGAGTGATCAACGCCTCTAAGAAAGTCTCCTTTTGTTTGTGACGCACGTTCTTTTGGAATTCTCTCCAAGATAGCGGTAACTTGTCAACAAGTCCTATAACTGCCAAGTTGTCACCAATCTTGATGCTTTCGGATCTTAGTTCTGTAACTATCATTTGAAAATCTTGTGCTTGCTCTACAACTGATTTTCCATCCAGCATTTGGAAGGAAAAAAAATTGGCTAGCTACATACTTTTTTGCTCCTGCCTCTTCAGTATCATACTTAGTCAGTACAGCTTTCCAAATTTTCTTTGCCAAAGTGTAAGTGGTGTCATAGTAATCATAAAATTGATCAACAAGGCAATTTAAGAGATAAAAATGACATTTATACCCATCTATATTGTATGAAGCCACTTTTGCTTCATGTGCCTCGTAGTCTCCATTATTTCTCTCCTTGGTTGGGATTTTGTTTGGATTCTTCTTGGTAAGAACATTAGCAACTTTTAAAAGGCTAAGGTAAAATAGAACTTTTCATTTCCACATTTTAAAATGAACTCCCTTGAACTTGAAAGGCTTGCTGAGATCTCCAATTCCTTCATTGATTTTTTCTGGTACTTGTTCCATTTTGATCTCCTTAATTTGTTGGTGAAAATACCAGAAGAATTATATTTTATTGATAAATAATGCAAAGAAAATGAGATACAAATAGATCAGGCTGAGGCGCGAATATCTTATTTTCTTTAAAGAGATCAAGCTCACTACGGTAGGAAGAACCCAAATACCGACGCAGCTGTCACTAAATTATGACTTGTCCTCTCCAGGATACAACAGTCCGACCACTTGTCGTATAATTCAGGCCAACTCTATACAAAATGGTGAACCCAAAACTCCACCAAGAAAAACATCCTTCTTTGGTTAATAATCTCTCAAGTGTAAAAATAGTGGGACTAAACATGAGTAGATGAGGGGAACAATATATAGGCCACTAGGACCTTATAAATTACACAAAAAAATAAAATAAAATAATGACCATTAAACTAGAGAAAATAAAGAGTCCCAAAACCTTAAAAATATTAACTCACCACCAAACCCATAACCTTCCAATTAACCTCCATTCATGGACAAGACAAAAGGTCACAAAAAATCAATAAATAAATAAACATATTAAAATGGTTCAACATTGTCTATGAAAACCAACAAGAAGGCAGTAATGTTGTTGAAGTTGGTATTTTTATCGGCTGTGATACAGAGCTCTAGGAGTAGAACTCTAGATTGAGCTCTACAAAGCTGTAGGGAGTGAAAAAAAAAAAAAAAAAAAAAAAAAAAACCGACAAATTATAATGGGGAAAAAGAGAAATTAGAGCTCTTTTAGAACTCTCATTTTAGAGTTCCAAAACATTTTTGTATTTTTATTTGGATGACTTGATTAAGCAAGAAAGTAATGTTGAATTAGTTTGAATTGATATTTCATGAAATCACCTCTTGGGGCATGTCTAACATTGACTTTTTCCATCAACAAAAATGACTTTTTGCCCGAGTGAGAGAGGGGGGGAAAAAAATTATAATTTAATAGATTTTAAAAAAAATAATTGTAGATTCATAAAAGTATATATATATATATGATTTTAATTATTAATATTTATAAAATTTCTTACTAATTTGTAATTTTTTTTTTCAGATTAATACTAATTTGATATTCTCTGAAAAAGAATTACAGGGAACTTGTTTGGATAGTGAAAGAAAATAACATTAAGAAAAACTAGAAATGAGAGAGTACCATCCGTGTATTTTTGTGATCAAATTCAATGGTTTAAATTCATTTTTAAATTACTTATACAAAACTACGTGGTTTTGGTGTAGAAAACTAAACAAGCAAAAATAAAAATAAAAAACAGCTTTTAGTGCAAAAAATTAGAAATTGATCGTCGTTGTCTTTTTCAATTTTATTCTATTCTGCTATTCTGAATGGGCATTCTCAAAGACTGAAAATGGAAGTTAAAACACACTTGGATGAGATTTTTTTTTTTTTTTTTTGAGGAAAATTAATGAAACATCCCTCTCCAACTTTGTGTAGTAGGAGATGTCCAAAATATTTTTTTTATTGGCTAAGGTCCCTTAACATTTTCACAGGCAAAATTCGATAAAAAGAAATTTTACCCGACTCATAAAAATTTTCAAAATTTTTCTGGTATGGTATAGAGAAATTTTGAAATTTCTCTGTAAAAATTGAAATTTCACTGAGTCGAATTTTCTCTGTGAAAATGTTGAGGGACCTTAACTACTATAAAAATATTGTATGTCTTTTATCTTATAAAATCTTAATATTAGGGACTTAAAAAAAAAAAAAATTCTCCTTTTTTTGGGTCAAATTACATAACACATAAAAAGACAAAAATATGCTTGTAAAATAAAAATAAAAATAAAAACCAAAGAAAATAAAACATCTCCCCCACAAGGAAAAATAAGAAATTCAATGCGACGCAGATAAAAAAAAAAATAGAAATTCAATGCGAAAATTTCTTGCATCATATTTTTATTTTGTTTAATTTTCTAACGGATACTTGACATAGTGGGGTTTGGTGCAATACGACTCAAGTGTTATGTTAGGATAAGTCTGTTATTTTCCTATACTAGAGGGTCTGGGTGTAATTTTTCGATAATATTCAAGGGAGGTCCGTGTAATTTGCATTTCCTCTATTGGCTTTTTTTTTTTTTTTTTTTTTTTTTTGGCCTCCTAAATCATGTTGTTTTGAGTATGGTATTTTAAAATCAATTTGAACCATTTAAAACTGAAAAAATGCTTGGTAGCCCGAAAAGGAGGGGCTCAAATGGCTTGAATGGGTGTTGGCCGGTCGTCCGCCCAGATGACCGGCCGGACGTTCATCCGGACGACCGGGTGAAAGATTGTCTACCGCAGTTGTCACCTTTGTCGACCGCGGCTGTCAGCCTCCTCGTTGGATGACCGGCTGGATAACCGGCCAGACGTCCGCTCAAATGACCGGCAAGGTGAATTTCGAGCCATTCGAGCCACCTCATATTCGGGCTACCAAGCATTGCTCTTATATCCGCACTGATATGTTATGTTGTGGTTAAAATTAGATTGGTGCAAAATATCATCAAATCAATTAACATCGTTAGATTCACATAGATCTGTTCATTAATCGTTGATTAGTTTAATTTGCAGTTTAAAATTTATAATTTACCTTTAATTATTTGTCAATCTATTAGTTACGGATTGATTTATAATTTTATCTCAAAATAACATCGAGTTGTTTTGGGAAGATGATTAAAATCTGATTTTTTGACTTTTTAAAAAACAACGTATAAAAAATATAAGAAATAATATGATTCAAAATTAATTAAAAGTGATTTTTGACTATTAACTCCACTTTCCAAAAGAGCCCATCGAATCACACCACCAAAACTATAGCAAAATCATTGTGAGACCTACCACCGGAGAGGATCTCAGTTATTGAAGTGAAAGAGACACATGCACTGCACAAGTATTTGGGTAGAGTATATAATATCGCCTTCGTTTGTGAAAAAAAAAAAGAAAGAAAATTTAATTTGATTTTTTAAATTTTGATTATTTTAGTTTGATTAAAAAAGTTTTATTTGAGATAATTTTTTGATTTTTTTATAATTTTATAAGAAAAAATAAAAATAAAACTGTTGGGTCGATCCCACATCAACCAGGGAGGAACTCCCACTTCCACTTTATAAGCGTACCGGCCCTCTCCATTTGTCAATAGGCCTTTTCTCCTGAGGAGAAACAAAACCGTGAGACTCCGGCCAAAGCGAACAATATATTGGCCAAAAACTATCCAATTTCATGATTAATCCCCAAAAATTGTCTAACCCAAAATGTTTGATTTCTTGATTAATCCATTTCATGAGATGAAAGAAAACAACAAAGAAAATCAATTAATTTATAAATGATTAAACAACAAAGAAAATTTCTATAATGATTTAAAAAAACATAAAGAGAGTGAGGGTGGGGAGTTTCAGGTAGGGTTGGGAAGATGGAGGGACTGAGACCTTGAGGAGAAGAGAGAGGTGTTACATGAAGGTGAACAATCTTGCTGCTACCAACGACAACCACGGAAGCAACGAAGAGTCGATGAAGCAACAAAGAACCACCGTAACAATGATGATGAATGAGTTTGAATACAACAATTGTAGCAATGAAAGAGAGAGAAACAGTGATGATGAAATGGGTTTGAAATTTTGGGCGATGAAGGGAGAGTGACATTGAAATAAGTTTGAAATGTTTTCAACTTTCAAGCTTATATCCAACGGTGAAGATAAAAAGACACAAAATCTTAAATTAATTTCAGCCTTTAAATCTATTGCCACCTAAGACACATGTCTCATCAAGATTCAAAAGTAGAGCTGTTTTGTTATATAGATATATTTTAGATAGGGAGCAATAGCTATAATTTATTAGGGCAATTGTTTGTAATATACATTAGGAGTGTTTGGGAAACCAAGTTTAGGCTTTCTTTTCTTTGTTCTTTTTTTTTTTTTTTTTGGAAGGGGGGTTAAAATTCATAAAAGATAAAATATGTTAAAATAGTCAATAAGACAAATGTCACATTAAATCCATAATTATTTCATTTTTTTTCTCATAAATATCACATTCAACCATAAAAAAATTCAACCATCTTCCCAAACATAAATATTTTAACCTACTAAAAATTGAAATAGTCTATTAAAATAATTGACTTCCCAAACGAGGCCTACATAGTGGCTCAATTAATAACGTAACTCAAAAAATTTATAAGTAGGACAATGTTGGTTTGACATGTAAAAGACAATTCGGTGTGTTTTATAATTGGAAAATGCCTGGTAGCTCAAAGCTACCAGGCTCGATTGGCTCGAAAGAAGAAAAAGAGAGAAAGAAGGAGAAAAGAGAGGGAGAGAGAGAGAAGCAGAGGAGGAGAGAGAGAGAGAGAGAAGACGATCGTCGGCCATCGTCGATCGTCGCCGATCGCCGCTCCGTCGTCGTCGTCGTCGTCGAAGAAGCAAAAGCTCGCCGTCGCCGTCGTCGAAGCAGCAGCTTTGCTCCTCGCCGATCGTCGCACCATCGCCACCGCCTCTCGCAGCAGCTCGCCCCGCCTCCTCCTCCCCCTCCCTCCTCCTCCTCCTCCTCCTCCTCCCTTCTCCAGCCGATTTTATGGCCCCCTCCCCTCCCTCCTCCCCCTCCTCCCCCTCCCTCCTCCATTTCCCTTCTTTTCTTCTCCCTTCTTCGTTCTGCCAGAAAAACCAGGAAAAAAGAAAAAAAAAAAAAAAAAAAAAAGGGGGTCAAAACGACGTCGTTTTGACCCCTCGAGCCACAATTCGAGCCTCACTCTCGAGCTACCAATCACTGCGGTTTATAATTTTTCATTTGTCAAGACCTTGAACCAAAATTTCCCAACAAGCAAAAGTGCTAACTCCAAGTCATTGCAGTGGAGGCACGTCATTGGTTCTTGAAAAGGCAAATAGGCAATGTCATTTGATACTCCAAGATTACCCAATAAATTGTGGCTAAATTCCAAAAGCAATTAATGAATGGACACTTACTAATTAGTCCTATTAATTAGAGTTATTTACTTACAAATTCTGACTGATAGATTTATCACTGTAAATTTATTCATAAAAACAAGAGAAATTGATAAATTTACAATAAGACTTAATAGATAATAAGATGAATTAGAGGTAGTTTTATTTTATTTTTTATTTTTTATTTTTTTGTCAATTTTTTTTAAATGGTATTTTTTATGTCTATTGATAGAAAATTATTTGTAATATAAATAGAGGGCTTCATTTGGCATGTGAGGTTGAGACTAAAATGGTCACAAAAAGATAACTTTTGTTTGGGAAGTAAGTTAGCTTTTTGACTTTTAGGCCTTTTGACTATTTTAACTTGGGCTAAAAAGTTTTGTTTGGGATAATTTTTTTTGATTTTTTTTTTTACTTTTGTGAGAGAAAATATGAAATGATTATAATTTATATGTGACATTTTGTCTTATGACTTTTTAGTCTATTTTATATTTTTGTATCTAAAATAACCCCAACCTCACATGCCAAACATAACCTAATTCTAATTTATGAAGAAAAAATTGATTTGGCACCAACTCAATTACATAAAACCGATCTCTCTTGAAGGTAAATTGTGAAACTTAAATAATAATTATAAAATTTCTAGCATAATAAAAAAGATTTTTTAATTTTGTAAAAACCTTTTCGTACCAAGCATTTTTTAATGCATTAAAGTGATTTGGCTATTTTTACTATTGTAACAGAGACACTAGTGGTGGAGAAGTTATTTGGTGCATCAGGGCGTGGCCACTTGATGTCTTAAATCAAATACGATTTGAGAGGGTAATTTATGTTTGACTTGGGCTGAGCTAAGACCAGATGGGAAATGGGCTGAGGTAATGGCTTGCATAGCCCGGTCCTCGATCCAGTCAGTTTGGTCAAGGCTGTGTGCCAGTAGCCTGGTCTTGGTGCTCTGAACCGAGATATAGGTGGAAGAGAACCAAGCTGGATGACGAGACAAGGCAGAACCGAGCTAAGTGAGCACAGTTAAATCTGTTTTAAGGCGTAGCAGTGTTAGCTCGGTTGTTTTGCTACCAGACCGTGGTAAAACCATCTCACTTGGTTAAGCAGTGAGGAGGGTGTAAAAAGATAATCATTATCTTTGTGATTCCTAGGAGGACTCTACTAAAGAGAGTTGAAGTCCTACTAGGATTGTGCCAGGCGGAAACTATAAAAGCTCATAGCAGGACCTATGTACAGGTATCACAATTTCTACTCTAAAAAACATAGAGCTTTTTGTCTATTGTCTATTTGCTGACTTAAGCATTGGATAGGTATCTGGCACACACCCGCCGGCTAGCTCACGTTTGTGTTTTCAGAAAGCAAAGTGACAATGTTTGGAGGAGTGCAAACTTGATCAACAGGATTATACAAAAAGATTATTTTGTGCTCATACAAAGGTTTGACCAACATTTAGCTTTCTTTAGCCAAGATAAGGATCTAGGCTAAGAAAGTTGGCCGGTTTGACCAACATTTATCACTCTTCAGCCGAGATAAGGATCTAGGCTGAAAAAAGTTGGTAGGTTTGACCAACATTTAACTTTCTTCAGCCGAGATAAGGATCTATGCTGAAGAAAGTTGGTAGGTTTGACTGGCATTTAGCTCTCTTCAACCGAGATAAGAATCTAGGCTAAAGAAGGTTGGCAGGTTTGACCAACATTTATCTCTCTTTAGCTGAGATAAGGATCTAGGCTGAAGAAAGTTTGGCAGGTATGGCCAACATTTTTTCCGGGCTCTTGGACCGAGATAACTATCTCGGCCAAAAAAGGTTGGTAGGATTAGGTAAGGCCTAGTTAAATTAGTCTGGCTTGGCATTAAAATACAGCAACCGAGCAAAGAGTTCAAACTTTTTGCAATAAAAATTGATTTGGCACCAACTCAATTACATAAAACCTATCTCTCTTGAAGGTAAATTGTGAAACTTAAATAATAATTATAACATTTTTAGCATAATAAAAAAAGATTTTTTAATTTTGTAAAACTTTTTTGTACCGAGTATTTTTTAATGCATTAAAGTGATTTGGCTATTTTTGCTATCGTAACAGAGACACTAGTGGTAGAGAAGTTATTTGGTGCATCAGGGCGTGGCCACTTGATGTCTTCAATCAAATATGATTGATAAAAGGAGTGGGAGATAATGGGTAGTTGAGAGGGTAATTTGTGTAGCCAAATTGGGCCGAGCTAGGTTGGAGTGGCGGTTAAAGATGTTTTCGGACCTAGCTACGGGACCTAGCTACGAAATCGAGCTACGGGACTGAGCTATGAGACCTAGCTATGGGACCTAGCTACGAGACCTAACTACAGAACCAGTCTGTTGGACCAAGCTACGAGTTCTAGCTACGGGGCCTAGCTACGGGACCTAGCTGCAAGACCTAGCTACGGGTCTAAGCTATTGGACCTAGCTATGCGGCCTAGCTATGAGACCTAGCCACGGGACCTAGCTACGGGACTTAGCTACTTCCTAGTGGCGGTCAACGCTATGGCCAAGCTACCAAGCAAGGTAGTCAAACAGAGCCGAAGTAACTTGGTTGACCGCAATGTTAGTCGAGGTAAAGGTGTCAGCCGAGGTAAAGATGTCAGCCAAGGTAAAGAGGTTAGCTGAGGTAAAGGTGTCAGCCGAGGTAAATGGAGTGGCCATATCACTTGGCTTGTAGTGATGAGGGTGTTCTAAGGATAAACATTATCCTTGGTTATTAGACTCCTAGTAGGACTCTGCTAAGGAGAGTTAGAGTCCTACTGAGATTGTGCAAACCATCTCACTTGGTTGGTAGTGAGTAGGGTGTGTGATTCCTAGGAGGACTCTCATAGAGAGAGTTGGAATCCTACTAGGATTGTGCCAAGCAAAATCTATAAAAGCTCATGACCAGACCTATGGACAGGTATCACAATTTCTACTCTAGAACATACAGAGCTTTTTGTCTATTGTCTATTTGCTGACTTAGGCATCGGAGGGGTTTCCGACATACACCCGCCGGTTAGCTCAAGTTTGTGTTTTCAGGTGACAAAGCAACGTTGTTTGGATGAGTGCAAACTTGATCAATAGGATTATGCGAGAAGATTATTTCGCGCTTGTACAATTGGCGCCGTTTGTGGGAATTACATAAAGAACAAAACCTTTTGATCGAGTTTTTCTCTCTAGTTGAAATCAATGGCGCACTACAAAGATTTTTCACAATCTGCTCTAGATGGGCAAACCCCGGAAGGGGGTGGGAGGCGCGAAGGTTTACCTTCTATCCCACCCATAGAGGAATTAGATCCCCAGCGAAGGAATCCGCAGAGAGAAGCGAGAGAAAGACGGGGCTCAAGTCCACACCGCTCTCAAAGCCCTTATAGACAGAGGCGGAAGATGGATCCTCAGGTTCTTGAAGATCATGTAAGGGAGCAAGACGAAGTAATAACAAGAATGGCGGCTGACATAGAGTCTATGAAGAGCCAGATAAAAGGCAAAGGGGTGGCAACAAAAGAGGGACGCAAAGGCAACACACACTTTTGCCACTCAGAAGATCGTGACAGACAAGTCACACCATCACAAACTGAAAGTAGAAGCCTCAAGTCGGGCGATATACAATCAAAGACTTCCAGGACACGCTACTCTAGGCCTGAGAGAAGGAGGACTGAAAGGGCTCGAAGGAGAGAAGACACTCAGGCTCGCGACCCCCGCAGAGTCTCCACACTACAACGATTGGCTCCTAGAACACATGGGAGTGTCGAGGTTGGAATTCCAGAGCCACGCCTTGCCTATGAACCAGCAGGCAAAGCGTTAGCAAGGTTGCAGAGCTCACCGTTCATTCCGGCGATAGAGAACGCACCATTACCCTCCGGCTTCCACCACCCTAAATTCACTATTTATGAGGGAAAGTTGGACCCCTACATGCACTTAAGCCACTTCCACCAGGTTATGGTCGTATATCAGCGAAACGAGGCTCTAATGTGTATCATGTTTCCTTCCAGCCTTGGTGACCTGGGTTTAACATGGTTTGAGAGGTTGCCAGAAGGTAGCATACCTTCGTGGGCGCAACTAGCAGAGGCATTTGTGACCAGATATAGAACGAACATCAAGACACTAGTGGAGATTGACCAACTTCTCTCCATAGACATGGGCGAGGAAGAAACATTGAGGTCTTACAATAACCGGTATTGGGAGACTTTTAATCAGATTGGAGATTGCCTTACAAACCTAGCTATCGCATAGTACAAATGAGGTTTGCCGGCTGGCAATAAGTTGAGGGATTCAATGACAATGACGTCGCCTGTAGACACCCCATTTTTGACCGTCCTTAAGACTTGGACGTCATCGTTTGAACACTCGATGATCATCCATGCTCGTGTTCGTTTTGAGTTCTCGGAGGTCTTGGCTACGCGCCCTGCCTCAAAATCTCTCAACTTATCTATTTTGTGCTTGGTCATGGACCAAACACTTGTGTTTTTGCTTCTAAGGGAAGAGGGTGGCTTGTTGGCCATCCTCTCAACCCACCGGCCAAGGCATGATGCCATCGGCCCATTTTTCTTGCCATCGGCCAAAAGTTGTGGCCGGTCGGCAATATTTTTGGTCGGCCGGCCATTTATGTTGGTCAATCGGCCAAATTTTCTAGCCGACCCCTTTCTATCTGCTTTTGGCAGATATTTTATGCCAGCTGGCACCCACATTACACCCCCTCCATACATGTGTATGGAGGGATTTGCTCCCTTATGTTAACTTCTCCAACAAGCTTAGAAATTGAATTCCTATAAGAGGAGGACCTCCTCTCCTTTTCCAGAGGTTCTGAAAAATTAGGGTTAGGAAGTTTGTATCTATCTATCTATCTCTATAGTTCCCTTTCTTTGCCTTTGTGTGTGTATTTTGTGCTCTAAAGTGACTTTTGTTCACACTATTGCACACAAACACCTAGCATTACACCATCCTTGGTTGCTGAGGCTCTAAGGAGTTGTTTTTAGAGTTTTTGAGTTGGTTTTGATCAAAAGAAGGTGCTGGAGTGGTGTTCTTGAAGTGGTTCTTCAAGGGTAAGAAACTATCCTCTTTGTTCCCCATTTTTGCACAAGCTTTTAGCCCATGTTGCATCTGTTTTTAAGCTTAACTTATAACTGATAAAAGTTCTGTTTTTAAGTGCTTAAAATAGTTGTTTAAGATCACTTTGGTTTTTGGGGTTGTTTACCCCCTCTTAGGCTTTGTTTGGCCTCATTTTTGTGCATCTTTTGTGAGCTTCGGGACCACCTTGTATTGGCCTTCTCACCACTGAAATCCAGAGGGATTGCAGTGGTGGGGATGGTGTTTTAAGGTCCTAAGAAGGAGAGGGTCATCCCCTCTTCTTATTGTCTTCAATACTTGCCATATTTGCCTCATAGGTGAGCACCTTTGTTAAGTTCATGTTGACCATGTCTTAGCTGGTATTTGTGGTTGTTTTTCCATGATACAACTCTGTTTTGAGTTGGTTTAGACATGCCATGTATGCTTCATACACTTGTCTTGTAATTCCATGAAATAGCCTAACATGCATCATGTTGTAACATGTCTTTCTAGCATGATTTTGGCTCAACTTCAAGAAACTTTTATCCATGTTTTGGTATGCTTGAGGTTTGATTTTGGTTGTTTTGGCCATGCTTGACATCCTTTGTATAGCTATCATGCAATCTAGCTTGTAGGCTTTGAGTATTGAATCCTCTAACATGCTTAATTTGGATCATTTCAGTGGTTTGGCATTACTTAGAATGTCATTTCAGTCCATATAGTATGCTTGAATACTTGCATTTATCACCTATTCCATGCCTTGGATAGTTTGTGTTTTATGCCTCATGAATGTGTCATTGCGTATGCCATCATGCTTAGGTCATTGGGATGCCATCTAAGTGGGTTTTTGGGCTCATTTTGGTATGCCATAACTCTGTTTTGGGTCGCTTAAATCATGTCATGTTTGGTTGTATTAGGTGTAGTGTAATACCTCTTTGATGGCCTTGCATGCTTTATGTTTTTGCCCCTTTGTTTTGGCTTGTTCTAGCTTTGGTCATTGCATGTTTTAGGCTTACTTTGCCATGATTTAGTATTGTTTTGGGTTATGCTTGCCATATGCTCTTTGTTTTGTGTAGCATTGGTTCAATTCCCTTACCTAGTTTTAAGCCTTAAGCCTTAATCATGCATGCTTGGCTTGTTTATGTGATTTGGCATCACTCTTAGCACCATTTCAGAGCATGTAATGTTGTCACATTTGCATACTTTCCATCCCTTTTAAGTGTTCTTAAAAGTTACCCTTTGATGCTTGAGTGTTGGGTCCATTAGCATGCATGTTTGTATGTGCATTTGCCCTTATGTCCATAGCATTTTGGCCACTGTTTTGGACCTATTAGAGAGCTGTCCATCTTGGTGTAAGTCCATTCCCGCATGTTTTTGCATGCTTGCCTTGTATGTCGTCACATACTTGTTGCATATTCGGTAAATTGCATGTTGTAACATGCTAGTTTAATTGTGTCTCATTGTGTACTTAATCCACGACATGTTGTTGCATGTTTAAGTTGTAATGCATTTGACATGCATTCTCCCTTTTAGGTACTTAACATGTTGTCACATGTTCGCCCCACATATTGTTACATGTTCATCATTAGCATTGTAGCTTGCATGCTTGTGTTGCACTAGCTTGTTTGCATGTTTAGGTTGCATAGCATCTTGCATATTTGCATCCCTTGCCTCTTGATCAATTATGATGGAGGTTAGGATCATTGTGTGTTTGTGTGCATTTCACTTGATATCAAATTGCACACTTGGCATCTTGGGCCATCATGCATTGAAATGCGTGATTGATGGCCCGAGGGTCGAGAACCATACTCCTTTGAGTCTCAAACATGATGAGGAGGGTGGTGGTGCACACATTACTTTGAAAATGCAATGCCATGCCTTGTCTGTCCTCTGCTGCAGCAAAACAGGGTTCTGTAGGAAGTGATGGCCGATCGGCCATCTTCAGTGCCAGCCGGCTATGTATTGTTGGCCGATGGCCTCACGTTTGGTCGGTGACTATATTTCCATGGCCGGTGGCCTCACCTCTTGGTCGGTGACCTCCTACAACCCTCAGAGAGTAGTTCAGAAGCATCCTTGAGACTTGCAAAGTGTTCAGAGGTGCAGAGCAGTGTAAACAGAGGCAGCATGAGCATGACGATGGATTTCCGAGCGAAGCCGAACACGCATGCATTTGTCCCTCTTCCCGAAGCTGCTTTACTGCTTTCAGTGGCTTAATTAATTTGTTTAATTAGTTAAGTGTTGTGTAATAATGAATTAGCTTTGTTAGTTAGTTAATTTATATTATTTTTTTGGTCCCTCCGTCGAGAGGACGCAATTGTGTAATAAGCGTGCGTGTGTACGATGCATGTTTTCCAACCTCCACTTTTTTCTCCCTTTTACTTAACCGCTTACGATGGTTAGTTATAGGGTATATTTCAATAAGCGTGCCTGTGTGCTATGCATGTTTGCATTCATTCATTTGTATCGCATGCACCGGGCTCGGCGCATCATACTAACTACATTGTATTTCAATTCCAAGTTGAATACGTGTGTCAAATGTCGCATCTCATATGCCATTCTTAGATTAGCCGAGCCTATTCTAATTGCATTTCGCATGTGATGCATTAGCCATTGTTAACATGAACTAGGATCATACATGATTACTAACATGTTCTTTGTTTTGGCTCAGAGTACGCTGTGAGTGTTTATACTTTAGCATCTTGCATGTATGTGAGTGCTAACATGACAGCATGCTTACCATGAGGCTAATTGCTTATGTGATATAATTGCCTGGATGCCTGTGGGTGAAGGTTGGATTGCTAGAATTGGAATAATTCGTTGAAATCCATGTTTTAGCCTACTTGCGAGTAGCAAAATTCAAAACCATTTCCAAACAAATGGATATGCGATGCTTTGTTCCAAATTAGGCGTTCTAGTCTATACTTGTGTGTTGTGCGCATCACATAGTAAATTCTAGCTAATTAACCGGAATAAGAACGCATGTGTTTTCAAAAACTCGATATCATACTTAGTACAGGCCGATCTTCGGATCGGGCGAGCGGGGGTGCTCATAGATGACCTTCCCCAATCGTACCCAAGTTCCCGAGCTGAGACAACTTTGGTAATGACGGACACGTGGCCTTAGGCACGAGTCAGGGTTTCCTAAATTCCCCCAAAATAAATATTTAGGTGGCGACTCTGTATCTGGTAAAGCAATCCATGTTTGGCACTTCTTTCTTCAAAATCCGTTTTCCAAAACGATTTGCCGGATTTGGACTCTTTGGTGATTTATCAGTCTTGCATTGCACATTGCGAGATCAGATTAAGAACCGTGACAAACGAGTCCGAACTGTGGAAGCATAAGGCCCGAGGGCACGTCCACACCGCCCTTTACTATGGAAGCCCTAATGGAGAGAATGCACCAACACGTCCGAGTAGAGGAAGATGGAGTGCGCACCGAGGCAGAGTCCAACGCAACAGGGATACCAGACAAAAAGCTTTTTGGCCAAAGTTAACACGGTTGACAAGTAGGATTGACCGCGCAAAAGTCTTTGCCCGACTGGGGGGCAATTGGGAAGGTTGGCAGGTTTGACCAACTCTCTCTAACAAGTCTTTGCCCGACTGGGGGGCAATCAAGAAGCTTGGCAGGATTGGCCAGCATTTAGCTCTTCTTCAGCCGAGATAAGGATCCGAGCTGAAGAAAGTTGGCAGGAATAACCAACATTGAGCTCTCTCCTAAGCCGAGATAAAGATCTAGGCTACAGGACGTTGGCAGGTTTGACCAACACTTTTTTCATTCCTAAGCCGAGATAAGGATCTAGGCTGCAGGACGTTGGCAGGTATGACCAACATTTAGCTCTCTTCAGCCGAGATAAGGATCTATGCTGAAGAAGGTTGGCAGGAATAACCAACATTTAGCTCTCCTAAGCCGAGATAAGGATCTAGGCTACAGGAAGTTGGCAAGTATGACCAACAAAACTATTGAACTATTAGGACCAAGATGCTTAACTCGGCCAATGAAGGTTGGCAAGTTTGACCAGTTTTTTGGATTCTTTAGCCAGATACGTATCTCAACCAAAGAAGGTTGGCAGGATTAGGTAAAGCCAAGCTAATTAGTTCAACTAAACATGCAGTTAGAATGATGCAAAACATTGAAAAAGAAACATAATAACCGAGCAAAGAGATCGAAATTTTTCAAAACACATAACGGTTATAACAGGAGAACGAGGATAAAGGGGGCATGCCACGTATCCTAGGAATGACGTCGTGGAAGGACATGTTGAGCAACAGACAAGACTTATTGAGGCCGAACGAGTTGCGAAAACCGAACAACTTTTCTAGCTCGGCAAAGTGGGGTGTTCTTAGCTCGGCTAGAGGAAAATAATCCCAATCATGCTATGCAGATGGAATTAAGGGGCAATTGAGAGGGTAATTTGTGTAGCCAAATTGGGCCGAGCTAGGTTGGAGTGGCGGTCAAAGATGTTTTTGGACCTAGCTACGGGACCTAGCTACAAAACCGAGCTACGGGACCGAGCTATGAGACCTAGCTACGAGACCTAACTACAGAACTAGTCTGTTAGACCTAGCCACGAGTTCTAGCTACGGGGCCGAGCTACGAGACCTAGCTACGGGACCTAGCTACGAGACCAAGCTACAAGACCCAGCTGCGGGTCCAAGCTATTGGACCTAGCTATGAGACCTAGCCACGGGACCTAGCTACAGGACTTAGCTACTTCCTAGTGGTGGTTAACGTTATGGTCGAGCTACCAAGCAAGGTAGTCAAACAGAGCCGAAGTAACTTGGTTGACCGTAATGTTAGCCAAGGTAAAGATGTCAGCCGAGGTAAAGATGTTAGCCGAGGTAAAGAGGTCAGCCGAGGTAAAGGTGTCAACCGAGGTAAAGGGAGTGGCCATCTCACTTGGCTTGCAGTGATGAGGATGTTCTAAGGATAAGCATTATCCTTGGGCATGAGACTCCTAGTAGGACTCTGCTAAGGAGAGTTAGAGTCCTACTGGGATTGTGCAAACCATCTCACTTGGTTGGTAATGAGTGGGGTGCGTGATTCCTAGGAGGACTCTCATAGGGAGAGTTGGAATCCTACTAGGATTGTGCCAAGTACAATCTATAAAAGCTCATGACCAGACCTATGGACAGGTATCACAATTTTTACTCTAGAACATACAGAGCTTTTTGTCTATTGTCTATTTGCTGACTTAGGCATCGGAGGGGTTTTCGGCACACGCTCGTCAGTTAGCTCACGTTTGTGTTTTCAGGTAGCAAAGCAACGTTGTTTGGAGGAGTGCAAACTTGATCAACAGGATTATACAAGAAGATTATTTCGCGCTCATACAGTAGTGTAAGAAGTTGTAGGAAGGATGGACTAAGTCAGTTGTTGCAATATACTGATTAAACGATAAAGGACAGAGAAAGAAGAAAAGATAAAAAGAAAAAAGAAATATAAAAATGTCATTTTATCAATATATTTTGGGATATGTCTTTCTCCTATGTCTGATGCGCTCAATTGAGTGCGTGTGTTACAAGAAAGGTTAAATTTACATTTCTAAATTACAAATAAATAATATATTTTTGAATTATAAGGAGGTAAAATATAATTAATCTTTTTTTTTTTTTAGTCCTTTCACATCCTTGGCGTTGGCACTGCATGTTCAGCTTCAAGACAAAAGTCTTTGGAGCTACTAGGAATAGCAACGGGCTGGGCCCGGGGATGCCACTCCTCGTCCCCGATCCCCGAAAGTAAAAACATCCCCGTCCCCGTCCTCAATCCCCGGCGGGGAAGCCATTACCTCTCCCACCCCCGTCCCCTAACGGGGATCAAGTTTCCCTGACCCCAAAAAATCCCCGACTTATCTGTTCACAACACACACACACACTAAGTATTCAGATCAACAACAATCATCAACAACAACAGATAACAGATCGGTGGCAACAATTTAGAGATATATATATATAGATACATATATATATAACAACTTAAAAAAAAATTAAAACATCAACAACAGATATATATATATATAGAGAAAGAGATGGGGGGCTTCACGGTCACGGTCTTGGTCGTGGTCCTGTTCAGATCGGTGGCAACAGAGGCTTCACGGACGGGCCACGGTTCAAGATCTGTTCAGATCGGTGGTGGTGGATTTCGATGATTGCTGAATGAGTGAGTGAGGGAGAGAGATGAGAGAAACGGTGAGACTCAGAGAGAGAGATCTGAGTCAGTGAGTGAGGGATCGAGAGAGATGAGAGAAGTTAGTGAGGAAGAGAGAGAGATGAGAGACCGAGGAGATAGAGAGAGATCTGAGTCTGAATGAGGGATGGAGAGATGAGAGAAGTCAGTGTTATGTCCAGAGCACTCCAGTGCACTCCTAAACATTAGATATAATATAATATATTATTAGATATTATTAGATATAATATAATATAGTAGATATGTCCAGTGCACTCCTAAATATATATATATATATACGGGGGACTATTCGGGGATTTTGGGCAGGGCCGGGCCGAGCTAGGCTGGGGCCAAGTAACCTATCACTGTCCCCGGCCCGAAAATTAATGGGGATTTAATTTTCAATACCATCCCCGGTCCTATGGGGATTATTTTCGAAAAAAACCCGTTCTAATCGGGATTGGGGGGTCGGGTTCCCGTCGGACTGGGTTCAAATTGCCATCCCTAGGAGCTACCATTTGAATATCCCTGTTGACTTTAAAAAATAACTGTTCCAAAGTAAAAGGGACTTTTCTATATCTTTGTGTTCAACTCTAAAATTTTTAATTATTCAAAAAAATATATATATATATATGTATATATATTTCTAAGGAATGGCAAATGAGGGAGGCTTCTTTCATGCTTTCGTGGAAGTATTTTTTGGAAAAATTATTTTTAATTCCAATTGTGAGACATATTCTTTTTTATTTATTTTTTCATTTCATTCTAAATAAGTCTATTTGCTAATGGACGTTTGATTATTTGACCAAAAATGGTCATGTGCGCATGGTTTTATTAGGAATGAAATAGGGCAAAATGAATATATATACATATATATTTTAACTTGGGCAAAATAACTAATTTACTTTTGAAAAATGCTTAATTGGAGGGCATAGGATGAGTTTTTGTCCGAGAAGAATTAATATTATGAATGTTTGTCTTCTTCTTAAATGGTGGTGGCGCTTTGGGACTGAGAATCATTCTCTTTGGAAAGCTGTAATCTGCAACAAATACAACTTAAGGGATGGCAGCTGGACTCCTAGTTTGGGTGGCAGTGGCTCCAGAGTTTGGTCTGATATCTTAACTTCTCTCCTATCAAACCCAGTGCTGCATAACTTTTATATTAATAATTCCACCATTGTGTTGGGGGATGGTAGGAGGTCTCTATTCTGGTGGGATAAATGGGTAGGAAATGTTTTCCTTAAGGAGGCATTCCCTAGGCTTTCTTTTCACCTTATCCATTGATAAAATGGGTGTGGTTGATGCCTATTATTAGAGAAGAGTTGATCCTGTGGATTGGAATCTTGGTTTTAGAAGAGTTTTACTGGCTTGGGAGGAAGAAGAGGTCTCTAGGTTATATGATTTTCTTAGAGTTGCGCCTGGTTCATGCAGTTCCCAACCAGACTCATTATCTTGGACTGCTGGTTCTTCAAGCTCTTTCACTGTATCCTCAGCTTACAATTGGTGGGAATCTTCTCTTGGGCATGCTCTGGGCTGCACAAATTTAATTTGGAATAACTGTGCCCCCCCCCCCCCCCCCAAAGTCCAATTTTTTGGTTGGCTAACTTGGCATGGCAAGGTCAAGACTGCCAGCTTCCTCTACAGAATTGGGGTCCTGGGTTCAAATGTCAACCAAGCTTGTATTTTCTACAACAATGAAGTTGAATCGGTAAATCATATCCTCCTGTCCTGTCCTTTTGTTCGGCTGATTTGGTCCAACATTGTTCGATGGTGGGGTCTCCAGTGGGTTTTACCTGGTTCTGTGCCTGCCCTACTACTTTGGTGGTCTGGCTGCAGGATGAAAAAGCTGGAAAAGAAAATATGGCTGGCTATTCCTCTCGCTGTCCTCTGGTCCATTTGGAAGCTCCGAAACGAATATGTCTTTAATGGCTCTCATCCTAACCAAGAGGTGCTTTGTGATCTTATTAAGGTGAGAATAGCTCTGTGGGTTAAGGCCTCTTCTCCCTCTTTGGTGTTCTCTGTTAGCGACATTGTCTCAAATCTGCAATAGGTTTTATTCTGCCTCAGACATGGCGGCTGATCTGGTTTATTCTGAAGTGTATTCTGGAATTCTGCAGTGTGTTACTCTGCATCTGATCTGTTCTAAAGTTCTGAAGTGAAGTGTGTAACTCTGCATCTGATCTGAAGTATTCTGTGTGTTAAAGGTCTGAAGTGTATTTGATGCTCTAAGATCTGAAGTATTCTGAATCTGTTTTGCAGTTTTCTGGTTTCTCCTGGAGTGTGCTCTACAATTTTGCTAATATGAAGTGTGTATTGAACTTCTGCAGTTTGGTGAATTGCTGTCTGAATACTGCAGTTTTGCTTGTGGAGTTAGGGGTGTATTGCTGAGCTACTGCCACTGCTTTGGACTACAATTTCCCTTAGTTGGAGTTCTGGTTCGATGCTCTAAGATTCGTGGAGTTTGCTCTGCTAGTGGTGGTTATTCTCAGTGCAATATGTTGATCTGTAGTTTGCCCTGCTTCTATTCTTTGTAGTTCGGGGTTTGAAGTGGACAACAGCAAAAGTCATATATATAATTCTATCAACTATTAGTCTCAGTTATAGGATGTTGGTAACCCCCTCCAAAGTCTTCGCAGTAATAGGATCGGGGATTAAAGTAGAAGCAGGCTGGGTTGCTTTTCTGAGTTTGGGGTAGTCTCAGCTTTGGATTATATGTTGTTTGTTTTGTGCTGTCAACTGCTGTGTGTTGGTTATTCTGCACTCTTCTGCTTTGCTTAGCAGCTAGTTTTCTTTTTGTTGCTCTGACGTGGTTCTTTTGGTAGTTTTGTCTTGGTTTCTCTTCTTCTTGTTGGTTCCTCACTAACTGGAGCTTTGAGCTTCATTTAGCTCAGAGCACCTCTTTATTGATGTTCTATTTCAAACTTTGTTTAGTTCCATCAATAAAGATTTTTTTTGCCGATCAAAAAAAAAAAAAAAAAAGACACATGTGTCATCAATTAGGTTTGATTCATACCGTTTTCAAAATTCAAAGTAGATTATGTCGTATTTGCTTGACCTTAGGCAAGTGAGAAGGTGCATCTCCAGCATATGGTTGTGAGGTTTTGGCTCGTTGCTTGTTCTCTGTTCGTATTTTTGTTTCTATGGTTGGTCCCTCTCCAATTGTGAGTGGTGCTAGCAGATGATCATTGGGCTTGCTAGTTTGATGCTAACTTAGTTGAGATTAGCTAGTATAGCTATAATGCATTTGCACCCTCTGCCTTTATTGATGTAACGTTTGTAATTGTATTGCTTGGTTATTATCAATTAAGTTTTTTCGCTACTTCAAAAAAAAAAAAAAAAAAAAAAAAAAAAAAAGAATTAAAATGACACAAACTCAAATATAGGACTATTAGTGTACGTTTTTTTATTTAATTTTTTTAGTTTAATGGATGTTGTTTGTTTGGGACTTGCCAACCATTTTGTTTGTGGACGATGGATGGGCACAACTTAATATATACATGAATAAATCAAAGGCAACTGGTACATTTTGTGTGAATTAAAAGCTCAAAATAAATTGTTGTATTACTTAGAATATATAAAAATAAATCACATAAAATTGAGAATGTATGACTTTAAAGTTAAAACTATTTCTTCCTTAACTTCTAAATAATTAATTTTTTAATTTATTTAAATTATTTTTGTTTTGTAAATTGTAAATTGTAAACAGTAAGTTGCAGTAACCACATTGATACACATTCTTAAAATTAAATATATAAAAATAAAAAGTCTATGGACATGTTTAATTGGATGGATTAGAGTATGAGATTGAGATTATTAATCCGTGGGCTCAATTATCCTATATTTGTTTTAACATTTTAGTTTAGAATTATTAATCCAGTAAATAATTAATCCAACAAATTTATAAAATTATTAGTAATGGGGTAGGGGTGGGATTATTAATCCAGTGGATAATTTATTCTATTGGATAGTGAATACCACACTAATTTAATAGGATTATTAATATCTCACTATTAGTCTTGTGAATCAAACATAGCCTATATGTATTCCCAATAAATTGTAGCGAATGAGAATTATTAAAGAGGAAAAGAAAGATGTACAAAACAAAACTAACTGATCAAGTTGTGGAAGAGTTTTTTTTAATTTATTTTTTATCACTCGGTAAGATATCTCTACAAATATGATAAGAACCACAATCTAATAACACAAATCTACGAATCCAATACTAACATAGGAAATAACCATAATGAGAAAAAATAAATAATTTAATACACTGAAGAGCGTTATTATTACAACGTAACTTTTAAAGTGGAATCCAAAAAAAAAAAAAAACGAAACTTAAACACATACAGGGGAATAATACCCATTTACAGATGAAGGTCATTAAAAAAGAAAAATGGAGAGAACAACAATTTACAAAACACAAATTTTCAGAACTTAAAACTGCCTGAAAAAAAAAAAGAATAAAAAAATTGCAAAACCCAAATTAAGCGAAAGAAGAAGTGCATACAATGTGCATCAGTTCGGATTTTCCTCAAATGTGTAAGGATATCCGTACGCATATAGAGGTGCCGATGGACCATAATCGGATTCCTGTGGCGGCAGCTCCGGTGGTGGTGGTGGAAAGCTCCCACTGCTGTATAAATTGTATACATCACCACCATGCTGCAGCTCATCATCTTTGTTGTCATTGAATGTGAACTTTGTAGTCTTGGAATAGGTCACCTCCACATGTTTCAATCCTCGAATTCCACCAAATTGATGCATTTGAGCCACCAAGTTTTGGTCATCAAACTCTTCAACAACTGGTTTTTGTGATTTTGGTTGTACAGTGATTTGCATGTTGTTGTTGTGTTGATTGTCCATTTGTGGGCTTTGTTCCAAGAACAACAAGACTTCTGTTCTGTATTGCTTTTCAAGGTTGTTTACGACTCTTTGTGGGTCTACAGTACCTGTAATGGTGACCATCCCTTGGTTGGGATCTATTGAAGTTGAGTGTACCCCATCAATTTTCTGCAATAGATTCTTGAGCTTTCTCTGACATCCTTGGCATTGGCACTGCTTGGTCAGTTTGAGGACAAAAGTCTTTGTAGCTGCCATTGAATACTCTTTTGTGGTATATGCTTTTTCTTCTGTCTTGCTACCCCCTCTCCTTGGGGTCTCTGAAAAACTATTCCTCCAAAAGAATAGTAGAACTTTTCTTGATCTTTTCTTTAACTTCTAAACTTCTTATTACCAAAAATATAAAAAATAAAAAATAAAAACTTTCTAGCCTTCTGTATATTGGAGATTTTATATATCAACTGTGCTGAAACCAAAAGATGAAAACAATTAGACTACGTAGCGAGAAAAATAAAATTATACCCAAAAAAAAAATGTATAATTCAAAATTAATGTGAGTATCAAATTTGTTTTGGTATAGAATAATATGTCAATAAATATATGGCATAAATACTATTCATACATCTAATCATGAGGGATTAAGGTTATACATATATATATATAACCAACAAAACACAAGAAATTTTATTAAAATAATTGCATATCATGAATATATTGTGAAATAACAACAAAAACAAGGCCTCGTTTGAGAACAGGCTAATTTAGTAACTTTTTGGCTATTTGGCTAAAATAGTCACTCAAAAAAACTAGTATGTTTGGGATGACTTTTTGGCTTTTTACGAAAAGATATGCAAAAAGTAGAGAGAAAAGAGAATCTTTGACTTTTTGGTATGGGTTGTTGGCTTTTTGGCTAAAAAGGTAACTTTTTGACTTTTTGGCTAATGATGCTTCCCAAACGAGGCCAAGTGAAGGTTATAATTATGAAAACATGATCAGCTTATGAAACATAAATTTTTTTCATGTATATTTAATAAATAAATAAAAAAGCCTTATTTAAGAATGAATGAGCAAAGTAACTAATATTGATGATCACAAAGTTTAAGAAGAAACTTACTCTAACAAACGTTGCTCTAGATTGGTGTACGAATAGCATAATGCAATATATGCAGCTAAAGTCTTACTTCGGTTATATATGGTGCTACGTGATCTACCTCGGTTTCAATAAGGAGCATGTTATCTCGGTTCAGCAGGATGTTTTCGTTAGCTCGGTTCTACCTACGAAGTTGGTTATTCCGGCTGAGCATCAAGGGGCAGCTTTCTGAGTTCGGTTTAGAAACTCAGAAAGCTGGCTTGGCCCCCGAAGGCTTAGCTCGGTTGATGACCGAGTTGCTGGTTATCTAGGTTCGCACTTATTTCGGTTCGTTTATGTCGGCTATGGTACGTTAGAAGATTCTACTGAGACTACAGTTGTGTACAAGTGCTAGTTCGGTTCCAGTTTACCTAAGTCTTCGTATATGCCAAAAACAGTGTCCTAGTCCGGTCGCTTCGTGATTTTGGATCAAAATCGGTATTCTACATGTTTATTGTGTGCATTCATATGTTCTATGGCTAAGTTTTTCAGAAACAACACATATGGAAGCAGAAATGTGTTTTTCAAAAATAGAAATAAGAAGGTATGGATTGAAGAGTATACAAATGCAAAAAACAAAGCGGATTTGAGGTACTTACCAGGTGGAGAGGAAGAAAACTGGAGGATGAAAGCAAGAGTGGGAAGCACCAACGCAGCAAGCTTGAGAGCAGTAAGAACTCGAGCAAGAGAGAGGATGAACAGTGAGAATGAGGGTGAATTCAAAATGGAAAAGGGTGTTTTGTTTAGATAGAAAGGTGAAAGGACTTCTGGCGGGAACTGTTCAAAAAGTGTGAAGTACGAGGGCGGCGTTACAGCTGGGGATAGCCAATCAAAACACTGCCACGTGTCATTGGAATACTGAGCGGTTCAGTTTCTGCAAACTGAAGAGACGTGTTTGACCGGACGCGCACAGTACGGTTCAAGTTTAGCTCGGCTGGATAGGCTAAATATTTTTTAGCTCGGCCGGATAAGTTAACTGGGTCTTAGCTCGGCTGGAGTGATTGAAACTGTAGCTCGGCCGGAAGACGAGTAATCCCTATCATGCTTTGCAGATGGAATTAAGGGGCAATTGAGAGAGGGTAATTTATACTAAATTGGGCCGAGTTGGGAGTTGGGCCTAGATAGGCCCAAATACGAAAGATATTGGGTACACCGGTCAAAGGGGTACTACGGTTAGTCCGGTTGGAAGATGAGCACGGTGTAGTTCGGTTTCAGCGTATTGGATTAGTCCGGTCGCGTCTTCTAACCTGAGTACAAGAGAAGCTTCTGCGGGACCATTTTAAGATAGTTCGGCTCGACACTTCTACGGATAGCCCGGTTTAGCATGAGGAACCGGAGTAGAAGCGAGGGAAAGAAGAGCCGAACTATAAGTTGATCATACCTGCCTGTTTAGTACAGCGGTGGGTAGTTCGGTCTTCATTGATTACTTCGGTCGTAGCATGTGGGAAACCGAGGTAAGCTATGACTCTGAATATAGTTCGGCTTAACTCCCTTATGTCTAGCTCGGCCTTAGCATGGTAAAGCCGAGGTAAGAGAGAGAAGTAAGGCCGAACTAACAGTTACTCCGGTCATTTGGAGTTCGACCATAGAAGGACCATCTCACTTGGTTTAAGCAGTGAGGGGGGGTGTTGGAGGATAAGCATTATCTTCCAGGAATTTGAATCCTAGAAGGACTCTACATGGAGGAGTTAGAGTCCTACTAGGATCGTGCCACTCGAAACCTATATAAGCTCACCAATATCACCTAAGAAGAGGTAATGCAACTTTTGCTCCCTGACTACATTGAGCTTTTGCCTATTTCTTGCTTACTGACTTAGGCATCGGAGAGGTTTCCGGCACACACCCGCCGGCCAACTCACTTTGTGTTTTCAGGTGTTAGAACGACGACGTGCAGAGGAACATAGGCTTGATCAACAGGATTATACGTGAAGGTGAATCTCTTTCTCGTACAAATATATTGTGAAATAACAACAAAAACAACACTAAGTGAAGGTTATAATTATGAAAACATGATCAGCTTATGAAACATAAATTTTTTTCATGTATATTTAATAAATAAATAAAAAAGCCTTATTTAAGAATGAATGAGCAAAGTAACTAATATTGATGATCACAAAGTTTAAGAAGAAACTTACTCTAACAAACGTTGCTCTAGATTGGTGTACGAATAGCATAATGCAATATATGCAGCTAAAGCCTTTTTATATACATAAAATCAACCACGAAGTTACACGGAAACATAAACGAAACTCATTCAAAGACTATTCTTAATTGATAAGAAAACCACAAAGTATTAATTAAGTATTATAATTTCCTGTGAACTTGGGTGGTAATTTCCCCTTGTTCGTAATTAGACAGCTTTCAAGAATTTTGAATTTTTTTAAATGTTATATATAAACTGAAATGTTTTTAAATTTTTATAGGAAGATTTATTAGAAACTCCTTTTTCAAGTGTTTATATCTCAATTAGTCCATAAGATATTCTTGTATTTCAATAAGTCCTATTATTTGAAATTTGATTTACCTAATCCTAATTCTCATATTTAAAGTATTTTATGGACATTTCTACCCTTACAAATAGTTTTTAAATGGTTAGTAATTTGGTGATGTGAACATTCATATTTTATAATGTGAATATTCACATTGACATGTGAACATTCACATTAACGGTGTAAACATTCACATCATCAAACATTCACACTGTAAATGTGAATATTATTAGGGATATTTTAGTAAATATAATTTGTCCAAAATAACAATTATTTGTTGAAATTAATTTATCTATTTATTTATTAAAATTTATCAAACTAACTATCTATTAAAATGTCGCATATGTCATTCATTCAACATTTTATCGATTGTATATCACACATTTATTTACCTCACCACTACCACCACCTGCTGCTGCCAGTGACTTTTCCAATGAATTTCCCAACAACTTTTTTGGTACCATGAAGTTTTCCATTGTTGGTGACTTTTTCCGGTGATCTTTCCTACATATTCTTATCACCAATTAAGATTTTACTTTGAATTTAATGACTTATACCCATTTGGAATGGACTTTCACCAATTTTCTCTAAAAAAATAAATATATAGAAAATCAATGTCAAATCTTATTTTTATAAGTCTTAAATTGCACTCGAGTTAAGTGTTCAATTCCTTCTCTTCCAAACTAATTGACAATGTATTTTAGAAAAATAAAAATTAAAAATTGCACTTACCTCTTATCTATGCAAGTAATAAGGCATTCAATAAAGTTAGTTGAATGGTATATGTTTTTTTTTTTTTAAGATTTGTTACACGACTTCTTGTTGAATGGTATATGTTTTTTTTTTTCAAGCTTTGTTACACGACTTTATGATTGAACATAATTCTTTCTCATTGAGTGATATTTAAAAATATTTTGGGTTTAGATTATAAATTTAGATAAGAATTTTTTTTTTTTTTAAGATTTGAAAATTCAAAAAAGAGAAAGAAAAATATAAAAATAATGCGAATAAAATTTAAGCTAAATTTTTTTTTCCTAGTATTGTATTTGCAAGGCCATCTCTAACTTTTTCAAGACCCAAAGACAACTTTCAATACAAGGCCTTCAACATATATTTAAAAAAAAAATTTATGTGTCCAATTTTTTTTCAATATTTGATGGTACTCGTGAAAAGGTTACTTCTAATATACATCTATTAAAATTTACTTAAATATACATTAAAGTTTACAATAAGAAAAATGACCAAAATAATTTAAACTGAAGTATCAAATAAAAATTAAACAAACCGTAACAAAAATCACTTAAATATCATTCTTCTCACATTTTTAGCTATAAGATTACTGATCTAGTTCGCATAATCCAAATTATAAGATAAATCATTTTCGATGGATAAAATTGTTAATCTATTTAATATTTCATTTGATATAGTTGAGCAAATGTAAGATTTAATCAACTTTAATTTGAAAAGAGCAACTGTAAGTAATATAGTCAATCGTATTCTATACATAACCTATAAATTTAGAAAATAACCATTAAATAATTTCAAACAATTCACCACATCAATAAGATTTTTAGTTTCTTTTAGTTAAAAACAACTACATATTAGTTTTAATAATTTACCACATCAACTATCTATTAGTTTTAAATAATAACTAGATTTTGTTGATACCTTTTAAATTCCAATGAATTTTTTTTTATAGGATAATATAATAGTTAACAAAATTTTGGAGCCTTTGTTTTAGTTAATTTTCCAGGGCCCAAAACGACGGCTTCGATGGCTTATGCTAAAGCCGGTCCTCTGTATCCGATTCCTCTGTATCCGATTCTATGAAATTCTATATACCTAGATTTTTTCATTTTTATTTGAATCACTTGAATCGGAAGCAATGTTGAATTATAAGTTAATCATGTGGATTAGTTGGATCAGAAATTTCATAGAATCACCATGTGAAACTTTTTGCCATTCGACATGGCAATAACTTGATCAATTATTAAAGGTGATAAACTTAACTCAAAATTGTAAATTCATTTAAATTTTATTTAAATTCACTTAAAATAATAAATAAAAGTAAATAAATTGCATCTTATATATCTAATAACAATTTAATCGAATTGAATATAGGTACCTGTCTGTCTCTAGACCCACCTCCTTTGACCTATTTAGAAAGTAAGTTAAAAGATAATTTTTTTTTTCGCTTTTTTTAGTTTTTAATGAAAAAATGTGTAAAAAAAATAGAGAGATAATATGATCCAAAAAAATCAAAAGACTACCTTTCTAACTTTTAACTCAATTGCCAAAATAAGCCTCATCGTTGTCGCTGCTATTGCATCCACCACAGTTACCACCGTTGTATTTTCTATCAATTTTTATTTTCTAATTTTTCACATTACGCTAATTAAAATTGTCAATTCCTTATTGAATAGACTGTTTTATTCTTAATTTTTATCTAATTTATAAATCTTTCAAAATATTTATAAATTATGTCCTCTCCATTAAATAAATAAATAAATAATAATAATCTTTCACTTTTTTAGATTGATTTATCCGCAACTTCCATTATATTATAGTGATGTGGTCATTCGCTACCCTCAAAAATTTATTGGCGTGTGGTTCCAAAATTGGAATACTTTTTTTTTTTGACAAGTTCAAAATCAAAATATGAAACTTCTTTTAAACTATCATTTTCATTTTCGTAGAAATCTCAAAGGGTGGGGCTGGATCCATTAGGTTTCTACTAGTTCAACTTTACCCAAGTGATGTGGATTTGGTGATGTGACGACGTGGAAATAATTTGAATTATTATTTTTATTTATTTATTTATTTAATGATATTAAATCTAATTTTTGTTGATAATATATGATTTCTTGTGAAATTTTATCAATTATTTTTCTAATAAATTATATATCTTTAGGAGAGCCACTATTTAGTTGATTTTGTAAAAAATTATGATGTTGTTGACCATTTGTTATTAATAGTATTACTTAATTACAATCTAATAAACACTCATATAAAAAATAATAATAATAATAATAAAAAGGCTTGTCACCTTATAGTTTGAAGATGTTTTGACTTAGAGCTTCCAAAATAGGTTTTCATAATATCCCACGAAACTACTGAATTAGAAAATGTTGGATTTTTTTGTAATTTGCATTTGTATATATCCTATATCTATATATTTACACTTATTATCTTTGTTATTTTTTAATATATTTTATAATTTATTAAATTTATTTCTCCTAGATCATATTCACAATCTTTAATTTCAATATCTCCTTCCATTTTTTCACATATATATTTATTTTTTAATTTTAATATTAATTTTTGATATATTTTGTCTTTCTATATTATTGGTAATATCCAATCTTTTTTTATTTCTTTTTCTTGAAAATTTCTATGACAAATTGTTCTTCTCTTAAATTATCTATACTTATCCCTTCTATTATCATAAAATTCAATTCTTCATCAATATCATTATAATGTTTGTTTTTTATTTCTATTTATTCTTTAATTAATTCTTTGTAATTTTTCAAACTTTTAGAGTGAAACTTATAATATATAAGATTGAAAAATGATTGACGTGTATGCTCCGCATGAGATCTGGGTGACTTGGGCTTTGTTAGGATGAGAGTGAGAGTTGTGGGGTAATATGTATGTGGGGATTTCTATCACAATTGTACAAAGTAGCACTTAAAGTGGATTAAAAAAAAAAAACCCCCAAATAAGGAGAATAATATCCACGTATCGCCATTACAAAGTACAATAACGGTTGGGGTAGGATAAAAAAAATACACACAAAAAATAATATCCACACCTCAACAGAGTTTTTTTTATCAGTAAAAAAGAATTTTATTAATGAAAAAAATACAAATATATGATATTGCATCAATAAAGGAAAGCGGAGTGCAAAAAGCATCAAAGCAAAATAACTACAATCCCAACTAGGTTGGCATCGAATATATTACCCTATTATTTGCCAGCACAACCACCAAAGGTTGGAGAGAAACCAACCACAACATGGGATAAAAGAAACAAACCAAATCTATAAACAGCAACAAAAATAAGTAGCAGCAGTTATCAACCACAATCAAAAATCAGAAATGATACAGACCTTCTTTTTCCATCAAATCAGAAATGATACAATCTCCCACAACTCCCACAGACACATGTCAGCCAGAGATAGGACAAAAAAAATAAAATAAAATAAAAGTTAGCCAATCACAATATATTGCAGGTGGTGGAAATTTCCCAAAGAGGGGGTCGCAATCTTTTTCCATCAAAAATAAGTAGTAGTACAACACCTCAACAGAGTAATTATAACATTTTGGTAGTAAATTGTGAACTTAGAATAGTCTAGAAAGAACAAGTAACGTAAATATGAACCACAAAAGGAAAAAGTGGCTCACACTAAATGGAGGTGGCCTACTAGTACTTGCACTAATTCCACAGCAACTGTTGCTCATGTCATGATCACCACCAGCACGCTCATCTCCTCCATCAATACCATGACGATAACAACAACAATAACCATCACTATCACCACTATCATGACCACCGGTACCACGACGACGATAACCATTTCTGCCACCACTATAACCACCACTACGACCATCAGTACCGTTACAATGGCGATAACTGTCATTACAACTATTACAACGACCACCACTACCACCATCAGTACCACAACGACGATAACCATTACTATCACTACTATCACGACCACCACTACGACCATCAATACCACCACGATGATAATAACCATCACTACCATCAACAACAACAAGTGGAGGTGCTGATGGAACATAATTATATCCTGGTGATGGTTTTGGTGGTGGGAAGTCCCTTGGTAATGGAGACGCCTGCTCTGGCGAGGCACCACCAACATTGCCGCCACCACAACAACCACACCATGCAAACACTACTACAAAAATAGTTAAAGATCACACTTTGACAAAAAAAAAGATCTCACTTTTACTGGAAGTGTGATAAAAAAAAATTAGATTGATATTTTAATCACACTTAATTTGATTGAGTGTGATAATATTTATTTTTTATGTCACTTTTCAATTAAGTGTGATTATATATATATTTTTTTAATCACACATTCTAATTAAAGTGTGATTATATACTTTTTAATCACACTTTTTAAACAAGTGTGATTATATATATATTTTTTAATCACACATTCTAATTAAAGTGTGATTATTTATATATTTTTTAATCACACCTTCTAATTAAAGTGTGATTATATATACACTACTACTTTTTAATCACACTTTTTAAACAAGTGTGATTATATATATATATTTTTTAATCACACATTCTAATTAAAGTGTGATTATTTATATATTTTTTTAATCACACCTTCTAATTAAAGTGTGATTATATATACACTACTACTTTTTAATCACACTTTTTAAATAAGTGTAATTATATATTTTTTTTTTATCACACATTCTAATTAAAGTGTGATTATTTATATATTTTTTAATCACACATTCTAATTAAAGTGTGATTATATATACACTACTACTTTTTAATCACACTTTTTAAATAAGTGTGATTATATATATATTTTTTAATCACACATTCTAATTAAAGTGTGATTATATATACACTATTACTTTTTAATCACACTTTTTAAATAAGTGTGATTATTTACATATTTTTTTAAGGTAATTAAAATATGATTATATATACATTACTACTTTTTAATCACACTTTTTAAATAAGTGTGATTATATATATATGTATGTATATTTAATCATACTTCCTAAATAGGTGTGATTGTATAAAATATTTCAAATTGATTTTTATATAAAATATACAATTCTCAAATTTTTAATCACACTTAATCTGATTGAGTGTGATAATATTTATTTTTTATGTCACTTTCTAATTAAGTGCGATTATATATATATATATAGGGTAAATTACACTGACACCCCCTAAGGTTTATGTTTATTACAGTTCTCCCTTCACTTTCTAGATCCTCAATTTAAGCTTCATCTCCATAAACGTGGTGGAAATAATGTGATGAGCTATCCAACTTAGTGAATAATATGAACATGAGAGCTAGCATTTTACCATGGATACAATGTAGTCGAAAGCATAGGATGCTTAAATAGATAATCAATGGATAGCATAATTCATTTGAAATGGAGCATGGTCATCAGTATGCAATAGATAGCTTTGAAATCAAAAGCATAATTTTCTCAAATTTGATAATCGTTCAAATCTTACAAGACATAGCTGAGGTATATTGCATTTCAAGTCCAAAGCTTCCATTTCACATTATTATTAGCAAATTCATGATTATATATGACAACAAAAATAAAAATTATAACAATATATCAAACCTATCTTCATCCCAACTTCTCAAGAGTTTTCTTTACCCACTATGCCATATCTAGGGCCACAGGTTGTACAAATCATCAGCAAATCATCTAGACAATGAGAGAACACATGAAGTAAATTATATGCTTATTTTAAACATCTGAGCGTAAACAACACATGGAGTAAACCATATGGGGTAAAGTAAATTTTGCCCTTTTTTCATTAACTTTTTTTTTAGTACTCTTTTAAGACTAAATGAAGGGCTTGGGTGTTTGTTTGAGCAGGGAGGAAATGACTTTGAGATATATGACTCAGAGAGAACAGTGGGTCACACAGGTCAGCTTTATATTTCAGCTTCTTATTGCATTATTAAATACCATGGATTTTTCTATTTCCATGGCATCTAGAGAACCAAATGCATCATTAGTATAGTGTCATTGCAAAGAAAGCTCCAATCAGACTTGGATGATTGCAAAACAGAATGGATCCATTTTTGAAAATAAATATAATTGGTGATATTCTCATACAATGCTGTAAATGATTTTTTATATAAAACAGAGTACTTGTTTTAAATGCTATGGAAAACAAAATGGAAAAAATGTTACAACTTCAAAAGAAACAATTTCATTTGGATAATGCTGTAAAACGACATATATATACACATAATCCTCGTTTTAATGATGCAATTGGGAGTTTCTAAACCCACAACACACCCGCCATGTTCATCTCTACGCCTATATTCACAAATTTTTCTTCGTAACATACAAGATATACAATGCATATAGTGAGTGTAGAGAGAAAATAAGCGTGTATTTAGAAGCTCCGATGAATTCTTTTCATAAATGCAGCCTCTGCTTCGCCAAAACCTCCTGCTACTGGTGATAGTAACTGCAATGTATGTACTCTCCCCCTTCCCCCCCCCCAACAAAAAAAAATAAAAAAAAATGAAGTAAATTCTTGAGTTTTTATTTATTTATTTATGGGTACCGAGAATTATGGTTCAACAGTAATAATAATATACCTTCACAAAAAGATCGTACACAAGCTGTATTGAGATTTATCATTTTTAAATACTGTGCTCATTAGTGACCTCCTAATTACAATGTTATTGACACTGAGCTGCTATGGCATCTAATTGTTAACAGGGAAGTTACTTCCAAAAGGATTAAGATCAAGCAGAAATGATTAATGTTCCTATTTTGGTTTGCTGAATTAACTTTTTAGTTTATTCATATGCATCAGTGGTTTCTGGATTAATTTGTGTTTTTATTTTTCAGGTCAGAAATTTTTTAGAGAGATGCAAAATATGGTTCAAGAATTAAAGAACTTAGTTTTTTTAAGTTTTTTCATTTTTTAATATATGTAAGCACAGTTAATTTTTTTTATTTAATTCCTTTGTATATACTTTTGAATATTTAATTTTCATTTATGAAATATATGACGTTATTCTATTCAATATGTGCTTATGATTCAAAATATAGTATATAGTGTGTATTACATTCTTCAAATGTGCATACAAAAATAATATTGATTATTTTTCAAATGTGTCGAACCCTTTTTTTATTACAGATTTTATTAATTATTAATCACACTTAAAAGGTGTGATCTAAATGTTATTAATCACACTTAAAAAGTGTGATTAAAAATGATCATTTTTAATCACACTTTCAAAGATCACAATCACACTTCCAAAGATCACACTTAAAAGGTGTGATCTAAATATTTTTAATCACACTTAAAAGGTGTGATCTAAATGTTATTAATCACACTTAAAAAGTGTGATTAAAAATAACCATTTTTAATCACACTCCCAAAGATCACACTTTAATAAAACTTAAAAGGTGTGATTAAATAACATAGATCACACAAAAAAAGTGTGATCTTTATCTGTTTTTGTAGTAGTGAAATTGCTTCATTTGTGGCCTTTTTTTCACCAAAACTGCTTCTATTAAATCTTTTTTAAGCTCTTTTATGACGTGGTGAGGGTCGGCTACAGAACCTTTAATGGTGACCTTCCCTTGTTTTGCATCCATAGAAACTGACTCCACCTTATCAATTTTCAACAACATATTCTCGATCATGTACTCAATTCCTTTGAAGTCGATTTTCAGTTCGACAACAAAAAAACTTCAAAGTTGGAGCTCCCATTGAATAGGAGGACAACCCCAAAGTATGCGTTTCTTCCATCCTGCTAGCTACCACCTCCTTGGAGACTTTGAAAATTTTCTGCTAAAACAAAAAAATAAATCACAATAGAGACAGATTTTGAAATGACATTGTTAAGTCCCTACTTGTTACCAATTCTGCAGACAAACTCTATTTTATAGAGTTGTAATTTTTCCTTGGTTTTGGTCTTCCAGCTCGGGCAGGAACATTTGCGCTCAAGCGGAGGATGCACCTTCTCAGTAGTTTAGCTTGTCTGCACAAATATTGGGAGGCGTGTTTTTGCGCTCGAGCGTGAGTTCTAGCGCTCAAGTAGAGACTTGTTTTAATAGCACGCGTGTTAGTGACTCTGCTCGAGCGGGTAGTCTTGCGCTCGAGTGGGGTATGTGGACCCTGTTTTCTGTATATATGTGTTTAAGTCTTTTTTTAGGGTTAATGCTTCTAGATCTACTTTGGGGCTCTAGGGTTTTCTTTTGAGACTAGTTTGCTAGTTTTTCTTTGATGCTTACTTGAGTATTAAACTCACAAGGTCGGATAATACACATCAAAGGGTTGTTTGAGTGATCATCTTCAAGAGTGTTCTTCTTCCGTGGAATCCGAAGATTCAAGCATGGATTGTTCGAAGGTGTATGCAGTCGTTAAGTCGACGTGGATGTTGTGGAATCAACATGAATCTAATCAATCCTGAGATAAAAGTTGCGGTGGAAGATATGCAAAGCGTTAAAGACAAATTAACAGAGTTTGAGTAATTTGTTTGGGTATTTTGTATTTTTTCTTTTCTTCATAGTGGATTGATTTGTGGCATTTCACTCGTGGTTTTTTAATCACAACTGAAGGTGCTCCAATAGTGATTTTTTCCACATAAAAATCATTTATGTCTATTTATTGTTTCTGAAACAACAATCTAAATCACTATCGTACATGCTTGATGATTTAGACTGTTAGTTTTAATTGTTTGGGAATTGGTATAATTAAATCTTGATCTAATCAGGAATCACTTAGGTTTTTCAATTGGTATCAGAGCAGGTCACTCTTTGTTTTTATCAAAACTATAGGAGTGTGATTTTGTGTGATTGGTGATATGGATTCAATTCATGACGGTAACTCGACTCATAGGTCTCCGTTACTTGATGGTACAAACTATTCTTATTGGAAAGCTCGTATGAGAGCATTTTTAAAATCTATTGGTGAAAAAGTTTGGCACTGTGTGATCTATGGGTGGAGTGAACATGTTGTCACCATTGATGGTGTTGATAGTCCCAAACCTCTTGATAAATGAGACGCTTGATGATTTTTATGCTAAATTTAGTGACATTGTGAATTCCTGTTTCACACTCGATGAAAAAATCCCTGAAACTAAGGTTGTTGGAAAAATTTTGAGGTCTTTACCCGAGAGGTTCCAATCAAAAGTGACAGCTATTGAGGAGGCTCAGGATGTTGATACCCTCAAGCTTGATCAGTTGGTTGGAAACTTGTAGACTGATGAAGCCCACCAGATTTCTAAGAAAAAACAAAAAAATAGTGTGGCTTTCAGTAGTGCTCATGAGACTGCAAAAACCCCTGAGATTGAGTTTGATCTAGAGTCCGAGATGACAGCTATATTTACTAAACAATTCAAAAAAAAATTAAAGAAAAAGAAGCCTAATTTCAAGGACCTTATTTCAAAAGATAAGAGTAATGAAAAACCCAAAACTTTTCCACCAAAAATTGCTCCAAAAACTGAAAAGAAGATTGTGAAGGGGCAAGAGGTCAAGTGTTACGAATGTCAAGGGTTAGACATATTGCTCTTGAATGTCCATCAAAAAAGAACCGGAAGAAAGTCTATACAGTGACTTGGGATAATCAAAGCAGGTCAGAGCAAGAACCCGAAGAAACTGAATCCAGTGAAAACAAAGATAGTACTTACATGGCATTCTAGTCTACTGTCACTCAACCTCCTCTAAAGCCAGTGGAATTTACTCGTGGTCAGAATCTGCATCATGCTCCTTCCTTTGATGGGAGTAATTACTTGTTCTGGAAGATCAGAATGAGGATGTTTCTAAGAGCTTATGACCCCAAGGGTTGGTAAGCCATTGAAGAGGATGTTGAAAGCACTGACAATCTAAGGAATCAAAAAGTTCTAACTACCATCCGTGAAGCAATTTCTAATGAAGAACAGTAACGGATTGCTCACTGCACAAAGGCTAAAGATGCATGGGAAATTCCTGAGTCAATTTCATGAAAGAGGAGAGTCATCTTCACTAACATCTATCAATTTTCATGCCTTAGTTGCTCGACTGGATGAGGTCCAGGAGAAAGAGGAGCAAAAAGAAGATGATGAAACCTCTGAAGACAATGATGAGATTGATGGTAATGACCTACAACAAGCTTATGAAAAGCTTTACGATGAATCTGTGAATTCGTCTAAGATAAATGGCAAACTCACTCTCAAGATCAAAGCATGTGAAAGTGAGAATGTCAAGCTAAGGGAAGAGACTGAAGCTGCTAAAATGGATGTCATCAAGATCTCAAATAACAGGCAAGACCTCTGCAGAAATCTTCTAGCTTCTGAAATCGAAAAAAATGAACTTCTGAGCATCTATGCTACATTTGAAGAGAATATTGGAATCCTTGAGATGTCACAAGCCACGTTGAAAGAGCTGATTGGTCAAAAAGATGAAGAACTCAAAGTTTCTAGAGCCACGATTGATATGTGGAACAAAGGGTCAAAGAAACTTGAAGGCATCATCAGGTCTCAACAAATCAGTGGTGATAAAAGTGGGATAGGCTATACTACTACGACACTTCAAAAGGGACAGGCATCTACATCACACGATCTGAAGACTCAAGCAAAGGGAAAGCTCAAGGTTAATAATTCTCTTCATTAACCTAAAGGGAGTAAGATCGAAAAACTGGAGGTAAAACCTGTGTTTGTTTGTCATCATTGTGGGAGGTATGGCCACATTCGTCATGATTGTTTTGAGTTTCTTGGTAAAGTGTCTAAAAAGGGTAGAAATTCTAATACTTCTTGGATTAAGAGACAACCTTACATGTCTAGGCGGAACACCAAGATTCATGAGGGTGTTCACAACGCTAAGACGTCTACCGAGACTGCCAGTCCTGCTTCCACTAAGACCAAAAAGATATGGGTTAGAAAGAGTGACTTAATGTGTTTTGTTGTTCACACTGCACTGAAAGCACGTGACTTACACATGTGGTATCATGATAGTGGGTGCTCTCGTCACATGTCTGGTGACAAATCCTACTTCACATCTCTTGATAAATATGAAGGAGGAATTGTTACCTTTAGAGATGGTGGCACTTCTAGAGTCATTGGTAAGGGCTCTATAAGTGTTACGGGTCTTCCTAAACTTGAAAATATTTTTCTTGTTGACGACCTTAAAGCTAATCTGTTAAGCATTAGTCAAATGTATGATTCCCATCATGAAGTATTATTTTCAAAAAATAAATGTGAAATTTTAGATAAGAAAGGAGATACTGTTATGCATGGGGTTCGCACATCTGACAATTGCTATGGGATTGTTATCACTGATGATCTTACTTGTCACTCGGCTGTCATAAGTAACATTGACCTGTGGCATCAAAGATTAGGTCACATGAATTTCAAAGACCTAACTAAGATTACCAACAAAGAACATATGAGAGGAGTACCCAAAATGGGTAAGAATGTGAACCATGTGTATGGTCTGTGTCAACTTGGGAAGTAAACTCATGCGCCTTATAAAAAGGTGAACAGTTTCACAACCAAACATCCGCTTGAATTGGTTCATATTGATCTTATGGGATCTACTCGCACTGAAAGCATTGGAGGTAAAAGATACATTTTTTTAATCGTTGATGATTTTACTCGTTTTTCATGGATAAATTTTTTAAGAGAAAAATTTGATACGTTTGATGTTTTCTAGGCCTTAGTCCTTAAAATCCAAAATGAACAGGGCGTTTCTATTGGGCGTATCATAAGAATCCGAACTGATCATGGTCGTGAGTTTGAAAATAGTTCGTTTTCAGATTTTTGTGATATGTACGGAATTAAGTATGAATTTTCTGCACCAATTACTCCACAACAAAATGGAGTTGTTGAGAAGAAGAATAGGGGTGTTCAATAGATGGCTAGGGTCATGCTCCTTAGTAAGAAAGTTCCTTCAAAGTTTTGGGCTGAAGCCTTAAATACTGCTGTTTATGTTATAAATCGTGTGTATTTAAGGCCCGGCACTTTACAAACTCTATATGAATTGTGGAAGGAATTGAACCTAATGTAAAATACTTCAAAACTTTTGGAAGTAAATGTTACATTTTCAAAGATAGAGAGCCCTTGGGAAAATTTGACTCCCGAAATGATAAAGGTATTTTTCTAGGGTATTCAACCTCAAATAGAGCTTTTCGTGTCTATAACCTACATACTTTGACTTTAATGGAATCGATCAATGTGGTTATAGATGACACAGGTTCTCCTACTTCAGCGTTAAATGAGGAAGAAAATGGTGAGTCTTCAACCCTGGATACTAAACCACAAAGTCAAAGAGAAGCAGAAGACCAAGCTCAAGAAAGTGAGCCAGCACCAACTTCTAAGGTAAGTCCGAGTCCAAAAAGTGCACAAAGAGATACCACTTCTGATGCTCCTGTCACGACAAGTCCAGAATTCAAACCATCAGCAAGGGTGAAACTGAATCATCCGACTCAACAGGTGATTGGAAGTGTCTCAGATTGAATGAAAACCTGAAGACAAATTCGGGAAGAAGTATCTCATATGTGTTATGTTTCTTTAATTGAGCCTAAGAATATAAAAGAGGCCTTACTAGATGATAGTTGGGTCAATGCTATGCATGAAAAGTTAGCTTAATTTGAATGTAACAAAGTTTGGACTCTTGTTTCCAGACCTAGAGACATGAATGTGACAAGTACCAAGTGGATCTTTAAAAATAAATTTGATGAGAATGGTACAGTGATTAGAAATAAAGCTAGGTTGGTTGCTCAAGACTATACTCAAGTAGAGGGTGTTGACTATGATGAGACGTTTGCCCCAGTTGCACGGCTCGAATCTATTCGTATTTTACTTGGTGTTGCATGCTTTCTTGGGTTTAAATTGTTTCAAATGGATGTGAGAAGTGCCTTTCTGAATGGGTGCTTGAAAGAAGAGGCTTATATTGAGCAACCAAAAGGGTTTGAGGACCCAAAGTGTCCAAATTATGTCAACAAGTTACACAAGGCTTTATATGGGTTGAAACAAGCCTCGCGGGCTTGGTATGATAGACTTACTACCTTTCTTCTTGATAATGATTTTGAAAGAGATAGTGTGGACAAGACTTTATTTGTGAAACATATTGAGTCTCATATACTTGTTGCTCAGATTTATGTTGATGATATTGTGTTTGGATCCACTGCTGATCATCTTGTGAAATATTTTTCGAATTACATGACACATGAGTTTGAGATAAGCATGATGGGAGAGTATGCCAATAATCTTGTGTCAAAGTTCAGTCTCGAGTCGGCCAAACATGCACGCACTCTCATGAGCACCAGTCTTCACCTTTCCAAAGATTCCTCTGGTATTGATGTTGATCCTACCCTTTATAGGAGTATGATAGGGTGTCTTTTGTACCTCATAGCCAGTCGTCTTGACATTGCATTTAGTGTAGGTGTTTGTGTCTATTACCAAGACTATCCTAAAGACTCTCATCTTCTTGCAATTAAACACATCATTAAGTATGTTAATGGGACATTGGGTTATGGGATTTGGTTCTCGACCGACACTACAACTGAAATCACTAGTTTTTCCGATGCTGACTGGGCAGGGTGTGCTGATGATCGTAAGAGCACATCTGGAGGGTGTTTTTAACTTGGGAATAATTTCTTTACCTAGCATAGCAAAAAGAAAAATGCCATTTCTCTTTCGACCGCTGAGGCGGAGTACATTGTTGCAGGGAGTTGTTGTGCCCAAATGTTGTGGATGAAACAAATGCTTCATAATTACGGTATAGACCAGAATACTCTCACCCTCTTCTATGATAATACTAGTGCCATCAATATTTCTAAAAATCCAATTCAACACTCTCATACCAAAGACATTGACATTTGTCATCATTTTATTCGAGAGTTAGTGGAAGAGGGCCTTGTTGTTCTTGAATATGTACCCACTGAGCATCAAAAAGCTGATATTTTTACAAAACCCCTTGATCTTCTTAGGTTTGAGTTCCTTAGAAAGACCTTAGGTATAGTGCTCAGCCACTAGGGTGTTACCTATTACTTGAGTGGGTATGAGTGATTGGTTTTATGTATACTATAATCTCATTGTCATTGATTCTATCATCTCTACATTTAGACTCATATGAACACCTCTCATGTCGTTTGCAAGATTTCATTCTTCTTTGTTCATAGCTCATTCTGAATGCCCATGCTCATTGACTTCATGATCTCATTCTGTATACATACTTAAGATAAACTATTGCAGGGGTTTCCGCACAAGTGATCAAAGTTCTCTATGGACCAGTAACAGTGTCTCTTTTATATTATTGGAGAAATTGACCTATACTGGCATATCATGGGTGATGTTGAATCTCTTAACCATCACCACCATTTTTTCACTTCCCCAGTTCATCCCTCAATACTTTGAAGTCTGGGCATTAGGAAAAGGCTACCTCAAAGGCACCAACCAAGCCATCCTTACTGATTTTATGCTTCTCTAGTTTGGTCTCCATACTCTTGAGCGTGTATACCACCAGTAAGTGTCCACAAGAAAAAAAAAGTCACAAAAAAAAAAAATCTCATTGATTGAGGGGGAGCCTCTGCGTTTACTCAAACAAATACCCCTTGATTCCTAGTGGTTTGACTTTTCTTTGTGATGTTGAGTTACTCTTGCCGGAGGACCAACCATCCGATCACTACGAGGATTAACTCTAGCTCTATGGCCTCTCAAGGATCGCACACACACACACTTTCATTATGTGAGCTCTCATGTTTGTTTTTGAGTTGTGCATTCCCATGATGCTTATGCTCATTGATCAATTTTTATCAGATTTGCTCATGATTTTGTTGTTCATAATGTCAAAATTTGCGAGTTTGCAGGCTTCATGGTTTGTGGATTATCCCATCTTAGTGTCACATACTTGCTATTGTGTTCACTTCCTTTTGTTTCAGGTCCCACTTGGTAGTGTAAGTTGGTTTTAACTGCTCAGAAAGGAGTTTTTTTGGTCTTTGGTTTTTTCTTATCCGCTCGAGCGGACCTCCTAGCGCTCGAGCTCGTTTTCACTTCATCCAACACTTTTGCAGAGTGCGCGAGATTCTGAGAGCAAGTCTCTTAAGCTCGAGTGTACTTTTCTAAGCTCGAGCGGTGAGACACGCATAAGTGAGTCCACTCGAGCATTGAGTCTCACGCTCGAGCGGTATGCCCTAGTATAAATTCCTTCATTTGTCGTTTCAAACTCATTTTTTCCCTCTTTTTACGATTGTCTCTTTCTCTCACCCCTAGGGCTTCAATTGTGACGTGTTTGGGCTTTGATTTGGTCATCCTTCTTCGTTTTCCTCCTCTGATTCATCTTTGGTAAGTTTTCTCACCCCAAATTTCTTAGTTTTTTTTCTCTTTTCACTCTCTCTCTTTCGGACTGATTTGGGGTTTGTTTGGTTTTAGTGCTTTGATTTGTTTTAAGTACTTCGTCTATGGTTTGGTCTCTTGCTCATATGTTTGCACAGTAGGTTTTAGAACTAGGCAATGCCATTCTATGTTCTATTGGTGAGATTGGGCCTGTTTTGTTCCTGATGAGCCTTTTTCATACTTGTGCTTTTATTTGTTTTTTTTTTTTTTTTTTTTGTTCTGTCATGTGTGACTTGCTCATGTTGGTTTTGTGTCTCATTCACTTGGTTCGATTCTCTCTCATTTGTGGTATTATGTTTTACCTGTGTGTATCTCTCATTCTATTGCCTTGGTCTATATTTGTTGGTCTCATATTTTGGGTATTGATTTTATTTCCTTGTTTTTTTTTTTTTTCTAACTTGGTTTTTGGTTACTAATGATTTTTATTCTTAACTATTTTTGGGTTTGGTTTTGGGGGTGTGTTCAGTTTGGTTAGTGTACGGTTTGACCTTGTGTTAGCTATGTCAACTACCAAACGTAGGAAGTCTACAGTCTCTCGCCCCTCGTATAACATCGACAGGTTTCCATCCGCCGATAAAGCCAAGTCTTTTTGTGAGTCTTTCTTCTCTAGAACAGTTCATCTAGAGCGTCATGCCCAACCCAACACTTTTGAGTCCATTCTCATTCGCTCATTGGTTGATCCGTTAGGAGGTGACTTAGTTCTGTCTTTGTCCGGCAGCCAAAACCTTTGATTATAACATTGAAGGTATTCATGATATTGGCCCTTCCTTTCAGACCTGGGTTCGGTCTAAGTCTATCTTTGTTACCCCTTATCTTATTAGAGAGCTCTTAGGCATTGACCGTGTTTTTCCGAAGCACTATCCTTTCCCTGTCCGCCCCACGTATGATTTTAACGAGGTGGCCGTTGCCTTGTGTGGTGCACCTCGTAATTGGGTCAAGGGCACTCTAATTAAATAGTTTGAACTTCTTCTCCAGTTTCGTCTGCTTAATCTTATTGTCTGTGCAAATATGATAGTCACTACTCATTGTTCTGAAATCAATCAAGAACAAGGTTTTGTTCTCTTCTGCATAGCTCACCATCTCTCCATCAATCTTGCCACCCTTATTCTTCACAAAATGATTGTCGTTTTTGGGAACAAACAGTTAAGGTTGCCCTATGGTTGTTTGATCAACTGGCTTCTCTCTCGCCTTGAGGCCCGGTCATCGAGGACAATGAGTATGCCACCCCTATTAAACCCTTTACTAAGAAAACTATTTCTCAGAGTCGGGCCCATGTTAAGGGGGAGTTTTCTTAGGCCAATCCTTCTACAAGTGCTGAGGATATTCTAGCCGAGAAGGAGGAGATTGATACAGCACCAGCTGGTGTAGAGGAGGCTAATGATCATCCCCGGACCTTTCGTGGCCAGCTTCGCTGTTTTGAGCAGTCTGTGACTCAGCGGTTGGATCAACCAGATGTTCGCCTTGATGCCTTTGATGGCATACTTGGACATCTAGAGCAGTCCACCGCCTAGACTACTTTTCAACTTGCCCAGATTATCTCCTTACTTCAGTTACAGCAACCTCATCCACCTCCAGTTGATCCTTGACTGTGATCTTTCTTGGACTGTTTTGTTTGACTCTCAGCCAAAAAGGGGGAGAATTTTTGGGATACATTCATTTGGTACAGTTATGGTACAGTTGGCTATTTTTTTTTGCTATTTTGTTTTAGCACTGCTTCAGTTGGCTGTTTTTGTGTTGGAACTGGTACATTGTTTTAGCTATTTTAGAACTGCAACAGTTAGTAGTTGGCTATTTTGTTTGTTTTCATATCTGTTGCGTTTTATTATCTTATTGAGTTCCATAGTTTTGTTTTGTTTTATTTTATTTTATTTTATTTTTTTGTGTTATGTTGATTGTTGTTTCACAGGTGGATGGTTCTAAGTTTTTTCACAAGTGGATTGTTCTAAATTGTTCAAATATTTTTCCATCAAATCAGTTTTTGTGGTTTTGTGGATTTTGTTTTGTGTCTGATAGGTTATGTTAGTGAGTGTGTTTAGTGCGTGTGTTTTTAGGAAAGATTGTTAGAAAGGTTTTGTCCAGGAATTGACAAAGGGGGAGATTGTTAGGTCCCTACTTGTTGCTAATTCCACAAACAAACTCAGTTTTATAGAGTTGTAATTTTTCCTTGGTTTTGGTCTTCCTGCTCAAGCGGGAACATTTGCGCTTGAGCGGAGGATGCACCTTCTCAGTAGTTTGGCTTGTCTGCACAAATACTGGGAGGCGTGTTTTTGCGGCTCGAGCGTGAGTTCTAGCGACTCGAGCGGAGACTTGTTTTAATAGCAAGCGTGTTAGTGACTCCGCTCGAGCGGCTAGTCCTGTGCTCGATCAAGGGTACGCGGCCCCTGTTTTCTATATATATATGTGTTCAAGTGGTTTTTTTTAGGGTTAATGTTTCTAGATCTGCTTTGGGGGCTCTAGGGTTTTCTTTTGAAACTAGGTTGCTAGTTTTTTTTTTTTTTTTTTTTTTTTTTTTTATGCTTGCTTGAGTATTAAACTCACAAGGTTGGATAATACACATCAAAGGGTTGTTTGAGTGATCATCTTCAAAGAGTGTTCTTCTTCGGTGGAATCCGAAGATTCAAGCGTGAAGTGTTCAAAGGTGTTCGAAGCTGTACGCAGTCGTTAAGGCGACATGGATGTTGTGGAATCAACATCAATCTAATCAATCCTGAGACGAAGGTTGCGGTGGAAGATATACAAAGCATTGAAGACAAATTGACAGAGTTTGGATAATTTGTTTGGGTATTTTGTGTTCTTTCTTTTCTTTTCGTCATAGTGGATTAATTTGTGGCGTTTCGCCTGTGATTTTTTAATCACAATTGGAAGTGCTCCAATAGTGATTTTTTCCACGTAAAAATCATTTGTGTCTATTTATTGTTTCTAAAACAACAATCTAAATCACTTTCTGTACGTGCTTGATGATTTAGATTGTTTTTATAGCGATCCCAGTTTTGCCACTTCGTTGAGTATGTCGGGGATCGAGCTGCCCCGGTCAGCTCGCAGGGGTCCACGGGGCAGCGCCCCTTGGTGGGTCCTAGGGTAGCACCCTGACGGGGTTGAGAGGCAGCGCCCTAAAACCAAAAATGCAAAATGCATTAGAAGTTGCTTGTCCGCTCGAGCGGCCGTTTATGTGCTCAAGTGGAGAATGTTTGGTTCCAGAAGTTTGAACATGTCTGCAAAAATACTGGGAAAGT
Source organism: Camellia granthamiana (assembly GCA_036172215.1). Classification (NCBI taxonomy): domain Eukaryota; kingdom Viridiplantae; phylum Streptophyta; class Magnoliopsida; order Ericales; family Theaceae; genus Camellia; species Camellia granthamiana. The sequence continues at coordinate 157,953,003 of CM069903.1, read as the reverse complement.
GTATTTGATGGTCGAGCAGGGCTTTCCACGCTCGAGTGGACCATGTTATATCAGTTCGTGAATTTGATATTTCAGATCACTTTTGTATATATCTCTCTCTAAAAAACCCTTTTCTCTCCCTTCTCTCTACATTTCCCAATGCCAAATTGGATCAAGACCTTAATTCTCAATGATCCATTAGAGTACTGCCATAGGTTTTTCATCAAAGTTGGTTAACTTCTCAAGGGCTTCATTGTGTGCGATGAAGATCGAGTTTCGACACTGTTGATTTTGGGGATTTCATCTCATTTCTTCTTCAAAACTTGAGATAGGGATTTTCTTAGAGTTTATATATATATATATATTTGCAAAATCTATATGATTTTCGAAATCATCTTTTGATAACTTTAGAAATTGATTGTTGATTCAAGAAGTTAAGCGATTTTGAAAGTGGGTTTGTCTCTTGTTCTTTTAAAATGATCTTATGGGTTTTTGATCTTCGTTGATTGAAGAAAAGATGATTTGGAAAGTTTTCTTTTCAAAAGATTTGAGTTGTATAGTTTTGGTAAGAAAACCTAGAATTTGGAAAAAAAAAAAATTTAAAGGAGACTGAAAATCCATGAATGGTATTGTTATATTTATTTTGTGTGTCCAAAATAAATGGATGTTTGGAAAATTTCTTATTTATATTTATATAAATGATGATTTCAGGGAATATGGGAATTGTTGTTTATTTTAGAAATTATTGTTCAAAACGTTGAAATAGTCTTGAAATAACTAATTGTTGAGGATATTTGAGATGAGAGAATTGTGTTATTCGTTGTAGGGCTGTGCAAAATACCGCCCAATCCGCTAAAACCGCACCGATCCGCATCAATCTGCACCGCTCTAACCGCTAACCGCGATTTAAACTTTAAAATTTATAATCCGCCAAACCGAACCGCTTCCGCTTCGCTGCGCTATAGTTAATACAAATATATATTTTAATTTCCAATGAAATATCAATGTAAAAATAGTGTGAGAGAGATTTAAGATATGAAATTTATTACAAATTAGTGGTTATATATATGAACATATTATGTAAAATTACTTTGTGTTATATATCTAAAAAATATTATACAAATTAATGTTATATATTATGTAAATGTATGATAATTAGCTAAAATATTCTTCAATCCGCCAAACCACCAAAAACTATCAAAACCGCAATTTGTCAATCCGCTAATCCGCTAACCCGCCATTCGGTTTGTAATTTTACTCTCAAACCGCCCGAACCGCACCGCGCACTTGGATGATGAATTGGAATAAAAATATTTATATTCATCTTTTGAAATTGGCAGATCAATTCATTTGATTACATTAAATTTTGAAAGTTGATTTGAAAACTTATATTGAGAAAATAATGTTAAGAAACAAGTTTTCGTGGAATGGTTTTGGGGTAAATACGTTGGTAAGTCTTGATAGGCGGTGTAGATGATATTGACTAAGTTAGCTTGAGAGTCCGGGGTGAAAGACCGAAAACCCGCGCGAATAGGTGTCGAGCCTTCCGATTAATACCAGTAAAAATGACAATTTGGTAGTACGTGAATAGTCTACTTGCAGACACCGACCTAGGGATTACCAGAGCCGTATTTACCGCCCTTGAAATAAATTGTTAAGTTTTGAACAATTGAAATTGCATGATATCATTGAGCATGATGGTTTTTAAAAGATGAAAATGTGATTTATCTTCAAAAAGGGCATAGCATGGCATGTGCATTTCATCTCTTGAGACTTGTATAAAATGTATATACTTTGTTAAGAATTTCCTACTGGGCTTTATGCTCACTCTACGGGATTTTTGTACAAGAAAAGATGTGGTGATCCCACCTAACTAAGGGCATGGAAGTATGTGTGCTGGGAGCACAATGCTCTCATTTTGCTATGACTCTGTGTGTAAGCTAAGGGTTGTGTTTGTGTGGTTTGAATAACCCTTTTGTGTAACCAGGCTCAAGCCTTGGAAACTTGTAAACCCTTAGGGGTATTTATTTGTTTATTTACTTGTTGTTAAATTAATGTATTGTTGCATGAAAAACTATTGTATTATGTAATGTAAGTTTGGAGATTTATATTCGGTTTTCCTTAAAAGAGACATGATTGTTGTATTATCATTTTGGTTAGAAATTTGGGGCGTTACATTGTTAGTTTTAATTGTTTGGGAATTGATACAATTAAATCTTGATCTAATGAAGAATCACTTAGGTTTTTGAGACATGAAGCCCGAATATTGTATCCGATGACCTGAGATGGCTGCACCACGTCAATGTTAACATGCATGCATACTTATCCTAGTATGACATTGCAGTTTGGTAATGATGGAAGATGAGTAGTACTGTTCACATGGTATTGAGAATATTTAATAATTTTACGACAAGAAGGGACAATATGAAAAAGGCAATCTATATGGCTATTCTACCATGGAGTTGAAACACTTTTCATCAGCCGAGGCGAATGCAATTAAAGAGACAACAGAGGAAGGGTCTGCTAAGACGTTAGACAGTAATGAATTTGATTTGATGGTGTTTGTTCATATTCAAAATTGTTATGTTTAACGTTTTTTTATTAAAAATAAATAAAAAAATAAAAATAACAAGCAAACAAACTTTCATCAAGATCTGATACTAAAATACTGGTTTTTATGAGAAAAAAATGTATGGATTGTTGATAATGATGGAGGCACATGGCCGGAGAAACGGGAAAAAGAGAGAAATCAAGATTGATTAACAAAAGTATTGAAGAGCACTAGTCAGAGAAGCTTTTTAGCACTTAAAAAGTGAAAATGCAAAACAAAAACAAAAAGTTGGATTGTGATCATATTGTATAGAAAAATGCTTCAGACCACTAATTTAACATCACTAATACATCACTAATGATGGCACCATGTGGACTTCACCAAATGTGATAGTTTGGCCTTTATTTTATTTTTTTCTTTGCATTGCCAGCTCATTAGAGCTGGCATTAGTGTTGTTGATTTAGTGGTCTATATCACCACTGATATTGTATATTAGTGCAATGATTTTTTATTTTTTTTAATTCGAACTAATTATAAAATTACATTCCTATTACATAGTTATTAGATATATAAAAGAAATCATCCATTACATATATGAAATGCAAATGATCACAATTCCAAAAAATATGCTATGTATCACCGAATATTGTCGCCATTTTTATATCAACTTTTATATATAAATATTTACAATTGTTTCATTTAAGAAGTTAGTATTGACAAGTAAGAAATGGTGATACAAAACAGTAGTAAAAAAAATAAGATTGGATTTTTCTAAATTTCATAGGCATGTGGGATTACAAAACATCCTGTTTTAGTGATATGAAAATAAAAGAATAAAAAAATTGTAAGATCATTTGTGTATGGCCTCATTTGGGAACTTTGGCTATTTTATGCGATGAAAAAAGTATATATATTTTGGAGATGATTTATGGATTTTTTTTTTTTTGTTGAATAGATATAGTTGTGGGAGAAAAAGTGATTAATTGATATTAAGGATGTCCGCGGTTTGGTTATGGCCAGAAAACCTTTAATCTGCCATCCGTCCGTCGGATTGGCGGATTGAAAAAAATCAATCTTAATCCGTCTGTCGAATTGACGGATTGGTGGATGAATGCGAATCGGTTTGGCGGTTTAAACTTTTACAAATTTTGAACATAACATAACAACTTATCAACATTTTTTTTATAACAATCCAACTAAATATAACCAAAAGATTATCAAGTAAATTGTTAAATGCCAATAATAAATACGTATAAAAAAATCATGCATTATCAAAATTATTTCATTACTTTTTTTTTATTCAAAAACTATTTAATTTGATTATTTTTTAAATGAAAAAATTAAGCCCTATATTTTCCACACAGAAATACCAAATATCAACACTTGTCATTTGATAAAAGGATTTCCAAATTGAAAACACAACAGAATATCTAAACTCTTTTTCAATTGAAAATACAAACAAAATATCTAAATAAATTGAAAATACAAAGTCTTATAAAGTACTAGAGATCATTTTTAAATTTTCATCGTTGAAAAGCTTTTTTTTCGAGTAAGTTTAAGGCGTATTCGGTTCTAACTCTCTACCTACGGGTCCGAATTACGTTCCATCAGTTGTCACAAGTCTTATTTGTCATGGACAAGCTATCCATGACAGTCACATGGTGGATCAGGGGCTGCTTTGAATTTCCACCCTTGAAACACCCTTTTTCGACTAAGTATAGGGCGTATTCGACTCTAACTCCCAATCTACGGGTCCGGATTACATTCCGTCAGTTGTCACAAGTCCTATTTGTCATGGGGGAACTTTCTGTGTGAGTCACACGGTGGTTCAGGGGCTGTTTTGAATTTTTGCCCCTCAAAATGCCCTTTTTCGACTAAGTTTAGGGTGTATTCGGCTCTCACTCCCAACCTACGATTCCGAATTACATTCCATCAGTTCTCACAAGTCCTATTTGTCATGAGAAAGCTATCCGTGAGAGTCACACGGTCGTTCGAAGGCTGTTTTAAATTTTCGCCCCCGAAAAGCTCTTTTTCGAGTAAATTTAAGGCGTATTCGGCTCTAACTCTCTGCCTACGGGTCCGAATTACGTTCCGTCAGTTGTCACAAGTCTTATTTGTCATGGACAAGCTATCCATGACAGTTACACCGTGGATTAGGGGCTGCTTTGAATTTTCGCATTCGAAACGCCCTTTTTCGACTAAATTTAGGGCGTATTCGGCTCTAACTCCCAACCTACAGGTCCGAATTATGTTCCGTCAGTTGTCACAAGTCCTATTTTTCATGGTGAAACTGTCCGTGTGAGTCACACGGTCGTTCGGGGGCTGTTATGAATTTTTGCCCCCGGAAAGCTCTTTTTCTAGTAAGTTTAAGGCATATTCCACTCCAACTCTCTACTTACGGATCCGAATTACGTTCTATCAGTTGTCACAAGTCTTATTTGTCATGGGGAAGCTGTCCGTGAGAGTCACACGGTCATTTGGGGGCTTTTTAGAATTTTTGCCCCCAAAACGCCCTTTTTCGACTAAGTTTAGGACATATTCGGCTCTAACTCTCTACCTATGGGTCTGAATTACGTTCCGTCAGTTGTCACAAGTCCTATTTGTCATGGGGAAGTTGTCCGTGATAGTCACACGGTCGTTCGGGGGCTGTTATACTTTACACAATAGGGGAGTACACTATGCTGGCTTTTGCAAGTGCACTTCAAGTTGTGTATATACGCTGCCTGTTCAGTAAGTCAGTTGCATACGATAGGGTTTGGGGGGTGTTTTGCGTGTTCGCCCTCCAAACACCCATTTTTGGCTAAGTTGAAGGCATTTTCAGCTCTAACTTCCAACCTAGGCGTGCTAATTGCATGCCGTCTATTGCCACAGGTCCTATTTGTCATGAGGATGCTGCCCGTAACATTCATGTAGTGGTTCAGGGGCTATTTTGCATTTTCACCCCCCGAACGTCCTTTTTCAACTAAGTTTAAGGCGTTTTCAGCTCTAACTCCCAGCCTAGGTGTGCTAATTATATGTCGTCTGTTGTCACAGGTCCTATTTGGCATGAGGAAGCTACCTGTGACATCCACATAGTGGTTCGAGGGCTGTTTTGCATTTTCGCCTCCTGAACACCTTTTTTCAACTAAGTTTAAGGCATTTTTTACTCCAACTCCCAACCTACGTGTGCTAATTACATCCCGTCTGTTCCCACAGGTCTTATGTGTCATGTGGAAGCTACCTGTGATATCCATAGAGCGGTTCAGGGGCTGTTTTACATTTTTGCCTCTCGAACGCTCTTTTTTGACTAAGTTGGATTATTTAAGTTGGATTGTTTTTAATTTTTTTTTCTATTAACTTAAATGAATGTATGTAGTTCCTAGTCTCAAACAGGTTGGAAGGAAATTGAATTGCATTAGTGATCTTGTTAGGCTTCATAAAATTTACACAATCATATTGTGCTAATTTACTCTATGTGAAACCCAATCATTTATGTACTCTGTTCAACCATTTAATTTACTGTAATCAATTCAAGGAAAGTGAATTTTTCATAAAAAAACAGGTGCTTACCTTTTCCACATCATAATGAAGTCCTTTAGAGTATCCAAACACCAGGTGTTATGCTGCTAAGTCTTCTAATATTACGAAAACATCCTCAACTAGACAAATGAAAAATAATTCAATTGCATATTTCATTGCGGAGTTAGAACACCAACTGAAGAAACTACTGGCCAATTTTTAGGGACTATAGATTAAGACTCCAACAAAAAAAATAATAACAATAACAAAATAAATCAGTTCGATAAACATATCTTGTAGTCAGGAAGAATGCTGATAGACCAAGGAGGCAGGTTGTGGTGCATATTCCCAAAGGCAACTTTGCAAAGGAATTAGAATTGTAGTTTCCAAGGAACGCAGCACAATCTCCAGACTTTGAATTGCAAACATGAGCCTACATGAAACGATTATAGGAAGAAATAACATTTATTTTCAACACAAGTATAAGATAAGATAAATGGTTCTTGGAGAATGATTGTAACTCTAACCTCCTGATAGTTCCCAAGAGGGATCACAGTGGGATCTCCTGATACTAAAGCCGGCTCACACAACTTTATCGCTCTATGCAGATCTTTCAAATGACCCTATTTGGGTTGCCTTAATAGTCTTAGACCAAAAGAGGAAATAACCCTTAAGTTTACTGAAGAACATATAATCTTTAAAATTTTATGTTCTCTTGAGCCATCTACATCTCCCTATCAGGAAAAGGAATGACATTTTCTCACGAGTCATGACAAAAATGATTGTAGAGAAGTTTTTAACATGACGGTTGCAATCATTTTATTGTCGTACTTTCACTTTCATGTTGAGTTCCCCATCAACTTGATATTCAGCTTCTCTAATCAATTTGATGACCATCATAACCACTAACAACGTCACAATTATGGAGGGATATAGCTATTACTTAAAAAAATAAAATAAAATAAAAAATAAAATGTCAGCAGGAGCAATTTTACTCTATGATAAACCCAATTCAATCAATCACATGTCTAACATCAATTTTACTCTATAATTATATTGGGTGATACATTTATCTATAGGAAGATACATAAACTAGGAATATGAAAGGCTCTTCTAGGGGTGTGAGAGTCATGTACCAAGTATATTAAGGACACTCTAGTGTGCTACAAGTAAAGTCACAAGAAAGATTAATAATATAGAAATATATTCTGATTGAATTCTAAGTTCATATTGAACGAACTCCTAATTCACAAAGTTGAGAACAAAGGTGAGTCAATGTTACTTTCCTAATTGGCAAAATTCTTTTGAAAGGGATTATAGGAGTGTGAGATTAATCTATCTACAAACTTCTATGTTAATCTTATATAAAGGACACTCTACAGTGCTACAAGTAAAATTAAGAAAAGAAATGTTAATAACATAGAAATATATTCTGATTGAATTCATTTATTTTAGTTCTGCCTTGTTAGTTATTCCATAATTGTAGTTCTTTTTTTTCCCCCATAATTGTATTTCTTGCTTTAAAAAAAGGGGAATGCTAATCAATTTCGTAGAATATCATTAATAGCCATCCTATGTTAGTTTTTCATTTGAAGTAAATTTGTGTAAAAAAATTAATCAGTTGTCAGGAAAAATAACTTGTATTTTATTAACAAATGTAGGCTACTATGTTTCGGCCAAGTTTTTTCGCATAGGATTGATGTAGTCTTTATACCAACAACTGCAGAAACACTTTATTCAACCAAAAAATATTTTCTCTATATCTACCCAGTGTCATTCAAGAAGGGAAAAAAACAAAGCCTGAGCATCAACAACTAAAATTTCCTCTCATCAACTATATAACTCTAAAGCATATATAATGAGCCTATCTTAGTTAAAAGTTGAAAACTTAAAAGAATAATAAGAAGAAGAGCAACTACTGCATGTTAACCTCACAGATGGCAGACTCATTCCCAGCTTTCTCCAACGCTTTAAACCCTAGTGCCTCCGAGTTTAATATTATTTGTTAGTATTAGACTTGAAGTCTAACTGATGTGGAAAGTCATATCTACCAATCATACCCAATATTAATTGCAGTCTCCATCTTATCTCCTGTTAAAACCCATATTTTTATTCCAGCTTGTGCAAGCTTGTTGATGCATTCAGGAACCTATGCCAAAGCACCCAAAACAAATCACTCATAATGATGATGATAATAATAAATAATATGAAATTAAACATGAATCAATAACACCAATACCCAATATCATAAAAAAATTGTGGATGTTTATATATAATACTCAAGACGAATCTGTGAGGCAACATGAAATTCGTTGTGTTGGAATTCAAAATAAGGTTCTCAACAAACTGAGATGGTAGCTTTAGTGGGAAATCAATAGCCCAAAAAAAATTGAAAAAATTGGCAAACAACAAGAATGCTATATATAAGAAAGCATCACTACCTTGTCCAATGCTGCTGTGATGAAGTCAACAAGTTCTAGAACAATAAGAACCTGAGCTCTCCTTTCTCCCTAGGCATAGCAGATAAATATTAAAACCTAACTGGCAATCATTAAGCATCAACCTAAACATAATTCATAAGAGTACATTAAGGATGATTATAATTTCTTGATTATAAAAATCAAAAGATGGTAGGTAATAAAAAAGGAATCTCAAAAACTGAGGAAAATTATAATTAAAACATCCTCTACAAACCTAGTTTCTAGCAAGGATTATCGTACTAGGGATCCATTGTCCATTACAGGTATCAGTGACCAGTTTAAATGAAATAAAAAATCTTTACAAGTGCTATTTTGTTCTGATGACAGTGATGATGATGATGATGATGATGATGATGATGATGATGATGAATGCATATCTCAAATTAATTGGAGATGATACTTGCAAGATAATATCCCCCAACTTCTCCCTAGCAATCCTGTACCAAGAATTGTGCCAAGGAAGTCACCATGAGAACAAGGGTGAAACCCAAAGTCTCCTGTGATACTGGCAAGAGTAACTATTTAACAAACAAGGTTTTTCATTTCAAAAAAATAAATAAAAATACACTCAAAGAATAATGCACATTCAATGACTTGCCTTAATGCCACAACGATATCTGGATCGGTTGTAAATGCTTGTGGATGTCCAACTGAAAGCCGATAACACTCAGCCTGGAAGACTTGAAAGATATTTAACGTATAAGTGTGGAAAATATTTACTGAAACAAAATCCAACAGAAATTGTTGATTCAATTTAACCTGTGGGTATCCACCCTGAGCCACTACTTTGATGTCAGCTAACTTTCCCAATACTATAATAGATTCGTTCAGGATGGGTGGTGTGAGAAAATCAGTATGAAGGACTTCTCTCCTAGATGATGCCCGTTTTGCCTAAGAAGCAGAGGTAGATCAATAAATCAGAACTATCGTTCATGCATATCTAACAGCCAGAAATTATTCAGCCTTTCATACCTTGCCACTGATAACACTTTTATTTGATAATTTCTATTTTTGAATACACGAGATTACATACAATGGATTAGGGCTTTGAAATTAATGAGAGAGAAAGGAAAAATAAGGGGAAATGTATCAAACCCTAAAATCAAACCCATTTACAACATTAAACCCATAAAATTCTAGAAATGAAACCACTTCAAAGAAACCCATTTCAGAAGTGAAGACAAAATTAAACTGAAAGGGTAAAATAAATGACCCTAGAGCAAAAGTTCACAGTTGGGGAAATAGAAGAAGGGGGAGAGAGAGAGAGAGAGCGAGATAGAGAGAGTCAAAGCGAGACAGAGAGCAACAGAGCAAAAGGGAGTGAGAGAGCGAACCTGTTAGCGACGATAGCGGTGCTAATTTGCGTCGTACGGGGACTGACGGTGCTGAGGATGCGCGGTAGTGAGGTTTCATCGCCGTGAGGTTTGTTGATTTGCAGTGGTAAGGTTGGCTGAGACAGAGGTTCGGTGGTTGTGGTGTATACACAGAGAGGGTAAAAGTGTGAGACAGAGGCGCGAATCTGAAATTACTCCCTCTATAAAATTTTGAGCTTCCACGACTAAATGATTTATTTGTCGGGAAATGTAATTTCATGCCATTTGGCAACTAAATATTATTTTAGTCACTAAAGGGTGCGAAAAATCTGACTAAATATTATTTTAGCTTAAATTATATACTATTGCCAACTAAAACTGTTTTAGTCGCTAAAAGTAGTATTTTGGCAACTAAATATTATTTTAGTCGCTAAAAAGGGTTCAAAAAATCTGACTAAATATTATTTTAGCCTAAATTATATACTATTGCCGACTAAAATTTTTTTAGTCGCTAAAAGTAGTATTTTGGCGACTAAATATTTTGGTCGCCAATTAATTTTATAAATCCCTCCAAAATTCGAAATTTTCCCTCTGAATATTTTAATTCTTTGGCGACTAATATATTGTTTAGTTGCTAAAAATAAATTTTTGGCTACTAAATTTTTGGTCGCCAAAAGTCTGAAAGTAATTTTTTCTTTTTCATTCAGCGACTAAAAAAATTTAGTAGCCAAAACTATCTGTACAGCGACTGAAACATTTTTTAGTCACCAATTGTGGGCATTTTTAGCGACTAAAACTTTTTTTAGTTGCCAATAATCAATATTTCCCGACTAAAAAAAATTAGTAGTTAAATATTGTACTTTTGCCGACTAAAAAATTTTTTAGTCACCAATTCCACAAGTTTTGAATAATTTCAAAAATTCTGGGCACATTGAACTTAGCCCACCATTTGACTGAATGTTGACAGATGATTATGTTACCATCAATTCCATAATGCCATTTAAATATCCATGGGAGTTTATATTTGGATATAAAAATTAACAAAGATGGAAATTGTCTTTGATATGTGGTAAACTGGATAAGAATAGGGTATGTATTAAGGTATCTGTAAAACTGATTAATTAAAAAGGAACAATGAATCGATTATTTAGAAGTAACTCTTCAATCAGTTCTAGGTCAACCACTTTGCCCTCAATACCTAATCAAGGATTAGTAATTAATGAAGAAGATGTAGAAATACAAAATGATCAAATTGATGTAGACTGGAATATACCAAAATTGCCAATTAAAGACATTTATAAAACTTCTTTTATACAGAATACTTTCAAAATCACTTTGCATGTTAAGACAATTGAACAAGTATATGCTTTAGAAAAACTCAGGGAAACCTGTCAATTAGTTGATGCTAATCTCATAAAAAGATATTTAAAAAGCGATTACAATTTTATTCACATAGGTTTAATTCAAGTCGGCGTCAAACCATTAACTCAACAAGGAAAAAATACTTCTGTTTTATTATGTTTAAGAGATGCTCGTTTTCTTAATTACAATGATAGTTTAATGGGTATGATGGAAACTGGCCTTCATAAAGGTCCAGTACATTTTAATTGTTTTCCTAATTTTACTCTTAGTTTACGAGATCCAAATATTTTACATGCATTAACATTAAATATACAATTATATGGTTCATTTACCAATATGATGAATAAAATTCATAATATTGCTTTAATTTATCGTGTTCATTATAAGTGCATGAAAACTAATTTAAATGTTCACGCATTACACAAGTCCCCTAAAGATAAAACTTTACTAATCCAAAGTAGTAGTACTGATACCCATATAAATGTTCCCCAAATGATTGAATGGAAAAATGTAGATTTACCCGATCAATGGATCACTGTCAATGAACATTACAAACATAACCAACAACAATCATCTATCCAAGATATTCAAGACATTCAACAAATCAATGATGGTACAGTTCGTATTAAATTTAATCGTAGTCAATCATCCAGACATAGCACCTCTAGTGTACCTTCTGAAATTGAAACTGAAGATGAAATATTTAATACTCCACTGTTTCGGAAAAATAGTCAACTTTATTTAGGACAAACCTCTAAATTAAAAGGTGTTGATAATACTACTACTTCTCAAATTAGTAAACCTGTTTACTCTACACACACACATTTACCTGAAGAAGAAACTGCTTCTAATAATTCTCCAACTCAAACTGATTTTGAAGAATTTATACCTCCAGTCAATCCTCAACTTATGACCATTAAAAAGGATTTTAAACCTGATCTTGATAAATTATTCATTGAATTTAAGTCCTTCAAAAATAAAAAACTCCGACATGCTTATTATGATACCTATGATAAACAACACCAATCCAGAATCACTAGACATTGGTATAATTTTATGATTGAATATAGTTTTGAATTACCTCTCTTAGAATATATTGAAAAATATAAAACTGCTTTTAACACACCCTTTGGTCAATATGAATGGAATGTAATGCCATTTGGTTTAAAAAATGCTCCTAGTGAATTTCAAAATATAATGAATGATATTTTTAATCCATTTAGTCATTTTTCTATTGTTTATATTGATGATATTTTAATATTTTCCAAATCCCTTAATGAACATTGGAAACATTTAACTGCATTCTTTTATACAATTAAAAGTCATGGTTTAGTTATCTCAGCTCCTAAAATCAAACTCTTCCAAACTAAAGTTAGATTCTTAGGATATGATATTCACCACAATACTATTCTGCCAATTAGTAGATCAATTGAGTTTGCATCCAAGTTCCCTGATGAAATTCTTGATAAAACCCAGTTACATAGGTTTTTAGGTTCCCTTAATTACATTGCTGATTTTTACAAAAACCTTAGGAAGACTTGTCAACCATTGTTTGATAGATTAAAGGATAATCCTCCTCCTTGGTCATATGTTCATACTTCTATTGTCCAAAACGTCAAACAATATGTTAAGTCTCTCCCTTGTCTTGGTATTCATACTGAAAATTCATTCAAAATTATTCAAACTGATGCTTCTGATATTGGTTATGGTGGCATTCTTCTCCAGAAAGTCACTCCTCAATCATCTGAACAAATTGTTCGTTATCATTCTGGTGTCTGGAATAAAGCACAATTAAATTATAGTACTATTAAAAAAGAAATTTTATCTACTGTTTTATGTATACAAAAATTTCAAGATGATATTTTAAATCAAAAATTTTTACTTCGTGTTGATTGCAAATCCGCTAAATATGTTTTGGAAAAAGATGTTCAAAATCTTGCTAGTAAACAAATTTTTGCTCGTTGGCAATCTATTTTAAGTATTTTTGATTTTGATATTACCTATATACTTGGTTGTCAAAATTCCCTTCCTGATTTTCTTACCCGGGAATTTTTACAGGGGGGTAAGGGATGAGTGCTACTCCACATATTCCATATTTAAAAACCCAAATTACCTTTTACCAAACCCTGCTCAAACAAGTTAATCGCCGTATTAACCGCCTCAAATCCGCCAAACCAACTACTAAAAGAGCCCAATACATCATTCACCAACAGATTCAAGCCCGTCGTATTTTACGACATGATTATTACAACCATTTACATTATTTCTAGAATTATCTAGATCTCCTTTCTGGTTGTTAATCTCTGCTACTGATTATTGTTTCTTGTTTCAACAGATGTCTCGCCCAAGGCCTCCTTCTAAGGCTTTGGTTCCCTCTAGTCAACCTTTTGTTCCTCTTCCTTTGGAGTTAGTAGGATTTCAACCTCATCGCCAGGTAATTTGAAAGGAGAAACAGAAATGTCAGAACCTTGTTGTTTGATAATTATTTTCTCAAGAGGATGGTGACTAGAACTAACAGTTGTAAATTCAAAAGTTTTCTATTTGTATTTGGTGATTGTATTTAGCTTTTTGTAATATTTTTCAACATATTCTAAGAGAGGTAATTCAAAACTATATTCAATCATAAAAAATTTTAGCTAAATACAATCACCAAAGCTAAATCCAAGGTCAAGCCCAAGATGTCCAGAGATGAATTGCTCCAGTTAGCCCGTCAATTAACAGATCAAGCTAAAGAAGCTCAATCAACCAGTTCAGAACATTCAGAAGGCAGTTCAGACCAGTCACAATCTTCTGAAGGATCAACTACTCAACCCATCTCATATGGCAGATCCGAGTTCCAAGATGCTCAGGACCCATATGCCTGATCAACATAGGATTCCCTATAAATGTAAATTAGCTTCAATCAATACTCTTTTGAGAAAAGCTGCTAATTTGTATCTATATTGAGTCCTATATTCACATGATGAATAGTAAAAGTTACTGTTCACTTTTACTGTTCACCATCACTATTCACTCAATCAACTTTTGTTAAAGCTGCATATTCGTGCAATCACTCCACCGATTTATTTTAGTCGCCAAATTTGGTCGCCAAAAGTGCATTTTGTTGTAGTGCATGGTGAGGGTCTGCAGAACCTTTAATGGTGACCTTCCCTTGTTTTGCATCCATAGAAACTGACTCCACCTTATCAATTTTCAGCAACACATTCTCGATCATGTACTCAATTCCTTTGAAGTCGATCTTCAGTTCGACAACAAAAAACTGCGAAGTTGGAGCTCCCATTGAATAGGAGGATATCCCCAAAATATGCTTTCCTTCAATCTTGCTAGCTACCACCTCCTTGGAGAGACTTTGAAAATTTTCTGCTAAAACAAAAAAAATAAATCATAATAGAGATAGATTTTGAAATGACATGAAGCCCGAATATTGTATTCGATGACCTGAGATGGTTGCACCACATCAATGTTAACATGCACACATACTTACCTTGGTATGATATTGCAATCTGGCGATGATGGAAGATGAGTAGTAACATTCACATGGTATTCTGAGAATATTTAATAATTTTTCGCACTGCCATTACGAGTACGAATACGAAATAATGTTCTCGTATGATCCTGTTGACCATGTATGCGCTCCTTCAATACGTCGTCGCTTTACTCCCTGAAAACACAAACGTGAGCTAGCCGGCGGGTGTGTGTCGGATACCTCTCCGATGCCTAAGTCAGCAAAATAGACAAAAGCTCTGTGTATGTGAGAATCAAAGTTGTGTTACCTCTACATAGGTTCTGTTATGAGCTTTTATAGGTTCCGCGTGGCACAATCCTAGTAGGACTCTTACTCCTCCATGTAGAGTCCTCCTAGGAATCATACTCCTGAAAGATAATGCTTATCCTTCAACACCCTCCTCACTGCTTAAACCAAGTGAGATGGTTTTACCACAGTTGGATGACAGTACGACCGAGCTAACACTAGCCCTTTGTCATACTTAATCCAACGCCTTCACATGCAACACGTAGCTCGGCTCTCCTTTTACTTGTACCTCGGTTTTGGCCTGTTGAGACCGAGCTAACTATATCAAGCTTCGACCGAGCTAACAAGAGCAAGGTCTTCCACAGGAAGCCCAAATACCTTATCTCCGAATATTATGACCAAGCTAATTATCACCACTCCGACCGTGGTGATTGTAAACATACTTGGACCGAGCTAACAACAAGGTCCATTGTGCTAAGCCCTTTTTACCACGGCCCATTACTATGCCTGGGCCTAGGTCGGCCCTAATGCACATAAAAACTCCCTCTAAATTGCCCCTTAATTCCATCTGCGTAGCATGATTGCTATTATCTGTTACTAGTTGAGCTAAAACTTCAGACCATCAACCGAGCTAAATTGCCACCAGGCTACTAATTTGCCTGGTCAAAAAACGTCTCTTCAGTCACGCTGTGCTTCTGAATCGCTTGCTATTCCCATAGACACGTGGCTGGCCCCTATTGGTTGAGTACAACTGTCGACGCCTACTTCATACCTCGCGAATTTTGAACAGTCCTGCCTTTTTCACACGCTTTATACAAAAAAAAACCCTACGTTTTGAACCAACCATTTCTACTATTCATCTTCTCTCTGTTTTTCCCTCTAAGTCTCCATTCTTGCAACCCTAGCACCTGCCAAACTCGTGTTTCTACTGATATTGTTTCCATCTTCGGTTCCTTCATTTTGAACTGGTATGTGGCTCAAATCTTTTTCCTTTTCCTTTATTTTGCACTGTATTATAATACATAGCATAGTATGTATGTTTCTCAAAAACACTTTCTTGTAGTTTCCATGGGAAATAACCACTTTGTTTCAAAAACCATGTAATAGATCCACTGGATCCACAACCAATCTGAGAAATGACGCTGTTGACCCAAAATAATATTTCAACCGAACTAGGAACCTGTTTGTATCTATGGTGTGCACCCAGCCGAACTAGATAAGTTTCAATCGGTCTAAGAAACTTCTGTTTCATTTAGCCGAGCTAGGAAACTTTACTAGGTGTACGCACTACCGAACTAGAAAGTCTTAACCAATGATCGAGCTATAACTGACTTAGTCAATCGGCTAAACCAGCTCTCTGATTTAGTCAAAATCGAACCAAGAATGGGTTGCACCCTAAGCTTTAATCGGGCTAAGAACCTCTCATTCCACTTAACCGAGCTAAAGTGCTTCGCCCCAACCGAGCTAAGAACAGATAGTATCCCACGTAGCCGAGCTAAGCTTCCATTTATTTTGCCTTTGTTCTTTTAGCACAGTCCAACGATCTGGGCTTAACACTTTTCATCTCCACTTTGCAGACTCTGACTAGGTTGGCCAGGCACACCTTTACAAACCAAGATACTGAAGGTCATCTCAACACCGAGCTAGCACTTCCGAGCTAAATTATTCATAATTTAAGTCCACATGGGGAAGTATCGATTTTTAGTGAACTCTCCAGGGGCCATAGCCGAGTTCCGAAAGGATTACCAAATTCCTGATGACGTCCACCTTTCATTAGCCGAGCTAGACACAACTCTATAGGGAAAACAGGGCTTCGTTCCCTTCAATGTCCTTTCCATTGTAGAAGCTGGATTCCAATTCCCTGTTCAACCACTCCTTTGTGAATTCCTAAGGCAGACTAGAATATGCCCAACCCAACTCAGCACCAATTCTTACAGAATAATAAATGGCATTGCCCAGCTAAATCGCCGGCTTGGCCTCAGCCTCGGTTTAGCCGAGCTATTTCACCAATATTCACTAGGCCAAAACGAAGACGGTTGGGCGTACTATTTAAGAATAAGACGTCGCCGAGAGAAAATAATAAAAAACACTCCAGATAAAGACGTAAACAACGATGACTTTTTATGGGTCTCTGGTAACTTCGAGGACCAGGAAGTCCAAATACCGGGTGACCGAATTAACTGGAATAAGGGAGTAGCCAGTATGAATACCTCGGCTTAGTTTCATGCGTTCTTTACTCCGTTGGTCACATTTTGAACCGTACTAACCATTGTCTTTTTCCTTTATGCAGACTTGAATCATCTAAAGTCGCAGTATAGTTACCCCAATCTAGACGCACTCCGTGCCGCGCTTCGATATCGCAAACGAGGTTAGGCCCAACTACTCAATTTTGAACTGACATACCGATATAGTAACAGGAGGAAGACCAGGGTGACAGATTTCCTCTTGGAACCTTCACCAGAACCAGATCTAACACTACCTCAAATCAATTTGATCCCACTAACAGAAGAGCAAGAAATGGCTAAGAAGAGAGCTGTCAAAGCACTTATCACCGAAACAGCTACTCAGGCCGAGGTACCACAAGTCGACTAAACAAATGAGGCAGTGGTTGCCTTTCCAACTGCTCGTGCCTCGTCATCCCGGCCGAGCAAGCGTGCTAGAACATCTGCAACCGAGCCACAACTTGTTGATGAAGATGACGTCGTGCTTCCTCAAACCACTCGGCCGAGCCCAGAGCTGGTGCATTCTAACCAGGCTAGCCCTTCAGAATGGGTACCAAAGGTTACATACAAGAACCGAGCTATTACCAATACCAACTCTGTGGTTGCAGAGAAAGACCATTCGTTGGCTTTCAACCTCGCCAAGAATGTATGCCTACCAGCAGATATGGAGCACCATGACCATCTCACCGAACTAAAGGCCATTCGCTCGGCAACAAAATCAATAGGGCTGGTAAGTTTTCCATTTGCCTGTCTTTTTGTACATCTGTTTGTGCGGTTCAAACTATAATTGTTATGTCTCCCTTTGCAGGCCATGCAGAAGAACCACGTTGCTCACACGCGCGTGTTGGAACTGCGCAAGACAACAAGGCAGGCCGTGGCAGAGGCCAACAGCAAGACGGTCGAGCTAAACGAGGCAAAACAGAAAATGATCGAGCTTGAATCTGAAGTCGCCCGACTCACCGGGATGGTTAGTTCAGCTGAAGTAGATAAGTAAAAAGCTTTGGCCAAGCGGAAAGACAAGTACCTACGCGAGCTTGTCAAACTTGAGAAGAAGAAAGATGCCGAAATAGCCCAACTGAAGAAGAGCGCGGAAGAAGCTGAGGACCGCGGCTACAAGGATGGTGAGGCCACCTACATCCAGCAGTGCGAGGCTGCGAAGGATATTTTTTTCAAATGTGGATGGAATGCGGCTGTAATAAATCTCGGTTTTGGCCAAGAGACCGAGGTCTTCCAGAACCCTCCTCCCCATTTCATTCCAAGCTACATGGTGGACTATGCCAACGCCATTCAAGAGAAATTGCTCCAAGTAGGGGCGGAAGATAAGGCCCCAGAACCACAAGTCGCTCCAACTGCTAACAATGATCCCAGTCTCCATCATGCCCAGTTAGCTTGGGTGGAGCCACCGGTGGAGGACTTGGTTAAAAATGTGACCGAGCTACCCGCTGAAACCGGGCTACCGAGCGATGTAGCTCGAGTTGACCTAGATGCAAATCTGGACGACCTTTTTGCTTAATCCTGTGATTTCGTCTTTTTTCTTTTGGCAAGAATTTTGTAACCGGGCTGAAGTCCCACTTCTTTGTAACTCTGTTTTGTATCTTGAATGAAATCTCCCTTCTTTTTGTGCGGTTTATTCCATACCTGCCTTTATTTTCTATTGTGATTTGTATGAAGTATAACATTTTTCTGGCCGAGATACCTATCTTGGTCTTAACCTTGTAATATGTTTGGTCATTCCTACCAACATCTTCAGCCTAGATCCTTATCTCGGCAGAAGAGAGATAAATGTTGGTTTTTCCTGCCAACCTCTTCAGCCTAGATCCTTATCTTGGCTGAAGAGCGATAAATGTTGGTTTTTCCTGCCAACCTCTTCAGCCTAGATCCTTATCTCGGTTGAAGAATAATAAATGTTGGTTATTCCTACCAACCTTCTTCAACCTAGATCCTTATCTCGGCTGAAGAGAGATAAATGTTGGTTTTTCCAACCAACCTCTTCGGCCTAGATCCTTATCTCAGCTGAAGAGCAATAAATGTTGGTTTTTCCAGCCAACCTCTTCAACCTAGATCCTAATCTTGGCTGAAGAGAGCTCAAAGTTGGTTATTCCTACCAACCTAAAGCGAAGTGTTGGTTTTTCCAACCAACCTCTTCAGCCTAGATCCTGATCTTGGGTAAAGAGAGCTCAAAGTTGGTTATCCCTGCCAACCTAGAGCGAAGTGTTTGGTTATTCCTACCAAACTTCTTCAGCCTAGATCCTCATCTCGGCTGAAGAGAGCTCAAAGTTGGTTATTCCTGCCAACCTTGAGTTAAGTGTTGGTTATTCCGGCGAACTCTGCTTTCATTGCCCCTAGCTTACTAACTTTTACAAAATAAAAGAATTATGCTCAAAAGGGAACTATTTGCTTTATTGAAAAGAAAAATTATAAGTATTTTAAAAAAAAGCTAGAAATAAAATAGTTTGAGATTGGCAGTGTTCCATGGCCTGAGAATGACCTTGTGTAGACGTCCCCGAACGTCCCGGGAGGGAATCCCGTTTTATTCATTGGGGCTCATTACAGTTCAGGACTCAATGTCACGGTCCTGTATCTAATCTCGCAGAGTGCAATGCAAGACCGATGAATCATCAAAGAGTCCAAATCCGGCAAATCGTTTTGAAAAATAGATTTTTAGAAAGAAGTGCCAAACATGGACTGCTTTGCCAGATACAGAGTCGCACCTAAATATTTTATTTTTGGGGAATTTAGGAAACCCTGACTCGTGCCTAAGGCCACGTGTCCGTCATCACCAAAGTTGCCTCAGCTCGGGAACTTGGGTACGATTGGGGAAGGTCACTTCGTGAGCACCCCCGCTCGCCCGATCAAAGATCGGCCTCTACTAACCATGATATCAAGTTTTGAAAACATTATGTGCTCTTATCCCGGTTATTAGCCTAGAATTACTATGTGATGCGCGCAGCATACAAGTATAGACTGGATCGTCTGAGTTGGAACAAAACATTTCTTGTTTGTTTTTGAAAGCGCTTTGCTACTCGCAAGTAGGCTAAAATGCAGATTTTGCCACCCTCAAGTGGGCTTAGAAAACATGATTTTGCCACTCTCAAGTGGGCTTAAAACTCGCAATCAATGAATTGTTCCAATTCAGATAATCCAACCTCCACCCACAGGCATGCAGGCAGTTATATCACATAAGCACTTAGCCTCATGGTAAACATGCTATCATGGCAGTCACTCACACGCATGCAAGGATGCTAAAGCATAAACACTTACCGAGTACTCCGAGTCAAAACAGAAACTAGCTAGTAATCAATGCATGATCCTAGTTCATGTTAAGATGGCTAATGCAACACATACAAGAATGCAACTAGAAAGAGGCTCGGCTATCCTAAGATGGCATATGATGATGCTACAGCTAACATGTATTCAACTTGGAATTGAGATACAATGCAGTCAGTATGATGCGCCGAGCCCGGTGCATGCAATACAGATGAATGATGCAAACATGCAAGCATAAGTATGCTAATTGAAACATGCCCTAATCTAACCATCATAAGCTAATAAATAAAAGGGAGAAAGACGTGGGGTTGGAAGACATACATCACACACACACACACTTATTACACAATTGCCCTCGCTCAGAGGGTCTGAATAAATAATACAGACCGAATAAATAATTAACTACTCTAGCTAATTAAATATTACAAAACCCTAATTAATTAACAAATTAACTAGGAAAGCGAATAAACTAGCATGCAAGCTATAAAATGGACTGCCTCAGCTCTTGTTCCGAATGATGAAAGATGCATGCGTGCTCGGGTCGCTTCGTCGGGAAATTCCTTGCGATGCCCCGATTTGCCTCTGTTTTGCAATTGGTCCCAGAACACTGTACAAAACTCCCGAAGGCTGCTGACTAGTTTTTGCTGCTGGATTCCAATTTGCTGCAACAGAGAGCAAGATAGGGGCATGGCAAAGTATTTTCAACACATGTGTGCATGACCACTCTCTCCGTCATTGCATAAGCTCTAGGGAGTGCATACCTCGATCCTCGTGCCACCAATCACGCATCTCGATGCCCGATGGCCGAGGAGTCGAATTGCACGAATCAATGTGAAATGAATGCACACATAAACACAACAAGGCCTAAACTCCATCATGGGTAATCCAGAGTGTCGGCAACTGGGAATTGAGACACGTTTCGGCACTTGGAGTACGAAACGTCCCTCATTTTCCATGTTTGGACTAACCCTACTCCAAACACAATGCAATGAGATGGCATACACAATGCGACTAACACGCAACCTAGCATACGCAATGCTATGGGCTAGAATGGCATACACAATGTACGTGACATAACATGACATACACAATGCACTTACGAAGACTATCATGCGCACATGAACTAAATGGCATATACAAATGCAAGATGGACTTACACCAATATGAGTGGACCTCAGCCACACTCACATCAGTGGCCATATGATGAAAATGAGACAACCGAAATACATGCAAGCATGCACGAATGCAATGAACCGATCCTAAGGCACAATATGCAACTCTAACTAAGCATGGCAAATGATGAAATATGGCATACAAGAATACATTTTCCAGCTCTGAAACATGATGTACAATGGTCCCGAATCATGCAAATATGTTACCCAATGCATGCTAGATGGCCCGAATACCGAAACTAGTGAAGTGCGTTACACTAGAGGTACACAAAGCAATGCACGAATGGAAAAACCAACCCCAAACAGACTCTAGGCAGGTCCGAAACAGTGGGAAAATGTCCCAAAATGATGGTTCAAAGTGCATGGAAATGAAGCTCATTCAATGGTCCGAAAATAAGGCATTCATGCACAACTCTCAAGCACACTTAAAGAGGAGAAAACATGAGGATATGGCATTCACATAGGCTCTGAAATATGATGCAAAATGACCCCAAAGCATGAAAACACCTCAGTATATGCATGCAATAGACCTCAAATCTTAAAGCTAGGCAAGTGTATTGAACTACAAGCATGCAAAACAAGCATCATTCGGCCATGAGACCCAAAAACAGAGCTAAGGCAGTCCAAAATATGCACAAAATCAGTTTAAGGCAAGGCCAAAAAGTGCTAAAATCAAGGGTCAACAAAGCATGCAAAATAAGCTAGTGAACCATGATTTGCACTACAACTATATGAAGCACATGACCTCCAAGGTGCTTAGGTTGATGATGGAGGTGGTAGGCTATGAGTGGTAGTGCAATGGGGCAAGAACAATGGAGTTTTGGAGCTTGGAATAGAGAGATAGAGAGAGGTATATGTATATGCCCTAACCAAAATGTTCAACCCTTGCAATGAAAGAAGACCACTTCCTTTATAGAGGAGAGGCGCTAAAGCTTCTCTTGGAAGTTTAAAACCAAGCTCAAAGATCCTCCATACACGTGTATGGAGGATCACTTCTGAGGCTTCCAGCTGGCACAGCTGGCTAACACTCAGTGAGACAAAAAGTAGGAAGCTGGCTGACCAGGTTCAGGTGGTCGGCCAACCACTCCCCCTGGTTGGCCGACCAGGGGTCAAAAGGTTCAAGCTGAAATGTGGTCGGCCTACCCAGATTGGTGGTCTCCCAGGTGAATGCAACTCAATGGTGGTATGGGAGACCAGAAATTGTGGCTCAAAAGTGAGGGAGACCAAGGGGTCAAAAGGGTCAAGCAAAAAATGTGGTCAGCCTACCAAGATTGGTGGTCTCCCAAGTGAATGCAACTCAGTGATGGTATGGGAGACCAGAAATTGTGGCCCAAAAGTGATGGAGACCAGCTCTCTAACAAGAAAATCGGGCGGCGAAGAGAAAGGTGGTCTCCAAGAAGAAAAGGTGGTCTCCCACCATAGTACCACCTTCCTAACAAAGAAACTAGGGTCGATATCAAAAATGAACCCACACCGATGTAAAACGAAGGTTCGGGGGCCAAAACGCGCAGCCGGGTGCCCCGAAAACAGGCTGTTAGGCACCGGAGGTGGCGTATGACCACAAAGGTGGTCTCCCGGGCCACAGTGTCCCTCTAGGGAGAGGGAACAAGGTGAGTACCAAAAACCGGAGCAAACGGAGAAAGTTAAGCGGTCCCGAATCGAGGCGCACGGCCGACGGCTCTGAAAATCGGAAACTGGTCTCCAAACGGGAATAGTGGCCTACGACCACGAAACGTAGCCTACGGCCACTGAGAGATGGTCTTTGAGACCTCTCCCTCCCTTCGGAAAGAGAAAACAGAGAAAACAGGACTTGGTTCGCAAACCGAGACAAAGCACAAAAGAGTCCCGAAGTACGGAGGCAAGGCTCTCAGCCGAGACCCCGCAACCTCAGAACGAGCACAATATGCATCATCACCGAGCGCTCAATTGGTGACATCTGAGTCTTAAGGTCGGTCAAAAATGGGGTGTCTACACCTTGTTGTCTCCATCTTCCAAGTGATATGCCCATTTTCCTACTAAGCCAACCACTTTGTATGGTCCTTCCCAATTAGGCCCTAACTTGCCATCTCCTGGTACCAAAGTGTTGCTCATTACTTTGCGTAGCACCCAATCTCCAATCTTGAATTGCCTCGGGTGTACTGTCTTGTTATATTTTCTGGATAAATCTTGTTGGTATGAGGCAATGTGAACCAGTGCTCTTTCTCTTCTTTCTTCTGCAAGGTCGAGTTCCAAGGCTATGGCTTCTCCGTTCAAGTCTGGGTCAAATTTTTCACTTCTAATTGTGAGGAGGCCGACTTCCAGTGGGATTACTGCCTCCATGCCGTAGACTAAGGAGAATGGCGTTTCTCCAGTTGATCGTCGAGGTGTGGTACGGTAAGCCCATAAAACATGAGGAAGCTCCTTAGCCCACTTGCCTTTTGCTTTCTCCAACCTTTTCTTCAATCCATCCAAGACGACTTTGTTTGATGCTTCCGCCTGGCCATTTTCTTGGGGGTATGCTGGTGTAGAATTGTAGAATTCTATCTTATATTCCTCACAAAAGCCTCTAAAAATTTTACCATTGAACTGAATGTCGTTGTCGGATATTAGAGCCTTGGGTATGCCGAACCGAGTGATGATATTCTGCCAGACGAACTTCTTCACATCTTTCTCTTTATTAAGACGAGTGCTTCTGCTTCTACCCATTTTGTAAAGTAGTCTGTTACTGCGAGAAAGAACTTTCTGTTACCGGGTGCCGTTGGAAGTGGTCCTACTATGTCCAAGCCCCACATCGCAAAAGGCCATGGGCTAGTTAATGGTAGAAGCTCTCTGGCTGGTTGATGTATTTGGTGTGCGAACTTCTAACATTTCTCGCACTTTCTTGACATACTTCTCTGAATCTGCTTGCATGTAAGGCCACCAATATCCTTGTGAAATTGCTCTGTAGGCCAATGATCTTCCCCTTGGTGGCTTCCGTATACGCCCTCATGTATCTTGAACAAGAATGCCTCGACCTTGCTAGGATGGACACATTTCAAGTAGGGTCCTGTGAAGGATTTTTTGTACAAGGCCTTTGATGGAGAGAGCCAAAATCGCTGTGACTTTGCTCTTATTTTGTTGGCCTCTTTCTTCTCTTCAGGTAAGATGCCATCTTTTAAGAATACTATAATGGGATCCATCCATGAAGGGCCTAGTTCGGCACAACATACCTCAGCTACTTTAGGTTCTTCAATGCTTGGTCTTGGTTGGAAGTCGATCAGTAATGGATGTAGGATGGATGTATCTGCCATCGAAGCGAAGCCTGCTAGTTCGTCTACTCTACTGTTTTCTTCTCGGCCGATCTGCTCTATCCGCACTACTTCGAATTTCATGATCTCCTTTCTGACTAACTCTTGGTACTTAGCCATCCTCTCATCCTTTGCCTCGTAGTCGCCTGAAATTTGGTTTACTACCAGCTAGGAGTCACTGTAAACCATTAGCTCGGTGGCCTGCATGAAGAGTACTGATTTTAGGCCTGCTAAGAGTGCTTCATACTCCGCCTCATTTTTTAATGCTGAGAAGCCAAGGTTGACTGCTTGCTCCACTATTAGGCCATTTGGTGAGATGAGGATTATGCTAAGTCCTGCACCGTGCCTATTGGATACTCCATCCACGAAGAGCTTCCACATCTCTCCAACGAATAGCTTCCAGCAAGTGGAGGGGTCGGATGATGTCTTGGGGTTGTGAGTGTTGCTGATGTTTTCTTCTAAGTCCACGCCTACTATTGGGGTTTGCTCTTCACTATCCAACTGTACCAAGTTTTTGCTTGTTGATGAGTCTTTACTGAGTAAAGCACGGTTTGCCTCTTCCTCCCATTCTGCAATTTGGTATGCCTTGGAATGTGGCTGGGCATCTTGTTCTGGGGGTTGTGCAGTTCCTACGGCACTTTCCATCCCCTTTTCTGTTGTACCAGTCAAGTCAACTGGGCAGATGTGATGACCTCCAAGTGTGAACTCTGCCACAAAGTCTGCCAAAGCTTGAGCTTTTATTGTGGTTTTGGGTTGAAACTTGATATCAAATTGTCCCAATTCCACCGCCCACTTCAAGATTCGCCCAGAAAAGTTCGCCCTCTCAAACAAAGCTTTTAATGGAAAAGCTGTTAGGATGACTATGGTGTGGGCGTGGAAGTAATGCGACAGTTTCCTTTAGGCCATCATCAAGGCTAAGGCCAGTTTTTCCAATGGTAAGTACCTGGTTTCTGCGCCCAGCAAAGTCTTGCTAACATAAAAAATGGGCAGGTGTTGGATTCCTTCCGCTCTGACCAACACTGTGCTGACTGCGTGCTATGAAACTGCCAGGTACAAAAAGAGCTCTTCTCCAGGTATTGGGGTTACTAGCAATGGTGGAGAAGACATGTACTCTTTTAGGCTTTCTAGGGCGCAATCGCATTCTTCATCCCACTCAAACCTGGCCTTTAATGCTTGGAAAAATGATCGACATCTGTCTGACAACCGAGTTATGAACCGGTTGAGCGCAGTTGCCAAGCAAGTGAGATGCTGCACTTTTTTTTCTGTGTTGGGCCTCTCTAGATCCTAGATTGCTTTGATCTGAGAGAGGTCTGCCTCTATACCTCGGTTGGTCACCAAGAAGCCTAGGAATTTGCCTGATCCTACGCCGAACGCACACTTGGATGCATTTAGGTGCAACTTGTTCTTTTTCAGAATCTGGAACATTTCACCTAGGTCCTTGAGATGGTCGTTCTCATTCTTGCTTTTGACCACCATGTCATCTATGTAAGCCTCCATTGTTCTGCCGAACAATGGTTTAAACATCTTGGTGACCATCCATTGGAATGTTGCCCCTGCGTTTTTTAGGCCAAATGGCATGACCTTGTAACAGTACAATCCTCTAGGCGTTGTAAAGGATGTGACCTCCTGATCTAGTTCATACATAGCGATCTGATGGTAACCTCTGTACGCATCAAGGAAGCTAAGTCGATTGTGGCCTGCCGTTAAGTCTACCAGTTGGTCTATCCGTGGTAGGGGAAAGCTGTCATTTGGGCATGCCTTGTTGACTGTTTTGTAGTCTACGCAGACATGCCATTTTTCGTTCTTCTTTGGCACTATTACGGTATTGGAGATCCACCTGGGGTAGTGCACTTCTCTGATAGCTCCTGCCTCCAGCAAGTTTCCCACTTATTCCGCCACTATCTCGGCATGGTGGAGTGCTGATCTGCGAGTGTGCTGTATAACCGGTCTGGCAGTTTGGTGGACGTTCAGTTGGTGACAGATGAAGTTTGGGTCAATGCCAAGCATGTCATACGGTGTCCAGGCAAACACTTCGATGTTAGAGGTTAAAAACTCCATGACCTCTATTCTCTCAGTGCTGGACAACGACGAGCCGAGCAAAAAGAACTTTTCTAGGTCTTTTTCATCTATCCTTACCTGTACCAAGTCTTCCACTGCCTTTTGTTCAGCTGCCTTGCCAACATCCGCAAATAGTTCATTGCTCTTGGGCTCTTCCACCATCTGTACATACCCTTTTGCCGTGCGGCTACCATTTACTGTGACGAAGCACTGTTTTGACATAATTTGGTCTCCAAAGACCTCTTCAATTACTCCGACTTTGTTGGGGAACCGCAATACTTGATGGTAGGTTGAGGCTACCAATCGCATGGTGTGCAACCATGTCCTCTCCAAGATTATGTTGTAGGTGGAAGGGACTTTCAATACCCAGAATTCCACCTGTTTGGTCATGGTTCCTGCTTTGACTAAGAGGATTATCTTGCCCACTGGCCACTCTGGCATTGAGTTGAATCCGATCAGGGGAGATGTTGTAGGTGCCAAGTCTTTATCTTCCAGTTTCAGTTGTTTGAAGGTTTCGTAATACATTATCTCACATGAGCTTCCTTGGTCGATCAAAATCCGTTTGACGTCGAAATTCTTGACGCGTAGAGTGACAACCAGTGCATCATTGTGAGGGCAATATATCCTTGCTAAATCTTTGTCTGAAAAAGATATGACATTTGTGGCCTCTATTCTCCCCTTTTTGATGGCAGGTTGTGCACTTAATACCTCCCTTAAGTGCTCAACCTTTTTGATCATCCCCCTAAGCTCACATACCCGCTCAGGTTCAAATGCTCCATGTATTACGTTAATTATGCCTTGAGGTGGGGCGTCGACCAGCATTCCGTTTGAGTTGTTATGGTTCTGCAGGGCTGGCTGTGTCCCTCCTTCTATGTACTGGTCCAGGTGCCCAGCTGCCATTAACTCCTCCAAATGCTGCCTCAATTGCGTGCAATTTTCAGTGCAGTGCCCCTTTTCATCATAGAAAGTGCACCGGGACCTCTCGTCATAGTCTTTTTGTGTTTCTCCCAACTTAGCTGGCCATCGGACGAAAGGTTCATTGCGTATCTCACTGAGAATCTGGTAGATTGATTTTTTGAACACTGTGGTAATGGCAGTGCGAACTCTTAACCTCCTCTTGTCTGGGTCCTCTCTGTTGGCCCGCCTGCCTCGCCCATTCCTGTTAGGTTGCTCTACTTTTGCTGTAGTCTTTTTATCTGGCATTGCTGTTATGCCAGATTTTGCCTTAGCACAGGCGCTATCTTCCTCCACGCGAATATGTTGGTGCACTCTCTCCATTAAGGCCTCCATCGTGAGAGGAGGCGTCATAGTAATCGAGTCCCTCAACTTGGTTCTGACTGGTAGACCCCTTTTGTATTGCGCGATGGCGAGATTTGTGGGGCAATCTCCTATCTAGTTGAAAGTCTCCCAATATCGACCGTTGTAGGATCTCAATGTCTCCTTATCTCCCATGTCTATGGAGAGTAGCTGGTCTATCTCCACTGGTGTCTTGGACGCCTCTGCCAACTTTGCCCATGAGGCGATGCTACCTTCTGGTAGCCTTTCGAACCAGGTTAAACCTAGGTCACCAAGGCTGGATGGGAACAAGATACACATCAAAGCCTCGTTCCGCCGGTATACTGCCATAACCTAGCGAAAATGGCTTAGGTGCATGTAGGGGTCTGTCTTCCCTTCATAAGTAGTGAATTTGGGCTGGTGAAAGCCCGAAGGTAGTGGTGCGTTCTCAATTGCCGGAACGAACGGCAAGCTCTGTAACCTTGCTAATGCTTTGTCCGTTGGTTCGTAAGCAAGGCGCAGCATTGGCATTCCTACCTCGATGCTCCCATGCGTCCGAGGGGCCAACCGCTGAAAGGCTGAAACTCTGCGCGGGTTGCGTGCCCTGATATCCTTCTTCCATCACGCCCTTTCTTCAAGCACAGTTCGCAAGTCAGATGATCTAGGCATCTCCGTGTGCCTAGATGACATCTGGTGCGTGTGCGAGGGCCGATAGGTGCTTCCTTCAATATATGACCTCTCAGTTCTCATTCTCTCAGACCTGGAGTAACAAGTTCTGGAAGGCCTTGATTTAGTGTCGCCTGTTCTAAGGCTCCTGTTTTCTGCTTGCAATGGTGTGGTACGCCTATCACGATCCTCCGAGTGGCGAGGGGACGTGTTGCCTTTGTGCCCCTCTCCTGTCGCCATCCATTTTTCTTTTATCTGGTGCTTCATTGACTCCATGTCTGCCGCCATCCTCCTTATTAACTCATCCTACTCCTTCACGCGATCCTCCAGAACTTGAGGGTCGATCCTCCGCCTTTGTCTTTCAGGACTTTGAGAGCGACAGGGGCTGTTAGCCTGCCTCCCCCTTGCATCCCTCCGGGGGTTCTGTCGCTAGGGTTCTAAATCCGCCATGGGAGGGATAAAGGGCAAACCTTCGCGCCTCCCACCCCCCTCATGGGTTTGCCCATCAATGGCTGATTGCGGCAAGTCTTCATTGTATGCCATTGCTTCCAACTCGAGAGAAAAGCTTGATCAAGAGGTTTTGTTCTTTGTGGAATTTCCCACAGACGGCGCCAATTGTACGAGTACGAAATAAGGTTCTCGTATGATCCTGTTGACCAAGTATGCGCTCCTCCAATACGTCGTCGCTTTACTCCCTGAAAACACAAGCGTAAGCTAGCCGGCTGGTGTGTGCCGGATACCTCTCCGATGCTTAAGTCAGCAAAATAGACAAATAGACAAAAGTTCTGTGTATGCGAGAATCAAAGTTGTATTACCTCTACATAGGTTCTGTTGTGAACTTTTATAGGTTCCACGTGGCACAATCCTAGTAGGACTATTACTCCTCCATGTAGAGTCCTCCTAGGATTCATACTCCTGAAAGATAATGCTTATCCTTCAACACCCTCCTCACTGCTTAAACCAAGTGAGATGGTTTTACCACGGTTGGATGACAGTATGACCGAGCTAACACTAGCCCTTTGTCATACTTAATCCAACGCCTTCACATGCAACACATAGCTCGACTCTCCTTTTACTTGTACCTCGGTTTTGGCCTACTGAGACCGAGCTAACTATACCAAGCTAACTATACCAAGCTTCGACCGAGCTAACAAAAGCAAGGTCCTCCACAGGAAGCCCAAATACCTTATCTCCGAATATTATGACCGAGCTAATTATCACCACTCCGACCGTGGTGATTGTAAACATACTTGGACCGAGCTAACAACAAGGTCCATTATGCTAAGCCCTTTTTACCACGGCCCATTACTATGCCTGGGCCTAGCTCGGCCCTAATGCACATAAAAACTCCCTCTCAAGTAGTAACATTTACATTGTATTATGAGAATATTTAATAATTTTTCGACAAAAAAGGACAATTTGAAAAAGGCAATCTATATGGCTACTCTACCATGGAGTTGAAACACTTGTCATCAGCCGAGGTGAATGCAATTGAAGAGACAATAGATGAGGAAGGGTTTGCTAAGAGGTTACACAGTAATGAATTTGATTTGATGGTGATTGTTCATATTCAAAATTGTTATTTTTAATGATTTTATATTTATATATATATATAATAAAAATAAATAAATAAATAAATAAACTTTCATCAAGATCCGATGCTAAAATACTGGTTTGAATGAGAAAAAATGTATGGATTGTTGATAATGGTGAAGGAACATGGCCGAAGAAACGGCAAAAAGAGAGAAATCAATATTGATTGGCAAAAGTATTGAAGAGCACCAGTCAGAGGAGTTTTTCCGCACTTAAAAAGTGAAAATGCAAGACAAAAACAAAAAGTTGGATTGTGATGGTATTGTATATTAGTGCAATGATATTTTTTAATTTAAATTAATTATAAAATAGCATTTCTATTACACAGTTATTAGATATGTAATAAAAATCATTCATTACATATATATGAAATAAAAATGATCACAATCCCAAAAAAATATGCTATGTATCACTGAAATATTGTCACCAATTTTATATCAACTTTTATATATAAATATTTATAATTGTTTCAATCAAGCAGTTAATATTGCCAAGTAAAAAATCGGTGATACAAAACAGTAGTACCAAAAAAAAAAAAAAAAAAAAGAAGGAGAAGATTGAATTTCTCTCAATTTCATAGGGATGTGGGATTACTAAACGTCCTGTTTTAGTTATATAAAAATAAAAAAATAAACAATTTGTAAGATCATTTGTGTATGGCCTCCTTTGTAATCTTTGGCTATTTTATGAGATGAAAAAAATAGCATATTTTTAAGCATTGTTTTCACTTTTTTTTATATGAAAAGCTTTACTTTTGATTACTAAAATTTTTTTAGTCGGTAAAACCCATATAATCAGCAACCAAACTTATTTTTCGTTGCCAATTGTAGACTTTTGGGTACTAAATTTTTTTAGTCGCCAAAAAGCTTTACTTTGAGCTACTAAAAATTTTTTAGTCACTAAAACCCATATAAACAGTAACCAAACTTATTTTTAGTCCCCAATTGTAGATAGGAATGGCAACGAGGCGGGGCGGGGCCGGGGATCGCACTCCCCGTCCCCGATCCCCGACGGTGGAAATACCCCCGTCCCCAGCCCCGATCCCCGACGGGGAATCTGTCACTGCCCCCGCCCCCGCCCCCCCCCCTAACGGGGTTCGGGTTTCCTCGACCCCAATAATTCCCCGGCTAAAATTAAAAAACAACAACAACATAAACATAAACATCATCCAACAACAGATCTAACACATCAAATGTATATATAAAAATTCATCAAATGTAAAAAATATAATTCATCAAATGTAAAAAATAAAAAAAATAAATAAAAACTTGTCTGAGCATGTTGAATCTAAACTCTTTGAATCTTTCATCAGATCTGAGCATGTAAAAAATAAACTAAACTCTTTGAGATCTGAGCATGTAAAAAATAATCTAAACTCTTTGAGATCTGAGCATGTAAAGATCTCATCAGATCTTTGAATCTAAACTCTTTGAATCTAATCTTTCATCAAATGTAAAAAATAAAAATAAAAACTCTTTCATCAAATCTGAGCATGTTGAATCTAACACAACTTGTGTGAGGCAGATCCAAGGGAGGAGGCGACAGAAGCGACGGAATGATGGAGATCGGTGTGAGACAGAAGCGACGGAAGGGAGGAGGCAGTGATGGAGATCGGTGACAGTGAGATCGGAGGGAGGGAGATCGGCAGCGATGGAGATCGGCAGCGCAGTGATGGAGATCGGCGTGAGGTAGCGCCGTGAGGCAGCGCAACGATGGAGATCGGAGGAAGAGGAGGGAGGCTGTGGCTGAAGGAGAACGATCGGCGTCGCGATGGGTGGCTGTGATTGGGTCGCGACAGTGGTGAGTGAGAGAGAGAGTAGAGTGAAGAGAGAGAGAGAGAGGGAGAGAGAGAGAGAGAGAGAGAGAGAGACGGAAGACAGAACTGGAGAGGGTTTGGTTTGGTTGCTATGTGTGTGTGTATACACTGTATATATATATAAAGGGGTAAATTAGTAATTTCATTTCGGGGAAAAATCGGGTCGAGGAACGGGGACGGGGCCGGGCCAGGTACGGGGCTGGGACACTTATCCCCGTCCCCGGCTCGAATCTGTTCGGGGATTGATTTTTAAATGCCATCCCCGTCCCATCGGGGATATTTTTCGGGAAAAACCGGCACAATTCGGTGTCAGGGGGTCGGGTCCCCATCGGGCCGGTTTTAAATTGCCATCCCTAATTGTAGACTTTTGGCTATTAAAATTGTTTAGTTGCCAAAAAGTTTTACATTTGGCTACTAATACTGTTTTGGCCGCTGAAAGTTATACTTTCAGTGACCAAATTTTTATAGTCGGAAAATTTGGTTGCCAAATGTGCTTTTTCCTGTTAGCTAACGCCACACTAAATTTAAATATAAATTTATTTCAATTTGTAAAACATTATAATTAGAATAATATATTTACATACATACATGAATACATATTTGCACATGCATACAATTTTTTTTTTTTTCTATGTTCCTATCTGTAAAAATTATATATATATATATATATATATATTGAACCCCAAGGCAAGTGGCCGAATGGTAAAGTCTGGAGGATAAAATCCACAGGTCTCGAGTTCGAGTCACCCCTTGGGGCCACTGGAGGTTTGCCCGGTCGTTAACTTCAGGACCCTCAGGATTAGTCCTGGCTTCCCTTAAAATCAGCGAGTTGGGGATACCTGAGTTATCAAAATATATATATATATATATATTGATGTTGAAACTTATGAGTATAAAGAGAGCACAACAAAAAGGAGAATAGGTTCAATAAATAAATAGTTGATCCGTCATGTTTGGGTTCCAGAGGTTCACTACGAGTCTCGTTTTAAAGATCTGAATAGTTTATTTTATAAAACTCTCTGTATATAACTCCATTAAAATAAATTAAGTTAATCAAATAATTGTCACCTTTTTATTTTATCACATTGTCTCTGAAAAAATAAATAAATTATTGTTAAAACATTTTAGAGACAGACATGATAAAATGAAAATTGTACAATTTTCAAATTAATCTAATTTTTTTTTTCATGGATAATATACATGAAGGGTTTTACAAAATGAGTTGTACAGATTATCAAAATAAGACCCATAATGAACCCCACGAGCTTAAACATGAGGTCAAGTTCATATTTGATGATCCGAAGTGCCTATCTTCTATGGTCCTTCAAGCATATTATTCATACAAAAAAATTATATTCATCAAACTGTAATCATCCAATCAATCTAATTTTTTATGTGAATGATATGCACAATTTTTTTTTTATTTATAAAACGAATAATTCGAATCATCCAAATCCAAAACTAAATATCACACATCTGCAAAACAAACCAAACCTTGCACCTCCAACGCCACAGAATCACGATCAGCTCTAGATCAACTGCAAAAGTAACATAAAAAATAAAAAAATAAAATTAGTCAGATACAATATTCATATCAACAGTGAAACACACAAATCATCATAAATATGCATAGAGAACAAAAAAAAAATTATCGGTTAGATGAGATGCAAACTCAAGATAGTGTTGGATCTAGAATATGAATAAAAATTTGTAAATAACAACAATGAGAGAGAAATATGTAATGAGTTTTTTTTTTTTTTTTTCCTTTCATATTTTTAGAAATTTTCTTTTTTCTCTACAAATCTCTATATAGATCCAACTCCAAACACATCCTAAAAGAGAAATCAACAAATTCACAAAAACTATCCACATGTATATACTATACTATATGAAACATGAAATTAACAAATCTATTTAATGAAGCATAATAAAACTTACTTTGGAGAAGGATGAGCAAGATCAACTAACATTGATGAACATGAAGTCAGACAAGAAAGAACGAAACTTTAGTAAACATACCTGTAGATCTGTCGACGAACGCAGAAAATGGCACAAACTCATTTAAAGCGTGGTTGTTAAGTAGGCCACCAAGTATATATAGAACTTGAGTGGTAGATAGATAGAACTTTCTACATAATTCCATCTATTCTGTTAATTATATAAAAACTTGGTCAATTATTATTCACTGTATTTGGTTTCAGTTTTTTGAAAATTA
The DNA here is from genome assembly GCA_036172215.1 of Camellia granthamiana. Taxonomy (NCBI): domain Eukaryota; kingdom Viridiplantae; phylum Streptophyta; class Magnoliopsida; order Ericales; family Theaceae; genus Camellia; species Camellia granthamiana. The sequence goes on along the minus strand of CM069903.1, from coordinate 157,918,519 downwards.
AGATTTTTGTTTTTTAAATTTTGAATTTTTTTGTTTTTAATGAATATTTTTTTAAATTTTAAGCATTGTTTTTACTTTTTTTTATATGCACTTTACTTAGATATATTTAAAAAGTAAAATATTTATGAAAAAATATTTTTAAAAATTAATAAATACACAAAAATATGAAAAATATACTGAATTTATACTGAAATCAACACAAATTAAGAAACCTAAGAGAATAAGAAACTAAAATTCTAAACTATTTAAAATCCTAGTCAAAATCTAATTCCAAAATAATAGAATTAAGAAACCTAATAATTCTAAAATATTTATACTAAATTACAAGAACTCTAATAAAATAATATATCAAAAATATTTAAACTAAAAATATAAAAATTCTTAAAATCCTATCCTATATCATTAAGGTTATCTATATATTTAACCAACAAAACACAAGAAATTTTATTAAAATAATTGCATATCATGAATATATTGTGAAATAACAACAAAAACAACACTAAGTGAAGGTTATAATTATGAAAACATGATGAGCTTATGAAGCATAAATTTTTTTCATGTATATTTAATAAATAGATAAAAAAGCCTTATTTAAGAATGAATGAGCAAAGTAACTAATATTGATGATCACAAAGTTAAAGGAGAAACTTACTCTAACAAACGTTGCTCTAGATTCGTGTACGAATAGCATAGCGCAATATATGAAGCTAAAGCCTTTTTTATATACATAAAATCAACCACGAAGTTACGCGGAAACATAAACGAAACTCATTCAAAGACTATTCTTAATTGATAAGAAAACCACAAAATATTAATTAAGTATTATAATTTCCTGTGAACTGGGGTGGTAATTTCCCCTTGTTCGTAATTAGACATAGCTTTCAAGAATTTTGAATTTTTTTAAATGTTATATATAAACTGAAATGTTTTTAAATTTTTTTAGGAAGATTTATTAGAAACTCCTTTTTCAAGTGTTTATATCCCAATTAGTCCATAAGATATTCTTGTATTTCAATAAGTCCTATTATTTGAAATTTGATCTACCAAATCCTAATTCTCATATTTAAAATATTTTATAGACATTTCTACCCTTACAAATAGTTTTTGAATGGTTAGCAATTTGGTGATGTGAACATTCATATTTTATAATGTGAACATTCACATTGACGGTGTAAACATTCACATCATCGAACATTCACACTGTAAATGTGAATATTATTAGGGATATTTTAGTAACTATGTCATTTATAGGATTTATTAGAATATAAGAAAATAATGTAAACTACATGGAACATAAGTAGGTGAAAAGGAATTTATGAAAAAGTGTCCCATTTTTTTATCACTAAACATAAAAGTAATGTCTCACATGCATTTATTAATTTGGGTCTCGTTATGTATAGCATTATTATTTTTAAATGTGATCAATTAATATCTCAGACACAATATACAGAAAATCAATACAAAATAACATGGTTGTTATGTAGTTCGATCACTTACAAAAACAAGAACAAAAGAAAAAAAAGAAAAGAAAAAAAACCTCACTATTATTGTTGATGAAGAAAATGTCATTATTACATCATTTTCATGACAAGTTATGTTTAAATTTTTTTTAAGAATATTTTAATCCTAATTATATATTTTTTTTTTTGGTTAAATATATAACAGTTAGGCAATTATAATTTTATGCATATGTTTGTTGATTGTCGGTTTGATAAATAAAAAATATTTATTTATTTTAGAATGTCCCTGTTTCTCAATCCCACAAGGCAAACAAAGTATGTATATAAAAATATGGGGCCTCAGTCCGTAAGTCTTATTCTCAATCTTTTGGGTCCTTAGGCCAGGTTTTAATTTTTTGGGTCAAAAAAATATAATTTGTCCAAAATAACAATTATTTGTTGAAATTAATTTATCTATCTACTTATTAAAATTTATCAAACTAACTATCTATTAAAATGTCGCATATGTCATTCATTCAACATTTTATCGGTTGTATATCACACATTTATTTACCTCACCACCACCATCACCACCATCTGCTGTTGCCAGTGACTTTTCCAACGAATTTCCCGACAACTTTTTTGGTACCATGAAGTTTTCCATTGTTGGTGACTTTTTCCGGTGATCTTTCCTAGATATTCTTATCACCAATTAGGATTTTACCTTGAATTTAATGACTTATACCCATTTGGAATGGACTTTCACCAATTTTCTCTAAAAATATAAATATATAGAAAATCAATGTCAAATCTTATTTTTATAAGTCTTAAAATTGCACTCGAGTTAAGTGTTCAATTCCTTCTCTTCCAAACTAATTGACAATGTATTTTAGAAAAATAAAAATTAAAAATTGCACTTACCTCTTATCTATGCAAGTAATAAGGCATTCAATAAAGTTAGTTGAATGGTATATGTTTTTTTTTTTAAGCTTTGTTACACGACTTGTTGTTGAATGGTATATGTTTTTTTTTTTAAGCTTTGTTACACGACTTTATGATTGAACATAATTCTTTCACATTGAGTGATATTTAAAAATATTTTGGGTTTAGATTATAAATTTAGATAAGAATTTTTTTTTTTTTTAAGATTTGAAAATTCAAAAAAGAGAAAGAAAAATATAAAAATAATGCGAATAAAATTTAAGCTAAATTTTTTTTCCTAGTATTGTATTTGCAGGGCCATCTCTAACTTTTTCAAGACCCAAAGAGAACTTTCAATACAAGGCCTTCAACATATATTTTAAAAAAAAATTATGTGTCTAATTTTTTTTCAATATTTGATGGTACTCGTGAAAAGGTTACTTCTAATATACATCTATTAAAATTTACTTAAATATACATTAAAGTTTACAATAAGAAAAATGACCAAAATAATTTAAACTAAAGTATCAAATAAAAATTAATCAAACCATAACAAAAATCACTTAAATATCATTCTTCTCACATTTTTAGCTATAAGATTACTGATCTAGTTCGCATAATCCAAATTATAAGATAAATCATTTTCGATGAATAAAATTGTTAATCTATTTAATATTTCATTTGATATAGTTGAGCAAATGTAAGATTTAATCAACTTTAATTTGAAAAGAGCAACTGTAAGTAATATAGTCAATCATATTCTATACATAACCTATAAATTTAGAAAATAACCATTAAATAATTTCAAACAATTCACCACATCAATAAGATTTTTAGTTTCTTTCAGTTAAAAACAACTATATATTAGTTTTAATAATTTACCACATCAACTATCTGTTAGTTTTAAATCATAGCTGGATTTTGTTGATACCTTTTAAATTCCAGTGAATTTTTTTTTTATAGGATAATATAATAGTTAACAAAATTTTGGAGCCTTCGTTTTAGTTAATTTTCCAGGGCCCAAAACGACGGCTTCGATGGCTTATGGCTAAAGCCGGTCCTCTGTATCCGATTCTATGACTAATTCTATACACCTAGATTTTTTCATTTTTATTTGAATCACTTGAACCGGAAACAATGTTGAATTATTAGTTAATCATGTGGATTAGTTGGACCAGAAATTTCATAGAATCACCATGTGAAACTTTTTGCCATTCGACATGGCAATAACTTGATCAATTATTAAAGGTGATAAACTTAACTCAAAATTGTAAATTCATTTAAATTTTATTTAAATTCACTTAAAATAATAAATAAAAGTAAATAAATTGCATCTTATATATCTAATAAAAATTTAATCGAATTGAATATAGGTACCTGTCTGTCTCTAGACCCACCTCATTTGACCTATTTAGAAAGTAAAGTTAAAAGCTAATTTTTTTTTCGCTTTTTTTAGTTTTTAATGAAAAAATGTGTAAAAAAAATAGAGAGATGATATGATCCAAAAAAATCAAAAAAACTACCTTTCTAACTTTTAACTCAATTGCCAAAATAAGCCTCATCGTTGTCGCTGCTATTGCATCCACCACAGTTACCACCGTTGTATTTTCTATCAATTTTTATTTTCTAATTTTTCACATTACGCTAATTAAAATTGTCAATTCCTTATTGAATAGACTGTTTTATTCTTAATTTTTATCTAATTTATAAATCTTTCAAAATATTTATAAATTATGTCCTCTCCATTAAATAAATAAATAAATAATAATAATCTTTCATTTTTTTAGATTGATTTATCCGCAACTTCCATTATATTATAGTGATGTGGGCATTCGCTAACCTCAAAATTTATTGGCGTGTGGTTCCAAAATTGGAATACTTTTTTTTGTGACAAGTTCAAAATCAAAATATGAAACTTCTTTTAAACTATCATTTTCATTTTCGTAGAAATCTCAGAGGGTGGTGCTGGATCCATTAGGTTTCTACTAGTTCAACTTTACCCAAGTGATGTGGATTTGGTGATGTGACGACATGGAAATAATTTGAATTTTTTTTTTATTTATTTATTTTATGATATTAAATCTAATTTTTGTTGATAATATATGATTTCTTGTGAAATTTTATCAATTATTTTTCTAATAAATTATATATCTTTAGGAGAACCAGTATTTAGTTGATTTTGTAAAAAATTATGATATTATTGACCATTTGTTATTAATAGTATTACTTAATTACGATCTAATAAACACTCATATAAAAAATAATAATAATAATAATAATAAAAAGGCTTGTTACCTTATAGTTTGAAGATGTTTTGACTTTAGACTTAGTGTGCTTCCAAAATAGATTTTCATAATATGCGACGAAACTACCGAATTAGAAAATGTTGGACTTTTTTGTAATTTACATTTGTATATATTCTATATTTATATATTTACACTTATTATCTTTATTATTTTTTAATATATTTTATAGTTTATTAAATTTATTTCTCCTAGATCATATTCACAATCTTTAATTTCAATAACTCCTTCCATTTTTTCACATATATATTTATTTTTTAATTTTAATATTAATTTTTGATATATTTTGTCTTTCCATATTATTGGTAATATCTAATCTTTTTTTATTTCTTTTTCTTGAAAATTTCTATGACAAATTGTTCTTCACTTAAATTATCTATACTTATCCCTTCTATTATCATAAAATTCAATTCTTCATCAATATCATTATAATGTTTGTTTTTTATTTCTATTTATTCTTTAATTAATTCTTTGTAATTTTTCAAACTTTTAGAGTGAAACTTATAATATATAAGATTGGAAAATGATTGACGTGTATGCTCCGCATGAGATCTGGGTGACTCGGGCTTTGTTAGGATGAGAGTGAGAGTTGTAGGGGTAATATATGTGTGGCGATTTCTATCACAATTGTACAAAGTAGCACTTAAAGTGGATTAAAAAAAAAAAATCCCCAAATAAGGAGAATAATATCCACGTATCGCCATTACAAAGTACAGTAACGGTTGGGGTAGGATAAAGAAAATACACACAAAAAATAATATCCACGCCTCAACAGAGTTTTTTTTTATCAGTAAAAAAGAATTTTATTAATGAAAAAAATACAAATATATGATATTGCATCAATAAAGGAAAGCGAAGTGCAAAAAGCATCAAAGCAAAATAACTACAATCCCAACTAGGTTGGCATCGAATATATTATCCTATTATTTGCTAGCACAACCGCCAAAGGTTGGAGAGAAACCAACCACAACACGGGATAAAAGAAACAAACCAAATCTATAAACAGCAACAAAAATAAGTAGCAGCAGTTATCAACCACAATCAAAAATCAGAAATGATACAGACCTTCTTTTTCCATCAAATCAGAAATGATACAATCTCCCACAACTCCCACAAACACATGTCAGCTAGAGATAGGACGAAAAAAATAAAATAAAATAAAAATTAGCCAATCACAATATATTGCGGGTGGTGGAAATTTCCCAAAGAGGGGGTCGCAATCTTTTTCCATCAAAAATAAGTAGTAGTACAACACCTCAACAGAGTAATTATAACATTTTGGTAGTAAATTGTGAACTTAGAATAGTCTAGAAAGAACAAGTAACGTAAATATGAACCACAAAAGGAAAAAGTGGCTCACACTAAATGGAGGTGGCCTACTAGTACTTGCACTAATTCCACAGCAACTGTTGCTCATGTCATGATCACCACCAACACGCTCATCTCCTCCATCAATACCATGACGATAACAACAACAATAACCATCACTATCACCACTATCATGACCACCGGTACCACGACGACGATAACCATTTCTGCCACCACTATAACCACCACTACGAACATCAATACCGTTACAATGGCGATAACTGTCATTACAACTATTACCACGACCACTACTACCACCATCAGCACCATAACGACGATGACCATCACTATCACCACTATCACGACCACCACTACGACCATCAATACCACCACGATGATGATAACCATCACTACCACCAACAACAACAAGTGGAGGTGCTGATGGAACATAATTATATCCCGGTGATGGCTTTGGTGGTGGGAAGTCCCTTGGTAATGGAGATGCTTGCTCTGGCGAGGCACCACCAAGATTGCCGCCACCACAACAACCACACCATGCAAATTGCTTCATTTGTGGCCTTTTTTTCACCAAAACTGCTTCTATTAAATCTTTTTTAAGCTCTTTTATGACGTGGTGAGGGTCTGCTGCAGAACCTTTAATGGTGACCTTCCCTTGTTTTGTACCCATACAAACTGACTCCACCTTATCAATTTTCAACAACATATTCTTGATCATGTACTCAATTCCTTTGAAGTCGATTTTCAGTTCGACAACAAAAAACTTCAAAGTTGGAGCTCCCATTGAATAGGAGAATAACCCCAAAGTATGCGTTTCTTCCATCCTGCTAGCTACCACCTCCTTGGAGAGACTTCGAAAATTTTCTGCTAAAACAAAAAAATAAATCACAATAGAGATAGATTTTGAAATGACATTGTTAAGTCCCTACTTGTTGCCAATTCTGCAGACAAACTTTGTTTTATAGAGTTGTAATTTTTCCTTGGTTTTGGTCTTCCCGCTCGGGCAGGAACATTTGCGCTCAAGCGGAGGATGCACCTTCTCAGTAGTTTGGCTTGTCTGCACAAATATTGGGAGGCGTGTTTTTGCGCTCGAGCATGAGTTCTAGCGCTTGAGTGGAGACTTGTTTTAATAGCACGCGTGTTAGTGACTCCGCTCGAGCGGGTAGTCCTGCGCTCGAGTGGGATATGTGGACTCTGTTTTCTGTATATATGTGTTTAAGTCTTTTTTTAGGGTTAGTGCTTCTAGATATACTTTGGGGCTCTAGGGTTTTCTTTTGAGACTAGTTTGCTAGTTTTCCTTTGATGCTTACTTGAGTATTAAACTCACAAGGTCGGATAATACACATCAAAGGGTTGTTTGAGTGATCATCTTCAAGAGTGTTCTTCTTCCGTGGAATCCGAAGATTCAAGCATGGAGTGTTCGAAGGTGTTCGAAGGTGTACACAGTCATTAAGTCGACGTGGATGCTGTGGAATCAACATCAATCTAATCAATCCTGAGATAAAAGTTGCGGTGGAAGATATACAAAGCGTTGAAGACAAATAAACAGAGTTTGAGTAATTTGTTTGGGTATTTTTTCTTTTTTCTTTTCTTCATAGTGGATTGATTTGTGGCATTTCGCTCATGGTTTTTTAATCACAATTGAAGGTGCGCCAATAGTGATTTTTTCCACGTAAAAATCATTTATGTCTATTTATTGTTTCTGAAACAACAATCTAAATCACTATCGTACATGCTTGATGATTTAGATTGTTAGTTTTAATTGTTTGGGAATTAGTACAATTAAATCTTGATCTAATCAGGAATCACTTAGGTTTTTCAATTGGTATCAGAGCAGGTCACTCTTTGTTTTTATCAAAACTATAGGAGTGTGATTTTGTGTGATTAGTGATATGGATTCAATTCATGACGGTAACTCGACCCATCAGCCTCCGTTACTTGATGGTACAAACTATTCTTATTGGAAAGCTCGTATGAGAGCATTTTTAAAATCTATTAGTGAAAAAGTTTGGCATTGTGTGATCTATGGGTGGAGTGAACATGTTGTCACCATTGATGGTGTTGATAGTCCCAAACCTCTTGATAAATATGACGCTTGATGATTTTTATGCTAAATTTAGTGACATTGTGAATTCCTGTTTCACACTCGATGAAAAAATCCCTGAAGCTAAGGTTGTTGGAAAAATTTTGAGGTCTTTACCTGAGAGGTTCCAATCAAAAGTGACAGCTATTGAGGAGGCTCAGGATGTTGATACCCTCAAGCTTGATCAGTTGGTTGGAAACTTGTAGACTAATGAAGCCCACCAGATTTCTAAGAAAAAACAAAAAAAAATAGTGTGGCTTTCAGTAGTGCTCATGAGACTGCAAAAACCCCTGAGATTGAGTTTGATCTAGAGTCCGAGATGACAGCTATATTTACTAAACAATTCAAAAAAAAATTAAAGAAAAAGAAGCCTAATTTCAAGGACCTTATTTCAAAAGATAAGAGTAATGAAAAACTCAAAACTTTTCCACCAAAAATTGCTCCAAAAACTGAAAAGAAGATTGTGAAGGGGCAAGGGGTCAAGTGTTATGAATATCAAGGGTTGGACATATTGCTCTTGAATGTCCATCAAAAAATAACCGGAAGAAAGTCTATACAGTGACTTGGGATAATGAAAGTGGGTCAGAGCAAGAACCCGAAGAAACCGAATCCGGTGAAAACAGAGATAGTACTTACATGGCATTCTAGTCTACTGTCACTTAACCTCCTCTAAAGCCAGTGGAACTTGCTTGTGGTCAGAATCTGCATCATGCTCCTTCCTTTGATGGGAGTAATTACTTGTTCTGGAAGATCAGAATGAGGATGTTTCTAAGAGCTTATGACCCTAAGGGCTGGTAAGCCATTGAAGAGGATGTTGAAAGCACTGACAATCTAAGGAATCAAAAAGTTCTAACTACCATCCGTGAAGGAATTTCTGATAAAGAACAGTAACGGATTGCTCACTACACAAAGGCCAAAGATGCATGGGAAATTCTGAGTCAATTTCATGAAAGAGGAGAGTCATCTTCACCAATATCTATCAATTTTCATGCCTTAGTTGCTCGACTGGATGAGGTCCAGGAGAAAGAGGAGCAAAAAGAAGATGATGAAACCTCTGAAGACAATGATGAGATTGATGGTAAACAAGCTTATGAAAAGCTTTACGATGAATCTCTGAATTCGTCTAAGATAAATGGCAAACTCACTCTCAAGATCAAAGCATGTGAAAGTGAGAATGTCAAGCTAAGGGAAGAGTCTGAAGCTATTAAAATGGATGTCATCAAGATCTCAAATGACAGGCAAGACCTCTGCAGAAAGTTTCTAGCTCGTGAAACCAAAAAAAAAATGAACTTCTGAGCATCTATGCTACATTTGAAAAGAATATTGGAATCCTTGAGATGTCACAAGCCACGTTGAAAGAGCCGATTAGTCAAAAAGAGGAAGAACTCAAAGTTTCTAGAGCCACGATTGATATGTGGAATAAAGGGTCAAAGACACTTGAAGGCATCATCAGGTCTCAACAAATCAGTGGTGATAAAAGTGGGATAGGCTATACTGCTACAACACTTCAAAAGGGATAGGCATCTACATCACATGATCTGAAGACTCGAGCAAAGGGAAAGCTCAAGGTTAATAATTCTCTTCATTAACCTATAGGGAGTAAGATCGACAAACTGGAGGTAAAACCTGTGTTTGTTTGTCATTATTGTGGGAGGTATGGCCACATTCGTCATGATTGTTTTGAGTTTCTTGGTAAAGTGTCTAAAAAGGGTAGAAATTATAATACTTCTTGGATTAAGAGACAACCTTACATGTCTAGGCGGAACACCAAGATTCATGAGGGTGTTCACAATGCTAAGACGTTTACCGAGACTGCCAGTCCTGCTTCCACTAAGACCAAAAAGATATGGGTTAGAAAAAGCGACTTAATGTGTTTTGTTGTTCACACTGCACTGAAAGCACGTGACTTACACATGTGGTATCATGATAGTGGATGCTCTCATCACATGTCTGGTGACAAATCCTACTTCACATCTCTTGATAAATATGAAGGAGGAATTGTTACCTTTAGAGATGGTGGCACTTCTAGAGTCATTGGTAAGGGCTCTATAAGTGTTGCGGGTCTTCCTAAACTTGAAAATATTTTTCTTGTTGACGACCTTAAAGCTAATCTATTAAGCATTAGTCAAATGTATGATTCCCATCATGAAGTATTATTTTCAAAAAATAAATGTGAAATTTTGGATAAGAAAGGAGATACTGTTATGCATGGGGTTCGCACATCTGACAATTGCTATGGGATTGTTATCACTGATAATGTTACTTGTCACTCGACTGTCATAAGTAACATTGACCTGTGGCATCAAAGATTAGATCACATGAATTTCAAAAACTTAACTAAGATTACCAACAAAGAACATATGAGAGGAGTACCCAAAATGGGTAAGAGTGTGAACCATATGTATGGTCCGTGTCAACTTGGGAAGTAAACTCATGCGCCTTATAAAAAGGTGAACAGTTTCACAACCAAACATCCTCTTGAATTGGTTCATATGGATCTTATGGGATCTACTTGCACTGAAAGCATTGGAGGTAAAAAATACATTTTTTTAATCGTTGATGATTTTACTCGTTTTTCATGGATAAATTTTTTAAGAGAAAAATTTGATACGTTTGATGTTTTCTAGGCCTTAGTCCTTAAAATCCAAAATGAATAGGGTGTTTCTATTGGGCGTATCATAAGAATCCGAACTGATCATGGTCGTGAGTTTGAAAATAGTTCGTTTTCAGATTTTTGTGATATGTATGGAATTAAGTATGAATTTTCTGCACCAATTACTCCACAACAAAATGGAGTTGTTGAGAAGAAGAATAGGGTTGTTCAATAGATGGCTAGGGTCATGCTCCTTAGTAAGAAAGTTCCTTCAAAGTTTTGGGCTGAAGCCTTAAATACTTCTGTTTATGTTATAAATCGTGTGTATTTAAGGCCCGACACTTTACAAACTCTATATGAATTGTGGAAGGAATTGAACCTAATGTAAAATACTTCAAAACTTTTGGGAGTAAATGTTATATTTTCAAAGATAGAGAGCCCTTGGGAAAATTTGACTCCCGAAATGATAAAGGTATTTTTCTAGGGTATTCAACCTTAAATAAAGCTTTTTGTGTCTATAACCTGCATACTTTGACTTTAATGGAATCGATCAATGTGGTTATAGATGACACATGTTCTCCTACTTCAGCGTTAAATGAGGAAGAAAATGGTGAGTCTTCAACCCTGGATACTAAACCACAAAGTCAAAGAGAAGCAGAAGACCAAGCTCAAGAAGGTGAGCCAGCACCAACTTCTAAGGTAAGTCCGAGTCCAAAGAGTGCACAAAGAGATACCACTTCTGATGCTCCTGTCACGACAAGTCCAGAATTCAAACCATCAGCAAGGGTGAAACTGAATCATCCGACTCAACAGGTGATTGGAAGTGTCTCAGATTGAATGAAAACCCGAAGACAAATTCGAGAAGAAGTATCTCATATGTGTTATGTTTCTTTAATTGAGCCTAAGAATATAAAAGAGGCCTTACTACATGATAGTTGGGTCAATGCTATGCATAAAAAGTTAGCTTAATTTGAAAGTAACAAAGTTTGGACTCTTGTTTCCAGACCTAGAGACATGAATGTAACAAGTACCAAGTAGATCTTTAAAAATAAATTTGATGAGAATGGTACAGTGATTAGAAATAAAGCTAGGTTGGTTGCTCAAGACTATACTCAAGTAGAGGGTGTTGACTATGATGAGATGTTTGCCCCAGTTGCACGGCTCGAATCTATTCGTATTTTACTTGGTGTTGCATGCTTTCTTGGGGTTAAATTGTTTCAAATAGATGTGACAAGTGCCTTTCTGAATGGGTACTTGAAAGAAGAGGCTTATATTGAGCAACCAAAAGGGTTTGAGGACCCAAAGTGTCCAAATTATGTCAACAAGTTAGACAAGGCTTTATATGGGTTGAAACAAGCCTCGCGGGCTTAGTATGATAGACTTACTACCTTTCTTCTTGATAATGATTTTGAAAGAGATAGTGTGGACAAGACTTTATTTGTGAAACATATTGAGTCTCATATACTTGTTGCTCAGATTTATGTTGGTGATATTGTGTTTGGATCCACTGCTGATCATCTTGTGAAATATTTTTTGAATTGCATGACACATGAGTTTGAGATGAGCATGATGGGAGAGTTGTCTTATTTCTTAGGTCTTCAAATTAAACAGTCTCTTTCGGGTATGTTTGTTTCTCAGACCAAGTATGCCAATAATCTTGTGTCAAAATTCGGTCTCGAGTCGGCCAAACATGCACGCACTCTCATGAGCACCAGTCTTCACCTTTCCAAAGTTTCCTCTGGTATTGATGTTGATCTTACCCTTTATAGGAGTATGATAGGGAGTCTTTTGTACCTCATAGCCAGTCGTCTTGACATTGCATTTAGTGTAGGTGTTTGTGTCTGTTACCAAGACTATCCTAAAGAGTCTCATCTTCTTGCAATTAAACACATCATTAAGTATGTTAATGGGACATTGGGTTATGGGATTTGGTTCTCGACCGACACTACAACTGAAATCACTAGTTTTTCCGATGCTGACTGGGCAGGGTGTGCTGATGATCGTAAGAGCACATCTGGAGGGTGTTTTTAACTTGGGAATAATTTGGTTGCCTAGCATAGCAAAAAGAAAAATGCCATTTCTCTTTCAACCGTTGAGGCAGAGTACATTGTTGCAGGGAGTTGTTGTGCCCAAATGTTGTGGATGAAACAATGCTTCATAATTACGGTATAGACCAGAATACTCTCACCCTCTTCTATGATAATACTAGTGCCATCAATATTTCTAAAAATCCAATTCAACACTCTCATACCAAAGACATTGACATTCGTCATCATTTTATTCGAGAGTTAGTGGAAGAGGGCTTTGTTGTTCTTGAACATGTACCCACTGAGCATCAAAAAGCTGATATTTTTACAAAATCCCTTGATCTTCTTAGGTTTGAGTTCCTTAGAAAGACCTTGGGTATAGTGCTCAGCCACTAGGGTGTTACCTATTACTTGAGTGGGTATGAGTGATTGGCTTTATGTATACTATAATCTCATTGTCATTGATTCTACCATCTCTACATTTAGACTCATATGAACACCTCTTATGTTGTTTGCAAGATTTCATTCTTCTTTGTTCATAGCTCATTCTGAATGCCCATGCTCATTGACTTCATGATCTCATTCTGTATACATCCTTGAGATAAACTGTTGCAGGGGTTTCCACACAAGTGATCAAAGTTCTCTATGGACCAGTAACAGTGTCTCTTTTATATTATTAGAGAAATTGACCTATACTGGCATATCATGGGTGATGTTGAATCTCTTAACCATCACCACCATTTTTTCACTTCCCCAGTTCCTCCCTCAATACTTTGAAGTCTGGGCATTAGGAAAAGGCTACCTCAAAGGCACCAACCAGGCCATCCTTACTGATTTTATGCTTCTCTGGTTTGGTCTCCATACTCTTGAGCATGTATACCACCAGTAAGTGTCCACAAGAAAAAAAAAGTCACAAAAAAAAAAAATCTCATTGATTGAGGGGGAGCCTCCGCGTTTACTCAAACAAATACCCCTTGATTCCTAGTGGTTTGACTTTTCTTTGTGATGTTGAGTTACTCTTGCCGGAGGACCAGCCATCCGATCACTACGAGGATTAACTCTAGCTCAGTGGCCTCTCAAGGATCGCACACACACACACTTTCATTATGTGAGCTCTCATGTTTGTTTTTGAGTTGTGCATTCCCATGATGCTTATGTTCATTGATCAATTTTTATCAGATTTGCTCATGATTTTGTGGTTTATAATGTCAAAATTTGTGAGTTTGCGGGCTTCATGGTTTGTGGATTATCCCATCTTAGTGTCACATACTTGCTATTGTGTTCACTTCCTTTTGTTTCAGGTCCCACTTGGTAGTGTGAGTTGGTTTTAACTGCTCAGAAAGGAGTTTTTTTGGTCTTTGGTTTTTTCTTATCCGCTCGAGCAGACCTCCTAGCGCTCGAGCTCGTTTTCACTTCATCCAGCACTTTTGCAGAGTGCGCGAGATTCTGAGAGCAGGTCTCTTAAGCTCGAGCGTACTTTTCTGCGCTCGAGTGGTGAGACACGCATAAGTGAGTCCACTCGAGCATTGAGTCTCACGCTCGAGCGGCATGCCCTAGTATAAATTCCTTCATTTGTCGTTTCAAACTCATTTTTTTCCTCTTTTTGCGATTGTCTCTTTCTCTCACCCCTAGGGCTTCGATTGTGACGTGTTTGGGCTTTGATTTGGTCATCCTTCTTCGTTTTCCTCCTCTGATTCATCTTTGGTAAGTTTTCTCACCCCAAATTTCTTAGTTTTTTTTCTCTTTTCACTCTCTCTCTTTCGGACTGATTTGGGGTTTGTTTGGCTTTAGTGCTTTGATTTGTTTTAAGTACTTCGTCTATGGTTTGGTCTCTTGCTCATATGTTTGCACAGTAGGTTTTAGAACTAGGCAATGCCATTCTATGTTCTATTGGTGAGATTGGGCCTATTTTGTTCCTGATGAGCTTGTTTCATACTTGTGCTTTTATTTGTTTTTTTTTTTTTTTTGTTCTGTCATGTATGACTTGCTCATGTTGGTTTTGTGTCTCATTCACTTGGTTCGATTCTCTCTCATTTGTGGTATTATGTTTTACCTGTGTGTATCTCTCATTCTATTGCCTTGGTCTATATTTATTGGTCGCATGTTTTGGGTATTGATTTTATTTCCTTGTTTTTTTTTTTTTTTTCTAACTTGGTTTTTGGTTACTAATGGTTTTTATTCTTAACTATTTTTGGGTTTGGTTTTGGGGGTGTGCTCAGTTTGGTTAGTGTACGGTTTGACCTTGTGTTAGCTATGTCAACTACCAAACGTAGGAAGTCTACAGTCTTTCGCCCCTCGTATAACATCGACAGGTTTCCATCCGCCGATAAAGCCAAGTCTTTTTGTGAGTCTTTCTTCTCTAGAACAATTCATCTAGAGCGTCATGCCCAACCCAACACTTTTGAGTCCATTCTCATTCGCCCATTGTTTGATCCGTTAGGAGGTGACTTAGTTCTATCTTTCTCCGGCAGCCAAAACCTTTGATTATAACATTGAGGGTATTGATGATATTGGCCCTTCCTTTCAGACCTAGGTTCGGTCTAAGTCTATCTTTGTTACCCCTGATCTTATTAGAGAGCTCTTAGGCATTGACCGTGTTTTTCCGAAGCACTATCCTTTCCCTATCCGCCCCACGTATGATTTCAACGAGGTGGCCGTTGCCTTGTGTGGTGCGCCTCGTAATTGGGTCAAGGGCACTCTAATTAAATAGTTTGAACTTCTTCTCCAGTTTCGTCTGCTTAATCTTATTGTCTGTGCAAATATGATAGTCACTACTCATTGTTCTGACAATCAAGAACAAGGTTTTGTTCTCTTCTGCATAGCTCGCCATCTCTCCATCAATCTTGCCACCCTTATTCTTCACAAAATGATTGTCGTTTTTGGGAACAAACAGTTAGGGTTGCCCTATGGTTGTTTGATCAACCGACTTCTCTCTCGCCTTGAGGTCCCGGTCATTGACCACGATGAGTATGCCACCCCTATTAAACCCTTTACTAAGAAAACTATTTCTCAGAGTCGGGCCCATGTTAAGGGGGAGTTTTCTTGGGTTGATCCTTCTACAAGTGCTGAGGATATTCTAGCCGAGGAGGAGGAGATTGATACAGCGCCAGCTGGTGTAGAGGAGGCTAATGATCATCCCCGGACCTTTCGTGGCCAGCTTCGCCGTTTTGAGCAGTCCGTGACTCAGCGGTTGGATCACCCAGATGCTCGCCTTGATGCCTTTGATGGAATACTTGGACATCTAGAGCAGTCCACCGCCTAGACTACTCTTCAACTTGCCCAGATTATCTCCTTACTTCAATTACAGCAACCTCATCCACCTCTAGCTGATCCTTGACTGTGATCTTTCTTGTACTGTTTTGTTTGACTCTCAGCCAAAAAGGGAAAGAATTTTTGGGATACATTCATTTGGTACAGTTATGGTACAGTTGGCTATTTTGTTTTGCTATTTTGTTTTAGCACTGCTTCAGTTGGTTGTTTTTGTTTTGGAACTGGTACATTGTTTTAGCTATTTTAGAACTGCAACAGTTAGTAGTTGGCTATTTTGTTTGTTTTCATATCTGTTACGTTTTATTATCTTATTGAGTTCCACAGTTTTGTTTTTGTTTTTGTTTTGTTTTTTTTTTTTTTTTTGTGTTATGTTGATTGTTGTTTCACAGGTGGATGGTTCTAAGTTTTTTCACAAGTGGATTGTTCTAAATTGTTCAAATATTTTTCCATCAAATCAGTTTTTGTGGTTTTGTGGATTTTGTTTTGTGTCTGATAGGTTGTGTTAGTGAGTGTGTCTAGTGTGTGTGTTTTTAGGAAAGATTGTTAGAAAGGTTTTGTCCAGGAATTGACAAAGGGGGAGATTGTTAGGTCCCTACTTGTTGCCAATTCCATAAACAAACTCTGTTTTATAGAGTTGTAATTTTTCCTTGGTTTTGGTCTTCCCGCTCAAGCGGGAACATTTGCGCTTGAGCAGAGGATGCACCTTCTCAATAGTTTGGCTTGTCTGCACAAATACTGGGAGGCATGTTTTTGCACTCAAGCGTGAGTTCTAGCGCTCGAGCGGAGACTTGTTTTAATAGCAAGCGTGTTAGTGACTCCGCTCGAGCGGCTAGTCCTGTGCTCGATCAGGGTACGCGGCCCCTGTTTTCTATATATATATATGTGTGTTTAAGTGTTTTTTTAGGGTTAATGTTTCTAGATCTACTTTAGGGGCTCTAGGGTTTTCTTTTGAAACTAGTTTGCTAGTTTTCTTTTTATGCTTGCTTGAGTATTAAACTCACAAGGTTGGATAATACACATCAAATGGTTGTTTGAGTGATCATCTTCAAGAGTGTTCTTCTTCGGTGGAATCCGAAGATTCAAGCGTGAAGTGTTCAAAGGTGTTCGAAGCTGTATGCAGTCGTTAAGGCGACATGGATGTTGTGGAATCAACATCAATCTAATCAATCCTGAGACGAAGGTTGCGGTGGAAGATATACAAAGCGTTGAAGACAAATTGACAGAGTTTGGATAATTTGTTTGGGTATTTTGTATTCTTTCTTTTCTTTTCTTCATAGTGGATTAATTTGTGGTGTTTCGCCTGTGATTTTTTAATCACAATTGGAAGTGCTCCAATAGTGATTTTTTCCACGTAAAAATCATTTGTGTTTATTTATTGTTTCTAAAACAACAATCTAAATCACTTTCGTACGTGCTTGATGATTTAGATTGTTTGTAGCGATCCCAGTTTTGCCACTTCGTTGAGTATGTCGAGGATCAAGCTGCCTGGTCAGCTCGTAGGGGTCCACGGGGCAACGCCCCTTGGTGGGTCCTAGGGTAGCGTCCTGACGAGGTTGAGAGGCAGCGCCCTAAAGCAAAAATGCAAAATGCATTAGAAGTTGCTTGTCCACTCGAGCGGCCGTATATGTGCTCTAGCGGAGAATGTTTGGTTCCAGAAGTTTGACCTGTCTGCAAAAACACTGGGAAAGCGTATTTGATGGTCGAGCAGGGCTTTCCACGCTCGAGTGGACCATGTTATATCAGTTCGTGAATTTGATATTTTAGATCACTTTTGTATATATCTCTCTCTAAAAACCCTTTTCTCTTCCTTCTCTCTACATTTCCCTACGCCAAATTAGATCAAGACCTTGATTTCTCAAGATCCATTAGAGTTCTGCCATAGGTTTTTCATCAAAGTTGGTTAACTTCTCAAGGGCTTCATTGTGTGCGGTGAAGATCGAGTTTCGACACTGTTGATTTTGGGGGTTTCATCTCATTTCTTCTTCAAAACTTGAGATAGGGATTTTCTTAGAGTTATATATATATATATTTGCAAAATCTATATGATTTTCGAAATCATCTTTTGATAACTTTGGAAATTGATTATTGATTCAAGAAGTTAAGCGATTTTGAAAGTGGGTTTGTCTCTTGTTCTTTTAAAATGATCTTATGTGTTTTGATCTTCGTTGATTGAAGAAAAGATGATTTTGGAAAGTTTTCTTTCAAAAGATTTGAGTTGTATAGTTTTGATAAGAAAACCTAGAATTTGGAAAAAAAATTTAAAGGAGACTGAAAATCCATGAATGGTATTGTTATATTTATTTTGTGTGTCAAAATAAATGGATGTTTGGAAAATTTCTTATTTATATTTATATAAATGATGAATTTCAGGGAATATGAGAATTGTTGTTTATTTTAGAAATTATTGTTCAAAACGTTGAAATAGTCTTGAAATAACTAATTGTTGAGGATATTTGAGAAGAGGGAATTGTGTTATTCGTTGTAGGGCTGTGCAAAATACCGCCCAATCCGCTAAAACCACACCGATCTGCATCAATCCGCACCGCTCTAACCGCTAACCGCGATTTAAACTTTAAAATTTATAATCCGCCAACCGAACTGCTTCACTGCGCTATAGTTAATACATATATATATTTTAATTTCCAATGAAATATCAATGTAAAAATGAGTGTGAGAGAGATTTAAGATATGAAATTTATTACAAATTAGTGGTTATATATATGAACATATTATGTAAAATTACTTTGTGTTATATATCTAAAAAATATTATACAAATTAATGTTATATATTATGTAAATGTATGATAATTAGCTAAAATATTCTTCAATCCGCCAAACCGCCAAAAACTGCCAAAACCACAATTTGTCAATCCGCTAATCCGCTAACCCGCCATTCGGTTTGTAATTTTACTCTCAAACCGCCCGAACCGCACCGCGCACTTGGATGATGAATTGGAATAAAAGTTTTTATATTCATCTTGTGAAATTGGCATATCAATTCATTTGATTACATTAAACTTTGAAAGTTGATTTGAAAACTTGTATTGAGAAAATAATGTTGAGAAATAAGTTTTCATGGAATGGTTTTGGGGTAAATACGTTGGTAAGTCTTGATAGGTGGTGTAGATGATATTGACTAAGTTGGCTTGAGAGTCCAGGGTGAAAGACCGAAAACCCGCGCGGATAGGTGTCGAGCCTTCCGATTAATACCAGTAAAAATGACAATTTGGTAGTACTTGAATAGTCTACTTGCAGACACCGACCTAGGGATTACCAAAGCTGTATTTACCACCCTTGAAATAAATCGTTAAGTTTTGAACAATTGAAATTGCATGATATCATTGAGCATGATGGTTTTTAAAAGATGAAAATGTGATTTATCTTCAAAAAGGGCATAGCATGGCATGTGCATTTCATCTCTTGAGACTTGTATAAAATGTATATACTTTGTTAAGAATTTCCTACTGGGCTTTATGCTCACTCTACGGGATTTTTGTACAAGAAAAGATGTGGTGATCCCACCTAACTAAAGGCATGGAAGTATGTGTGTTGGGAGCACAATGCTCTCATTTTGCTGTGACTCTGTGTGTAAGCCAAGGGTTGTGTTTGTGTGGGTTTGAATAACCTTTTTGTGTAACCAGGCTCAAGCCTTGGAAACTTGTAAACCCTTAGAGGTATTTATTTGTTTATTTACTTGTTGTTGCATGAAAAACTATTGTATTATGTAATGTAAGTTTGGAGATTTATATTCGGTTTTCCTTAAAAGAGTCATGATTGTTGTATTATCATTTGGGTTAGAAATTTGGGGCGTTACATTGTTAGTTTTAATTGTTTGGGAATTGATACAATTAAATCTTGATCTAATGAAGAATCACTTAGGTTTTTGAGACATGAAGCCCGAATATTGTATCCGATGACCTGAGATGGCTGCACCACGTCAATGTTAACATGCATGCATACTTATCCTGGTATGACATTGCAGTTTGGTAATGATGGAAGATGAGTAGTACTGTTCACATGGTATTGAGAATATTTAATAATTTTACGACAAGAAGGGACAATATGAAAAAGGCAATCTATATGGCTATTTTACCATGGAGTTGAAACACTTTTCATCAGCCGAGGCGAATGCAATTAAAGAGACAACAGAGGAAGGGTCTGCTAAGAGGTTAGACAGTAATGAATTTGATTTGATGGTGTTTGTTCATATTCAAAATTGTTATGTTTAACGTTTTTTATTAAAAATAAATAAAAAAATAAAAATAACAAACAAACAAACTTTCATCAAGATCTGATACTAAAATACTGGTTTTTATGAGAAAAAAAATGTATGGATTGTTGATAATGATAGAGGCACATGGCCAAAGAAACGGGAAAAAGAGAGAAATCAAGATTGATTAACAAAAGTATTGAAGAGCACTAGTCAGAGAAGCTTTTTAGCACTTAAAAAGTGAAAATGCAAAACAAAAACAAAAAGTTGGATTGTGATCATATTGTATAGAAAAATGCTTCAGACCACTAATTTAACATCACTAATACATCACTAGTGATGGCACCATGTGGACTTCACCAAATGTGATAGTTTGGCCTTTATTTTATATTTTTCCTTGCATTGCCAGCTCATTAGAGCTGGCATTAGTGTTGTTGATTTAGTGGTCTATATCACCACTGATATTGTATATTAGTGCAATGATTTTTTATTTTTTTTAATTCGAACTAATTATAAAATTACATTCCTATTACATAGTTATTAGATATATAAAAGAAATCATCCATTACATATATGAAATGCAAATGATCACAATCCCAAAAAATATGCTATGTATCTCCGAATATTGTCACCATTTTTATATCAACTTTTATATATAAATATTTACAATTGTTTCATTTAAGAAGTTAGTATTGACAAGTAAGAAATGGTGATACAAAACAGTAGTAAAAAAAAAAAGATTGGATTTCTCTAAATTTCATAGGCATGTGGGATTACAAAACGTCCTATTTTAGTGATATGAAAATAAAAGAATAAAAAAATTATAAGATCATTTGTGTATGACCTCATTTGGGAACTTTGGCTATTTTATGCGATGAAAAAAGTATATATATTTTGGAGATGATTTATGGATTTTTTTTTTTTGTTGAATAGATATAGTTGTGGGAGAAAAAGTGATTAATTGATATTAAGGATGTCCGCGGTTTGGTTGTGGCCAAAAAACCTTTAATCTGCCATCTGTCCGTCGGATTGGCGGATTGAAAAAAATCAATCCGAATCCATCTGTCCGATTGACGGACGAGGATTGACAGATTGGTGGATGAATGCAAATCGGTTTGGCGGTTTAAACTTTTACAAATTTTGAACATAACATAACAACTTATCAACACTTTTTTTATAACAATCCAACTAAATATAACCAAAAGATTATCAAGTAAATTGTTAAATACCAATAATAAATACGTATAAAAAAATCATGTATTATCAAAATTATTTCATTACTTTTTTTATTCAAAAACTATTTAATTTGATTATTTTTTAAATGAAAAAATCAGGCCCTATATTTTCCACACAGAAATACCAAATATCAACACTTGTCATTTGATAAAACGATTTCCAAATTGAAAACATAACAAAATATCTAAACTCTTTTTCAATTGAAAATACAAACAAAATATCTAAATAAATTAAAAATACAAAGTCTTATAAAGTACTAGAGTTCAGTTTTAAATTTTCGCCGCCAAAAAGCTTTTTTTTTCGAGTAAGTTTAAGGCGTATTCGGTTCTAACTCTCTACCTAGGGGTCCGAATTACGTTCCATCAATTGTCACAAGTCTTATTTGTCATGGACAAGCTATCCATGACAATCACACGGTGGATCAGGGGCTGCTTTGAATTTTCACCCTTGAAACACCCTTTTTCGACTAAGTTTAGGGCGTATTCGGCTCTAACTACCAATCTACGGGTTCGGATTACATTCCGTCAGTTGTCACAAGTCCTATTTGTCATGGGGAAACTGTCCGTGTGAGCCACACTGTGGTTTAGGGGCTGTTTTGAATTTTAGCCCCCCGAAATGCCCTTTTTTTACTAAGTTTAGGGTGTATTCGGCTCTAACTCCCAACCTACGATTCCGAATTACATTCCATCAGTTCTCATAACTCCTATTTGTCATGGGGAAGCTATCCGTGAGAGTCACACGGTCGTTCGAAGGCTATTTTAAATTTTCGCCCCCGAAAAGCTCTTTTTCGAGTAAATTTAAGGCGTATTCGGCTTTAACTCTCTACCTACGGGTCCGAATTACGTTCCGTCAGTTGTCACAAGTCTTATTTGTCATGGACAAGCTATCCATGACAGTTACACCGTGGATTAGGGGCTGCTTTGAATTTTCGCATTCGAAACGCCCTTTTTCGACAAAGTTTAGGGCGTATTCGGCTCTAACTCCCAACCTACGGGTCCGAATTATGTTCCGTCAGTTGTCACGAGTCCTATTTTTCATGGTGAAACTGTCCGTGTGAGTCACACGGTTATTCGGGGGCTGTTATGAATTTTTTCCCTCGGAAAGCTCTTTTTCGAGTAAGTTTAAGGCGTATTCCGCTCTAACTCTCTACTTACGAGTCCGAATTACGGTCCACCAGTTGTCACAAGTCTTGATTGTCATGGAGAAGCTGTCCGTGAGAGTCACACGGTCATTTGGGGGCTTTTTAGAATTTTTGCCCCCAAAACGCCCTTTTTCGACTAAGTTTAGGACATATTCGACTCTAACTCTCTACCTATGGGTCCGATTTACGTTCCGTCAATTGTCACAAGTCCTATTTGTCATGGGGAAGTTGTCTGTGACAGTCACACGATCGTTCGAGGGCTGTTATACTTTACACAATAGGGGAGTACACTATGCTGGCTCTTGCAAGTGCACTTGAAGTTGTGTATATACGCTGCCTGTTCAGTAAGTCAGTTGCATACAATAGGGTTTGGCGGGTGTTTTGCGTGTTCGCCCTCCAAACACCCATTTTTGGCTAAGTTGAAGGCGTTTTCAGCTCTAACTTCCAACCTAGGCGTGCTAATTGCATGTCGTCTATTGCCACAGGTCTTATTTGTCACGATGATGCTGCCCATAACATTCCTGTAGTGGTTTAGGGGCTATTTTGCATTTTCACCCCCCCGAACGTTCTTTTTTGACTAAGTTTAAGGCGTTTTCAGCTCTAACTCCCAGCCTAGGTGTGCTAATTATATGCCGTCAGTTGTCACAGGTCCTATTTGGCATAAGGAAGCTACCTGTGACATCCATATAGTGGTTCGGGGGCTGTTTTGCATTTTCGCCCCTGAACACCTTTTTTCAACTAAGTTTAAGGCATTTTTTACTCCAACTCCCAACCTACGTGTGCTAATTACATTCCGTCTGTTCCCACAGGTCCTATGTGTCATGTGGAAGCTACCTGTGATATCCATAGAGCAGTTCAGGGGCTGTTTTACATTTTTGCCTCTCGAACGCTCTTTTAAGACTAAGTTGGATTGTTTTTAATTTTTTTTTCTATTAACTTAAATGAATGTATGTAGTTCCTAGTCTCAAAACAGGTTGGAAGGAAATTGAATTGCATTAGTAATCTTGTTAGGCTTCATAAAATTTACACAATCATGTTGTGCTAATTTACTCTATGTGAAACCCAATCATTTATGTACTCTGCTCAACCATTTAATTTACTGTAATCAATTCAAGGAAAGTGAATTTTTCATAAAAAAACATGTGCTTACATTTTCCACATCATAATGAAGTCCTTTAGAGTATCCAAACACCAGGTGTTATGCTGCTAAGTCTTCTAATATTACGAAAACATCCTCAACTAGACAAATGAAAAATCATTCAATTGCATATTTCATTGCTGAGTTAGAACACCAACTGAAGAAACTACTGGCCAATTTTTAGGGACTATAGATTAAGACTCCAACAAAAAAAATAATAACAATGACAAAATAAATCAGTTCGATAAACATATCTTGTAGTCAGGAAGAATGCTGATGGACCAAGGAGGCAGGTTGTAGTGCATATTCCCAAAAGGCAACTTCGCAAAGGAATTAGAATTGTAGTTTGCAAGGAACGCAGCACAATCTCCAGACTTTGAATTGCAAACATGAGCCTACATGAAACGATTATAGGAAGAAATAACATTTATTTTCAACACAAGTATAAGATAAGATAAATGGTTCTTAGAGAATGATTGTAACTCTAACCTCCTGATAGTTCCCAAGAGGGATCACAGTGGGATCTCCTGATACTAAAGCCGGCTCACACAACTTTATCGCTCTATGCAGATCTTTCAAATGACCCCATTTGGGTTGCCTTAATAGTCTTAGACCAAAAGAGGAAATAACCCTTAAGTTTACTGAAGAACATATAATCTTTAAAATTTTATGTTTTCTTGAGCCATCTACATCTCCCTATCAGGAAAAGGAATGACATTTTCTCACGAGTCATGACAAAAATGATTGTAGAGAAGCTATTAACATGACGGTTGCAATCATTTTATTGTCGTACTTTCACTTTCATGTTGAGTCCCCCATCAACTTAATATTCAGCTTCTCTAATCAATTTGATGACCATCATAACCACTAACAACGTCACAATTATGGAGGGATATAGCTATTACTTAAAAAAATAAAATAAAATAAAAAATAAAATGTCAGCAGGAGCAATTTTACTCTATGATAAACCCAATTCAATCAATCACATGTCTGACATCAATTTTACTCTATAATTATATTGGGTGGTACATTTATCTATAGGAAGATACATAAACTAGGAATATGAAAGGCTCTTCTAGGGGTATGAGAGTCATGTACCAAGTATATTAAGGACACTCTAGTGTCACTACAACAAAAACATACTTTAGTGGCACTACACTAGTGGCATATTTTTAGAAAATGCCACAAAAAATGATATTTAGTGGCACGTTTTTGAAAAATGTCACAAAACGACAAACATAAAAGGCTCTAGTGACAATTCAATGAACAAGTGTCACAAAATTACAACAAAAACATACTTTAGTGGCACTACACTAGTGGCATATTTTTAGAAAATGCCACAAAAAATGATATTTAGTGGCACGTTTTTGAAAAATGTCGTAAAACGACAAACATAAAAGGCTCTAGTAACAATTCAATGAACAAGTGTCACAAAATTACAACAAAAACATACTTTAGTGGCACTACACTAGTGGCATATTTTTAGAAAATGCCACAAAAATGATATTTAGTGGCATGTTTTTGAAAAATGCCACAAAACGACAAACATAAAAGGCTCTAGTGACATTTTAATGAACAAGTGTCACAAAACTATAACAAAAACACACTTTAGTGACACTATACTAGTGGCATGTTTTTAGAAAATGCCACAAAAATAATATTTGGTGGCACATTTAGATAAATGCCACAAAGCCACAAACATATAAGGCTCTAGTGGCATTTCAATAAAGAAATGTCACATCAATTTTATGGCATTTTATAAAATAATGACACAAAAAATTATGTTCGTGATATTTACCAACAGATGCCACTAAACTTTAGTAGTAATGGCATTTTTTAAAAAATGTCATGACACTAGGTAGGTGCAAATTACTTTTTATGGCACTTAGGTGAAAAGTTTCATAAACAAATATTTTATAGCGTTTTGAGAAATGCCACTAAGTCAAAAACTTTCCAAGCTTATAATGACATTTTTGAAAAAACAAAAAATGCCAATATATTTTTAAAATTTTTACAATGTAGTAAATGATTAAAAATAAATAAATTAAACTCAATATACACTACAGGAAAAAGCATATTCGGCGACTAAATTTCCTGACCAAAAAAAATTTTAGTAGCCCAAAGTAAAGCTTTTTGGCAACTAAAAAAATTTAGTAGCCAAAAGTCTACAATTGGCGACTAAAAATAAGTTTGGTCACTGATTATATGAGTTTTACCAACTAAAAAAATTTTAGTAGCCAAAAGTAAAACTTTTTGGTGACTAAAAAAATTTTAGTAGCCAAAAGTGTATAATTGGCGACTAAAAAATAAGTTTAGTCGCCAAAAGTGATTATTTTTAGCGCGGGAGAACTAAAATCCTAAGGCGGAAATTAAATTTTTTGGCGACCAAAATTTTGGTAGCTGAAAGTGCATCTTTGGTGACCAAATCCGATTTTGGTCGGCAAAAGTTAAATTTTTTAGCAACTAAAAAACAATTAGTAGCCAAAAGTATAGAATTTGTGACCAAAAAATATTTTTAGTTGCCAAAAGTGGTCTTTTTTTTATTTTACTAGTAAATAGTTTATTTTACATAAATTATGTTCAATAAAATAATTATGTTTATACATATACTTTTATATTAATATAGATGTATGTACTATATAAATAATATATGTTGCATATATAATCATATGGTGCTATAGAGGTGTAGTGGGAAGAGTGTGGTGTATAAGGTTTATGGTGCGGGAGGTTGACGGTTCGAGTCTCTGCAGGAGCGAATCAAATTGTTCTACAACGAATTATCGTCACGAATGACACTTGATAGCATCACGAATAGTGCCTACCATGACATTAAAGTATCACTGAAAGGTTTTAGTCTTGATGGTGTAATGACACTTATAAGTGTCACTAACTCTTTTTTTAATGGTGCTTGATAGTGCCACAAATAATAGCTACCATGACATTAAAATGTCATTGAAAGTTTTTAGCCATGATGGTGCAGTGGCACTTGCAAGTATCTACCGTGGCACTCGTATCTACCGTGGCACCGATAAAAGTGGCACTTGTTCAAAATGCCACAAGACAAAAAAATGTCATTAGAAGAATAGTTTTGTGGCACTTTCAAATGTCACTAAACTAAGAAAATGTTGTAGTGTGTGCTACAAGTAAAGTCACAAGAAAGATTAATAATATAGAAATATATTCTGATTGAATTCTAAGTTCATATTGAACGAACTCCTAATTCACAACGTTGAGAACAAAGATGAGTCAATGTTACTTTCCTAATTGGCAAAATTCTTTTGAAAGGGATTATAGGAGTGTGAGATTAATCTATCTACAAACTTCTATGTTAATCTTATATAAAGGACACTCTACTGTGCTACAAGTAAAATTAAGAAAAGAAATGTTAATAACATAGAAATATATTCTGATTGAATTCATTTATTTTAGTTCTACCTTGTTAGTTATTCCATAATTTTAGTTCTTTTTTTTCCCCCACAATTGTATTTCTTACTTTAAATAAAGGGGAATGCTAATCAATTTCGTAGAATATCATTAATAGCCATCCTATGTTCGTTTTTCATTTGAAGTAAATTTGTGTAAAAAAATTAATCAGTTGTCAGGAAAAATAACTTGTATTTTATTAACAAATGTAGGCTACTATGTTTCGACCAAGTCTTTTCGCATAGGATTGATGTAGTCTTTATACCAGCAACTGCAGAAACACTTTATTCAACCAAAAAATATTTTCTCTATATCTACCCACTGTCATTCAAGAAGGGGAAAAAACAGAGCCTGAGCATCAACAACTAAAATTTCCTCTCATCACCTATATAACTCTAAAGCATATATAATGAGCCTATCTTAGTTAAAAGTTGAAGACTTAAAAGAATAATAAGAAGAAGAGCAACTACTGCATGTTAACCTCACAGATGGCAGACTCATTCCCAGCTTTCTCCAACACTTTAAACCCTAGTGCCTCCGAGTTTAATATTATTTGTTAGTATTAGACTTGAAGTCTAACTGATGTGGAAAGTCATATCTACCATTCATACCCAATATTAATTGCAGTCTCCATCTTATCTCCTGTCAAAACCCATATTTTTATTCCAGCTTGTGCAAGCTTGTTGATGCATTCAGGAACCTATGCCAAAGCACCCAAAACAAATCACTCATAATGATGATGATAATAATAAATAATATGAAATTAAACATGAATCAATAACACCAATACCCAATATCGTAAAAAAAATTGTGGATGTTTATATATAATACTCAAGACGAATTTGTGAGGCAACATGAAATTCGTTGTGTTGGAATTCAAAATAAGGTTCTCAACAAACTGATATGGTAGCTTTAGTGGGAAATCAATAACCCAAAAAAATTGAAAAAATTGGCAAACAACAAGAATGCTATATATAAGAAAGCATCACTACCTTGTCCAATGCTGCTGTGATGAAGTCAACAAGTTCTTAAACAATAAGAACCTGAGCTCCCCTTTCTCCCTGGGCATAGCAGATGAATATTAAAACCTAACTGGCAATCATTAAGCATCAATCTAAACATAATTCATAAGAGTACATTAAGGATGATTATAATTTCTTGATTATAAAAATCAAAAGATGCTAGGTAATAAAAAAGGAATCTCAAAAACTGAGGAAAATTATAATTAAAACATCCTCTACAAACCTAGTTTCTAGCAAGGATTATCGTACTAGGGATCCATTGTCCATTACAGGTATCAGTGACCAGTTTAAATGAAATAAAAAATCTTTACAAGTGTTATTTTGTTCTGATGACAGTGATGATGATGATGATGATGATGATGATGATGATGATGATGATGATGATGATGAATGCATATCTCAAATTAATTGGAGATGATACTTGCAAGATAATATCCCCCAACTTCTCCCTAGCAATCCCTGTACCAAGAATTGTGCCAAGGAAGTCACCATGAGAACAAGGGTGAAACCCAAAGTTTCCTGTGATACTGGCAAGAGTAACTATTTAACAAACAAGGTTTTTCATTTCAAAATAAATAAATAAAAATACACTCAAAGAATAATGCACATTCAATGACTTGCCTTAATGCCGCAACGATATCTGGATCGGTTGTAAATGCTTGTGGATGTCCAACTGAAAGCCGACAACACTCAGCCTGGAAGACTTGAAAGATATTTAACGTGTAAGTGTGGAAAATATTTACTGAAACAAAATCCAACAGAAATTGTTGATTCAATTTAACCTGTGGGTATCCACCCTAAGCCACTACTTTGATGTCAGCTAACTTTCCCAATACTATAATAGATTCGTTCAGGATGGGTGGTGTGAGAAAATCAATATGAAGGACTTCTCTCCTAGATGATGCCCGTTTTGCCTAAGAAGCAGAGGTAGATCAATAAATCAGAACTATCATTCATGCATATCTAACAGCCAGAAATTATTCAACCTTTCATACCTTGCCACTGATAACACTTTTATTTGATAATTTCTATTTTTGAATACACGAGATTACATACAATGGATTAGGGCTTTGAAATTAATGAGAGAGAAAGGAAAAATAAGGGGAAATGTATCAAACCCTAAAATCAAACCCATTTACAACATTAAACCCATAAAATTCTAGAAATGAAACCACTTCAAAGAAACCCATTTCAGAAGTGAAGACAAAATTAAACTGAATGGGTAAAATAAACGACCCTAGAGCAAGAGTTCACAGTTGGGGAAATAGAAGAAGGGGGAGAGAGAGAGAGAGCGAGAGAGAGAGAGAGTCAAAGCAAGACAGAGAGCAACAGAGCGAAAGGGAGTGAGAGAGCAAACCTGTTAGCGGCGATGGCGGTGCTAATTTGCATCGTACGGGGACTGACGGTGCTGAGGATGCACGGTAGTGAGGTTTCATCGCCGTGAGGTTTGTTGATTTGTAGTGGTAAGGTTGGCTGAGACAGAGGTTCGGTGGTTGTGGTGTATACACAGAGAGGGTAAAAGTGTGAGACAGAGGCGCGAATCTGAAATTACTCCCTCTATAAAATTTTGAGCTTCCACGACTAAATGATTTATTTGTCGGGAAATGTAATTTCATGCCATTTGGCAACTAGATATTATTTTAGTTGCTAAAGGGTGTGAAAAATCTGACTAAATATTATTTTAGCCTAAATTATATACTATTGCCAACTAAAACTGTTTTAGTCGCTAAAAGTAGTATTTTGGCGACTAAATATTATTTTAGTCGCTAAAAAGGGTTCAAAAAATCTGACTAAATATTATTTTAGCCTAAATTATATACTATTGCCGACTAAATATTTTGGTCACCAATTAATTTTATAAATCCCTCCAAAATTCGAAATTTTCCCTCCAAATATTTTAATTTTTTGGCGACTAAAATATTGTTTAGTTGCTAAAAATAAATTTTTGGCTACTAAATTTTTGGTCGCCAAAAGTCTGAAAGTAATTTTTTGTTTTTCATTCAGCGACTAAAAAAAATTTAGTAGCCAAAACTATCTGTATAGCGACTAAAACATTTTTTAGTCGCCAATTGTGGGCCTTTTAGCGACTAAAACTTTTTTTAGTTGCCAATAATCAATATTTCCCGACTAAAAAAAATTAGTAGCTAAATATTGTACTTTTGCTGACTAAAAAATTTTTTAGTCACCAATTCCACAAGTTTTGGCGACTAAATTTATTTTAGTCGCCAAATTTGGTCGCCAAAAGTGCATTTTGTTGTAGTGCGTGGTGAGGGTCTGCAGAACCTTTAATGGTGACCTTCCCTTGTTTTGCATCCATAGAAACTGACTCCACCTTATCAATTTTCAGCAACACATTCTCGATCATGTACTCAATTCCTTTGAAGTCGATTTTCTC
Source organism: Camellia granthamiana (assembly GCA_036172215.1). Lineage (NCBI taxonomy): Eukaryota > Viridiplantae > Streptophyta > Magnoliopsida > Ericales > Theaceae > Camellia > Camellia granthamiana. The sequence goes on along the minus strand of CM069903.1, from coordinate 157,887,992 downwards.
AACAAAAAACTTCGAAGTTGGAGCTCCCATTGAATAGGAAGATAACCCCAAAATATGCTTTTCTTCAATCTTGCTAGCTACCACCTCCTTGGAGAGACTTTGAAAATTTTCTGCTAAAAAAAAAAAAAAAATCACAATAGAGACAGATTTTGAAATGACATGAAGCTCGAATATTGTATCCGATGAACTGAGATGGTTGCACCATATCAATATTAACATGCACACATACTTACCTTGGTATGATATTGCAATCTGGCGATGATGGAAGATGAGTAGTAACATTCACATGGTATTTTGAGAATATTTAATAATTTTTCGCACTGCCATTATGAGTACAAATACGAAATAATGTTCTCGTATGATCCTGTTGACCAAGTATGCGCTCCTTCAATACGTCGTCGCTTTACTCCCTGAAAACACAAACGTGAGCTAGCCGGCGGGTGTGTGTCGGATACCTCTCCGATGCCTAAGTCAGCAAAATAGACAAATAGACAAAAGCTCTGTGTATGCGAGAATCAAAGTTGTGTTACCTCTACATAGGTTCTGTTGTGAGCTTTTATAGGTTCCGCGTGGCACAATCCTAGTAGGACTCTTACTCCTCCATGTAGAGTCCTCCTAGGAATCATACTCCTGAAAGATAATGCTTATCCTTCAACACCCTCCTCACTGCTTAAACCAAGTGAGATGGTTTTACCACGGTTGGATGACAGTACGACCGAGCTAACACTAGCCCTTTGTCATACTTAATCCAACGCCTTCACATGCAACACGTAGCTCGGCTCTCTTTTTACTTGTACCTCGGTTTTGGCCTGTTGAGACCGAGCTAGCAAGAGCAAGGTCCTCCATTGGAAGCCCAAATACCTTATCTCCAAATATTATGACCGAGCTAATTATCACCACTCCGACCGTGGTGATTGTAAACATACTTGGACCGAGCTAACAACAAGGTCCATTGTGCTAAGCCCTTTTTACCACGGCCCATTACTATGCCTGGGCCTAGCTCGGCCCTAATGTACATAAAAAGTCCCTCTAAATTGCCCCTTAATTCCATCTGCGTAGCATGATTGGGATTATCTGTTACCAGTTGAGCTAAAACTTCAGACCATCAACTGAGCTAAATTGCCACCAGGCTACCGATTTGCCTGGTCAAAAAACATCTCTTCAGTCACGCTGTGCTTCTGAATCGCTTGCTATTCCCATAGATACGTGGCTGGCCCCTATTGGTTAAGTACAACTGTTGACGCCGACTTTGTACCTCGCGAATTTTGAACAGTCCCGCCTTTTTCACACGCTTTATACAAAAAAAACCCTACGTTTTGAACCAACCATTTCTACTATTCATCTTCTCTCTGTTTTTCCCTCTGAGTCTCCATTCTTGTAACCCTAGCACCTGTCAAGCTCGTGTTTCTGCTGATATTGTTTCCATCTTCGGTTCCTTCATTTTGAACTGGTATGTGGCTCAAATCTTTTTCCTTTTCGTTTATTTCGCACTGTATTATAATACATAGCATAGTATGTATGTTTCTCAAAAACACTTTCTTGTAGTTTCCATGGGAAATAACCACTTTGTTTCAAAAACCATGTAATAGATCCACTGGATCCACAACCAATCTGAGAAATGACGCTGTTGATCCAAAATAATATTTCAACCGAACTAGGAACCTGTTTGTATCTAAGGTGTGCACCCAGCCGAACTAGATAAGTTTCAATCGGTCTAAGAAACTTCTGTTTCATTTAGCCGAGCTAGGGAACTGTACTAGGTGTACGCACTACCGAACTAGAAAGTCTTAACCAATGATCGAGCTATAACTGACTTAGTCAATCGACCAAACCAGCTCTCTGATTTAGTCAAAACTGAACCAAGAATGGATTGCACCCTAAGCTTCAACCGAGCTAAGAACCTCTCGTTCCACTTAACCGAGCTAAAGTCCTTCGCCCCAACCGAGCTAAGAACGGATAGTATCCCACGTAGCCAAGCTAAGCTTCCATTTATTTTGCCTTTGTTCTTTTAGCACAGTCCAACAATCTGGGCTTAACACTTTTCATCTTCACTTTGCAGACTCTGACTAGGTTGGCCAAGCACACCTTTACAAACCGAGATACTGAAGGTCATCTCAACACCGAGCTAGCACTTCTGAGCTAAATTATTCATAATTTAAGTCCACATGGGGAAGTATCAATTTTTAGTGAACTCTCCAGGGGCCATAGCCGAGTTCCGAAAGGATTACCAAATTTCTGATAACGTCCACCTTTCATTAGCCAAGCTAGACACAACTCTATAGGGAAAACAGGGCTTCGTTCCCTTCACCGTCCTTTCCATTGTAGAAGCCGGACTCCGATTCCCTGTTCAACCACTCCTTTGTGAATTCCTAAGGCAGACTACAATATGCCCAACCCAACTCAGCACCAATTCTTACAGAATAATAAATGGCATTGCCGAGCTAAATCGCCGGCTTGGCCTCAACCTCGGTTTAGCCAAGCTATTTCACCAATATTCACTAGGCCAAAACAAAGACGGTTGGGTGTACTATTTAAGAATAAGACGTCGCCGAGAGAAAATAATAAAAAACACTCCAGATAAAGACATAAACAACGATGACTTTTTATGGGTCTCTGGTAACTTCGAGGACCAGGAAGCCCAAATACTGGGCGACCGAATTAACTGGAATAAGGGAGTAGCCTGTATGAATACCTCGGCTCAGTTTCATGCGTTCTTTACTCCGTTGGTCACATTTTGAACCGTACTAACCATTGTCTTTTTCCTTTATGTAGACTTGAATCATCTAAAGTCACAGTATAGTTACCCCAATCTAGACGCACTCCGCGCCGCGCTTCGATATCGCGAACGAGGTTAGGCCCAGCTACTCAATTTTGAATTGACATACCGATATAGTAGCAGAAGGAAGACCAGGTTGACAGACTTCCTCTTGGAACCTTCACCAGAACCAGATCCAACACTACCTCAAATCAATTTGATCCCACTAATAGAAGAGCAAGAAATGGCTAAGAAGAGAACTGTCAAAGCACTTATCACCGAAACAGCTACTCAGGCCAAGGTACCACAAGTCGGCCAAACAAATGAGGCAGTGGTTGCCCTTCCAACGGCCCGTGCCTCGTCATCTCGGCCGAGCAAGCGTGCTAGAACATCTGCAACCAAGCCACAACTTGTTGATGAAGATGACGTCGTGCTTCCTCCAACCACCCGGCCGAGCCCAGAGCCGGTGCGTTCTGACCGGGCTAGCCCTTCAGAATGGGTACCAAAGGTTACATACAAGAACCGAGCTATTACCAATACCAACTCTGTGGTCGCAGAGAAAGACCATTCGTTGGCTTTCAACCTCGCCAAGAATGTATGCCTACCAGCCGATATGGAGCACCATGACCATCTTACCGAACTAAAGGCCATTCACTCAGCAACAAAATCAATAGTGCTAGTAAGTTCTCCATTTGCCTGTCTTTTTGTACATCTGTTTGCGCAATTCAAACTATAATTGTTATCTCTCCCTTTGCAGGCCATACAGAAGAACCACGTTGCTCACACGCGCATGTTGGAACTACGCAAGACAACAAGGCAGGCCGTGGCAGAGGCCAACAGCAAGACGGCTGAGCTAAATGAGGCAAAGCAGAAAATGACCGAGCTTGAATCTGAAGTCGCCCGACTCACCGGGATGGTTAGTTCGGCTGAAGCAGATAAGCAAAAGGCTTTGGCCAAGCGGAAAGACAAGTACCTATGCGAGCTTGTCAAACTTGAGAAGAAGAAAGATGCCGAAATAACCCAACTGAAGAAGAGCGCGAAAGAAGCTGAGGACCGCGGCTACAAGGATGGTGAGGCCACCTACATCCAGCAGTGCGACGCTGCGAAGGATATTTTTTTCAAATGTGGATGGAATGCGGCTGCAATAAATCTCGGTTTTGGCCAAGAGACCGAGGTCTTCCAGAACCCTCCTCCCCATTTCATTCCGAGCTACATGGCGAACTATGCCAACGCCATTCAAGAGAAATTGCTCCAAGTAGGGGAGGAAGATGAGGCCCCAGAACCACAAGTCGCTCCAGCTGCTACCAATGATCCCGATCTCCATCATGCCCAGTTAGCTCGGGTGGAGCCACCGGTGGAGGACTTGGTTAAAAATGTGACCGAGCTACCTGCTGAAACCGGGCTACCGAGCGATGTAGCTCGAGTTGACCTAGATGCAGATCTGGACGACCTTTTTGCTTAATCCTGTGATTTCGTCTTTTTTCTTTTGGCAAGAATTTTGTAACCGGGCTGAAGTCCCACTTCTTTGTAACTCTGTTTTGTATCTTGAATGAAATATCCCTTCTTTTTGTTCGGTTTATTCCATACCTGCCTTTATTTTCTACTGTGATTTGTATGAAGTATAACATTTTTCTGGCCGAGATACCTATCTTGGTCTTAACCTTGTAATCTGTTTGGTCATTCCTGCCAACATCTTCAGCCTAGATCCTTATCTCAGCTGAAGAGAGATAAATGTTGGTTTTTCCTGCCAACATCTTCAGCCTAGATCCTTATCTTGGCTGAAGAGCGATAAATGTTGGTTTTTCCTGCCAACCTCTTCAGCCTAGATCCTTATCTCGGAGCGATAAATGTTGGTTTTTCCTGCCAACCTCTTCAGCCTAGATCCTTATCTCGGAGCGATAAATGTTGGTTTTTCCTGCCAACCTCTTCAGCCTAGATCCTTATCTCGGCTGAAGAGCAATAAATGTTGGTTATTCCTGCCAACCTTCTTCAACCTAGATCCTTATCTCGGCTGAAGAGAGATAAATGTTGGTTTTTCCAACCAACATCTTCGGCCTAGATCCCTATCTCGGCTGAAAAGCAATAAATGTTGATTTTTCCAGCCAACCTCTTCAGCCTAGATCCTAATCTTGGCTGAAGAGAGCTCAAAGTTGGTTATTCCTGCCAACCTAGAGCGAAGTGTTGGTTTTTCCAACCAACCTCTTCAGCCTAAATCCTGATCTTGGCTAAAGAAAGCTCAAAGTTGGTTATCCCTGCCAACCTAGAGCGAAGTGTTTGGTTATTCCTGCCAAACTTCTTCAGCCTAGATCCTCATCTCGGCTGAAGAGAGCTCAAAGTTGGTTATTCCTGCCAACCTTGAGTTAAGTGTTGGTTATTCCGGCCAACTCTGCTTTCATTGCCCCTAGCTTACTAACTTTTACAAAATAAAAGAATTATGCTCAAAAGGGAACTATTTGCTTTATTGAAAAGAAAAATTATACGTATTTTAAAAAAAAAAAAAAAGCTAGAAATAAAATAGTTTGAGATTGGCAGTGTTCCATGGCCTGGGAATGACCTTGTTGTCTCCATCTTCCAAGTGATATGCCCATTTTCCTGCTAAGCCAACCATTTTGTATGGTCCTTCCCAATTAGGCCCTAACTTGCCATCTCTGGTACCAAAGTGTTGCCCATTACTTTGCACAGCACCCAATCTACAATCTTGAATTGCCTCGGGTGTACTGTCTTGTTATATTTTCTGGATAAATCTTGTTGGTATGAGGCGATGTGAACCAGTGCTCTTTCTCTTCTTTCTTCTGCAAGGTCGAGTTCCAAGGCTATGGCTTCTCTGTTCAAGTCTGGGTCAAAATTTTCATTTCTAATTGTGGGGAGGCCGACTTCCAGTGGGATTACTGCCTCCATGCCGTAGACTAAGGAGAATGGCGTTTCTCCAGTTGATCGCCGAGGTGTGGTACAATAAGCCCATAAAATATGAGGAAGCTCCTCAGCCCACTTGCCTTTTGCTTTCTCCAACCTTTTCTTCAATCCATCCAAGACGACTTTGTTTGATGCTTCCGCCTGGCCATTTTCTTGGGGGTATGCTGGTGTAGAATTGTAGAATTCTATCTTATACTGCTCACAAAAGCCTCTAAAAATTTTGCCATTGAACTGAGTGTCGTTGTCGGATATTAGAGCCTTGGGTATGCCGAACCGAGTGATGATATTCTGCCAGACGAACTTCTTCACATCTTTCTCTTTATTAAGACGAGTGCTTCTGCTTCTACCCATTTTGTAAAGTAGTCTGTTACTGCGAGAAAGAACTTTATATTGCCGGGTGCCGTTGGAAGTGGTCCTACTATATCCAAGCCCCACATCGCAAAGGGCCATGGGCTAATTAATGGTAGAAGCTCTCTGGCTGGTTGATGTATTTGGTGTGCGAACTTCTGACATTTCTCGCACTTCTTGACATACTTCTCTGAATCTGCTTGCATGTAAGGCCACCAATATCCTTGTGAAATTGCTCTGTAGGCCAATGATCTTCCCCCTTGGTGGCTTTCGTATACACCCTCGTGTGTCTCGAACAAGAATGCCTCAACCTTGCTAGGATAGACACATTTCAAGTAGGGTCCTGTGAAGGATTTTTTGTACAAGGCCTTTGATGGAGAGAGCCAAAATTGCTGTGACTTTGCTCTTATTTTGTTGGCCTCTTTCTTCTCTTCAGGTAAGATGCCATCTTTTAAGAATACTATAACGGGATCCATCCATGAAGGGCCTAGTTCGGCACAACATACCTCAGCTATTTTGGGTTCTTCAATGCTTGGTCTTGGTAGGAAGTCGATCAATAATGGATGTGGGATGGATGTATCTGCCATTGAAGCGAAGCCTGCTAGTTCGTCTGCTCTACTGTTTTCTTCTCGACCGATCTGCTCTATCCGCACTACTTCAAATTTCATTATCTCCTTTCTGACTAACTCTTGGTATTTAGCCATCCTCTCATCCTTTGCCTCGTAGTCGCCTGAAATTTGGTTTACTACAAGCTAGGAGTCACTGTAAACTATTAGCTCGGTGGCCTGCATGAAGAGTGCTGATTTTAGGCCTGCTAAGAGTGCTTCATACTCCGCCTCATTGTTTGATGCTGAGAAGCCAAGGTTGATTGCTTGTTCCACTACTAGGCCATCTGGTGAGATGAGGATTATGCCAAGTCCTGCACCGTGCCTATTGGATGCTCCATCCACAAAGAGCTTCCACATCTCTCCAACGAATAGCTTCCAGCAAGTGGAGGGGTCGGATGATGTCTTGGGGTTGTGAGTGTTGCTGATGTTTTCTTCCAAGTCCACGCCTACTGTTGGGGTTTGCTCTTCACTATCCAACTGTACCAAGCTTTTGCTTGTTGATGAGTCTTTGCTGAGTAAAGCATGGTTTGCCTCTTCCTCCCATTTTGCAATTTGGTATGCCTTGGAATGTGGCTGGGCATCTTGTTCTGGGGGTTGTGCAGTTCCTGCGGCACTTTTCATCCCCTTTTCTGTTGTACCAGTCAAGTCAATTGGGCAGATGTGATGACTTCCTGGTGTGAACTCTGCCACAAAGTCTGCCAAAGCTTGAGCTTTTATTGTGGTTCTGGGTTGAAACTTGATATCAAATTGTCCCAATTCCACCGCCCACTTCAAGATTCGCTCAGAAAAGTTCGCCCTCTCAAGCAAAGCTTTTAATGGAAAAGCTGTTAGGATGACTACGGTGTGGGCGTGGAAGTAATGTGACAGTTTCCTTGAGGCTATCATCAAGGCTAAGGCCAGTTTTTCCAATGGTAAGTACCTGGTTTCTGCGCCCAGCAAAGTCTTGCTAACATAAAAAATGGGCAGGTGTTGGATTCCTTCCGCTCTGACCAACACTGTGCTGACTGCGTGCTATGAAACTGCCAGGTACAAAAAGAGCTCTTCTCCAGGTATTGGGGTTGCTAGCAACGGTGGAGAAGACATGTACTTTTTCAAGCTTTCTAGGGTGCGGTCGCATTCTTCATCCCACTCAAACCTGGCCTTTAATGCTTGGAAAAATGGTCGACATCTGTCTGACAACCGAGTTATGAACCGGTTGAGCGCAGCTGCCAAGCCAGTGAGATACTGCACTTCTTTTACTGTGTTGGGCCTCTCTAGATCCTAGATTGCTTTGATCTGAGAGGGGTCTGCCTCTATACCTCGGTTGGTCACTAGGAAGCCTAGGAATTTGCCTGATCCTACGCCGAACGCACACTTGGATGCATTTAGGCGCAACTTGTTCTTCTTCAGAATCTGGAACATTTCACCTAGGTCCTTGAGATGGTCGTTCTCATTCTTGCTTTTGACCACCATGTCATCTATGTAAGCCTCCATTGTTCTGCCTAACAATGGTTCAAACATCTTGGTGACCATCCGTTGGAATGTTGCCCCTGCGTTTTTTAGGCCAAAGGGCATGACCTTGTAGCAATACAGTGCTCTTGGCATGGTAAAGGATGTGACCTCCTGGTCTGGTTCATACATAGCGATCTGATGGTAACCTCTGTACGCATCAAGGAAGCTAAGTCGATTGTGGCCTGCCGTCAGGTCTACCAGTTGGTTTATCCGTGGTAGGGGAAAGCTGTCCTTTGGGCATACCTTGTTGACTATTTTGTAGTCTACGCAGACACGCCATTTTCCGTTCTTCTTTGGCACTACTACGGTATTGGAGATCCACCTGGGGTAGTGCACTTCTCTGATAGCTCCTACCTCCAGCAAGTTTCCCACTTCTTCCGCCACTATCTCGGCATGGTGGAGTGCTGATCTGCGAGTGCGCTGTATAACCGGTCTGGCAGTTGGGTGGACGTTCAGTTGGTGACAGATGAAGTTTGGGTCAATGCCAGGCATGTCATACGGTGTCCAGGCAAACTCTTCGATGTTAGAGGTTAAGAACTCCATGACCTCGATTCTCTCAGTGCTGGACAACGACGAGCCGAGCAAAAAGAACTTTTCTGGGTCTTTTTCATCTATCCTTACCTGTACCAAGTCTTCCACTGCCTTTTGTTCAGCTGCTTTGCCAACATCCGCAAATAGTTCATTGCTCTCGGGCTCTTCCACCATCTGTACATACCCTTTTGCCACGCGGCTACCATTTACTGTGACGAAGCACTGTTTTGACATGATTTGGTCTCCAAAGACCTCTTCAATTACTCCAACTTCATTGGGGAACCGCAATACTTGATGGTAGGTTGAGGCTACCGATCACATGGTGTACAACCATGTCCTCTCCAAGATTATGTTGTAGGTGGCAGGGACTTTCAATACTCAGAATTCCACCTGTTTTGTCATGGTTCCTGCTTTGACTGGGAGGATTATCTTGCCCACTGGCCACTCTGGCAATGAGTTGAATCCGATCAGGAGAGATGTTGCAGGTGCCAAATCTTTATCCTCCAGTTCCAGTTGTCTGAAGGTTTTGTAATACATTATCTCACATGAGCTTCCTTGGTCGATCAAAATCCATTTGACGCCAAAATTCTTGACGCGTAGAGTGACAACCAGTGCATCATTGTGAGGGCAATATATCCTTGCTAAATCTTTGTCTGAAAAAGATATGACATTTGTGGCCTCTATTCTCCCCTTTTTGATGGCAGGTTGTGCACTTAATACCTCCATTAAATGCTCAGCCTTTTTTTATCATCCCCCTGAGCTCACATACCCGCTCAGGTTCGAATGCTCCATGTATTACGTTAATTATGCCTTGAGGTGGGGCGTCGACCGGCATTCCGTTTGGGTTGTTGTGGTTCTGGAGGGCTGGCTATGTCCCTCCTTCTATGTACTGGTCCAGGTGCCCAGCTGCCATTAAGTCCTCCAAATGCTACCTCAATTGCGTGCAATTTTCAGTGCGGTGCCCCTTTTCATCATGGAAAGTGCACCGGGACCTCTCGTCATAGTCTTTTTGTGCTTCTCCCAACTTAGCTGGCCATCGGACGAAAGGTTCATTGCGTATCTCACTGAGAATCCAGTAGATTGATTTTTTGAACACTGTGGTAATGGCAGTGCGAACTCTTAACCTCCTCTTGTCTGGGTCCTCTCTATTGGCCCGCCTGCCTCGCCTATTCCTGTTAGGTTGCTCTACCGTATTGACTTTTGCTGTAGTCTTTTTATCTGGCATTGCTGTTATGCTAGATTTTGCCTTAGTACAGGCGCTATCTTCTTCCACGCGAATATGTTGGTGCACTCTCTCTATTAAGGCCTCCATCGTGAGAGGAGGCGTCATAGTAATCGAGTCCCTCAACTTGTTTCTGACTGGTAGATCCTTTTTGTATTGCGCGATGGCCAGATTTGTGGGGCAATCTCCTATCTAGTTGAAAGTCTCCCAATATCGACCGTTGTAGGATCTCAATGTCTCCTTATCTCCCATGTCTATGGAGAGTAGCTGGTCTATCTCCACTGATGTCTTGGACGCCTCTGCCAACTTTGCCCATGAGGCGATGTTGCCTTCTGGTAGCCTTTCGAACCAAGTTAAACCTAGGTCGCCAAGGCTGGATGGGAACATGATACACATTAAAGCCTCGTTCCGCCGGTATACTGCCATAACCTAGCGAAAGTGGCTTAGGTGCATGTAGGGGTCTGTCTTCCCTTCATAAGTAGTGAATTTGGGCTGGTGAAAGCCGAAGGTAGTGGTGCATTCTCAATTGCCGAAACAAACGGCAAGCTCTGTAACCTTGCTAATGCTTTGTCCGTTGGTTCGTAAGCAAGGCGCAGCATTGGCATTCCTACCTCGACGCTCCCATGCGTCCGAGGGGCCAACCGCTGAAGGGCTGAAACTTTGCGCGGGTCGCGTGCCCTGGTATCCTCCTTCCATCGTGCCCTTTCTTCAAGCACAGTTCGCAAGTCAGATGATCTAAGCATCTCCGTGTGCCTAGATAACGTCTGGTGCGTGTGCGAGGACTGATAGGTGCTTCCCTCAATATATGACCTCTCAGTTCTCGTTCTCTCAGACCTGGAGTAACGAGTTCTGAAAGGCCTTGATTTAGTGTCGCCTGTTCTAAGGCTCCTGCTTTCTGCTTGCGATGGTGTGGTATGCCTATCACGATCCTCCGAGTGGCGAGGGGGGCGTGTTGCCTTTGCACCCCTCTCTTGTCACCACCCATTTTTCTTTTATCTAGCGCTTCATTGACTCCATGTCTGCCGCCATCCTCCTTATTAACTCGTCCTGCTCCTTCACACGATCCTCCAAAACTTGAGGGTCCATCCTCTACCTTTGTCTTTCAGGACTTTGAGAGCGACGAGGGCTGTTAGCCCGCCTCCCCTTTGCATCTCTCCGGGGGTTCTATCGCTGGGGTTCTAAATCTGCCATGGGAGGGATAGAGGGCAAACCTTCGCGCCTCCCACCCCCCTCAGGGGTTTGGCCATCAATGGCTGATTGCGGCAAGTCTTCATTGTACGCCATTGCTTCCAACTCGAGAGAAAAGCTTGATCAAGAGGTTTTGTTTTTTGTGGAATTTCCCACAGACGGCGCCAATTGTACGAGTACGAAATAAGATTCTCGTATGATCCTGTTGACCAAGTATGCGCTCCTCCAATACGTCGTCGCTTTACTCCCTGAAAACACAAGCGTGAGCTAGCTGGCTGGTGTGTGTCGGATACCTCTCCGATGCCTAAGTCAGCAAAATAGACAAATAGACAAAAGCTCTGTGTATGCGAGAATCAAAGTTGTATTACCTCTACACAGGTTCTGTTGTGAGCTTTTATAGGTTCCGCGTGGCACAATCCTAGTAGGACTATTACTCCTCCATGTAGAGTCCTCCTAGGAATCATACTCCTGAAAGATAATGCTTATCCTTCAACACCCTCCTCACTGCTTAAACCAAGTGAGATGGTTTTACTACGGTTGGATGACAGTACGACCGAGCTAACACTAGCCCTTTGTCATACTTAATCCAACGCCTTCACATGCAACACGTAGCTCGGCTCTCCTTTTACTTATACCTCGGTTTTGGCCTGTTGAGACCGAGCTAACTATACCAAGCTTCGACCGAGCTAACAAAAGCAAGGTCCTCCACAAGAAGCCCAAATACCTTATCTCCGAATATTATGACCGAGCTAATTATCACCACTCCGACCGTGGTGATTGTAAACATACTTGGACCGAGCTAACAACAAGGTCCATTGTGCTAAGCCCTTTTTACCACAGCCCATTACTATGCTTGGGCCTAGCTCGGCCTTAATGCACATAAAAACTCCCTCTCAAGTAATAACATTCACATTGTATTCTGAGAATATTTAATAATTTTTCGACAAAAAAGGACAATTTGAAAAAGGCAATCTATATGGCTACTCTACCATGGAGTTGAAACACTTGTCATCAGCCGAGGTGAATGCAATTAAAGAGACAATAGATGAGGGAGGGTTTGCTAAGAGGTTACACAGTAATGAATTTGATTTGATGGTGTTTGTTCATATTCAAAATTGTTATTTTTAATGATTTTATATTTATATATATATATACAATAAAAATAAAAATAAATAAATAAATAAATAAACTTTCATCAAGATCTGATACTAAAATACTGGTTTTGATGAGAAAAAATGTATGGATTGTTGATAATGATGGAGGAACATGGCCGAAGAAACGGCAAAAAGAGAGAAATCAATATTGATTGGCAAAAAGTATTGAAGAGCACTGGTCAGAGGAGTTTTTCCGCACTTAAAAAGTGAAAATGCAAGACAAAAACAAAAAGTTGGATTGTGATGATATTGTATATTAGTGTAATGATATTTTTTAATTTAAATTAATTACAAAATTGCATTTCTATTACACAGTTATTAGATAGGTAATAAAAATCATTCATTACATATATATGAAATAAAAATGATCACAATCCAAAAAAAATATGCTATGTATGACTGAAATATTGTCACCAATTTTATACCAACTTTTATATATAAATATTTATAATTGTTTCAATTAAGGAGTTAATATTGCCAAGTAAAAAATCGGTGATACAAAACAGTAGTACCAAAAAAAAAAAAAAAAAAGGGAGAAGATTGAATTTCTCTCAATTTCATAGGGATGTGGGATTACTAAACGTCCTGTTTTACTTATATAAAAAATAAAAAATAAACAATTTGTAAGATCATTTGTGTATGGCCCTCCTTTGTAAGCTTGGGCTATTTTATGAGATGAAAAAAATAGCTCATTTTTAGGCATTGTTTTTATTAAAATAGCTTATTTTTAAGCATTGTTTTCACTTTTTTTTATATGAAAAGCTTTACTTTTGATTACTAAAATTTTTTTAGTCGGTAAAAACCCATATAATCAACGACCAAACTTATTTTTCGTTGTCAATTGTAGACTTTTGGGTCCTAAATTTTTTTTAGTCGCCAAAAAACTTTACTTTGGGCTACTAAAAATTTAGTAGTCACTAAAACCCATATAAACAGTAACCAAACTTATTTTTAGTCCCCAATTGTAGACTTTTGGCTACTAAAATTGTTTAGTTACCAAAAAGCTTTACATTTGGCTACTAATGCTGTTTTGGCCGTTGAAAGTTATACTTTCAGTGACCAAATTTTTATAGTCAGAAATTTTGGTTGCCAAATGTGCTTTTTCCTGTTAGCTAACGCCACACTAAATTTAAATATAAATTTATTTCAATTTGTAAAACATTATAATTAGAATAATATATTTACATACATACATGAATACATATTTGCACATACATACAATTTTTTTTTCTATGTTTCTATCTGTAAAAATTATATATATATATTGATGTTGAAACTTATGAGCATAAAGAGAGCACAACAAAAAGGAGAATAGGTTCAATAAATAAATAGTTGATCCGTCATGTTCGGTTCCGAAGGTTCACTACGAGTCTCGTTTTAAAGATATGAATAGTTTATTTTATAAAACTCTCTGTATATAACTCCATTAAAATAAATTAAGTTAATCAAATAATTGTCACCTTTTTATTTTATCGCATTGTCTCTGAAAAAATAAATAAATTATTGTTAAAACATTTTAGAGACAGACATGATAAAATGAAAATTGTACAACTTTTAGATTAATGTAATTTTTTTTTCATGGATAATATACATGAAGGGTTTTTACAAAATGAGTTGTACAGATTATCGAAATAAGACCCATAATGAACCCCACGAGCTTAAACATGAGGTCAAGTTCATATTTGATGATCCGAAGTGCCTCTCTTATACGGTCCTTCAAGCATATTATTCATACAAAAAAATTATATTCATCAAACTGTAATCATCCAATCAATCTAATTTTTTATGTGAATGATATGCACAATTTTTTTTTTTATTTATAAAACGAATAATTCGAATCATCCAAATCCAAAACTAAATATCACACATCTGCAAAACAAACCAAACCTTGCACCACCAACGCCACAGAATCACGATCTGCTCTAGATCAACTGCAAAAGTAACATAAAAAATAAAAAAATAAAATTAGTCAGATACAATATTCATATCAACAGTGAAACACACACAAATCATCATAGATATGCATAGAGAACAAAAAAAAATTATCGGTTAGATGAGATGCAAACTCAAGATAGTGTTGGATCTAGAATATGAATAAAAATTTGTAAATAAAAACAATGAGAGAGAAATATGTAATGAGTTTTTTTTGTTTTTTTTTTCCTTTCATATTTTTAGAAATTTTCCTTTTTCTCTACAAATCTCTATCTAGATCCAACTCCAAACACATCCTAAAAGAGAAATCAACAAATTCACAAAAACCATCCACATGTATATACTATACTATATGAATTCATGAAATTAACAAATCTATTTAATCAAGCATAATAAAACTTACTTTGGAGAAGGATGAGCAAGATCAACTAACATTGATCATGAAGTCAGACAAGAAAGAACGAAACTTTAGTAAACATACCTGTAGATCTGTCGACGAACACAGAAAATGGCACAAACTCATTTAAAGCGTGGTTGTTAAGTAGGCCACCAAGTATACATTGAACTTGAGTGGTAGATAGATAGAACTTTCTACATAATATTCTGTTAATTATATAAAAACTTGGTCAATTACTATTCACTATATTTGGTTTCAATTTTTTGAAAACTAAGGCTCCGTTTGGAATGAATTTCAAATTATAGTTTCACCCATTGATTTGAGTTTGTTGTTTGTTTTGAGCTTTCAAATCATAATTCTACTCCTATTTCTCAAAACTCAATTCAAAACATAATCATTACTTTTCAAAACTCATAACCAAACATATAATTCAAAACTCTTTTCAAAACTCAATTCAAATCAATATTTTAATTTTTTAAATATTTTAACTATTTAAATATTTTAATTTTGTTAAGATTTTAAATATTTTAATATTTAAATATGTTACGATTTTTTTTTAAAATTTTTAAAATTTTTGAATATTTTTAAATATCTTAATTTCAAAATATTACGATTTTAATTTTTTAAATTTTAAAATATTTTATAAAAATAAATTCAAACTCTATTTTATAAAAATATTTTTAAATATTTTAATTTTTTTGTTATGTATGTGGTTACGATTTGAGTATAGAATTGTGAAAGTAGTATGAAGTTCGAGTTATGTATTTGGTTATGAGTTTTAAAAATAATTTCTTAATTGAGTTTTGTTTTATGTGTTTGGTTACGATTTGAATGTAGAGTTGTTTTTAAATTAAAATATTAACATTTTAAATTATTTAAAATTTTTGAATATTTAAATTATTTAAATTTTTACGATTTAAATTTTTTGAATATTTATTTAAATTTTTTACTTATGGAATTTTAGATTATTTAAATTATTTAAATATTTATGATTTAAATTTTTTGAATATTTATTTTGAAAAAAAAAATTATTTCCTTTGTAGTATTTTCAATTAAAAAATTGATTAATGTTATTTTCTATTAATAATAAATTTTTTTAATTGAATTTTAAAAAGAGTATGGTTATAAGTGTTGATCAAAATTTTTCAATAGTGTGAAAGTAGTATGTCTTGTTATGAGTTATAACAACTTGAATTTTCAAAACTCATAACCAAACAAATTTTCTTACTTCACATGTCAAATCAAACTTTCAAAACTCAATTCCATACTCAATTCAAAACTCTATTCAAAAACCATAACCAAACAAATTTTCTACACTCAAATCATAATTCCACAACTCACAAACTTAAAATATAATTCATACTTTCAAATCATATTTATAAAACACTACCAAACGCAACCTAAGATTTTTGTTTTTTGTATTTTTTTTGTTTTTAATGAATATTTTTAAAATTTTAAGCATTGTTTTTACTTTTTTTTATATGCACTTTACTTTAAATATATTTAAAAAGTAAAATATTTGTGAAAAATATTTTAAAAAATTAATAAATACACAAAAATATGAAAAATATATTGAATTTATACTGAAATCAACACAAATTAAGAAACCTAAGAAAATAGGAAACTAAAATTCTAAGTTATTTAAAATCCTAGCCAATCTAATTCCAAAATAATAAAATTAAGAAACCTAAAAATTCTAAAATATTTATACTAAATTACAAGAATCCTAATAAAATAATATATCAAAAATATTTAAACTAAAAATATAAAAAAATTTAAAATCTGATCCTATATCATTAAGGTTATATATATATATATATATATTTAACCAACAAAACACAAGAAATTTTATTAAAATAATTGCATATCATGAATATATTGTGAAATAACAACAAAAACAACACTAAGTGAAGGTTATAATTATGAAAACATGATGAGCCTATGAAACATAAATTTTTTTCATGTATATTTAATAAATAGATAAAAAAAGCCTTATTTAAGAATGAATGAGCAAAGTAACTAATATTGATGCTCACAAAGTTAAAGAAGAAACTTACTCTAACAAACGTTGCTCTAGATTCGTGTACGAATAGCATAGCGCAATATATGAAGCTAAAGCCCTTTTACACGGAAACATAAAAGAAACTCATTCAAAGACTTATTCTTAATTGATAAGAAAACCACAAAATATTAATTAAGTATTATAATTTCCTGTGAACTTGGGCGGTAATTTCCCCTTGTTCGTAATTAGATATAGCTTTCAAGAATTTTGAATTTTTTTTAAATGTCATATATAAACTGAAATGTTTTTAATTTTTTTTATCACTAAACATAAAAGTAATGTCTCACATGCATTTATTAATTTGGGTCTTACTATCGTTATGTATAGTATTACTATTTTTAAATGTCATCAATTAATATCTCAGACACAATATACATAAAATCAATGCAAAATGACCTGATTGTTATGTAATTCTATCACTTACCAAAAAAAAAAAACACTCACTAAGTTGATTGTTGGTGAAGAAAATGTCATTATTACATCATTTTCATTTACATTTTTTACAAGGATATTTTAAGCCTAATTATATATATATATTTTTTTTGTTAAATATATAACAGTTAGGCAATTATTATTTTATGCATATGTTTGTTGATTGTCGGTTTGATAAATAAAAAACATTTATTTATTTTAGAATGTCCCCTGTTTCTCAATCTCACAAGGCAAACAAAGTATGTATATAAAACCCAGGGGTGGGTGGTATTGTGGTTAAGGCTTGGGATCTAAGCTCCAAGGTCACAGATTCAATTCCCTTCCCCTTTGGGCCAATCTCCTGGGCGAAACACAGTTGGTTAGGCGGTTGGACCTCAAGTTGTCTAATAAGCACTTAGTGTGGATTCAATGCTCCCCCGATATACGAGTCCTGACTTAAGCGGAGCTTATCTTGGTAGATTGGGGCAAGTTCTCAGGTTATAGTCTCCTCGCTCGGAATGGCTAACAGGACACCCTGGTAATCTCTGCAAGGGGAGCTGTCTTGAACCTGCGGGAGGGTAGGGAGGATTTTCCTAAAAAAAAAAAAAGTATGTATATAAAAATATGGGGCCTGAGTCTGTAAGTCTATTCTCAATCTTTTTGGGTCATTAGGCCAGGTTTTAATTTTTTGGGTCAAAAAAATATAATTTATCCGAAATAACAATTATTTGTTGAAATTAATTTATCTATCTATCTATCTATTAATTAAAATTCATCAAACTAACTATCTATTAAAATGTGGCACATGTCACTCATTCAACATTTTATATGTTGCATATTACACATTTATCTACCTCACCACCACCACTTGCTGTCGCCAGTGACTTTTCTAGCGAATTTTCCAACAACTTTTTTGGTACCATCAAGTTTTCCATTGCTGGTGACTTTTTTCGGCGATCTTTCCTGCGTATTCTTATCACCAATTAAGATTTTACCCATTTGGAATGGCCTTTCAACAGTTTTCTCTAAAAATATAAATATGTAGAAAATCAATGTCAAATCTTATTTTTATAAGTCTTAAAATTGCACTCGGGTTAAGTGTTCAATTCCTTCGTTTCCAAACTACATTGACATTGTATTTTAGAAAAATAAAAATTAAAAATTACACTTACCTCTTATCTATGCAACTAATAAGGCATTCAATAAAGTTGTTGAATGGTATATGTTTTTTTTTAAGCTTTGTTACATGACTTTATGATTGGACATAACTCTTTCACATTGGGTGACATTTAAAAATATTTTAGATTTAGATTATAAATTTGGATAAGAATTTTTTTTTTTTTTTAGATTTGAAAATTCAAAAAAAGAGAAAGAAAAATATAAAAATAATGAGAATAAAATTTAAGCTAATTTTTTTTTTTCCTAGTATTGTATTTGCAGTGCAGCTCTAACTTTTTCGAGACCCAAAGAGAACTTTAAAAAATATATATTTAACTTTTTCGAGATTCAAAGAGAACTTTCAATACAAGGCCTTTCACATATATTTAAAAAATATATATTATGTGTCTAATTTTTTTTTTTTTTTTTTTTTTTGGATATTTGAAAGTACTTGTGAAAAAGTTACTTCCAATATACATCTATTAAAATTTACTTAAATATACATTAAAGTTTACGATAAGAAAAATGACCAAAATAACTTAAACTGAAGTATCAAATAAAAATTAAACAAATTGTAGCAAAAATCATTTAAATATCATTCTTCTCACATTTTTAGCTATAAGATTACTGACCTAGTTCGCATAATTCAAATTATAAGCTAAATCATTTTCGATGGATAAAATTGTTAATCTATTTAATATTTCATTTGATATAGATGAGAAAATGTAAGATTTAATCAACTTTAATTTGAAAAGAGCAACTGTAAGTAATATAATCAATTGTATTCTATACATAACCTATATATTTAGAAAATAACCATTAAATAATTTCAAACAATTCACCACATCAATAAATTTTTTAGTTTCTTTCGGTTAAAAACAACTATGTATTAGTTTTAATAATTTACCACATCAACTATCTGTTAGTTTTAAATCATAACTGGATTTTGTTGATATCTTTTAAATTCCAGTGAAATTTTTTTATATGATAATATAATAGTTGGCAAAACTTTGGAGCCTTTGTTTTAGTTAATTTTCCAGGGCCCAAGACAACGGCTTCGATGGCTTATGGCTAAAGCTAGTCCTTATCTGATTCTATGACTAATTCTATGCACCTAGAATTTTTTCATTTTTATTTGAATCGCTTGAACCGAAAGCAATGTTGAATTATAAGTTAATCATGTGGATTAGTTGGACTAGAAATTTCATGGAATCACCATGTGAAATTTTTTGCCATTCGACATGACAATAACTTGACCAATTATTAAAGGTGATAGACTTAACTCAAAATTGTAAATTCATTTAAATTTTATTTAAATTCACTTAAAATAATAAATAAAAGTAAATAAATTGCATCTTATATATCTAATAAAAATTTAATTGAATTGAATATCTATACCTGTCTGTCTCTAAATCCACCTCCTTTGACCTATTTTAGAAAGTAAGTTAAAAGTTAATTTTTTTGACTTTTTTCAGTTTTTTTATGAAAAAAATGTGTAAAAAAAATAGAGATATGATATGATCTAAAAAAATAAAAAAACTACCTTTCTAACTTTTAACTCAATTGCCAAAATAAGCCTCATCGTTGTCGCCGCTATTGCGTCCACCACAGTTACCACCGTTGTCAATTTTTATTTTCTAATTTTAAAGTTAAACTTAAATCAATAGGCAAAAATTTTAGGGAAATTTTTTTACAGCTCCCTAATAATACTAATTTAGAGGCTAAAGGACATCCAAAAAAATAGTGATGTATGAGGTCCCTGAGCTACTTGGCGCGCGTTTTTAATTATTTTTCTGGACCAAAATACCCTCGCCGAAATCAACACAGAAACGATACTACTTCCGACGTCTGAGTTCATTCCAAGCATCCACCATTTTCACGAACACAAGAACAGCAAATTTAGGGTTTCAACATCATCTTCACGATCGATATTGGAGCTTCGTTCTCTTCTGCACAAATCAATCCCATTCCTTCCTCAAAAATTTCTCTGACCTTCCTTAGAGCTTCGTTTTCACTGCTCATCGTCATCTCCGTCCACCTTCGTGACGTCGCATCTCCATCTCAGGCCATATCAGCTCCTCATTCAAAGTTTCATCCTAACTCTGGTAAGTTTTTCTACAACTAGATTTTCTCTGGAAACACAGTTAATTGCATTTTATATTAAACTTCCATAAATTAGGGTTTCACATTCGTTTTAAAAAGCTACCTGAATTTGGAAAAAGTTATTTCTGTGTGTTTTGAACTTATTCTTGAACATGTTTGTGTGATTATTTCTCCAAATTTCTCTGGCATTTGAATTTCTCTGATTTTTGCTTGATGTATGTTTCTTCTTTCAGTTTTCTATGCCATGTTTATTTTGAAAAAACCAATTTCCTGTGTTTTCATCTAATTTTTTAACGTGTTTCTCTAATTTTGTTTCTGTACATTTCTCTGTAACATGTATTTTGGACTGGACTGAATGTTTCTTATCTGACATATGTATTTAGGAATGAATGTATCACCATTTCTGCCATGTTTATTTTGGACTGGAATGAATGTTTCTTCTCTGACATGTGTATTTTGAAAAAAAAGATATTTCTCTGTGTTTTTATCTTATTTTTGAACATTTTTCTGCGATTGTCTATGAATTTCTCTGCTTTGAAAATTTCTCTGGAATATGTATTTTTCTCTGGAATGTTTATTACTTTCTTGCTCTGTCTAAGTTTGTCTGTATTCATAATTTTCTCTGACAAAACATCACATCACTTTCCTCCCCTTGTGTATCTCTATCATGGTTAACTTCCTCTGGTTGTGTATGTAAATTTCTCTGGCATTTCAATATTATGAATTTAAATTTTCTCTGCAATGGAAATTTACTCAAGAATGTGTAATTTCCTCCGGAATGTGTATTTATCTCTGGTATGTTTATTTTCTTCAATTCTTGTTTTCAATGTGGTGTAATTTTCACTGGATTGTTTACAATACTTTATTTATTTTATCTTGCTAATTGTGGAATGGAAATTTTCTTTGCCTTGCCATGTTTACTTTTCTCTGTCATTCATTTTCTCTGGTATGTTTACTTCTATTTGTAATTTTAAGAATTATTGAAAATTTCTATCCCATGTTTATGATGCTTTGTTGATTTTCTCTGACATTTAATTTTTGATGTCCAATTTCTTCTGGCATGTCCAATTTTCTGTAATTTTCCATCATTTGTAATTTTCTCTGACATCTTACAGTTTCTTTTATCTGTGATTTTCTACCTCATCTGTAATTTTCTCTGACATCTTACACTTTCTCTTATCTGTAATTTTCTCTGACATCTTACACTTTCTCTTATCTGTAATTTTCTAATTCATCTGTAATTTTCTCTGACATCTTACACTTTCTCTTATCTGTAATTTTCTAATTCATCTGTAATTTTCTCTGACATCTTACACTTTCTCTTATCTGTAATTTTCTCTGACATCTTACACTTTCTCTTATCTGTAATTTTCTAATTCATCTGTAATTTTCTCTGACATCTTACACTTTCTCTTATCTGTAATTTTCTAATTCATCTGTAATTGAATAAAGATTTAATGTTGAAATCTTTATGTTTTAATCATTGTCTAGCAATGGCAAAACGTCAAAGCACCGAAACACCAGAAACACCAAGCAAGAAACAGAAACTGTCTCAGTCTTCTTATGAGAAATTTTCAATTTGTAATTATATTCAAACAAATTTATTCAAACAATAGTTTCAATTTGTAATATTGTTCAAATTTGTTTACTTTTCTCTGTCATTCATTTTCTCTGGTATGTTTACTTCTATTTGTAATTTTAAGAATTATTGAAAATTTCTATCCCATGTTTATGATGCTTTGTTGATTTTCTCTGACATTTAATTTTTGATGTCCAATTTCTTCTGGCATGTCCAATTTTCTGTAATTTTCCATCATTTGTAATTTTCTCTGACATCTTACAGTTTCTTTTATCTGTAATTTTCTACCTCATCTGTAATTTTCTCTGACATCTTACACTTTCTCTTATCTGTAATTTTCTAATTCATCTGTAATTTTCTCTGACATGTCCAATTTTCTCTGGGATGTTCACTTTTCACTGGGATTTAATGTTGAAATCTTTATGTTTTAATCATTGTCTAGCAATGGCAAAACGTCAAAGCACCGAAACACCAGAAACACCAAGCAAGAAACAGAAACTGTCTCAGTCTTCTTATGAGCTGCGATCAAACACCAGCAGCAAAGCACTGGAAACACCAACCAAGAAGGAACAGCTCTCTCAGTCTTCCTATGATCTAAGATCAAAAACCAGCAGCAAATCCCCACAAACTCCACTCCGAATCACACAAGGTGATGAGGCAACTAGCATCCACATGAGTACCCCAACTTCAACCGACTCAACCTCAAGGGGCAAAAAACCTGCTAAACTCCACAGAAAGAGAGCTCACTACACCATTCAATTCCGATCCAACCTCTCGTCTGTCGTCTCATTTTTTCAAACACTTAAATTCAATTCAAAACAACTTGTAGAGCTTCAGAAATCACCATTCTGGTACTTGATCCAAGCTCTAACCAGTGGAAGAATGGATCCAAAGAAATGTAGGAAATCTGATGATGATGTAGTTGCCATAATCAAATGTTACAATTAGAAAACAAAAGCATTCACTGTTGGTAAGAAGAGCCTGACCTTCACAACAAACGACATGACCTTGATTTTCGGTTTGGAAGGAGGTAAACAACCCATGTCATTAAGGTACTCCAAGAAGCCAAAATTTGCATTCCTGAGGAGAAGATTCCAAAAGGACACACGGCTGACTGGTCCTGTCCTTAAAAACGCCTTGCTCAAGACAATGAAAGGGAAGCAACCAACAGACTACAAAGATGTAGCAATCATCGTTACATTGTACTTGTGTCTGACACTATTTTTTGCAACAAGTGGGAATTCGATAGGCTGGGTTTTTATACAGTATGTCGAACCTCTTGAATCCATGAAACAGTATGATTGGCCTGAGGCAATCACCTCTACATTGATTGATTCTATCATGGCATTGCACAAAACCCCAGAAAAAGTTACGGGGTGTGTCATTGCTTTGCTTGTAAGTATAATATCCATTCAAATTTGCAGTTATCATACTTACAAATTTGTGCATTTAGAAAATTTTATTTACTTTAATTTTCATCACAGTATTGGATATGTGAACATGCAACCATCATTGACTCGGAACACAGCAACACAAATGACTTCCCGAGATGTGCAAAGTGGAACCTGCAAACCTTGACAAAACAGCTGCAGAAGACACCACTACACTCTCTTGCACCTCGACAGGTTAATTCCTATTGCTCCTAAAATCTCAGTGAAATTCCAAAAATATCTCTGACAACTACTTTGTTTCCCTCCTTGTGTATTGATTGTTTAAGATCAATTTTCTCTCAATTCTCAATTTATGCTTCCATCTTTGGTACAAACTTGTTCATTTCTGCATTGTAATCAATTTTCTCTGCAATCCAAAATTCTCTGACCACAATTGTAACACATTAACTTGTATGCCCTGATTCCTTTTCTCTAATATCTGAATTCTGCTGTTCCATAATTTTCTTTGGCCCATAACTTATTTGCCCTGATTGCTTTTCTCTAATATCTGAATTATGTTGTTTCATAATTTTCTCTGGCCCATTACTTATTTGCCTTGCATCTTTGATAAACACTGTTTATTTCTGCCATTCAAATGAATTTTCTCTGGAATCCAAATTTCTCTGACACAATTATAGTCAAACATTAACTTATATGCCTTGATTGATTTTCTCTGATATCCAAATTATGTTGCTCATTTCATAATTTTCTCTGCCTCATAAAATTAACTCCTTGTCTGTAATTTTCTCTGGCCCATACAATTTTCTCTGAAGTTTGTTTCCCATTAGTATCATTTAGATGAATTTTATTTTCCTCATTTTAATTTTCCTGTCAGTGAATTTTGTAACATTTCTCTAATAAAAGAGCCTCCTGTTACAGATAGATAACAAGCAACTACTCAAAAACCCATCAGAGGAGTTCTGTCTTGGTAAAAAGACAAAGAAAGAATCAAAAAAAGCAATTGTCAAATTCAAAAAGAAATTAGAAGATTCATCTGAATGTCAAGCAATTGTCAAATTCAATGAAGAAGCAAAACCCAGAGAAGAAAGTGAAAGCAATGGACAAGAAGCTCAAGCAAGCAGCGGAGAAGAAGAAGCCAGAGAAGAAAGTGAAAGCAGTGGAGAAGAACAAGCCGCAGAAGATAGTGAAGAAATAGAAGCAGAAGAAAAAGAACAGAATGAACAAAAAAAAGAAGACAGTGAAGAAGAAAATGAAGAAGAAGAAGATGAAGAAGAAGAAGAAGAAGAAGATGAACAGCAAGAAGAAAACGAGCAAAGTGATCAAGAAGAACGTATTGAGCCATTGGACCAACAACAATTTGAGGAATCAAAGGACGCACAAATTGCTGATCTGCGTGAAAGATTGAAGGCACTTTCAAAATCTAAACAAGAAGAAGACAGAAATTGGATGGAAATACTTGCTCAAAAGGAAATTTCAATAAGAACCCTGACATCACTTAACTCAGAACTTCAAGAAAAAGAAAGCACAATCCAAATGAAACTAAGGATGTTGGAGCTTGAAAAGGAACATGATATGAAAACAATTCAACAGTTGAAGAATTCAAATTCAGAGCTTGAAACAGAAAATGCTAAATTGCATGAACAAGTACAAGAACTTTCAGTCCAACTAGCAACACAACCATACAGAACACCACCACAACTTCAACCACAAGGTCAGTGAAAATCTTGACCCACAAAAAGTCAAGTCCTTGAGTCAGCACAACTCAGAGAAATTTCTATTTATTATAATTTTCTGACATTGGTAATTTTCTCTGGAAGTTATATTTCTCTGAACACATTAGTTTCTGCCAATTATTTCTATTGATTTCTACTGCTCATTTCATCTTCTCTGTCTATTTTCTTATTCCATTTTTGAGATTTGTTTCATTTTCACTGTGCCTAGTTGGAATGCAAGTTGAACAACAACCAACAACCCAACAAGAAGAAATGGCACCCAAAGAACAACCAAAACAAAAGACGAAAGTCTATGGTAACTGGAAAATATTGAATCACATAAATTTACATATTAAAATATCATCTGTTACTTCAGAGAAATTTCAATTTTACTAATATTTTCACTGTCTACAGTCAAAAAAGATCCGACGTCAATGATCAAAAATTTAAAGGCAAAAGAAAGGAAGCAAAAGCAGCACGATCCCGAATTTCAATATCCAAAAGTTGCGAAAGTGACTAGAGCTTCAACACAAGCTGCAAAGCAAGCTGAGCAAAGCACGAAGGACAAAGAAGTGCTTGATGCTGATGCGTACATCTTGCCTCAACCTCTAAACATCAGAAAATCTTGGGTGTTTCCACAAACTCTTCCTATTTCAAAATTGATAAAAGAGCACGTAAAAGATAGGTTGCAGCACATATCAAACGTCTCTGGACTTGAGTAAGTACAACAAACAAAATAGAAGATAACAAACAACAAATTACAAACTTATATTGCATGAACAACAATTTAATTTCCACAAACTTGTCTTGTAGGGCATTAATTTGGACAAGTGAGTTGAACCTCATTTCCTTTGAAGACATTCAAAACCTAATAAAGCAAAAAGAAATTGCCAACAATGTAAGTCTTTCCCTTTCATCAAAATTTCTCTGCCTTTATAAACCAATATTTCAATTACAAATCATATTTTTCAGGTCATTGACGGTTATGGGGAGATACTTTTGGCTGACCAAATGAGACAAAAACAACAACCAACCTCATTTTTTTTCACATCCATGAGCTTAGTATGTTACAACTATTTTAT
Source organism: Camellia granthamiana (assembly GCA_036172215.1). Lineage (NCBI taxonomy): Eukaryota > Viridiplantae > Streptophyta > Magnoliopsida > Ericales > Theaceae > Camellia > Camellia granthamiana. The sequence goes on along the minus strand of CM069903.1, from coordinate 157,861,955 downwards.
TTGATTTTCTCTGGAATTTACTTACTACTTTCTCTTCTTAAGATACTTCTTGGATTTTCTCTAAACATAACCATTTTTGGATTTTCTCTGAACACAGAATTTCATCAGGATGACAGAAAATCAATCTTTTCGAGTGTCCTTATTTGACAAACATATTGAAACAGCTTGGAGGAACTACAGGTTCCTCCATTTCCCAATAAACACTGGAGGTAATGAGAAGTCCACAGCTGGAAATCACTGGACCTTGCTTGTCCTAGACAAACAAGACAGTTTATGGAGGTTCTACAACTCACTGAGACCAAGGAGGGATGATGCAGAAGACAAATACGTCAAAGACGCAAAACAATTGGTAACCAGTGCAAATTTCTCTGATCCATCATAATTTTTATGTGATGATAATTTTCATACAATCCCATTGGTTTGTCTGTAAATTTCTCTGTTATTTAAAAATCATTTTCTTGCAGCAAGAATATGTGGAGAATTTTTTGAAAGATTGCCTTGAAAGAGACGCTCAATCACAACCCTCTTTCAAGTTGATAAACTCACAAAACACAAGTTACGACTTTGAGTATGTCAACAATGCTCCCCAACAAGAAAGTGATTCGTAAGTTTCATACATCTATAAATAAGATACTCTGATTTGCATGTTTCTTAAAACTAACCATTCCTATAATTTGTATGCAGTCTGGATTGTGGCCTCTTTGTCTGCTATATCATGAAACAATATAGCAAGCATGAACCAATCAGCTCCAAATTGTCCACACAAGAGATCAGGTTGATGAGGGCAGAACTGATAGAGAGATTTGTCACCGATATTGGCCGATCATGGACTGAACCAATTGAAATACCTCCAGAACAACCAGACATGTAATAGTGAAACTAGTGAAAGGAAGACAATGTACATAGCCAGACAGAGAAAATTGTCTCACATATATGTATATATCCATACAGTATTAACCGTTCAGTTTTTTGTTGACACATCAAAGGAATACTGATGCTTGACTTATCCATATGCATCCTTTCTTGACTAATGTAAATTTCATTTTTTTTTTATTTCAACTAATGACAATTTCATACCTATCGATGGTTAAATATATATATATATATTTTTATTGTGATTGTCAACACAATCCCACAGAGAAAATTGTCTGCACAAATTTCTCTGGTATCATATTGCCAGAATTCAGAGAAATTTAACACGTAAAGTCCCAACGGGATGCCTATATGATCAGGTAATCTGTAATGCTTTGTGTTGTTACCAAACAATCATCAAACTCAACAAAACACAAAAGCGACACAGTAATATTATCTGCTACTATAAAATTTCACTGGATGAATTTGAAATTTCTGAGTTGTGAATTTCTCTGGGTTGGTGAAGAAAATTTCTCTGGCTTTGAGCAAAATTTATGAGTTGAATTCATTCTAGATAAATTCTTCCCTGGTCCAGAGAAATTCTTAACTCAGAGAAATTTCAAAAAAGCATGATTTTGTTTTTTGGTTGTACACACTGCAATAATTTTGTGTATGCTCTGTCTGGTATGCACATTTCTTGAAATGACTGACATGAAGTTACCACAAATTCACAGAGAAATTTAACTCGTATCATGCCAGAGAAATTCACAGAGAAATCTATTATGACTGAGATTATACATTGCATTATAGATCATGCAATCTATAATGCACTGTGTTAGTATAAAGCGATTATCAAATTCAAAAAACAAAATCCACACAGTACTTTTATCTGCCATTGTCAAATTTATATGGATGAATTTGAAGCTTCAAAACACATTACACAAAATTTTCTCTTCCATACCAAATTTCTCTGCATAAATTTGACAGGTATTACAAACCCAATGCCTATACTATATATCAACAAACACAATACACACTTCAACTCATATTGCAAAAATTTCTCTGGATGAATTTCATTGATATTATTATATACACTGTCCAAAAAACACATTTCACAAAACAAAATACACAAACTAATCATCAAATGTATTATTCAATCAATAAAATGTATTATCCTCAACTATTTAACAAAGGTTCCTTGCATGTCCTCTTATTATGGTGACCAATACTCCCACAACGACTACACTTAATCACCCTTTTAAACTCTCCAGTAGAAGCAATTCTGTTCTTCTTCGGCCTCCCAGCTGGTCTCTTGCTCAATGGAGGTAAAATCATAACATCTTCAATCCTACACACAGGTTTTTCAACAGTTGGAACTGGGCCAATCGAAAACGAGTACGCTTGACGATACATATCAGCATGAAAAAATGGTTCAACAAATGAATTCAAATTCCTTCCACTCCTAAAAATTGCAGCAACAGCATGTTGACATGGATACCCATTTATTTCCCATTTTCGACACGAACAAGTTCTCAACCCAAGATCAACCATAACCGAAGGAAAACAATGCACTTCAAAGACATTATCAGACGACAAACTCACATTCCATGTCCTCCCATCCAAAAAATACTTCTCCAATACACTATCCATACGAGGACATAGAACTTTATTCCATTTACTAGAGAGCAGCCTCCTATCAGACCTCATATTCATAATTTGCAACCGTATCATGTCCACCAAATTTGTTATTGGCAAGTGCCGAGCATCTCGTATCCATGAATTGAATGACTCAGCAACATTTGAATACATCTCACCATAACGTCTCCCCGCAAAATATGCATCACTCCAATTTTCATATGGTAAACTTCTCAAGAAAGCAATCACAATGTCTCCTCCCTCACTTTTTAATTCATTTAACTTGAAATGAAATGATGCCTTTGTTGGCGCATATGCACATTCTGAAAACTTCGACACAATCGTCTCCCTAACCAAATTTGTGTTTCCCAATGACAACTTATCCCTCAGATTTCTCTTTAGATGTTCAAGACAAAATCCATGAAAGCAGTTAGGGAAAAACCTAGCAATTCCCTCCACAATACCACAATGTCGATCTGATATGAAACTTATCACCCTTTCTGATCCCAATACACCACATAAATGTTCAAGAAACCAACACCAATTGTCTTTATTCTCAGCATCAACAACAGCAAAAGCTACAGGGAAAAAACCTACAAAACAAATAGGAACAAGCATATCACATATACACATGCATAGAAAATTAGAACAATAAACAACCAGAGAAATTTGACACTGCCAACATACAGACAAAAAATCACTTAGTGCCCAACTCCAGAGAAAATTCACACATTGGCAACATCCAGAGAAAATTGACTTACTGACCAACTACAGAGAAAATTCACACAATCATAATATCCACAGCAAATTCACTCAGTGACCACCTACAGATACAATTCACACAATGACAAAATCCAGAGAAAATTCACACACTGACCAAAATCCAGTGAAAATCCACACAGGCCAAAACCAGAGAAAATTCAAACTGTCAAAGAAAAATCACATTCACTGAATTCCTACATGTATAGAAAATTCACATAGTTAGATAAAAATTACATATATTTACAATTACCTTCATTCCCATCTTTCGCCGTTGCAGCAAGCATAACTCCTTTGTATCGCCCTTTCAAAAATGTTCCATCAAGAAAAAGCAATGACCGACAATATTTGAAACCAGCTGTGCATGCATGAAAAGCCACAAACACTCTTTTGAAACGCTTGTTGTCTTCAAAATCTAACTCAAAACGACTACCTGGATTGTTCTTCAATGCCTCATCAAAATACCACCGTAATTGATCAAATGACAAACAAGAATCCCCATATGTAGTACGTTTTGCTTTTTCAACACCCAACCAACCACAGTTATAACTGATTGAGACCCCATACTTGTCTTTCATTTCTTTCACAACATCCACTGGACGAGTTAAAGGTTTTGCACTTACCTCGTCAACTATCAGCCCAGAAACTAAGCTGGAAGTCATCCTCGAATGTTTACTCGTACGAACCGCCACACCACACGTATGTTCATTCTTCAAAGTCCTTATGTAGAAGAACCCATTTGTTTTTTCAACAGAAGCATGTACACGCCACATACATCCCCTTGATTCCTTATATGCACATTCTGCCGTAACCCTCAGCTTGTCATTTTTAACATATGTAAACTGAAAACCAACCTCAATAGCATACTTGCACAAAAAGCTACGGAACTCAACCACACCACCCTCAAACTTTTGTCCAACACTCGTAATATTATTCCGCCAACGAGCCGACAATAACACCTTTTCTTGGTGAGAACAAAACTTAGAGAGTGAATTCCTTTCAATATCCACCAGCCTATCACACTCACCATCCACAACATCTACCCAATTACACCCCACTTCATCCTCTTCATCAGAAGTACCACATTTAGTAACTGAAACATCAACAATATCAACACCGCGTGCACAAACAACCCTCAACATATTCAAAAAATCAATATTATTTCGAACCATACAATTCGAATGGCCCAAAATAGAATATGAAATACACATACTCTCAGGTTTCAAATTCTCCCATGTTTTACACAAAATTCCAACCAATTCCTCAAAATTCAATTCACATGAAACATTAATGACAATAGTATCATTCCCATATTTACACAGCAACAACACTGCACTGTCCATTGAAACTGAAACAAAAAACAAGAAAAATAATTTAGTTAACATAGAAACACTTCACAAGAACAACATAAAAGTCCAGAGAAATTTCTAAAAATAATAATTTTCTCTGAACTTAAAATAAAAACCCACATACATCTACAAACTGATATTCACCTTCAAGATAATAAAAAACAAAATCACAGAAACACAATCATACAAAAAAATCCAAGTCCAGAGAAATTTACAATCAGAGAAATTTACAAACTGAAAGGTAACAAACTTACAATTTTCTCTAAACTACAAATCCAAGTCCAGAAAAATTTGTGAACTTACATTCACTTTCTCATATTCTATCTGCATTAGAAACTTCTAATAATATGTCCACATGCACTTATAATTTTCTCTGGACTACAAAAACAAAAATGATGAAAATGAAATTTCTCTGGTTTTAAAAAACAAAACAAAACTGATATTCACCTTCACAAAACTGGAAAAAATTGTTTAACATACAAACACTTCACAAAAACAACATAAAAGTCCAGATAAATTACTGAAAATTATAATTTTCTCTATTCATAAAATAAAAATTTGTCTGTATTCAATTGCCTCTGTCTAACGTTGTCTGCATTCATAAAATAAAAGTCCAAACACACATCTACAAACTGATATTCGCCTTCAAGGTGATAAAAAACAAAATCACAGAAACTAAAATCGAAAACAAACCTGATTCAACTCCACTCAAAAACATACGCGATCAATACACTGTCAACACTCCTTGAAATTGATTAAAAAACAAAGAATCAAAACTCCGTCGAAATCTCCGACGAAATCAACACGATCGTAGCAATCTTTCTCGTCAAACACCACTCAAATCTCGACGAAATCTCACCATGAAATCTCCACTGAAATCTCCGACCAAAACTCCGACGAAATCAAAACGATCGTAGCAATCTTTCTCGTCAAACTCCACTCAAATCACGACGAAATCTCACCATGAAATCTCCACTGAAATCTCCGACGTAAACTCCCAAGAAATCTCCCCTGCGAATTCGGTTTCCAAATTCTATCAGTTAAGTCAACAATATTATATTCAAACAAATTTATGTTATATAGGAAGGGTAATTTAGGTACTTTATAATCTAAAATAAATTTCATGGACCTTAGCCATTAAAATATATTATTTTGGACCTTTCCTCCTATCAAAAGTAGAGGAGGGACCTTAGGCCAATTTTCCCAAAATTTTATTGTACAATTTAAAATTGTCAATTCCTTATTGAATAAATTGTTTTATTCTTAATTTTTATCTAATTTGTAAATCTTTCAAAATATTTATAAATTATGTCCTCTCCATTAATTAAATAAATAAATAAATAATAATAATCTTCCATTTTTTAGATTGATTTATACGCAACTTCCATTACGATTATCGTGATGTGGTCATTTGCTAACCTCAAAAATTTATTCGCGTGTGGTTTCAAAATTGAAGTACTTTTTTTGACAAGTTCAAAATTAAAATATTAAAATATGAAACTTCTTTTAAACTATCATTTTCATTTTCGTAGAAATCTCAAAGGGTGGTGCTGGATCCATTAGGTTTCTACTAGTTCAACTTTACCCACGTGACGTGGATTTGGTGATGTGACGGCATGGAAATAATTTGAATTTTTATTTTTATTTATTTATTTCTTTTATGATATTAAATCTAATTTTTGTTGATAATATATGATTTCTTGTCAAATTTTATCAATTATTTTCCTAATAAATTATATATCTTTAGGCACACCAGCATTTAGTTGATTTTGTAAAAAAATTATGACGTTGCTGACCGTTTGTTATTAATACTATTACTTGATTACGATCTAATAAATGCTTACATAAAAAAAAAAATAATAACAATAATAATAATAAGATGTTTTGACTTTAGACAAATCCCACGAAACTACTGAATTAAAAAGGGTTCGATTTTTTTTTATAATTTGTATTTGTATACTCCTTATATTTATATATTTACACTTATTATCTTTATTATTTTTAAATATATTTTTATAATTTATTAAATTTATTTCTCCTACATCATATTCACAATCTTTAATTTCAATATCTCCTTCCATTCTTTCACATATATATATATATATATTTTTAATTTTAATATTAATTTTTGATATATTTTGTCTTTTCATATTATTGGTAATATCCAATCTTTTTGCATTTCTTTTTCTAAAAAATTTCTGTGACAAATTATTCTTTTCTTAAATTATCTATACTTATTCCTTCTATTATCATAAATTCAATTTTTCACCGGTATCATTATAATATTTGTCTTTTATTTATATTTCTTCTTTAATTAATTCTCTGTAATTTTTCAAACTTTTAGAATCAAACTTATAATATATAAGATTTGAAAATGATTGACGTGCATGCTCCACATGAGATTCGGGTGACTCGGGCTTTGCGGAATTCGGTTAATGGACAATTATTCAATCTGAATATTTTATTTCACGTGGTTCTAGAATTATAATACGAAACGTTTTTCAAACAATCACTTTATGCATTTTAATATTTTAATTTAAAACTTGTTTTCAAATTTGTATGTAATATTAATAATTAAATTTTTTATGTAATATTAATAATTAAATTTTTCTAAATAAATCGTTAAGTCAATTAATTATTTTAATGATATGAAAAATAATTTTTAATAATTAATTTTGATAATTTTATTATTGCATAAGAGATGTTAGAATTTTTTTTTTTCTGTTTGTTTAGTTAAATTAAAAATTTTAACAAGGAATAGTTGTAATTTATAATATTATAGGGATATTTCATATTTTAAAGAAAACTCAGAAGTGTATTTGTAATTTTTCCAAAAATAAAATATTCATATTTCATAACTGATTAAGATTTTGTGCATAATTATGATAAAACCTACATAAAAATTAGAACTACCAATAATGGTAAATATTACAAAAAAGGACAAAATGAAAAAATCTAAAATATAAGCCAAAATGAGTAAATAATACAAAATAAAAGTATAAAATGGAAAAATGAAAAAGCAAGCCTCAACCAATGCTTGTATATAGATAATATTTTTTAACAGGGTGTTCAAACCCATTTGTGCACACCTCAACTATAAAACTGTTTATTTTGACCAAACAATTTTTTATAGATTTTTTTAAAAAATTTAATTGTTATCTTAAAAATAATGTGTTAATAGTGGTGTTAGTGGCAGTACTGGTGGGGCGGCAGAGGTGGTGATAGTGTAATGGCATTAGCAAGATTTTAATTTTTTCTTTTTTAAAATAGAGCTTGTTTTCATTAATTATAGAAAATTATTTTTGTTGCCCTTCATTTTTTATCATATCAAATATCAAAAAATGTGAAAGGCGTATTCTAAAAATACAAGATTTAAGAACTCAAAATTAATTTGGTAATGAAACTTTGGGCTAGGGGTGCTCACAAGTAGGGTCGACTTCCAGTGGGATTACTGCCTCCATGCCATAGGCTAAGGAGAATGGCATTTCTCCAGTTAATCACCGAGGTGTGGTACGGTAAGCCCATAAAACATGAGAAAGCTCCTCAGCCCACTTTCCTTTTGCTTTCTCCAACCTTTTCTTCAATCCATCCAAGACGACTTTGTTTGATGCTTCCGCTTAGCCATTTTCTTGGGGGTATGGTGGTGTAGAATTGTAGAATTCTATCTTATACTCTTTACAAAAGCCTCTAAAAATTTTGCCATCGAACTGAGTGTCGTTGTCGGATATTAGAGCCTTGGGTATGCCGAACCGAGTGATGATATTCTGCCAGACGAACTTCTTCACATCTTTCTCTTTATTGAGGCGAGTGCTTCTGCTTCTACCCATTTTGTAAAGTAGTCTGTTGCTGCGAGAAAGAACTTTCTGTTGCCGAGTGCCGTTGGAAGTGGTCCTACTATGTCCAAGCCCCACCTCGCAAAGGGCCATGGGCTAGTTAATGGTAGAAGCTCTCTGGCTAGTTGATGAATTTGGTGTGCCAACTTCTGACATTTCTCGCACTTCTTGACATACTTCTCTGAATCTGCTTGCATGTAAGGCCACCAATATCCTTGTGAAATTGCTCTGTAGGCCAATGATCTTCCCCCTTGGTGGCTTCCGCATACGCCCTCGTGTATCTCGAACAAAAATACCTTGACCTTGCTAGGATGGACACATTTCAAGTAGGGTCCTGTGAAGGATTTTTTGTACAAGGCCTTTGATGGGGAGAGCCAAAATCACTGTGACTTTGCTCTTATTTTGTTGGCCTCTTTCTTCTTTTCAGGTAAGATGCCATCTTTTAAGAACATTATAATGGGATCCATCCATGAAGGGCCTAGTTCGGCACAACATACCTCAGCTACTTCGGGTTCTTCAATACTTGGTCTTGGTAGGAAGTCGATCAGTAATGGATGTCGGATGGATGTATCTGCCATCGAAGCGAAGCCTGCTAGTTCGTCTGCTCTACTATTTTCTTCTCGGCCTATCTGCTCTATCCGCACTACTTCGAATTTCATGATCTCCTTTCTGACTAACTCTTGGTACTTAGACATCCTCTCATCCTTTGCCTCGTAGTCGCCTGAAATTTGGTTTACTACCAACTAGGAGTCACTGTAAACCATTAGCTCGGTGACCTGCATGAAGAGTGCTGATTTTAGGCCTGCTAAGAGTGCTTCATACTCCACCTCATTGTTTGATGCTGGAAAGCCAAGGTTGACTGCTTGTTCCACTACTAGGCCATCTGGTGAGATGAGGACTATGCCAAGTCCTGTACCGTGCCTATTGGATGCTCCATCCACGAAGAGCTTCCACATCTCTCCAACGAATAGCTTCCAGCAAGTGGAAAGGTCGGATGATGTCTTGGGGTTGTGAGTGTTGCTGATGTTTTCTTCCAAGTCCACGCCTACTGTTGGGGTTTGCTCTTCACTATCTAATTGTACCAAGTTTTTGCTTGTTGATGAGTCTTTGCTAGGTAAAGCACGGTTTGCCTCTTCCTCCCATTCTGCAATCCGATATGCCTTGGAATGTGGCTGGGCATCTTGTTCTGGGGGTTGTGCAGTTCCTGCGGCACTTTCTATCCCCTTTTCTGTTGTACCAGTCAAGTCAACTAGGCAGATGTGATGACTTCCTGGTGTGAACTCTGCCACAAAGTCTGCCAAAGCTTGAGCTTTTATTGCGGTTCTGGGTTGAAACTTGATATCAAATTGTCCCAATTCTACTGCCCACTTCAAGATTCGCCCAGAAAAGTTCGCCCTCTCAAACAAAGCTTTTAATGGAAAAGCTGTTAGGATGACTACGGTGTGGGCGTGGAAGTAATGCGACAGTTTCCTTGAGACCATCATCAAGGCTAAGGCCAATTTTTCCAATGGTAAGTACCTGGTTTCTAAGCCTAGCAAAGTCTTGCTAACATAAAAAATGGGCAGGTGTTGGATTCCTTCCGCTCTAACCAACACTGCACTAACTGCGTGCTGTGAAACTGCCAGGTACAAAAAGAGCTTTTCTCCAGGTATTGGGGTTACTAGCAACGGTGGAGAAGACATGTACTCTTTCAGACTTTCTAGGGCGCGGTCGCATTCTTCATCCCACTCAAACTTGGCCTTTAATGCTTGGAAAACTGGTCGACATCTGTCTGACGACCGACTTATGAACCGGTTGAGCGCAGCTGCCAGGCCAGTGAGATGTTGCACTTCTTTTACTGTGTTGGGCCTCTCTAGATCATGGATTGCTTTGATCTGAGAGGGGTTTGCCTCTATACCTCGGTTGGGCACTAGGAAGCCTAGGAATTTGCCTGATCCTACGCCGAACGCACACTTGGATGCATTTAGGCGCAACTTGTTCTTCTTCAGAATCTGGAACATTTCACCTAGGTCCCTGAGATGGTCGTTCTCATGCTTTCTTTTGACCACCATGTCATCTATGTAAGCCTCCATTGTTCTGCCTAACAATCGTTCAAATATCTTGGTGACCATCCGTTGGAATGTTGCCCCTGCGTTTTTTAGGCCAAAGAGCATGACCTTGTAACAGTATAATCCTTTAGGCGTTGTAAAGGATGTGACCTCCTGATCTGGTTCATATATAGCGATCTGATGGTAACCTCTGTACGCATTAAGGAAGCTAAGTCGATTGTGGCCTGCCGTCAGGTCTACTAGTTGGTCTATTCGTGGTAGGGGAAAGCTGTCCTTTGGGCATGCCTTGTTGACTATTTTGTAGTCCACGCAAATACGCCATTTTCCATTCTTCTTTGGCACTACTACGGTATTGGAGATCCACCTGGGGTAGTGCACTTCTCTGATAGCTCCTGCCTCCAACAAGTTTCCCACTTCTTCCACCACTATCTTGGCATGGTGGAGTGCTGATCTGCAAGTGCGCTGTATAACCGGTCTGGCAATTGGGTGGACGTTCAGTTGGTGACAAATGAAGTTTGGGTCAATGCTAGGCACGTCATACGGTGTCCAAGCAAACACTTCGATGTTAGAGGTTAAGAATTCCATGACCTCTATTCTCTCAGTACTGGACAACGACGAGCCGAGCAAAGAGAACTTTTCTGGGTCTTTTTCATCTATCATTACCTGTACCAAGTCTTCCACTGCCTTGCCAACATCCGCAAATAGTTCATTGCTTTCGGGCTCTTCCATCCTCTGTACATACCATTTTGCCGCGCGGTTGCCATTTACTGTGACGAAACACTATTTTGACATGATTTGGTCTCCAAAGACCTCTTCAATTACTCCGGCTTCGTTGGGGAACCGCAATACTTGATGGTAGGTTGAGGCTACCGATCGCATGGCGTGCAACCATGTCCTCTCCAAGATTATGTTGTAGGTGGAAGGGACTTTCAATACCCAGAATTTCACCTGTTTTGTCATGGTTCCTGCTTTGACTGGGAGGATTATCTTGCCCACTGGCTACTCTGGCATTGAGTTGAATCCGATCTGGGGAGATGTTGCAAGTGCCAAGTCTTTATCCTCCAGTTTCAGTTGTTTGAAGGTTTCGTAATACATTATCTCACATGAGCTTCCTTGGTCGATCAAAATCCGTTTGACGTCGAAATTCTTGACGCGTAGAGTGACAACAAGTGCATCATTGTGAGGGCAATATATCCTTGCTAAATCTTTGTCTGAAAAAGATATGATATTTGTGGCCTCTGTTCTCCCATTTTTTATGGCAGGTTGTGCACTTAATACCTCCCTTAAGTGCTCAGCCTTTTTGATCATCCCCCTGAGCTCACATACTCGCTCAGGTTCGAATACTCCATGTATTACGTTAATTACGCCTTGAGGTGGGGCATCGACCGGCATTCTGTTTGGGTTGTTGTGGTTCTAGGGGGCTAGCTGTGTCCCTTTTTCTATGTACTGGTCCAGGTGCCCAGCTGCGATTAACTCCTCCAAATGCTGCCTTAATGGCATGCAATTTTCAGTACGGTGCCCCTTTTCATCATGGAAAGTACACCGGGACCTCTTGTCATAGTCTTTTTGTGCTTCTCCCAACTTAGCTAGCCATCGGACGAAAGGTTCATTGCGTATCTCACTGAGAATCCGGTAGATTGGTTTTTTGAACACTGTGGTAATGGCAGTGCGAACTCTTAACCTCCTTTTGTCTGGGTCCTCTCTGTTGGCCCGCCTGCCTCGCCCATTCCTATTAGGTTGCTCTACCGTGTTGACTTTTGCTATAGTCTTTTTATCTGGCATTGCTGTTGTGCCAGATTTTGCCTTAGCACAGGCGCTATCTTCCTCCACGCGAATATGTTGGTGCACTCTCTCCATTAAGGCCTCTATTGTGAGAGGGGGCGTCATAGTAATCGAGTCCCTCAACTTGTTTCCGACTGGTAGACCCCTTTTGTATTGCATGATGGCGAGATTTGTGGGGCAATCTCCTATCTGGTTGAAAGTCTCCCAACATCAACCGTTATAGGATCTTTACATCTCCTTGTCTCCCATGTCTATGGAGAGTAGTTGGTCTATCTCCACTGGTGTCTTGGTGTTCGTCCTGAATCTAGTCACGAACGCCTCTGCCAACTGTGCCCATGAGGCGATGCTGCCTTCTGGTAGCCTTTCGAACCAGGTTAAACCTAGGTCACCAAGGCTGGATGGGAACAGGATACACATTAAAGCCTCGTTCCGCCGGTATACTGCCATAACTTGGCGAAAGTGGCTTACGTGCATGTAGGGGTCTGTCTTCCCTTCATAAGTAGTGAATTTGGGCTGGTGAAAGCCCGAAGGTAGTGGTGCGTTCTCAATTGCCGAAACGAATGGCGAGCTCTGTAACTTTGCTAATGCTTTGTCCGTTGGTTCGTAAGCAATGCGCGATATTGGCATTCCTACCTCGACACTCCCATGCATCCGAGGGGCCAACCGCTGAAGGGCTGAAACTCTGCGCGGGTCGCGTTCCCTGGTATCCTCCTTCCATCGTGTCCTTTCTTCAAGCACAGTTCGCAAGTCAGATGATCTAGGCATCTCCATGTGCCTAGATGACGTCTGGTGTGTGTGCGAGGGCCGATAGGTGCTTCCCTCAGTATATGACCTCTCAGTTCTCATTCTCTCAGACCTGGAGTAATTAGTTTTGGAAGGCCCTGATTTAGTGTCGTTTGTTCTAAGACTCCTACTTTCTGCTTGCGATGGTGTGGTACGCCTATCACGATCCTCCGAGTGGCGAGGGAGCGTGTTACCTTTGCGCCCCTCTCCTGTTGCCACCCCTTTTCCTTTTATCTGGCGCTTCATTGACTCCATGTCTGTCACGACTGAAACCCGCCACTATGGATTTAGCACCGTAACCAGCCAATAATCCGTGATTACCGAAGGCCTGCTTAACAGTAGAACAGTAAAACAGAGTACGGGGGTTGGCGGAAGCCAAAACAGTAATTTAAACAATGTCCAATGAGCTGTGACAGTCTGTATGCAAAAGACTTTTCATACATATATACAATCAGTGCAAAGCAGTATGTACAACATTTACAATCATTCAGGACAGGGACTTAATCCCTGTTAAAACAATACAGTAACAGTCTATACAGTCTATACAAAACAAAACAGAAGGGGGGGAAACTAAAACACCCCAAAGCCGTAGCTTGAACGGGCTTGGAACCTCGCAGTGAGGCACAGTAGTTGGCTTTGACAAAAGGGAGTCTAAGCCACGCTCCTAGCTCCGGTCTGGTGCCTGAACACCTACATATATATATGAGCAGTGAGTTAAAGCCCAGTGAATAACATAATGCGTAAAGGGGTTAAGAACGAATGTCCTTTCAGTATGGAAAACAATCAATTGATTCAGTATATCAGTCATAACAATCATATGTGGTACATCCATTAGCAGAACAGTACAGTAAACAGTAGGTCTTGAAAGACCGAACAGTCAGTGATGACCATCATAATAGTAAACAGAAGTTCCAAGATAGGAACTAACAAAGATCTCTGTAACAGTAGCAGTAACAGTAACAGTAGTTGCTATGGATGCCACAATACAGTTCAGAATAGAAGACATACATTCATTCAATTAACAGTATCAATTCAGAAACAGTACAGTTTAATCATTCAGAAGATATTCATAGTTGAATGTATCTTTACACAGTTGTTACTTACAGAGTTCTGGGCTATAAATAAGCTAGAGCGCGTCCTCAGATGCCAACCCTACACAGTTTACAAGATGAACACACAGTAAGTTCACATTCGGGAATCAAAGACTTAGTCCCTACTTAGACTCGGTGTGGTTCTACATCTATATCCTCTTTAAAATGCCTTAAACATGCCCTAGGAATGCCTAGGATGGAAAGAGGATGCAAAGATGCACTTTAAAAACATTTTCAGAATTTTCAGAAAAACAGCGTCCCGCTCGAGCGTGTCTTTCCCCGCTCGAGCGGAAATGCAGACAAAGGTTCCCCGCTCGAGCGTCACTTCCCACGCTCGAGCGGACTACAAAACATGGCAAAAGTACTGGATGCCTGAAAATCACGCTTGATTGGGCGCTCGACACCCGCTCGAGCGTAAGACACAATGTCCCGCTCGAGCGTAAATTACCCCGCTTGAGCGGACTGTAAAACACAACAAAAATACTGGGAGCACGATTTTCACGCCCAAGCGCCAGTAACCCCGCTCGAGCGTGAGTTCAAAATCTAGAATTTCCAGATTTGAACCTCAAGCTCAAATTCAACTTTAAATGTATCAAATTCGATTCCTTTGGTCCCATTTCCTGGAAAACACTTGTAAATACATAGTATAACATGATTTAAAGTTCAATTTGTAAAATCAAGGCCCAAAGGTGAGGGAGTTAAACCCAATTCAAACCAATACTCAAGAACATAATTCAAACATGACATGCATGAGTTTAAACCAATTCAAAACTTCAATTACTTGCTCAAATGAGCCAATCTTTACAAAAACATGATGATTTCATGAACCTTAGCTAGAACTTAGACATGCAAGTAACAATTTCCATGAAAACAACTTTAAATTCAATAATGTATACATGCATGCATGGTTTAAGCTTCAAATCAACATTATAAGGCTCAATCTAGGCTTAGATCACTAAGGACACAAGAACCATGCATGAATCAATTGAAAACAAGTTATAAGAAGGTGGATGTTCTACCTTAAGTCTTGTATTCAAGTGTAGAAACTCAATTTGCACAAACCCTCTACAATTTCTTCAAGTTTCCAAGCAAAATTCAAGATGAACAACTCAATTCTCTCTCTCACTCTCTCTCTCTTGGTCGGTTGAGGGCTCAAGAAATGGCTAATGAAAGGAGGTTAATTTGAGGCTCAAAATGGTGTAGAGATAGGCCACTAAGTGGTAGTTGTGTAATTAAGTCCAACTTATATAATTAATCATTATTTAATCTAATTTAATCATACTAAATCAACTTTCAATAAATTTTACCATAAAATCACATAAATTCTAATGATCATAAAACATCAATCGATTTTAGATTCGGCCGCCGATAAGGCCTTCAATTCGCAATTTAAAACATAAAATATGGACAGATAAGTCTAACAGTCAACAGATAGATATGCATTTAAACTAGCACATTCAATCAGTCAGTTCAGTATTTCAATCAATTCAATTACTAATCATGTTCAGTCTTAGTTTAGCAGTAATCAGTAGCGTTATCAGTGATCAGTGGTAAGGGTTATTACAATGTCTACCGCCATCCTCCTTATTAACTCGTCCTGCTCCTTCACGCGATCCTCTAGAACTTGAGGGTCCATCATCTGCCTTTGTCTTTCAGGACTTTGAGAGCGACGGGAGCTATTAGCCCGCCTCCCCCTTGCATCCCTCCAGGGGTTCTGTCGCTAGGGTTCTAAATCCGCCATGGGAGGGATAGAGGGCAAACCTTCGCGCCTTCCACCCCCTTCAGGGGTTTGCCCATCAATGGCTAATTGTGGCAAGTCTTCATTGTGCGCCATTGCTTCCAACTCGAGAGGAAAGCTTGATCAAGAGGTTTTGTTCTTTGTGGAATTTCCCACAGATGGTGCCAATTGTACGAGTACGAAATAATGTTCTCGTATGATCCTGTTGACCAAGTATGCGCTCCTCCAATACGTCGTCGCTTTACTCCCTGAAAACACAAACGTGAGCTAGCCAGCGGGTGTGTGCCAGATACCTCTCCGATGCCTAAGTCAGCAAAATAGACAAATAGACAAAAGCTCTGTGTATGCGAGAATCAAAGTTGTGTTACCTCTACATAGGTCCTGTTGTGAACTTTTATAGGTTCTGCGTGGCACAATCTTAGTAGGACTCTTACTCCTCCATGTAGAGTCCTCCTCGGAATCATATTCTTGAAAGATAATGCTTATTCTTCAACACCCTCCTCACTGCTTAAACCAAGTGAGATAGTTTTACCACGGTTGGATGACAGTACGACCGAGCTAACACTAGTCCTTTGTCATACTTAATCCAACGCCTTCACATGCAACACGTAGCTCGGCTCTCCTTTTACTTGTACCTCGGTTTTGGCCTGTTGAGACCGAGCTAACTATACCAAGCTTCGACCGAGCTAACAAGAGAAAGGTCCTCCACAGGAAGCCCAAATACCTTATCTCCGAATATTATGACCGAGCTAATTATCACCACTCCGACCGTGGTGAACAAAAGTATTGAAGAGCACTAGTTAGAGAAGTTTTTCTGCACTTAAAAAGTGAAAATGCAAGACAAAAACAAAAAGTTGAATTGTGATCATATTGTATATTAGTGTAATGATATTTTTTAATTTAAATTAATTATAAAATTGCATTTCTATTACACAGTTATTAGATAGGTAATAAAAATCATTCATTACATATATATGAAATAAAAATGATCACAATCCCAAAAAAATATGCTATGTATCACTGAAATATTGTCACCAATTTTACATCAACTTTTATATATAAATATTTATAATTGTTTCAATTAAGGAGTTAATATTGCCAAGTAAAAAACCGGTGATACAAAACAGTAGTACCAAAAAAAAAAAAAAAAAAAAAAGAAGAAGAAGATTGAATTTCTCTCAATTTCATAGGGATGTGGGATTACAAAACGTCCTGTTTTACTTATATAAAAATAAATAAATAAAAAATTTGTAAGATCATTTGTGTATGGCCTCCTTTGTAAGCTTTGGCTATTTTATGAGATAGAAAAAAATAGTTTATTTTTAAGCATTGTTTTTACTTTTTTTTTATATAAGTTTTACTTTTGACTATTAAAATTTTTTTAGTCGATAAAATCCATATAATCAGCGACCAAACTTATTTTTCGTCACCAATTGTAGCCTTTTGGCTACTGAATTTTTTTAGTCGCCAAAAAGCTTTACTTTGGACTACTAAAAATTTTTTAGTCACTAAAACCCATATAAACAGTAACCAAACTTATTTTTAGTCCCCAATTGTAGACTTTTGGCTACTAAAATTGTTTAGTTGTCAAAAAGCTTTACATTTGGCTACTAATGCTGTTTTGGTCGCTGAAAGCTATACTTTCAGTGACCAAATTTTTTTTAGTCGGAAAATTTGGTTGCCGAATGTGCTTTTTCCTGTTAGCTAACACCACACTAAATTTAAATATAAATTTATTTCAATTTGTAAAACATTATAATTAGAATAATATATTTACATACATACATGAATACATATTTGCACATACATACAAAAAAAATTTTTCTATGTTTCTATCTGTAAAAATTATATATATATATATATATTGATGTTGAAACTTATGAGCATAAAGAGAGCACAACAAAAAGGAGAATAGGTTCAATAAATAAATAGTTGATCCGTCATGTTCGGTTCCGAAGGTTCACTACGAGTCTCGTTTTAAAGATATGAATAGTTTATTTTATAAAACTCTCTGTATATAACTCCATTAAAATAAATTAAGTTAATCAAATAATTGTCACCTTTTTATTTTATCGCATTGTCTCTGAAAAAATAAATAAATTATTGTTAAAACATTTTAGAGACAGACATGATAAAATGAAAATTGTACAACTTTTAGATTAATGTAATTTTTTTTTCATGGATAATATACATGAAGGGTTTTACAAAATGAGTTGTACAGATTATCGAAATAAGACCCATAATGAACCCCACGAGCTTAAACATGAGGTCAAGTTCATATTTGATGATCCGAAGTGCCTCTCTTATACGGTCCTTCAAGCATATTATTCATACAAAAAAATTATATTCATCAAACTGTAATCATCCAATCAATCTAATTTTTTATGTGAATGATATGCACAATTTTTTTTTTTATTTATAAAACGAATAATTCGAATCATCCAAATCCAAAACTAAATATCACACATCTGCAAAACAAACCAAACCTTGCACCACCAACGCCACAGAATCACGATCAGCTCTAGATCAACTGCAAAAGTAACATAAAAAATAAAAAAATAAAATTAGTCAGATACAATATTCATATCAACAGTGAAACACACAAATCATCATAAATATGCATAGAGAACAAAAAAAAAAATATCGGTTAGATGAGATGCAAACTCAAGATAGTGTTGGATCTAGAATATGAATAAAAATTTGTAAATAACAACAATGAGAGAGAAATATGTAATGAGTTTTTTTTTTTTTTTTTTTTTTCATATTTTTAGAAATTTTCCTTTTTCTCTACAAATCTCTATCTAGATCCAACTCCAAACACATCCTAAAAGAGAAATCAACAAATTCACAAAAACCATCCACATGTATATACTATACTATATGAATTTATGAAATTAACAAATCTATTTAATCAAGCATAATAAAACTTACTTTGGAGAAGGATGAGCAAGATCAACTAACATTGATCATGACGTCAGACAAGAAAGAACGAAATTTTAGTAAACATACCTGTAGATCTGTCGACGAACACAGAAAATGGCACAAACTCATTTAAAGCGTGGTTGTTAAGTAGGCCACCAAGTATATATAGAACTTGAGTGGTAGATAGATAGAACTTTCTACATAATATTCTGTTAATTATATAAAAACTTGGTCAATAACTATTCACTGTATTTGGTTTTAATTTTTTGAAAACTAAGATTTTTGTTTTTTGTATTTTGTATTTTTTTGTTTTTAATGAATATTTTTAAAATTTTAAGCATTGTTTTTACTTTTTTTTATATGCACTTTACTTAAATATATTTAAAAAGTAAAATATTTATGAAAAATATTTTTAAAAATTAATAAATACACAAAAATATGAAAACTATACTGAATTTATACTGAAATCAACACAAATTAAGAAACCTAAGAGAATATTAATTAAGTATTATAATTTCCTGTGAACTTGGGTGGTAATTTCCCCTTGTTCGTAATTAGATATAGCTTTCAAGAATTTTGAATTTTTTTAAAATGTCATATATAAACTGAAATGTTTTTAATTTTTTTTATCACTAAACATAAAAGTGATGTCTCACATGCATTTATTAATTTGGGTCTTACTATCGTTATGTATAGTATTACTATTTTTAAATGTCATCAATTAATATCTCAGACACAATATACATTAAATCAATACAAAATGACGTGATTGTTATGTAGTTCTATCAAAAAAAAAAAAAAAAACCTCACTGAGTTGATTGTTGGTGAAGAAAATGTCATTATTACATCATTTTCATTTACATTTTTTATAAGGATATTTTAAGCCTAATTATATATATTTTTTTGTTAAATATATAACAGTTAGGCAATTATTATTTTATGCATATGTTTGTTGATTGTCGGTTTGACAAATAAAAAGCATTTATTTATTTTAGAATGTCCCCTGTTTCTCAATCCCACAAGGCAAACAAAGTATGTATATAAAAATATGGGGCCTCAGTCTGTAAGTCTATTCTCAATCTTTTTGGGTCATTAGGCCAGGTTTTAATTTTTTGGGTCAAAAAAATATAATTTATCCAAAATAACAATTATTTGTTGAAATTAATTTATCTATCTATCTATTAAAATTCATCAAACTAATTATCTATTAAAATGTGGCACATGTCACTCATTCAACATTTTATCTGTTGCATATTACACATTTATCTACCTCACCACCACCACCACCTGCTGCCGCCAGTGACTTTTCCAGCGAATTTCCTGACAACTTTTTTGGTACCATCAAGTTTTCCATTACTGGTGACTTTTTCCGGCGATCTTTCTTGCGTATTCTTATCACCAATTAAGATTTTACCTTAAATTTAATGACTTATACCCATTTGGAATAGCCTTTCGACAGTTCTCTCTAAAAATATAAATATATAGAAAATCAATGTCAAATCTTATTTTTATAACTCTTAAAATTGCCCTAGAGTTAAGTGTTCAATTCCTTCTTTTCCAAACTACGATTGACAATGTATTTTAGAAAAATAAAAATTAAAAATTACACTTACCTCTTATCTATGCAACTAATAAGGCATTCAATAAAGTTGTTGAATGGTATATGTTTTTTTTTAAGCTTTGTTACATGACTTTATGATTGGATATAACTCTTTTACATTCGGTGATATTTAAAAATATTTTGGATTTAGATTATAAATTTGGATAAGGTTTTTTTTTTTTTTTTTTTTTTTACATTTGAAAATTCAAAAAAAGAGAAAGAAAAATATAAAAATAATGCGAATAATATTTAAGCTAATTTTTTTTTCCTAGTATTGTATTTGCAGGGCCAGCTCTAACTTTTTCGAGACCTAAAGAGAACTTTCAATACGAGACCTTTCACATATATTTAAAAAATATATATTATGTGTCTAATTTTTTTTTTTTTGTGGATATTTAACAGTACTTGTGAAAAGGTTACTTCCAATATACATCTATTAAAATTTACTTAAATATACATTAAAGTTTATGATAAGAAAAATGACCGAAATAACTTAAACTGAAGTATCAAATAAAAATTAAACAAATTGTAACAAAAATCATTTAAATATCATTCTTCTCACATTTTTAGCTATAAGATTACTGATCTAGTTCGCATAATTCAAATTATAAGTTAAAACATTTTCGATGGATAAAATTGTTAATCTATTTAATTAATATTTCATTTGATATAGTTGAGAAAATGTAAGATTTAATCAACTTTAATTTGAAAAGAGCAACTGTAAGTAATATAGTCAATTGTATTCTATGCATAACCTATATATTTAGAAAATAACCATTAAATAATTTCAAACAATTCACCACATCAATAAGTTTTTTAGTTTCTTTCGGTTAAAAACAACTATCTATTAGTTTTAATAATTTACCACATCAACTATCGGTTAGTTTTAAATCATCAGTGGATTTTGTTGATATCTTTTAAATTCCAGTGAAATTTTTTTATAGGATAATATAATAGTTGACAAAACTTTGGAGCCTTTGTTTTAGTTAATTTTCCAGGGCCCAAGACAACGGCTTCGATGGCTTATGGCTAAAGCCGGTCCTGTGTATCTGATTCTATGACTAATTCTATGCACCTAGATTTTTCCATTTTTATTTGAATCACTTGAACCGGAAGCAATGTTGAATTATAAGTTAATCATATGGATTAGTTGGACTAGAAATTTCATGGAATCACCATGTGAAATTTTTTGCCATTCGACATGGCAATAACTTGACCAATTATTAAAGGTGATAGACTTAACTCAAATTGTAAATTCATTTAAATTTTATTTAATTTCACTTAAAATAATAAATAAAAGTAAATAAATTGCATGTTATATATCTAATAAAAATTTAATTGAATTGAATATCGGTACCTGTCTGTCTCTAAACCCACCTCATTTGACCTATTTTAGAAAGTAAGTTAAAAGTTAAGTTTTTTGGCTTTTTTCAGTTCTTTTATGAAAAAAATGTTTAAAAAGAAATAGAGAGATGATATGATCCAAAAAAATCAAAAAACTACCTTTCTAACTTTTAACTTAGTTGCCAAAATAAGCCTCATCGTTGTTGCCGCTATTGCGTCCAGCACAGTTACCACCGTTGTATTTTCTATTAATTTTTATTTTCTAATTTTAAAGTTAAACTTAAATCAATAGGCAAAAATTTTATTGTACAATTTAAAATTGTCAATTCCTTATTGAATAAATTGCTTTATTCTTAATTTTTATCTAATTTATAAATCTTTCAAAATATTTATAAATTATGTCCTCTCCATTAAATAAATAAATAAATAATAATAATCTTTCATTTTTTGGATTGATTTATACGCAACTTCCATTACGATTATAGTGATGTGGTCATTTGCTAACCTCAAAAATTTATTGGCGTGTGGTTTCAAAATTGAAATACTTTTTTTGACAAGTTCAAAATTAAAATATGAAACTTCTTTTAAACTATCATTTTCATTTTCGTAGAAATCTCAAAGGGTGGTGCTGGATCCATTAGGTTTCTACTAGTTCAACTTTACCCACGTGACGTGGATTTGGTGATGTGACGGCATGGAAATAATTTGAATTATTATTTTTATTTATTTATTTATTTTATGATATTAAATCTAATTTTTGTTGATAATATATGATTTCTTGTCAAATTTTATCAATTATTTTTCCAATAAATTATATATCTTTAGGCACACCAGCATTTAGTTGATTTTGTAAAAAAATTATGACATTGCTGACCGTTTGTTATTAATACTATTACTTGATCACGATCTAATAAACGCTTACATAAAAAAAAAAAATAAGAATAATAATAATAAGATGTTTTGACTTTAGACAAATCCCACGAAACTACTGAATTAAAAAGGGTTCGATTTTTTTTATAATTTGTATTTGTATACTCCTTATACTTATATATTTACATTTATTATCTTTATTATTTTTTAATATATTTTTATAATTTATTAAATTTATTTCTCCTACATCATATTCACAATCTTTAATTTCAATATCTCCTTCCATTCTTTCACATATATATTTATTTTTTAATTTTAATATTAATTTTTGATATATTTTGTCTTTTCATATTATTGGTAATATCCAATCTTTTTGCATTTCTTTTTCTAAAAAATTTCTATGACAAATTGTTCTTTTCTTAAATTATCTATACTTATTCCTTCTATTATCATAAATTCAATTTTTCATCGGTATCATTATAATATTTGTCTTTTATTTTTATTTCTTCTTTAATTAATTCTTTATAATTTTTCAAACTTTTAGAGTCAAACTTATAATATATAAGATTTGAAAATGATTAACGTGCATGCTCCACATGAGATTCGGGTGACTCGGGCTTTGCGGAATTCGGTTAATGGACAATTATTCAATCTGAATATTTTATTTCACGTGGTTCTAGAATTATAATACGAAACGTTTTTCAAACAATCACTTTATGCATTTTAATTTTTTAATTTAAAACTTGTTTTCAAATTTGTATGTAATATTAATAATTAAATTTTTTATGTAATATTAATAATTAAATTTTTCTAAATAAATCATTAAGTCAATTAATTATTTTAATGATATGAAAAATAATTTTTAATAAATAATTTTGATAATTTTATTATTGCATAAGAGAGGTTAGAATTTTTTTTTGTCTGTTTAGTTAAATTAAAAATTTTAACAAGGAATAGTTGTAATTTCTAATATTATAGGAATATTTCATATTTTAAAGAAAACTCGGAAGTGTATTTGTAATTTTTCCAAAAATAAAGTATTCATATTTCATAACTGAGTAAGATTT
The DNA here is from genome assembly GCA_036172215.1 of Camellia granthamiana. Taxonomy (NCBI): domain Eukaryota; kingdom Viridiplantae; phylum Streptophyta; class Magnoliopsida; order Ericales; family Theaceae; genus Camellia; species Camellia granthamiana. The sequence continues at coordinate 157,838,282 of CM069903.1, read as the reverse complement.
TGTGCATAATGATGATAAAACCTACATATAAATTAGAACTACCGATAATGGTAAATATTACAAAAAAAGACAAAATGAAAAAATCTAAAATATAAGCCAAAATGAGTAAATAATACAAAATAAAAGTATAAAATGGAAAAATGAAAAAGCAAGCCTCAACCAATGCTTGTATATAGATAATATTTTTTAACAGGGTGTTCAAACCCATTTGTGCACACCTCAACTATAAAACTGTTTATTTTGGCCAAACAATTTTTTATAGATTTTTTAAAAAAATTTAATTGTTATCTTAAAAATAATGTTTTAATAGAAATGTTTCCCTCCAAATTTAAATTAACAATAGTGTTTGATTATTGTTAACCGTGTATAACGTAAAAATATTTTTAAAAAGTTGAAAAAATTAATTATTAAAAAATTAAGGAAAAATTTAAAATTTGAAATAATATCAATAAGTCTTACAAATAATTGGGATATTTTGTCTTTTATTAGTACTGGTAATAATATTGAAAAATTTATTGAAATGATAAATAATTGGGATATTTTGTCTTTTATTTGTGAATTTTGATTTATTCTTAATTTATTAGTGTTATTGAAATATGATGATGTAAAAAGTATAAATAGTTTATTTGTATTTTTCATCTCAAAATAATAGTCTATTTTCAGAATTTAATTTCTTTTTATAATACAATTATTACATTTTGAAAATATTAATTTATCAAAATTACCTTTTGTAAATTAATTATTTATCTTCATAAAAATAAAAATAAAAATAAAAATAAAAATAAAAATAAAAATAAAAATAAAAATAAAAATGTAAATAATTAATTTTTTTTTATTTACATTCGGCTACCAAAAATTTAGTAGCCGAAAGTGGGTCTATAGCGACTAAAAAAACTTTGGTCGCCGAAAGGTGACATTTGGCGACCAAAACTTTGGTCGGGAAAGATTAAAAATTAATTTTTTTTATTTACATTCGGCTACCAAAAATTTAGTAGCCGAAAGTGGGTCTATAGCGACTAAAAAAACTTTGGTCGCCGAAAGGTGACATTTGGCGACCAAAACTTTGGTCGGGAAAGATTAAAAATTAATTTTTTTTATTTACATTCGGCTACCAAAAATTTAGTAGCCGAAAGTGGGTCTATAGCGACTAAAAAAACTTTGGTCGCTGAAAGGTGACATTTGGCGACCAAAACTTTGGTCGAGAAAGATTAAAAATTAATTTTTTTTATTTACATTCGGCTACCAAACATTTAGTAGCCGAAAGTGGGTCTATAGCGACTAAAAAAACTTTGGTCGCCGAAAGGTGACATTTGGCGACCAAAACTTTGGTCGGGAAAGATTAAAAATTAATTTTTTTTATTTACATTCGGCTACCAAACATTTAGTAGCCGAAAGTGGGTCTATAGCTACTAAAGTTTTTTTTAGTCGCCAATTGTGATATGTTTAGCTACTAAATAATTTTTTAGTCGCCAATTGTAATATCTTTAGCTACTAAATTTTTTTTAGTAGCCAATAATCAACATTCCCCTACTAAAAAAAATTAGTAGCTAAAAAGTTGACTTTTGCCGACTAAAATTCTTTTTGGTAGCCAATTCCCACACTTTTGGCGACTAAATTAGTTTTGGTAGCTAAAAGTGGTCGGCAAAAATGCATTTTCTTGTAGTGGGTGGCGATAGTGTGATGGCATTAGCAAGATTTTAATTTATTTTTTTTTTAAATAGAGCTTGTTTTCATTAATTATAGAAAATTATTTTTGTTGCCCTTCATTTTTTATCATATCAAATGTCAAAAAATGTGAAAAGCGTATTCTAGAAATACAAGATTTAAGAACTCAAAATTAATTTGGTAATGAAACTTTGGGCTAGGGGTGCTCACAAGTAGAGTCGAGTCAGGTTGCATGTCAACTACCACCCAACTTAATGGATCAGATTGAGAAAACTCTATCCATATTTTATTACTTATGGCTTCGAAATCGACCATGTAGGTTAAGCGGATTAGAGGGTGGATACATATTGGCTTTGCCGAATTGGACCATACTATTTTGGGCCTTTTACCCTTATTTTATCATTTTCTTTTTTGATTTGGGCATTCTTTGAACCCTTTCCTTTTTTTTCTTTTTCTTTTTCTTTTTCTTTTTCTTTTTCTTTTTTTGGGTTAAAAAAATAAGGGCTTATGTTTGGGCCTGTTGTGCTGTTTTTTTCTTCTTTTTTTTTTTTTTTTTTTTTGAAAAGGAAAAAAATCATTTTCAATACTTTAACGAATAAATATAATATATAAATCATAAAGAGAAATGCTTAATCGTTCGAAAGTTGAGCGGTTCGAATGCCCTGAGTGTCAAAATGACATTGTTTTGACACTATTTTTTTTTTTCTTTTTCTTTTTCCTTCTTCCTTGAACTGGTTTGAGAAAAAGATAGAGGCGAGAGAGAAACAGAGAGGCGAGAGACAGAGAGGAGGAAGAAGAGAGGAAGAGAAAGGCGAAAAAGAAACAGATGGGTGAGAGAAGGAAAGAAGGATGAAGAGATGAGAAGCTGAAGCTTGATCTTCGGTTGAACCACAACCCAACCCACCGCCATGGACAGAGATGCTGAAGCTTAATCCGCCATAGACGGAGACCCAACCCACCGCCATGGACGGAGAGGCCGAAGCTTGATCTTCGACTGTGGATTTTCAGCTCAACTGCTTTGATTTTGATATCTTCGGCTGTGGTTGTTTTGATTTTTTTTTGAATTTTCTTCTTTTTTTTGTATGTGTGTGATTTTTTGGATTATTTTACAAACTGTGCTAATTTTGATTTTGATTTTGCAAACTGTGCTGATTTTTTGTGTGTTGATTTTGGCTGTAGATGAACCATTATTTTTTTGATCTCTTCTTCTTCTTCTTCCTTGGGTTTGAGGAGAGAGAGAGAGAGAGAGAGAGAGAAAGAGAAGGGGGGCTGTGTGGCTTTTTCAACAAACCCAAACACTAGATTTCAAGGAATTGAAAATGGAAGGAGAAGGAAAAGGAAAAAAAGAGAGAAGAAAGAAGAGAAAGAAGAAATGAGAAGGAAAAAGAATAAAAAATAAATTTAAAAAAATAAGGCCATTCAAGCTCTGTGTTTTCGAGCTACGTAGCGAGGTCGAATAATAAATGGGTGAACTATCAATACATCTCAAAATGTGATCTTCTGAACTGTTTAGTTCTCTCTTTTTTCTTATGAACCCAATGATCCTATTAAAGTGAAAATTACACAAAAAGGATAGTCACTTACACGTTTTAGTTTAATTTTTGAGAAATAAAAGTGGGTTTCTCCAAATATGCATTATAGAGATTTTGGATTTTCTCTCATTCTGAAACAAATTTCACATTACGAATAAGAACGTAATATTTTAATGTAACACTCTAATAACGTAACATTTTAATATAACATACTAAAAAACTTTTTAGTGTATTTTTCTTAAACGTAATAACATAATACTCTAAACTTTTCTCAAACGTAACACTCTAATATAACATACAAAAACTCTTTAGTGTACTTTTTCTAAATGTAACAATCCAATCAATATAATCTCAAACGTAACACTTTAATGTAACACACATAAAAACATTAAAAAACTACCTAGTGTACTTTTTTTAAACGTAACACTCACAGTTTAAAATTATACAATTACCCAAAACTTACTAAAGAATTTTTGTACTCCTTTTGAAATGGTTTGAAGAATCTCACATCCTTTTAGAATGGTTTGAAGAATCTCAGATCTTTTTTTTGGAGTGTTATATTAAAATATTACATTTAAAAAAAATATATTAAGAAATTTTTTTTGTGTATTACATTGAAATATTACAAACATTTAGAAAAAGTATAATAAGAAAGACGATGGAAGTCCATTTGTAGAGTGGGCAACAATCGGCCTATTATACACCTGCGCTTTGTGTTGTCCATTTCGTGGGCCACAATGGAAGTCCATTTGTGGAGGTCCATATATACTGGGCTACCATTTAGCGGGCTGAAGTTGTTGATTTAGTGGGCTGAATATATTAAGGCCTCATGAAATGAACCTTTTATTTTTGGCCACAAATTTTAATCGAGCTTTCGAGTTTTCTGCATAGTTTTTGTTACATAATAATTTTCATTCCGAGCCTTCAAGAGAAAAATTAAGGCTGTAACTTTGGAAAAAAAAAATTTAAGTTATTGGTCAATCCTATTTACCAGACTTATTTATTTATAAGTTATGTTCTTTTTTTTTATGGAATAATGTTATATGTATCAATTAATACACTAGCTAGTGTATCAATGGATAATGTGGCATAATTTAAGAGGTTTTTGATATTTGTAATGTAATTAATGAGTGAGGTCAATAATAATATCGTAACTAATGTTGGTACACTAGTTAGTACACTTATTGGTGCATATACTTATTGGTGCATATAGCACCACCGTTTTTCACGTATCTATATAAAAAGTATTACAGTAAAATAAGTATTTTAAGACTTACTAATATAGTAAAAAAATATACAAAATTTATAAATAATTAAGTCTATCACATAGAACTAATTTATCTCAACTTTTAAGCCCGGAATTGGGCCTTAAAAAATGGCCATCAGTGTGAGGCCAGTTTAGTTAAAATTTTGGACAATATTATTGTCAATAGCAATTTTAGAGTCCAATAACTTTGGTATTGCAACGGAAGATAATTTTTATTTTTTTTGTTTGGATTGGTAAAAACTCATTTTAGATAAATGCACCCACACCGGTAATTTTATACTGGGCTCGTTCGGGAAGTTGACCATTTTAGTTTAGTATTTTGGTTTTATTAATTATTTTAGCTTGGATAAAAAAGTTGTATTTAGAAAGTTTTTTTTTATTTTTTATTTTTTATTTTTTGTAATTGATTTGATAGTTATAAGAGAAAAAGTAAAATGATTATAATTTGGATTTGAAATGTTGTCTTATTGGCTATTTTAGCCCTTAATTAATTATTTCAGTCAAAAAAAAAAAAAAAAAACATTCCCAAATACTTGCAAGCAGGGGCGGAGCCGTGTCGGGCTCAAGGCGTCACGTGCCCCTTTGAGTTTTGGGATTTTTTTTTTTTTAAACATAAAGAAAATATATTAAATAAAAAAATTATTTAAAGTGAAATATTAATGACATTTTTAAAATTATGAGAGCAATAATTTTTATTTTGATTGAAAATAAAGAGGTTATAATAAGTTATATTATTATCTATAAAAATTTCAATATAATGGTGATGTCTATTATTATTAACATACAAACATAATAAATTTCAATGAAGATATAGAATTTATTGGATTGTTAGTTATATTTGACATGTGGAGTTTATCTTTCATGTGTTTCTTTCCATTCAAAACTAAAATGACCACTATATGAATTATAATCAAGCAACACATCTTCAATTATAAAAATAAAAAAAATTACAATAGGTCATAACTAATATTATAATGAGTCATAACTAACTATTACTTGATATATAGTCATAACTAAAATAATAACCACAAGAAATTATAACTAAATTATATCTAACACTTAATGTGTTATAACTAAATACCACGAAAATCATAATTACGAGATATGATAGACACTTTTTTTGCGTTATGTTTTATAGAATTTCTCTACTAAAATATATCATTTCTGTCTCAACGTATCTTTTTTTTTTATTTTTCAATCCACCTATAAAATAGTTACTCCCCAAAATTTGTATAAAATTTAATCTCAAATCCTTTAATTTAAAATTCACATTTATCCAAATGAACTCTTAACATTTGTTGTTTATCATAGGAAAAAAAAAAATTAATCAGTGTGTTTGGTTTGAGTTTTTTGGATTAAATTTTTTGAAAATTGAGTTTTTTTATTTTCGTGTTTTTTTGTTTTTAATGAATACCTTTAAAATTTTAAATTTTTTTTTTTTACTTCTTTAGATGCACCTTACTTAGATATATCTAAAAGGTAAAAAATTTGTGAAAAAATATTTTAAAAAATTAATAAATACATAAAAATACAAAAAAAAAAAATTAAATTCTCGTGTTTTTTTTTATATTTTTGGTATTTAGTGAATTTTTAAAAAGATTTTTTTCACAATTTTTTTACTTTTTTGGTATATTTATGTAGGTATGTCTAAAAAGTAAAAAAAAAAAATTGCTTAAAATATTCTAAAAAAATCAGTAAAAACAAAAAAAATACGGAAAACAAAAAAATAGAATTTTCTGAAAAGTATTTTTAGAAAAATAGAACTAAATTATCATTAATTCGTGCCCCCTATACACTGAATTCCTGACTACGCCACTGCTGGCAAAAAAAAGAACTTCGTTGGAACTTCATGTAAGAAAACCCACTTTCCATTGTCCACTTCTGATCTCCAAACTCACACAATTTAAGTGTGTAAAACAAGACTTGGATGTATAGAATAGTTGGTCCAGTAATTCATGAGATTCAGGATTCAAGACGATGAAACGATTATGCTCTTTTTGTCGTAATCTAACTTACAAACTTATTAACGCTCTTACCGTTTGCCAAAAAAAAAAAACACAAACATGGATACAAAATTTTGTGAATGTCCAAAGTTGCATATAAAAAACTTACAGAACTGTGAAAGCGAAATTATTTTCAGATTTGAAACAATGGATAATTTGCTACTAAAATGCAAGGTTGCAAGGAGGGCTTGACCAAGGTGCTTGATTTGGTGAGTGGGTTTACTGCCATCAATTCAAGTTTGGTTTGATAGCGACAATCAAGTTTAAAGGTGTGGTGTGGAAAAAATTATGTGACAGTATTGAGATAATTTTTTTTTCTACCGTTTGTCTTGTTTGGTAACATTAAATTTTTTTTTTTTTTTTTTGGGTAAACTGGAACTAATAGATAAATTAAGTAGAATGGTACAAAGTTCTGGGATAACTAATCCCGCGGGCATCATCATACAGTTGATTAACAATACATGGCGGAGCAACGTCAAAAATATGTAAGCTATCGACTATAGAGGAGGCCTGATTTGCTAGAATATCTGCGCAGCTATTCCCTTCGCGGTAGATATGATTAAGCACTTGGATGTCCAGTTGCTCTAAGAGGAACCTGCAATCATGAATTAAATTACTCAAGTGATGATTAGCATTTTCTTTACCCATGATGAGTTATTTGACAAGTATGGAGTCGGTTTCCACTTCAATGTTTCTGTAGCCCTTATCAAGAGCCAAATTTAGGCCATCTCGGAGTGTCCAAAATTCGGCTTCGAGACTTGAAGCAATACCAATGTTTCTGCAAAAACCTGTAACCTATTGGCCCTATTTATCTCGGATAATTCCTCCTCCAGAGGCAGGCCCAGGACAGCCCTTAGTTTAACCATCAGTGTTCAATTTATAGTTGCAAAGATGGGGAGGGTGCCAAGAGATATGTTAGATGGATTGAGTTCGAGTAGTTATCAATGGGTTAGAAGTGTGTTGCCATTCAAGAGCTAAGGCAATGACAAGTGAAGGGTTGAAAGGGGTGGGGTTGGTTGGAGAGAAGCAATGGGAATTTCTAGCTTTCCAAAGAGACCAACAGACAATCGGGAAAATAATGGACCAAGCAACATTGGTGGGATGAGGTTCTATAGAATGACAATTAGTGCGGATCCAATCCGTGAAGGCAAGGTTGAAAGAGTCCTTGAGAGGTGGAGGAATCCCAATGGAGTTCCAGTGATCCTGTGAGATTGGGCAATCTCGAAAAAGATGGCAAGTGGTTTCGAGTGCAAGCGAACAAAGGGGGCAGGTATCGTTGGTAGTGATGTTTCGACAAAAAAGGAGGGATTTGGTGATGATATGTTGATGAAGACAAAGCCAAAGGAAGTGGGTTATTCTGGGGCTAGCATGGATGTGCCAGATCTAATCCCAATTAGACAAAAGGGGGGATGTGATGAAATTTTTGGTAAGAAGGTAGGCAGATTTAGATTGAAAATCGCCATTCATAGAAAAGTTCCAAACAGCTTGATCGACACCTAAAGAAAACCAAGGAAGAGTGATACTTTTGACCTTGTTACCAATGGAAGGGGGGAAAACAAAAGAGATGGTGGAGAGGTCCCATGAATTATTACACCAACAGTCACTAATTTTCAAAGACTCTTCATCCCTAGTGAGAGGACCGAAAATAAGATTCCTATGTATACCAATTCCCAACCAGTTATGCAACCAAAAAGAAGTGTTCAAGCCATTCCTAAGAAAGATGTTCATTCCTTTTTCAATAATACTGTTACCTTTTTGAATACCTCTCCAAGTCGGTGAAGCTTTATTGGTTCTAAGGTTGGGATTGTTGTACTTTGCACCAAGAACTTTGACCCACAAGGCTACTTTATCGCGTTGCAAGCGCCAACCTAATTTAGCCATCGCAACATGGTTAACAAGGTTAGCTTGCCTAAGGCCCAAACCTCCACAGGTTTTAGGTTTGGTCACAGTGTCCCAACTAATGGCATGGATTTTACGGATCTCAGAGTTAGAACCCCGAAGAAAATCCCTATTGATTTTGTCAAGAGCTTTGCAAGTGGAAATGGGGAGGTAATTACATTGCATAATGTAAGAGGGAATAGAGGCATTGACGGCTTTAATGAGAGTGGTGCGGCCAGCTCTAAACAATAATTTGCTCTTCCAACCATCAAGTTTGGACTGAATTTTTTCCACAAGGAAATGGTAAGTGGCTTTGTTGGGTCTGTTATGAAGGATAGGGCAGCCAAGATAATTAAAAAAAATCTTTTAAATTTTAATTCAAAAGTTAAAAAATCATTTAAAAATTAAAAGTTAATAAATTATACAAAAAATTAAAAGATTTTTTTTCTCTCTCTCTATTTTTTATACATCTTGTCATAAAAAGTTAAAAGATCATTTCAAATATATTAAATTTTTTATCTCATATTTTAATCAAAATTAAAAAAATTACTAAAATAATTTGTTTTCAAACTAGTACATTTCAACTATCACCCTTAATTAATTTTTTTGAATTTATTTAAATTATTATTCTCATGTAGTTACACACGTTGAAATACTTCAAACTGAATAATTCAATAATACAAATTTACAAACCCAATACAACACCAACACAAAAATAATTATAATCAGCAAAAATAAGAATAATGATAGGCATCATAAAAAAAATATTATAAAATATTTCATAAAGATTTTTCATACTTTAATTTATATGTAGTGTTTTATTATATATATAATCTAAATAAACAACAATGAGAAAAGATCTCGTAATGAAATCCAATGAATCATAAATACGATAAAGATAACATAGAATGTATTATTATTACAAAGTAGGAGAAATGTTTGGGACCCCTTTTTTTGGGGATTCGATGACCTCCAATTTGATATTGGCCCTTGATGTGTGTATGGGATCTACTCATGTTTGTGTGGGTTCCACATTATGAGTGGTTAGGATGAGAGTGAGAGTTGTGGCGGTAATATATATGTGGAGATCTCTATCACAATTGTACAAAGTAGCACTTAAAGTGGATAAAAAAAATTTAAAAAATTAAAAAAAAAAACCCAAATAAGGAGAATAATATCCACGTATCACCATTACAAAGTACAGTAATTGTTGGGGTAGGATAGAAAAAAATACACACGAAAAATAATATCCACACCTCAACAGAGTTTTTTTTATTAGTAAAAAAGAATTTTATTAATGAAAAAAATACAAATATATGATATTACATCAATAAAGGAAAGCGGAGTGCAAAAAGTATCAAAGCAAAATATATTACATCAATAAAGGAAAGCAGAGTGCAAAAAGTATCAAAGCAAAATAGATATTATATCAATAAAGAGAAGCGGAGTGCAAAAAGCATCAAAGCAAAGTAACCACAATCCCAACTAGGTTGGCATCAAATATATTACCCTATCATTTTGCTAGCACAACCGCCAAAGGTTAGAGAGAAACCAACCACAACACGGGATAAAAGAAACAAACCAAATCTATAAACAACAACAAAAATAAAAGTAGCAGCGGTTATCAACCACAATCAAAAATCAGAAATGATACAGACCTTCTTTTTCCATCAAATCAGAAATGATACAATCCCCCACAACTCCCACAGACACATGTCAACCAGAGATAGGACGAAAAAAATAAAATAAAATAAAATAAAAATTAGCCAATCACAATATATTGGGGGTGGTGGAAATTCCCCAAAGAGGGGGGTCGCAATCTTTTTCCATAAAAAATAAGTAGTAGTACAACACCTCCATAGAGTTATTATAACATTTTGGTAGTAAACTGTGAACTTAGAATAGTCTAGAAAGAACAAGTAACATAAATATGAACCACAAAAGGAAAAAATGGCTCACACTAAATAGAGGTGGCCTACTAGTACTTGCACTAATTCCATAGCAGCTGTTGCTCATGTCATGATCACCACCAGTACGCTCATCTCCTCCATCAATACCATGACGATAACAACAACAATAACCATCACTATCACCACTATCATGACCACCGGTACCACGATGACGATAACCATTTCTGCCACCACTATAACCACCACTACGACCATCAGTACCGTTACAATGGCGATAACTGTCATTACGACTATTACCACGACCACCACTACCACCATCAGCACCACAACAACGATGACCATCACTATCACCACTATCACGACCACCACTACGACCATCAATACCACCACGATGATGATAACCGTCACTACCACTAACAACAACAAGTGGAGGTGCTGATGGAACATAATTATATCCCGGTGATGGCTTTGGTGGTGGGAAGTCCCTTGGTAATGGAGACGCCTGCTCTGGCGAGGCACCACCAACATTGCCGCCACCACAACAACCACACCATGCAAATTGCTTCATTTGTGGCCTTTTTTCCACCAAAATTGCTTCTATTAAATCTTTTTTAAGCTCTTTTATGACGTGGTAAGGGTCTGCTGCAGAACCTTTAATGGTGACCTTCCCTTGTTTTGCATCCATAGAAACTGACTCCACCTTATCAATTTTCAACAACATATTCTTGATCATGTACTCAATTCCTTTGAAGTCGATTTTCAGTTCGACAACAAAAAAACTTCAAAGTTGGAGCTCCCATTGAATAGGAGGACAACCCCAAAGTATGCTTTTCTTCCATCCTGCTAGCTACCACCTCCTTGGAGAAACTTTGAAAATTTTCTGCTAAAACAAAAAAATAAATCACAATAGAGACAGATTTTGAAATGACATTGTTAAGTCCCTACTTGTTGCCAATTCTGCGGACAAACTCAGTTTTATAGAGTTGTAATTTTTTCTTGGTTTTGGTCTTCCCGCTCGGGCAGGAACATTTGCGCTCAAGCGGAGGATGCACCTTCTCAGTAGTTTGGCTTGTCTGCACAAATATTGAGAGGCGTGTTTTTGCGCTTGAGCGTGAGTTCTAGCACTCGAGTGGAGACTTGTTTTAATAGCACGCGTGTTAGTGACTCCGCTCGAGCGGGTAGTCCTGCGCTCGAGCGGGGTATGTGGACCCTGTTTTCTGTATATATGTGTTTAAGTCTTTTTTTAGGGTTAATGCTTCTAGATCTACTTTGGGGGCTCTAGGGTTTTCTTTTGAGACTAGTTTGCTAGTTTTCCTTTGATGCTTACTTGAGTATTAAACTCACAAGGTCGGATAATACACATCAAAGGGTTGTTTGAGTGATCATCTTCAAGAGTGTTCTTCTTCCGTGGAATTCGAAGATTCAAGCATGGACTGTTCGAAGGTGTTCGAAGCTGTACGCAATCGTTAAGTCGACGTGAATGTTTTGGAATCAACATCAATCTAATCAATCCTGAGATAAAAGTTGCGGTGGAAGATATACAAAGCGTTGAAGACAAATTAATAGAGTTTGAGTAATTTGTTTAGGTATTTTGTATTTTTTCTTTTCTTCATAGTGGATTGATTTGTGGCATTTCGCTCGTGGTTTTTTAATCACAATTGGAGGTGCTCCAATAGTGATTTTTTCCACATAAAAATCGTTTATGTCTATTTATTGTTTCTGAAACAACAATCTCAATCACTGTCGTACATGCTTGATGATTTAGATTGTTAGTTTTAATTGTTTGGGAATTGGTACAATTAAATCTTGATCTAATCAGGAATCACTTAGGTTTTTCAATTGGTATCAGAGTAGGTCATTCTTTGTTTTTATCAAAGCTATAGAAATGTGATTTTGTGTGATTGGTGATATGGATTCAATTCATGACGGTAACTCAACCCATAGGCCTCCGTTACTTGATGGTACAAACTATTCTTATTGGAAAGCTCGTATGAGAGCGTTTTTAAAATCTATTGGTGAGAATGTTTGGCACTGTGTGATCTATAGGTGGAGTGAACTTGTTGTCACCATTGATGGTGTTGATAGTCCCAAACCACTTGATAAATGAGACGTTTGATGATTTTTATGCTAAACTTAATGACATTGCGAATTCCTGTTTCACACTAGGTGAAAAAATCCCTGAAGTTAAGGTTGTTGGAAAAATTTTAAGGTCTTTACCCAAGAGGTTCCAATCAAAAGTGATAGCTATTGAGGAGGCTCAGGATGTTGATACTCTCAAGCTTGATCAGTTGGTTGGAAACTTGCAGACTTATGAAGCCCACTAGATTTCTAAGAAAAAACAAAAGGATAGTGTGGCTTTCACTAGTGCTCATGAGACTGCAAAAACCCCTAAGATTGAGTTTGATCTAGAGTCCGAGATGACGGCTATATTTACTAAATAATTCAAAAAAAAAATTAAAGAAAAAGAAGCCTAATTTCAAAGACCCTATTTCAAAAGATAAGAGTAATGAAAAACCCAAAACTTTTCCACCAAAAATTGCTCCAAAAACTAAAAAGAAGATTGTGAAGGGGCAAGGGATCAAGTGTTACGAATGTCGAGGGGTTGGACATATTGCTCTTGAATGTCCATCGAAAAAGAACCGGAAGAAAGTCTATACAGTGACTTGGGATAATGAAAGCGGGTTAGAGCAAGAACTCGAAGAAACCGAATCCGGTGAAGACGGAGATAGTACTTACATGGCATTCTAGTCTATTGTCACTTAACCTTCTCCAAAGCCAGTAGAATTTGCTCGTGGTCAGAATCTGCACCGTGCTCCTTCATTTGATGGGAGTAATTACTTGTTCTGGAATATCAGAATGAGGACGTTTCTAAGAGCTTATGACCCTAAGGGCTGGCAAGCCATTGAAGAGGATGTTGAAAGCACTGACAATCCAAGGAATCAAAGAGTTCTGACTACCATCTGTGAAGCAATTTCTGATGAAGAACAACAACGAATTGCTCACTGCACAAAGACCAAAGATACATGGGAAATTCTGAGTCAATTTCATGAAAGAGGAGAGTCATCTTCACCAACATCTATCAATTTTCATGCCTTAGTTGCTCGACTAGATGAGGTCCAAGAGAACGAGGAGCAAAAAGAAGATGATAAAACCTCTGAAGACAATGATGAGATTGATGGTAATGACCTATAACAAGCTTATGAAAAGCTTTACAATGAATCTCTGAATTTGTCTAAGATAAATGACAAACTCACTCTCAAGCTCAAAGCATGTGAAAGTGAGAATGTCAAGCTAAGAGAAGAGACTGAAGCTGCTAAAAGGGATGTCATCAAGATCTCAAATGACAAGCAAGACCTCTGCAAAAAGCTTCTAGCTTGTGAAACCGCAAGGAATGAACTTCTGAGCATCTATGCTACATTTGAAGAGAAGATCGGAATCCTTGAGATGTCACAAGCCATGTTGGAAGAGCTGATTGGTCAGAAAGAGGAAGAACTCAAAGTTGCTAGAGCCACGATTGATATGTGGAACAAAGGGTCAAAGGCACTTGAAGGCATCATCAGGTCTCAACAAATGAGTGGTGATAAAAGTAGGATAGGTTATACTGCTACAACACTTCAAAAGGGATAGGCATCTACATCACATAATCTAAAGACTCAAGCAAAGGGAAAGCTCAAGGTTGATAATTCTCTTTATCAACCCAAAGGGAGTAAGATCGACAAACTGGAGGTAAAACCTGTGTTTGTTTGTCATCATTGTGGGAGGTATGGCCACATTTGTCATGATTGTTTTGAGTTTCTTGGTAAAGTGTCTAAAAAGGGTAGAAATTATAATACTTCTTGGATTAATAGACAACCTTACATGTCTAGGCGGAACACCAAGATTCATGAGGGTGTTCACAACGCTAAGACGTCTACCAAGACTGCCAGTCCTGCTTCCACTAAGACCAAAAAGATATAGGTTAGAAAGAGCGACTTAATGTGTTTTGTTGTTCACACTGCACTGAAAGCACGTGACTCACACATGTGGTATCATGATAGTAGGTGCTCTCGTCACATGTCTAGTGACAAATCCTACTTCACATCTCTTGATAAATATGAAGGAGGAATTGTTACCTTTAGAAATGGTCGCACTTCTAGAGTCATTGGTAAGGGTTCTACAAGTGTTGCAGGTCTTCCTAAACTTGAAAATATTTTGCTTGTTGACGACCTTAAAGCTAATCTGTTAAGCATTAGTCAAATTTGTGATTCCCATCATGAAGTATTATTTTCAAAAAATAAATGTGAAATTTTGGATAAGAAAGGAAATACTGTCATGCATGGGGTTCGCATATCTGACAATTGCTATGGGATTGTTACCACTAATGATCTTACTTGTCACTCGGCTGTCATAAATAACATTGACCTGTGGTATCAAAGATTAGGTCACATGAATTTCAAAGACCTAACTAAGATTACCAACAAAGAACTTGTGAGAGGAGTACCCAAAATGGGTAAGAATGTGAACCATGTGTGTGGTCCGTGCCAACTTGGGAAGTAAACTCATGCACCTTATAAAAAGGTGAACAGTTTCACAACCAAACGTCCTCTTGAATTGGTTCATATGGATCTTATGGGATCCACTCGCACTGAAAGTATTGGAGGTAAAAGATACATTTTTTTAACCGTTGATGATTTTACTCGTTTTTCATGGGTAAATTTTTTAAGAGAAAAATTTAATACATTTGATGTTTTCCAGGCCTTAGTCCTTAAAATCCAAAATGAACAAGGTGTTTTTATTAGGCGTATCATAAGAATCCGAACTGATCATGGTCGTGAGTTTGAAAATAGTTCGTTTTCAGATTTTTGTGATATGTATGGAATTAAGTATGAATTTTCTGCACTAATTACTCCACAACAAAATGGAGTTATTGAGAAGAAGAACAGGGTTGTTCAATAGATGGCTAAGGTCATGCTTCTTAGTAAGAAAGTTCCTCCAAAGTTTTGGGCTGAAGCCTTAAGTACTGATGTTTATGTTATAAATTGTGTGTATTTAAGGCCTGACACTTTACAAACTCTATATGAATTGTGGAAGGAACTGAAACCTGATGTCAAATACTTCAAAACTTTTGGGAGTAAATGTTACATTTTCAAAGATAGAGAGCCCTTGGGCAAATTTTACGCCCGAAGTGATGAAGGTATTTTTCTAGGGTATTCAACCTCAAGTAGAGCTTTTTGTGTCTATAACCTACATACTTTGACTTTAATGGAATCGATCAATGTGGTTATAGATGACACAGGTTCTCATACTTCAGTATTAAATAAGGAAGAAAATGGTGAGTCTCCAATCCTGGATACTGAACCACAAAGTCAAGGAGAAGCAAAGGACCAAGCTCAAGAAGGTGAGCCAGCACTAACTTCTAAGGTAAGTCTGAGTCCAAAGACTACACAAAGAGATACCACTTCTGATGCTCCTGTCACGACAAGTCCAGAATTCAAACCATCAGCAAGGGTGAAACTAAATCATCCGACTCAACAGGTGATTGGAAGTGTCTCAGATCGAATGAAAACCCAAGGACAAATTCGGGAAGAAGTATCTCATATGTGTTATGTTTCTTTAATTGAGCCTAAGAATATAAAAGAGGCCTTACTAGATGATAGTTGGGTCAATGCTATGCATGAAGAGTTTGCTCAATTTGAATGTAACAAAGTTTGGACTCTTGCTCCCAGACCTAGAGACATGAATGTGATAAGTACCAAGTGGATCTTTAAAAATAAACCTAATGAGAATGGTACAGTGGTTAGAAATAAAGCTAAGTTGGTTGCTCAAGGCTATACTCAAGTAGAGGGTGTTGACTATGATGAGACGTTTGCCCCAGTTGCACGTCTTGAATCTATTCGTATTTTACTTTGTGTTGCATGCTTTCTTGGGTTTAAATTGTTTCAAATGGATGTGAGAAGTGCCTTTCTGAATGGGTACTTGAAACAAGAGGCTTATGTTGAGCAACCAAAAGGGTTTGAGGACCCAAAGTGTCCAAATCATGTCAACAAGTTAGACAAGGCTTTATATGGGTTGAAACAAGCCCCGTGGGCTTGGTATTATAGACTTACTACCTTTCTTCTTGATAATGATTTTCAAAGGGGTAGTGTGGACAAGACTTTATTTGTGAAACATATTAAGTCTCATATACTTGTTGCTCAGATTTATGTTGATGATATTGTGTTTGGATCCACTGCTGATCATCTTGTGAAATATTTTTCGGATTACATAACACATGAGTTTGAGATGAGCATAATGGGAGAGTTGTCTTATTTCTTAGGTCTTCAAATTAAATAATCTCTTTCGAGTATGTGTAGATACCCCATTTTTGACCGACCTTAAGACTCAGACGTTGTCGTTTGAGCGCTCGATGATTGTGCATGTTTGTGCTCGTTTCAATTTTCTGGGGTTTTCGGCTAAGTGCCTTGCCTCCGGGCCTCTGAACTCTTTGTGTTTTGGCTTGGTTTGTAGACTATGCCTTGTTTTCCCTTGCCTGGAGGGAGAGAGAGGTTTGTAGATCACTTTTCCCTCTTGTAGGCTAGTTTCTGGTTTCCGGAGCCTTCGGTCGAGCGCCTTATCTTGCTTCCCTTTTGGTTTGGTTTTGAACCAAACCTTGTTTTCCCTTCCCTGGAGGGAGAGAGAGGTCTCGTAGACCACTTTTTGTGGTTGTAGACCACTTTTCTCTCTTGTAGACTAGTTTCCGATTTCCGGAACCTTCGGCCGCGCGCCTTCTCTCGGGACTGCTTACCGTTCTCCTTTTGGCCTGGTTTTCGAACCATGCCTTGTTGCCTTGGTCTAGAAGGACACAGAGGTCTTAGAGACCACTTTTTGTGGTCGTAGACCACTTTTCCCTCATAGACCACTTTTGGTGCCCGTAGACTAGTTTTCGAGGCTTCCGGCTGCGCGCCTCGACCCCCGGACTCTTGTCTTGCATCCTTTTTGGTTTATTTTTGGCACAAACCTTGCTTTCCTTGCTTTGAGGGTGGAATGAGGGTTGGAGAACAGTTTCTCTCCCTGAAAACCACTTTTCTTCCCCGCCAGCCAGTTTTCTGGTCGGCCAACTGGTCTTGGTGGCCTTTGGACCACCAAAAGTGGTCAGCAACCATGCCACCACTTTGCTTTCTTGGTGCAGACCACCTCTCCCCCCTTGCCGACCACTTGGTCTTCTTGCAGACCACTTTAAGTGGCTGGCCGACTAGTGCATGTAGCTGGCCGACCACTTCAAGTGGTCGACAGCTTTCCTGCATATTCTGCAGGTGTTGTGGATGCCAGCTGTGCCAGCTGTTGGGCACAGAACTCATCCTCCATACACGTGTATGGATGGATTGATTCAAGCTCTTAGCTTGTTCAAGAAGCTTGATTCTTGATTTTCTATAAAAAGGAGCCTCCTCCCTCTTATCTCAGGTTAAAAAATTTGGCTGAGGGTTATACATATCATCTTTGTCTCTATATTTCTTCCTTGCTCTATATTTGTGCTCAAAAATGTAGTTTCTTCACACTTTTTCACACAAACACATAGTGGAACACCATACTCTTGGAGCTGATGCACCTAGGAGTTGGTTTTGGTGTTTTTGATTTGGTTTGAGCTCAAAAAAGTTGCCGGAGTTGCAGCTTTGAAGTTGTTCTTCAAGGGTGAGTAAACTAGCCCTTTAAAGCTTTATTTTGATTAAGCTTTTGGACCTATTTGCATGCTTATTTTGGCTTGACTTTCTACTGCAAAAAGTTCTAATTTTTAGTGCTTAACATGTTTGTTTAAGGCTTCTTTGGTGTTGGGGGTGGTCTACCCCCTCTTGTGCCTTGTTTGGCTTTGTTTTTGTGCTATCCTTTTAAGCTATTGGAACCACCTCCTTTTGTCCTTCTCACGACTGAAACTCAGAGGAATTTCAATGGTGAAAAGGGTGTTTTGAGGTCCCAAATAGGAGAAGGTCATCCCCTCTCCTTATATCTTGCAAACTAGCCTTGTATGCCTCATGTTTGAGCATGTCTTTCTAGCATGTTTTGGCCATATCTCAACATGTTTTTGGTGTTGTTTTTCTATGGCATACCTCTATTTTAGCTTGGTTGAGTCACCACTTGCATCCATTCTACACTTGTAATGTAATCTTGCATGCTAGCCTAACATGCATCATGCTTTTGGACCATCATTTTAGTAGGTTTTGGCTCAACTCCAAGAAGCTTTTGTTCATGTTTTACCATACTTAAGCTCTGATTTAAGTGTTTTGGGCCATGCATGCCTTGCTTTGTATAACTATAGTTCATTCATGCTCACTAGTTTTGAGTTTCCAAGTCACTAGCATGCATTGCTTGAGCTATTCACATGATTTAGCATCATTTGATATGTGATTTCAGTGCATGTAGTGTGGTCATGCCCTCACATCTTTCACTCATTCAATGCATTGGAGGGTTTGTGCTTTATGCCTTAAATATGAGCCCATGTGTATGCCATCTTGCCTAGGCTTTTAGGCCACCATTTTAGTGTGTATTTGGTCCTATTTTGCCATGATACAACTCTGATTTTTGTTGGTTAAGTCATCTCATGCTTGGTTGTGGTAGGTGTAGTGTAATCCTCCTTGTTGGCCTTGCATGCTTGTTGTTTTGGCTCTTCATGCTAGCTTGTTTTGGCTACACTTCGTGTATGTTTTAGCCTTGATTTGACATGCTCTAGGACTGTTTTGGGTTGCATTGGTCATATACTTCATGTATTGCATTGCTATAGTGCAAGTGCCTATGCTAGTTTCAAGCTTTGAGCCACCTAGTATGCTTCATTTGTGATATGTACATGATTTGGCATCATTTACCATGTTATTTCAGAGCATATAGTATTGCCATGCTCCCACTTCTTTCTCTCTTTAGATGCTTTCAAGGGTTGTGCATTATTGCCTTGTTTGTGAACCAATGCGTATGCATGCATGCCTAGACCTTTGAGCTCCCATCTCAGCATATTTTGGTCTTTGTTTTGACCTAATTGAGCTCTGTTTGCAGCTGGTTTAGTCATTTGTGCCATGTATTGCATGCCTCTTGTGTAGTCCTCCTTGGTAACTTTGTGCCTTAGGCCTCCTAGCACGCTATGTTTGTGTTGTTTGAATGATTTGGCATCATTTCATACATGATTTCAGTGCATATAGTGTTGTCACACTTTCATGTTTGTCGATTCTTACTCATGTTTGAGAGTTGCGCTCTTAGGCTTAGTTGATGGGCCAATGTATGAGCATGCATTTTCTTGCATTTCATGCCATCATTTGAGCATTTTGGCCACTGTTTTGGGCATGATTGAGGTCTATCCATATTTGGTTTAAGTCCATTGAACATTGTTTTGCATGCCCCTTGTGAGGTGCCCTTTACTAGCTTTGATGCTTTAGCATCCGAACATGCCATGCGTGCATTCTCCATGTGTTAGAATTTTGCGCATGCCATCCTAGCATTGGTAGAATAACATGTTGTATGCATGTTGTCACAGTGCATTTAGTTTGCATGTTGTTGCATTACATGCTTGTTGTATTGCATTATGTTGTTGCATGCTCATGTTGTTTGCATTGAGTTTGCATGCCATTAGCTTTGTTAAGTTGATCATGTTTCATTGCATTGTATTTGGATTGGGTGTTAATCTAAACACGAGAGACGAGGGACGTTTCATACTTGAAGTGATGAAACGTGCCTCATTTCTCGGTCGTCGACCCTCTTGATCATGCATGATAGAGGTTGAGGCTTTATGTGTTATTTGTGCATTCATTCAAATTGATTGTGCAATCTTGGCTTCTCGGCCATTGTGCATTGAAATGCTCAGTTGGTGGCCCGAGAGTCGAGAACCGCACTCCCTTGAGATCATGAAATGATAGGGAGAGTGGTTGTGTACACATATCTTACAAATACACTGCCGTGCCCTTTCTTGTTCTCTGTTGCAGCAAACTGGAGAAGTGCAGAATTTTTTGGTCGGCAGACCAGTAAAAGTGGCTGGCCGACCACTTTTTCTGGTCTACAGCAAAGGTAAGTAGTCGGCAAGTGGTTCGAAACACCACTAAGTGGTCGGCAATGCTCCTGGAGGTCTCCATGATGGAGTAGAAGCTATCTGGAGCTTTGTGCAGTGTTCTAAGAACAAATGCAAACAGAGGCAAGTTGGGGCACCACGATGGATTTCCGAGCGAGGCGACCGAGCATGTATGCACTTCTTCGTCCTGAGGACATCTCTTTACTGCTTTACTTAGCCACTTTGCTTAGCTAGCTAATGCCTTGGTTTTGTACTTAAGTAGTTAATGTACTTAGCTATTCATTTGTGCTTTGTAACAATTAGTTAACTTGTTAGTTAATTAGCTTCGTTTTGTAATAATTAGTTAACTTGTTAGTTAATTAGCTTCGTTTTGTAATAATTAGTTAACTTGTTAGTTAATTAGTTTCGTTTTGTAATAATTAGTTTAATTAGCTTAGATTAGCTAGTTAGCTTATTATTCGGACCCTCCGTCAAGAGGGCAAATGTTGTAATAAGTGTGCGTGTGTGTGATGCATGTCTTCCAACCCCCATTTCTTTCTCCCTTTTATTTAACCGCTTTCAATAGTTAGTTTAGGGTCATTTTTAATTAGCATCCTTATGCTTGAATGCGTGCATTCATTCATTCGTCTTGCATACATCGGGCTCAATGCATCATACAAACTGCATTGTATTTTAATACCAATTTGAATACATGTTATCAAGTTGTATTCACATGACATCTTAGAATAGCCGAGCCTATCTTAGTTGCATTTTGCATGTGTTGCATTAGGCATTCTTGACATAGCTAGGGTCATGCATTGATTTCTAACATAGCTTTTGTTTTGGCTCGAAGTACTAGGTAAGCTTTTATGCTTTAGCATTCTTGCATGTGTGTAAGTGACTGCCATGATAACATGCTTGCCATGAGGCTAACGGCTTAATTGATTAACTGCATGAATGCCTGTGGATGAAGGCTTCATTACTTGAATTGGAACAATTCATCAAAATATGCATTTTGAGCCCACTCGAGGTGGCAAAATCATGTTGTTTTCTAAGCCCACTTGAGGGTGGCAAATCCGTGTTTTAGCCTACTTGCGAGTAGCAATTCCAAACCATTTTCAAAAACAAACATGAGATGTTTTGTTCCAAATCGAGCGATTTAGTCTATACTTGTATGCTGTGCGCATCACATAGTAAGCTAGCTAATAATCAGAATAAGAACGCATGTGTTTTCAAAAACAGCATATCATGTTAGTAGAGGCCGATCTTTGATCGGGCGAGCGGGGGTGCTCATTTCAGGACCTTCCCCTCTCATACCCAAGTTCCCGAGCCGAGGCAACTTTGGTGATGACGGACACATGGCCTTAGGCACGAGTCAGGGTTTGCTAAATTTCCTAAAACAAAATATTTAGGTGGCGACTCTAAAATCTGGCAAAGCAGTCCATGTTTGGCGCTTTTTGATTAAAATCGATTTTCCAAAACGATTTGCCGGATTTGGACTCTTTTGTGATTTATCAATCTCATATTGCACTTTGTGAGATTAGATTCAGAACCGTGACATGAGTCCGAACTGTAGTAGCTAAGAACTACGATTCGCGCCCTCGCACGCAAAGCGGAGTTTCGGGCGGTCTACAGTATGTTTGTTTCTCAGACCAAGTATGCCAAAAATCTTGTGTCGAAGTTCGGTCTCGAGTCGGCCAAACATGCACGCACTCTCATGAGCACCAGTCTTCACCTTTCCAAAGATTCCTCTGGTATTGATGTTGATCCTACCCTTTATAGAAGTATGATAAGGAGTCTTTTGTACCTCATAGCCAGTCGTCCTAACATTGCATTTAGTGTAGGTGTTTGTGTCTGTTACCAAGCCTATCCTAAAGAGTCTCATCTTCTTGCAGTTAAACGCATCATTAAGTATGTTAATAGGACATTGGGTTATGGGATTTGGTTCTCGACTGACACTACAATTGAAATCACTGATTTTTCTGATGCTGACTGGTTCAGGAGACCACTGAGAAGATAAAACTGGTCAAACAACGGCTAACTATAGCCCAAAGTCGACAAAAGAGCTATGCGGATCAAAGGAGACGACCCTTAACGTTTGAGGTAGGGGATCATGTTTTTCTCAAAGTTTAACCTCGTCGAGGTGCTACATGATTTGGGAAGAAAGGAAAACTTGCACCTCGATATGTGGAACCCTTCGAAATTTTGAGCAAAGTAAGAGAAGTGGCATACCGTTTAGCACTACCACCACAGCTCACAGCGGTGCACAATATTTTTCACATCTCAATATTATGGAAATATGAGCCACACCCTTCCCATGTTATCAACTGGGAAGAGATTGATCTCAATGAAGATGCAAGTTTTGAGGAAAAGCCTATAAAGATTATGGGTCGACGAGAAAATAACTTGTGAGGCAAAGCTATTCACTTAGTGCGAGTGTTATGGCAGTATCGTGGGACGGAAGAGTCAACGTGAGAATGAGAAGATATGATACGTGCTAATTACCTTCAACTTTTCGAGTCTAAAGGTACGAATTAATTTCGAGGATGAAATTTTTTTTTAGGAGGGTAAATTGTGAAAACCCACATTTAATTATTCTTAAAAATAAATAAATAAATAAATTTAATAATTAATTTTATCCAGAGTCTATCTAAAATATATATTAGTGTAAAAGTTAGTTTTAAATTAACCCAATTCAATTACTAACAAAGACATTATTAAGAATAATAATTTTGTGGGTATTCAATATTTATTATTTATAAATTATTTTAATTAGGATTCAACATGATAATTATTCTTACTAAATACCTTAGTTAAAAATCTTAGTGTATCAATTTTAAGCAACCGACACAAATACACAATTATAGATATATATATATATATAATTTGCAAATTTCGGTGGCAACTTTGCCACATGGTTGTTTGCATGTTAATATAGGGAAAAAGAGCTCATTATGCTCTTGGAATTAAGGGAAAGTGACTACTTCGAATGAAGAGAGAGAGAGAGAGAGAGAGAGGAAGCCTCCGCAATGCATTGTGTATATATATACATGCATGCTTGCATTCAGAGAAGGAGGGAAGAAAAGAAAATTTGCGAAGTGGAGTAAGATAATAAGAGGAGGAGGTTAAGAAGGTTGCATATTTTCCTATCATTTCACTATTCCATTTCAATCCTACAACAAAGTAAGAAAACCCTCTCAACCCTCTCATTTTTTTTAATGTTGAAATTTTCATATTATATTTATATGATAAAATGACTAAACTTGTAAATAAAATTTTATTTATAGTTGTATGCAAATTTATGATTTGTATATCAAATATTTGAGGATATTGGTAGTCTTAAAATCATGGTAATATTGTGGAATTTGGACTTGCATGTGCAGTATATGCTATTAAAAAGATTATTGAAGATTTTATTTGGACCTTAAATCTGCCAAAACATTTGTACGAATTTTTAGACAATTCTATACTCAAAATTTGAAGTTGATTTCTTCTAAAAAGTTGTTGATAATGATATCTAGTTCATCCACAAAATTTTTCAACAATTATTGAGTTTTGTACGAATTTATACCAATTTTTAGTTAAATCTGGAACTGCAAGACAAATTTACTATATGGTTGAAAATTCATAAAAAAATTCTATATTAAACCAAATATGGTAATTTCTAAACAAAAAATGAAATTCAAGAAGTCTAGTTTCATAATAAATTTTTAGATTATGGAATTGATTTAAGAAACTATGATAAATCTGTGTTATAAACTTTTTTTGGAAAATGCTTTTTGAAAAATGACCATAACATGCTTATTGAGTATTCTGTAAATTTATATGAATTTTAGAGTTGTATAAGTAATTTATTTATAATTTTAATTGCAAGATATACATTCTGAAAAATTTTGACAGATTAAGGAGGAATCAAAAATTATCTCTTCAATTGCTTATTTGGACCAAAATTTGATATTGTGCTAGTCTAATCTTGTAAATTAAAAATCCATGCATGTGTGTAACTATGATTTATTTATTCTTTTTGGTATCTACATTATTATTTCATACCATGATTTAAATAAATTATTTATTTAAATTTTGTACATTTGTTTATTATTGTGTGACCTGTGTAATATTTTATGTTGAAAATTTTAATGAGTTGGTATAACATTATTGGTAATTAAATTTTGAACTATTGTGAATAACTCAACAAGTAAAAAAAAATACGAAATTGAACCGATACATTAAAGTTTAAAAGTGATGGGGTAAGCCCGGTTTAGAATTTTGCGCAAGTGAGTTGCGAACCCTAACATGGCACAGAAAGGTATTTCGGCTCTTATTGGTGTAGGCGATATAAGGTTAGTGGTGTGGGTGTCACAACGTAGACCATTCCCTTGGGGCAGACCGTGATGTCACGACTCGGGTACGTAACCCTGGTGCGTGGGCATTATTGGTAGTCACAGTAAGTAACATTTGAATATTTGACCAAGGGGGAGTCCGAATTACCCATGGCCATTACTTAGCGATTGAGTGGAAAAAGTGCTCCACGGGGAGTGAGTTAAATTTATTTGATAAACTAAATGTATGAGAACTTTAAAAAGAAATGTGGACATATTCCTTATGATGAAATACTTTTTCCGTTTGTTATTTTTTTTTGTTAATTTATTATTATCTATTGTTATTATTTCAACTGATAACATTCATGTTATGCTTACTAAATGCTACTTGTTATTCTGTTACTATACATTATTCATTAATTGTGGATATTATTATCGGGGTAGGTATTTTCGGGTTGTAGTATCTTATTGAGCTCGTCGCTCATTGGCATTCCCGTTGCCCTGGTGTTTTATGCCAGGTACCGAAGAAACCGAAGGGGACACCGAGGCCTTGCAAGGTGACATTCAACCTTGGTTAGCTTGAAGAGTGCCAAGTTCCATGAACTATTTTCTAAAATTTCTAGTTTTTCTCTAGTTTTCTTTTTATATTTGTGTTATTTCTTTAATGTACTAAGACTAAGTTGTAATGTAAGAACTTTAAATTCTGGGTTGTTAATTAATGGATATTAGTAATATTGGTGGCAATATTGATTTTAAGTTCTAAATCTTATTATGATGTTCTTAAATTTTGGGGCATCACAGTTGTTGTGCCCAAATGTTGTGATGAAGCAAATGTTTCATAATTATGGTATAGACCAGAATACTCTCACCCTCTTCTATGATAATACTAGTGCCATCAATATTTCTAAAAATCCAATTCAACACTCTCATACCAAAGACATTGACATTCGTCATCATTTTATTTGAGAGTTAGTGGAAGAGGGCCTTATTGTTCTTGAACATGTACCCATAGAGCATCAAAAAGCTGATATTTTTACAAAACCCCTTAATCTTCTTAGGTTTGAGTTCCTTAGAAAGACCTTGGGTGTAGTGCTCAATCACTAGGGTGTTACCTATTACTTGAGTGGGTATGAGTGATCGGCTTTATGTGTGCTTGGATACTATAATCTCATTGTCATTGATTCTGTCATCTCTGCATTTAGACTTATATGAACACCTCTCATGCTGTTTACAAGATTTCATTCTTCTTTATTCATAGCTCATTTTGAATGCCCATGCTCATTGACTTCATGATCTCATTCTATATACATCTTTGAGATAAACTGTTGTAGGGGTTTCCGCACAAGTGATCAAAGTTCTTTATGGACCATTAACAGTGTCTCTTTTATATTATTGGAGGAATTGACCTATACTAACATATCATGGGTGATGTTGAGTCTCTTAACCATCTACCACCATTTTTTCACTTCCCTGATTCCTCCCTCAATACTTTGAAGTTTGGGCATTAGGAAAAGGCCACCTCAGAGGCACCAACCAGGCCATCCTTACTGATTTTATGCTTCTCTGGTTTGGTCTCCATACTCTTGAGCGTGTATGCCACCAAAAAGTGTCCACAAGAAAAAAAGTCACCAAAAAAAAAAAATCTCATTGATTGAGGGGGAGCCTCCGCATTTACTCAACAAATACCCCTTGATTCCTAGTGGTTTGACTTTTCTTTGTGATGTTGAGTTACTCTTATCGGAGGTCCAGCCGTCCGATCACTACGAGGATTAACTCTAGCTCTTTGGCCTCTCAAGGATTGCTCACACACACACTTTCATTATGTGAGCTCTCATGTTTGTTTTTGAGTTATGCATTCCCATGATGCCTATGCTCATTGATCAATTTTTATTGGATTTGCTCATGATTTTATGGTTCATAATGTCAAAATTTGTGAGTTTGCGGGCTTCATGGTTTGTGGATTATCTCATCTTAGTGTCACATACTTGCTATTGTGTTCATTTCCTTTTGTTTCAGGTCCCACTTGGTAGTGTGAGTTGGTTTTAACTGTTCAGAAAGAAGTTTTTTTGATCTTTGGTTTTTTCTTATCTGCTCGAGCGGACCTCCTAGCGCTCAAGCTCGTTTTCACTTCATCCAGCACTTTTGCAGAGTGCGCGAGATTCTGAGAGCAGGTCTCTTAAGCTCGAGCGTACTTTTCTGCGCTCGAGCGGCGAGACACGCATAAGTGAGTCCGCTCGAGCATTAAGTCTCATGCTCGAGTGGCATGCCCTAGTATAAATTCTTTCATCTGTCGTTTCAAACTCATTTTTTCCCTTTTTTTGCAATCGTCTCTTCCTCTCTCCCCTAGGGCTTCGATTACGACGTGTTTGGGCTTTGATTTGGTCATCCTTCTTTGTTTTCCTCCTCTGATTCATCTTTTGGTAAGTTTTCTCACCCCAAATTTCTTACTTTTTCTCTTTGCTCTCTCTCTTTCGAACTAATTTGGGGTTTGTTTGGTTTTAGTGCTTTGATTTGTTTTGAGTACTTCGTCAGTGGTTTGGTCTCTTGCTCATATGTTTGCACAGTAGGTTTTAGAACTAGGCAATGCCATTCTATGTTCTATTGGTGAGATTGGGCCTGTTTTGTTCCTGATGAGCTTGTTTCGTACTTGTGCTTTTATTTGTTTTTTTTTTTTTTTTTTGTTCTGTCATGTGTGACTTGCTCATGTTGGTTTTGTGTCTCATTCACTTGGTTCGATTCTCTCTCATTTGTGGTATTATGTTTTACCTGTGTGCATCTCTCATTCTATTGCCTTGGTCTATATTTGTTGGTCTCATGTTTTGGGTATTGATTTTATTTCCTTGTTTTTTTTTTTTTTTATAACTTGGTTTTTAGTTACTAATGGTTTTTATTCTTAAATATTTTTGGGTTTGGTTTTGAGGGTGTGTTCAGCTTGGTTAGTGTACGGTTTGACCTTGTGTTAGCTATGTGAACTGCCAAACATAGGAAGTCTACAGTCTCTCGCCCCTCGTATAACACCGATAGGTTTCCATCCGCCAATAAAGCCAAGTCTTTTCGCGAGTCTTTCTCCTCTAGAACAGTTCATCTAGAGTGTCATGTCCAACCCAACACTTTTGGGTCCATTCTCATTCGCCCATTGTTTGATCCGTTAAGAGCTGACTTAGTTCTGTCTTTCTCCGGCAGCCAAAACCTTGATTGGGTCCGCGAGTTTGATTGTAACATTGAGGGTATTGATGATATTGGCCCTTTCTTTCAAACCTGGGTTCAGTCTAAGTCTATCTCTATTACCCCTGATCTTATTAGAGAGCCCTTAGGCATTAATCATGTTTTTTCGAAGCACTATCATTTCCCTGTCCGGCCCACATGTGATTTCCGCAAGATGGCCGCTGCCTTGTGTGGTGCGCCTCGTAATTAGGTCAAGGGCACTTTAATTAAACAGTTTGAACTCCTTCCCTAGTTTCGTCTGCTTAATCTTATTGTCTGTGCAAATATCATAGTCACCACTCATTGTTCTGAAATCAATCAAGAACAAGGTTTTGTTCTCTTCTGCATAGCTCGCCATCTCTCCATCAATCTTGCCACCCTTATTCTTCGCAAAACGATTGCCATTTTTGGGAACAAACAGTTAGGGTTGCCCTGTGGTTGTTTGATCAACCGACTTCTGTCCCGCCTTGAGGTCCCAGTCATCGAGGACGATAAGTATGCCACCCCTATTAAACCCTTTACTAAGAAAACTATTTCTCAAAGTCGGGCCCATGTTAAGGGGAAGTCTTCCAGCGCTGATCCTTCTACAGGTCCTGAGGATATTCTAGCTGAGGATGGGGAGATTGATGTAGCGACAGCTGGTATAGAGGAGGCTGATGATCATCCCCAAACCTTTTGTGGCCAGCTTCGCCGTTTTGAGCAGTCTGTGACTCAGTGGTTGGATCACCCGGATGCCCGCCTTGATGCCTTTGATGGCCGACTTGGACATCTGGAGCAGTCCACTACCTAGACTACTCTTCAACTTGCTCAGATTATCTCCTTGCTTCAGTTACAGCAACCTCATCCACCTCCAGCTGATCCTTGACTGTGATCTTTCTTGGACTGTTTTGCTTGACTGCCGGCCAAAAAAAGGGGGAGAATTTTTGGGATACATTCATTTGGTACAGTTATCTATTTTGTTTTGCTATTTTGTTTTAGCATTACTTCAGTTGGCTGTCTTTGTTTTGGAACTGGTACATTGTTTCAGCTATTTTAGAACTGCTACAGTTAGCAGTTGGCTATTTTGTTTGTTTTCATATCTGTTGCGTTTTATTATCTTATTGAGTTCCACAGTTTTTTTTTTTTTTTTTTTTTTTTTTTTTTTTTTTTTTTTTGGTGGTATGTTGATTGTTATTTCACAGGTGGATGGTTCTAAGTTGTTTCACAGGTGGATTGTTCTAAATTGTTCAAACTATTTTTCCATCAAATCGGTTTTTGTGGTTTTGTGGATTTTGTTTTGTGTCTGATAGGTTGTGTTAGTGAGTGTGTCTAGTGCGTGTGTTTTTAAGAAAAATTGTTAGAAAGGTTTTGTCCGAGAATTGACAAAGGGGGAGATTGTTAGGTCCCTATTTGTTGCCAATTCCACGAACAAACTCAGTTTTATAGAGATGTAATTTTTCCTTGGTTTTGGTCTTCCCGCTCAAGCAAGAACATTTGCGCTTGAGCGGAGGATGCACCTTCTCAGTAGTTTGGCTTATCTGTACAAATACTGGGAGGCGTGTTTTTGTGCTCGAGCGTGAGTTCTAGCGCTCGAGCAGAGACTTGTTTCAATAGCAAGTGTGTTAGTGACTCCGCTCGAGCGGCTAGTCCTACGTTCGAGCGGGGTACGCGGCCCCTGTTTTCTATATATATATGTGTGTTTAAGTCTTTTTTTAGGGTTAATGTTTCTAGATCTACTTTGAGGGCTCTAGGGTTTTCTTTTGAGACTAGTTTGCTAGTTTTCCTTTGATGCTTGCTTGAGTATTAAACTCACAAGGTTGGATAATACATATCAAAGGGTTGTTTGAGTGATCATCTTCAAAGTGTCTTCTTCGGTGGAATCCAAAGATTCAAGCGTGGAGTGTTCGAAGGTGTTCGAAGCTATATGCAATCATTAAGGCGACGTGGATGTTGTGGAATCAACATCAATCTAATCAATCCTGAGACGAAGGTTACGATGGAAAATATACAAAGCGTTGAAGACAAATTGACAGAGTTTGGGTAATTTGTTTGGGTATTTTGTATTCTTTCTTTTCTTCATAGTGGATTAATTTGTGGCGTTTTGCCCGTGATTTTTTAATCACAATTGGAGGTGCTCCAATAGTGATTTTTTCCACGTAAAAATCGTTTGTGTCTATTTATTATTTCTGAAATAACAATCTAAATCACTTTTGTACATGCTTGATAATTTAGATTGTTAGTTTTAATTGTTTGGGAATTGATACAATTAAATCTTGATCTAATTAGGAATCACTTAGGTTTTTTAGACATGAAGCCCGAATATTGTATCCGATGACCTGAGATGGCTGCACCACGTCAATGTTAACATGCATGCATACTTATCCTGGTATTACATTGCAGTCTAGTGATGATGAAAGATGAGTAGTATCGTTCACATGGTATTTTGAGAATATTTAATAATTTTTCGACAAAAAGGGGACAATATGAAAAAGGCAATCTATATGGTTATTCTACCATGGAGTTGAAACACTTTTCATCAGCCGAGGCGAATGCAATTAAAGAGACAACAGAGGGAGGGTCTGCTAAGAGGTTAGACAGTAATGAATTTGATTTAATGGTGTTTGTTCATATTCAAAATTGTTATTTTTAATGATTTTTTTATTAAAAATAAATAATAAAAACAAACAAACAAACAAACTTTCATTAAGATCTGATACTAAAGTATTGGTTTTTATGAGAAAAAAAATGTATGGATTGTTGATAATGATGGAGGCACATGGCCGGAGAAACAAGAAAAAGAGAGAAATCAAGGTTGATTAACAAAAGTATTGAAGAGCACTAGTCAAAGAAGCTTTTCAGCACTTAAAAAGTGAAAATGCAAAACAAAAACAAAAACAAAAACAAAAAGTTGGATTGTGATCATATTGTATAGAAAAATGCTTCAGACCACTAATACATTACTAATGACGTGGCACCATGTGGACTTCACTAGATGTGATAGTTTGGCCTTTATTTTATTTTTTTCTTGCACCGCCAGCTTATTAGAGCTGGCATTAGTGCTGTCGATTTAGTGGTCTGTATCACCACTGATATTGTATATTAGTGCAATGATTTATTTTTTTTTTAATTCAAACTAATTATAAAATTACATTCCTGTTACATAGTTGTTAGATATATAAAAGAAATTGTGGGTGTTGATTTTCAACCACACAACCAAATGGGGAACTCAGCTGGTGAGCATCGGTAGAATAGATTAAGCCCGAACACCTACCAACAAGAATATGAGAATACCACGGTGGTTCGTCCACCCGGGGGCACTCCAATGATCAAATCAGTAATCTTATCTCTCACAGATATCAATACAAGTACTTAAACTTCAACAATAAAAGCATAAAAACATCTCAAATAAAGCATACCTTAGACCCACGAGGGTGTGTTACTTTTATAATGATCAATGTCTAACTTCCTTCAGAAGTCTTACTTCATGGAACTCTATCCTTTACAAGGATAACATTTATCACAACTCACACTATTCAAATTAAGATGAACTCCCTGAAGAGTTTCATCTCTATCCAAATAGGTAGCTTGATGTCATCTAGGACTCTAGTCCTCTATCCAAATATCTCGAATTCCGGTATTATCGCACCATATCTCAGCACCATGGTCCGCCCACGTGGAACCTCGTCTAACAACCTCGGCTACGTGGACTATCTAAAAATATGTCCCCAGAACTGCCCCCTAGGTTCTATTACCTTGGCAAACTGAGGTGATGGAACCTATACATGTACTTTCCCGACCGAGATCGTGACTCGTTGACACCAAGAATCGCGGACTCAAATGTCCACTCGTCAAGAATCAAGAATCAAAAACCAAGAACCATCATGTTCCATTTC
This sequence comes from Camellia granthamiana, assembly GCA_036172215.1. Classification (NCBI taxonomy): domain Eukaryota; kingdom Viridiplantae; phylum Streptophyta; class Magnoliopsida; order Ericales; family Theaceae; genus Camellia; species Camellia granthamiana. The sequence continues at coordinate 157,806,653 of CM069903.1, read as the reverse complement.
ATCTAGGTCCAACATCTTCATAGAGATCGCACTGCTAGCAGAGATCATGACTTGCTAGTTCAAGAACATCAAGATCCTAGTATCAACTCATCAGAAACCAAGAATAAACAAGTTCTGTCCCCCATTCAAATTCAACATCTCAACCAAGATCAACATACCAACTGAAATCATCATGTTAACTAAAATCACCATCTCAACTGAGATCGTCATCTCAACCGAGATCAATATCTCAACTGAGATCGTACTTTTCAATCAAGATCATCATGAGATTGGAGCGTACCAATCACGTCCCCATCATGTCGCATCAGTTTTGCCCCCCGCCGTCTAACGTCAGCACGGGCACGTCAAGACTCGAAATTATAACTTTTTGCCATATTTTTCTAATTCCAGTAAAACCATTTCATCTTCTTATTTCGTCTCTATCTCTGTCCCTAGACTCTCTTTCTCTTGGCCTCTGCAAACCATTATCACTGTTCTTAAAGCATTCATTACTACGAAGACTCCCTTTGTGCCCAAGGTTCAAAATCTACCAGCTAAACCAGACTAACAGCCAAACAATTCATCACCTGCTCCACACATCAACCCACCAGCTCAATGGCAGTGAAAACACCGACATAGCGACAATCTTGCAGCTAGAACCAGGAATAAGAAACACCGAGGTCCTAAGCTCCAAACCTTAGACCTTGATAATTTTCCAATCGCCTTATCTGTGAGTAACCATCGCCGTAACCAATGACGACATGTCTCGCCGAACTCTTGTCGTAGAAGACCTTCTTGTTGACATCCCTGATGTCATAACTGTGCAATCCATTCCATCTCCTTATAGTCAATCCAACATGCTCATGCCTCCAGTAACTCAATATCTCGAAAGAGAAGCACATGAAGCAAGTGGACCAAGTTACTGCCGCCAAAGCCGAGGCCATTGCTAAGGCTGAAAAAACAAGTCAACATGGCCTGCAACAAAGGCTACTATCTTGACTGGATGACAGCCCTCAAAAAGATGTCTGTCCTTAAGGACTCACCCATCCGTAATATGGGTCAGCTCAATGTCCCTTTCCCTCCCTCTCCTAATCAGTCTGAGGATAAGGCTGAGGAAGTAGAAGAGGCCGACGACGAGGAGGCCGGAGAAAGGAAGAGGCTGAGGCTGAGCTTGCCGAGAAAGAATCTGAAGCTGCTGTTGGAGCCAAGTCCCTAACTTTGAATGAGCAAGTCGTTGACTTAACTTAGGATGAGGAGGATGAGGTTCAAAAGACCACTTTTGAGGCCAAGGTCGAGACTGCCAACAAAAGCCTAGATGACACACTGCGTGAGATTGACGCCGAGGTCCAAGCTGAAAAATCTGCCCAACTGTCTGTCGAGGCTGACACAACGCCAATTGCCAAGGCAGGGCAGACTGTGGAAAATGCATGAACTTTGATTTTTCCTCCTTTTTGTACTTTTCCTTCTTACTTTTGGACAGCTGTAATCTTTTGTTTGAAAAATGTTAGCTTTATATTTGGCCGATGTGCCCCTTTTGTCTTTGCAGATGAACAAGTAATCTCTTATGCCAAGCCGAAGTGCCTTTTTGTATCTGAACAAGTTTCTTTTCTGAATACAAGTCTTATATTTTCTTCTAAGTGTTGAATGTATGCCTTCTTTTCTTCTATGCATGTTTGCTGCTTTCTTTCATGCTTTTCGTGCTTCCAAACTTAGAATATTTTTGCATGTCTTCAAAGTGTACCTTAACTGTATAATAACTCCAGGATACAATACCTCGGATAAACCTTAACTGTTTGCCTCGGCTAACCATTTTCATACCTCGGATAACACTTTAAAAATAAAAATATTTTTACAAGTGTTATTACTTTTTTACTTCCATACGCTATCTTCTATTAAGACTTCACCCTTTCCAAGTTTTGACAACCTGGTTGGTCACCTTGGATAATATGTACCTCGGATACTTTATTCATCATTGCATCGGCTAACTCCAACTTATAAATTTCTCCGAAATTTCAACAAGTGTTAAGCCTATTTCTGAAAATTTCAACAAGTGTCAAACTCTTAAGTTTGTTCATCACTCCAGCTCACTGCCCCCTAATGTGAACCTAAGTTCCACTTAAGTTCACATTAAGCATGTGACTATGGTCTTTTGACTAAGTCAGATTCAAACAAAGGTGTTTCAACCTTGGTTTTTCTGTTAATGAACTTAGTTCCATTCTGAGTTTGACTCTACCGATATGGCAAGTCCAAGTTAATTCAACTTAATTCAACTCCATTATATGCAAGTATAATTCAACTCTGCCATATAATGAGTCTAAGTTATTCGTCATGTTTCATTCAGAAACATCACCAACTTAGTTCAACTCTATTATATGCAAGTACAACTTGACTCTGCCATATAATAAGTCTAAGCTGTTCGTCATGTTTCATTCAAAAACATCGCCAACTTAATTCAACTCTATTATATGCCAGTATAATTCAACTTTGGCATATAATAAGTCTAAATTATTCGTCATGTTTTATTTAGAAACATTGCCAACTTCGTTCAACTCTATTATATGCAAGTATAATTCAACTCTGTCATATAATAAGTCTAAGTTATTCGTCATGTTTCATTCAAAAACATCGCCAACTGAGTTCAACTCTATTATATGCAAGTATAATTCGACTCTGCCATATAATAAGTCTAAGTTATTCGTCATGTTTCATTCAAAAACATCGCCAACTTAATTCAACTCTATCATGTGCAAGTATAATTCGACTCTGCCATATAATAAGTCTAAGTTATTCATCATGTTTCATTTAGAAATATCGCCAACTTAATTCAACTCTATCATATGCAAGTATAATTCGACTCTGCCATATAATAAGTCTAAGTTATTCGTCATGTTTCATTTAGAAACATCGCCAACTTAGTTCAACTCTATTATATGCAAGTATAATTCAACTCTGCCATATAATAAGTTTAAGTTATTCGTCATGTTCACCATGAAAACATCGCCATAAGACATTTCGGTCTTATCGCACAATCATGGATTCCAACAACATTTTCACGCTTTTTTACATAGGCTTCGACATCCTTTTGCATGTAGGGTCACCAGAATCGCTATGATATAGCTCTGTGGGCAAGGCTTATACCTGGTGCATAGATCTCGTGTAAAAAGTCTTCAACTTGGGAAGGATGTACACATCGCAATAGAGGTCCAGTAAAAGTCCTTCTGTATAGATGGCCTTCTGCCGACAGGCAGAACCTAGCCGACTTCAGTCTGATCTTGTGTACTTTTCATCTTCTGGGATCCTGGATCTGCTCACTTAGGCTGAGCTCTTGTCTTCTCAGACCTACTCATCTAGGCTGAGATCTTGTCTTTTAGGATCTGGAATCCGGGATCTGCTCACTTAGGCTGAGCTCTTGTCTTCTCGGATCTACTTATCTAGGCCGAGATCTTGTCTTCTAGGATCCAAGATTCGAGATCTAGAATCTAGGATCTACTCACTTAGGTTGAGCTTTTGTCTTCTCGGACCTAATCATCTAGGTCGAGATCTTGTCTTCTGGGATCTGGAATCCGGGATCTACTCACTTAGGATGAGCTCTTGTCTTCTTGAACCTAATCATATAGGCCGAGATCCTACTTTTTAGGATCTGGGATCCAGGATTTGGAATCTGGGATTTGCTCACTTAGGCTGAGCTCTTATCTTCTTAGACCTACTCATCTAGGCCGAGATCTTGTTTTCTGGGATCTAGGATCCATGATCTAAAATCCGAGATCTGCTCACTTAGGCTGAGCTCTTGTCTTCTCAGACCTACTCATCTAGGTCGAGATTTTGTCTTCTAGGATCTGGGATCCGAGATCTGGAATCTGGGATCTACTTCACTTAGACTGAGCTCTTGTCTTCTCGGACCTAATCATCTAGGCCGAGATCTTCTCTTCTAAGATCGGGGATCCAGGATCTGAAATCCGGGATATGCTCACTTAGGCTGAGCTCTTGTCTTCTCGGACCTACTCATCTAGGCCGAGATCTTGTCTTCTAGGATCTGGAATTCAGGATCTGCTCACTTAGGCTAAGCTCTTGTCTTCTCGGACCTAATCATCTAGGCCGAGATCTTGTCTTCTAAGATCTGGGATCCGGGATCTGCTCACTTAGTCTAAGCTCTTGTCTTCTCGGACCTACTCATCTAGGCCGAGATCTTGTCTTCTAGGATCTGGGATCCGGGATTCGGGATCTGGAATCCGAGATCTGCTCACTTAGGCTGAGCTTTTATCTTCTCGGACTTAATCATCTAGGCCGAGATCTTGTTTTCTAAGATCTTGGATCCGGGATCTGTTCACTTAGGCTGAGATCTTGTCTTCTCGGACCTAGTCATCTAGGCTGAGATCTTATCTTCTAGGATCTGGGATCCAAGATTCGGGATCTAGAATCCAGGATCTGCTCACTTAGGCTGAGCTCTTGTCTTCTCGGACCTACTCATCTAGGCCGAGATCTTGTCTTCTGGGATCTGAGATCTAGGATCCGGGATCCGGGATCTAGAATTCGGGATCTGCTCACTTAGGCTGAGCTCTTGTCTTCTTGGACCTACTCATCTAGGCCAAGATCTTGTCTTCTGCGATCTAGGATCCGAGATCTGGAATCCGGTATCTGCTCACTTAGGCTGAGCTCTTGTCTTCTCGGACTTAATCATCTAGGCCGAGATCTTGTCTTCTAGGATCTGGGATCCAGGATTCAAGATCTGGAATCCGGGATTCAGGATCTGGAATCCGAGATCTGCTCACTTATGTTAAGCTCTTGTCTTCTCGGACTTAACCATCTAGGCTAAGATCTTGTCTTCTGGGCACCAGTTTTGGTTGCTAGTACCGGCATGTCTTGTAATGGAGATGTTGGGTGCATCACGTTGTTCTGCATCATGAGGTTGACCACTGTCTATAGATCTGTCAACTTATTTGCCATGTCTTTCAGTTTTCTTGTCTTTTCTCAGGAATCTGTCCCTCCATACCTGAAGGTTGTTTTCACAGTAGTACTCATCTCGCTACCCTTCTTGTTCCCTTCTCGGCCTTTGGCGACATTATTCACCTCAGGATTCACTTCTTGCACTTTTCCATTATGGTCCCCTCCTTCAGTGTTAGGATTCACATGCTCCTCCTCACTATGGATGTCGTCCCCAATCCTCATTCTTGTCCGTTATTGGCCATCTATCCTTACTAAGTTTCCACAGACAGCGCCAAATTGTGGGTGTTGGTTTCCGACCACACAACCAAATGGGGAACTCAGCTGGTGAGCACTGGCAGAATAGATTAAGCCCGAACACCTGCCAACAAGAATATGAGAATACCGTGGTGGTTCGTCCACCCGGGGGCACTCCGACGATCAAATCAGTAATCTTATCTCTCACAGATATCAATACAAGTACTTAAACTTCAACAATGAAAGCATAAAAGCATCTCAAATAAAGCATACCTTAGACCCACAATGATGTCTTACTTTTATAATGATCAGTGTCCAACTTCCCCTAGAAGTCTTACTTCATGGAACTCTATCCTTTACAAGGACAACATTTATCACAACTCACACTAGTCAGATTAAGATGAACTCCCTCAAGAGTCTCATCTCTATCCAAATAGGTAGCTTGATGTCATCTAGGACTCTAGTCCTCTATCCAAATATCTTGAATTTCGGTATTATCGCACCATATCTTGGCACCATGATCCACCCACGTGGCACCTCGGCTAACAACCTCGGCCACATGGACTACCTAAAAATATGTCTCCACAGAAATCATCCATTACGTATATGAAATGTAAATGATCACAATCCCAAAAAATATGCTATGTATCACCGAATATTGTCGCCATTTTTATATCAACTTTTATATATAAATATTTACAATTGTTTCATTTAAGAAGTTAGTATTGACAAGTAAGAAATGGTGATACAAAACAGTAGTAAAAAAAATAAGATTGGATTTCTCTAAATTTCATAGGCATGTGGGATTACAAAACGTCCTATTTCAGTGATATGAAAATAAAAAAATAAAATCATTTGAGTATGGCCTCATTTGGGAACTTTGGCTATTTTATGTGATGAAAAAAAAATGTATATTTTGGAGATGATTTATGGATTTTTTTTTTTTTTTTTTTGTTGAATAGATATAGTTGTGAGGGAAAAAATGATTAATTGATATTAAGGATGCTCGCGGTTCAGTTGCGGCCAAACGACCTTTAATCTGCCATCCGTCCGTCGGATTGAAAAAAATCAATCCAAATCCGTCTGCCGGATTGACGGATGCAGATTGACGGATTGGTGGATGAATACGAATCGGTTTGGCGGTTTAAACTTTTACAAATTTTGAACATAACATAACAACTTATCAACATTTTTTTTATAACAATCTAACTAAACATAACCAAAAGATTATCAAGTAAATTATTAAATACCAATAATAAATACGTATAAAAAAATCATGCATTATCAAAATTATTTCATTACTTTTTTTATTCAAAAACTATTTAATTTAATTTTTTTTTAAATGAAAAAATTAAGCCCTATATTTTCCACACAAAAATACCAAATATCAACACTTGTCATTTGATAAAAGGATTTCCAAATTGAGAGCACAACATAATATCTAAACTCTTTTTCAATTGAAAATACAAACAAAATATCTAAATAAATTGAAAATACAAAGTCTTATAAATTACTAGAGATGTTCGCGGTTTGACAGTTTGGTTGCGGTCAAAGGAATCTCAAATTAGTCATCTGTTCAAAATTAGATGGATTGGAAAAAATCAATCCGCAACCGTCCGCTCGTCATCACGCATCCGTCCAAAATATGGCGGATCAGTTCAGTTTGGTCGGTTTGGACGGATCGGAATATCCGCTACTCACCCCTAATTGATATGTAAGATGTAATATTTAGTCTTATTGACTGTTTTAGTATTTTGTGTCTTTATTGGCTATTTTAGCCAAAATAACTCTTGCCAAACACTCTCACTATCATTCCTAAAAAAATTAAAAAATGATATATAAGTCTACTTTTTAGACTCATTTTATTGACTCAATGATGTGTAAATGATATGTTTGGTTAATGATTAAAGAAGATATGAGAAAGAGTGTTACCTCTAATATTCTAATTAATTGCCACATCATTGAGCTTGAAAATTAGATCTAATTTTTTTTGTCTTGAATAACAGTACTCAATAAAATTAAATTGATCCAATAATTATAACATTTTTCATATTATTGTATTTGTCTCCGAATAAATAAATAAGTATGTTTTTTTTAAATAGAGTATCTATTTAAAATAAAAAAAATGAAAAACAAACGCGATAAAATGAAGAAGTCAAATCAATATTTTTTTATGAATAAAATCTACAAAGGGCCTTACAAAATGAGTTGTTTATTGAAACAAGACCTATAGTGGACCTAAACAGTTCTCTGAAGTTCAAAAAAATTATATTTAAATTGAGAGAAATCCAACTCAAAAAATAATTATATTTGTCCTCAACAAACAAATTTCAATTACCAAACAAACAAACAAAAAATGTAAATTACATTTTTTAAATGTGTTGGTTAATTATGCATTTTGAATATGACTAACACCACACTAAATTTAAATATAAATTTATTTCAATTTGTAAAACATTATAATTAGAATAATATATCTACATACATACATGAATACATATTTGCACATACATACAAATTTTCTTTTTCTCTTTTTCAATCTGTAAAAATTATATATGTGGGGGACATAATTTTTGAATGACAACACATGGCCGAGGTGGTACCGAAGTGTCAGCCGAGGTGTCACGTGTCCTGGTCATGATGCCGAGGTAATCTCGGCTAGGTCAAGGTTATCTGCGAAAATACCGAAATTCGGGATAAGCGAATAAGGGACAAGAGTCCTAGATTGGGAGAGGACTTCAGTCTGGATAAAGATAAGACTCTTAGAGAGTTTATCCCAATCTAACTGAGAGTCTAGGATTTGCATTGAGCTAGAATCCATTGGAGTTAGGCTTCTATTAGGATTAGGTCAATGTTGGCTATAAAAGAGAGGCACTATCATGGGTCTAAGGTATGCTTTTATTATTCTGAACAGTGAGTTAAGCACTTTTGTTATCTTTGAGAGATAACTGACTTGATCGTCGGAGTACCCCCAGGTGGACGAGTCACCGTCGGAATCTCTTCTTTCTGTGACAGGTCATTCGGGCTTAATCTATTCTACCGGTGTTCTCCAGCTGAGTACCAGTTTGGCAGTGTGGTCAGAAATCGACTCACACAATTTGGCGCTGTCTGTGGAAAGAACAAGAGAATAGATGGCCAACAACGGACAGAAAAAAAAGGTTAGGGACGACATTCCTACTGGGAGTGGAAAACATATTGATCTTAACGTCGAAGAAGACAACTACAACACAGAGACTCGTGATAAGAATCACGAAGAAAAGGACGTCGGCTAGAAGGGCAACGTACCAAAGAAATCAGACCGAAGCGGGTATTATAATGAGGACGACCTCCAAGTGTGGAAAGAAAGATGCCTGCGGAGGGATGACGAGATGAAAAGAATGGCAAACAAATTGGCAGGCCTGCAAATGGTCGTCAACTTCATGATGCAGAACAACGTCATGCAGCCACTATTCCCGTTACAAGATACGCTGATTCCAACGGCCAAGAAAGACGCCCGAAAAGATGGGCAGAAAACGGTTCATGCAGTCCCTCAGCACAACAAGACCAAGGGACATTCTCACTGGCCTTCACGGGAGGTCGGGCATGGAGAATCAAGGAAAGGAGAATCCTAGAAGACACGACGAACCAAGGAAGACTGCACCAAAGAACATCGGGATGTTCAAGGGAAGGAACTCTGTTTCGACGCGACCAACAGAGGGAAGTCCAAAAGGACTCATAATGACACTGGGAGTAGTGCACCGAAAAGGCTGAAGTCAGGAGATAGCCGAGCTCCTAGACGGACCAAGGAGGATCTGAGGGATTACCTACAGAGGAAGCGACAAGATGCCGAGGTAACTTCCCCGGTCAAGCCGAGAACCCCATTCTCAGTAAAATTGGACAAATTTGAAGCCCCAAAGAGGTTTAACATGCCGAGATTCCATATATACGACGGTAAGTCAGACCCCAACTTTCACGTTGGCTTGTACTTGAACTCGATGGCATTGTACACCGGGAACGAGCCGTTGCTTTGCAAGGTGTTCCTCTCGTCCTTCGAGGAAATTGCATCGAACTGGTTTCACAAGTTACCAAAAGGAACTGTAAAAACCTAAGAAGGCCTGGCCGAGGTGTTTGTGGCCAGGTTTATGACAAACAAACTACAGCCATCGAGGGTGGACACCCTGATGACTCTAAGAATTGGCGAGGATGAAAGCTTAAGGGCCTATGCCAAAAGTTATTATGAGGTATTCAACCGAATACTAGGATGCAACCAAGAGGTGGCGGTTGTGTCATTTAAGAACGGCCTGAAAGATGATTGTCTGCTTCAAAAATCACTGGCAAAGACATTGCCAAAAAGCATGGAGGAACTTATGGCCAGGATAGAAAGTATGCCAGGGCCGAGGAGGACACGCCAGGGATAAAGGCGTCGAAACAAGAGAAGAAAAACGGCTCGCCAAAGCGAGACCGAGGTGATGGTGGATATAATAAGCAAGCGATAGGATTAAGGGTTACACAGGCAGTCACAACCGTATTCCGAATCCCGGTCTACAACGTCTTGGAGAAAATCTGAAATCAGCCCTATTACAAAGCACCAGCAAGGGTGCCGGGCAAATTTATGGGAAGAAGCCTTGGCAAGCACTGTGCTTACCACAATGAAGCTGGACATCTAACTCAGGGATGCAGAGTCCTAAAGGCACATCTAGAAGATCTGGTAAGACAAGGCCATTTAAGGGACCTGGTAGATGAGGCCAGGACAAAAGAAGAGCAGGCAAGATTGCCCCAGGCACCGGCAGCACCGCCACCCCCAGCACCGCAACCGCAGGCAGGCGGGCCTCGCGTGATCAATGTGATTCACTCAAAGGTTAATGAGAACGAAATACGTGGGGAGACTCAGAAGGTAAAGCACTTACAACATGTGTACCAAGTCCGTCATAAAAGACCTAGGGTAAACGAATGCCAGGGACCAGTGGTGTTCTTTACTAAAGACGACCTAGAGATGGTGCAGCATCCACACAATGATGCCTTGGTAATATCCCTCCAGATTAGAGAGTGCCAAGTGAAGCGTATCATAATCGACCAGGGCAGCTCTTGTGACATCATGTATGTCAGATGTTACAAGGAGCTTGGCCTTTATCAAGATGAACTGGAGCAATCTAACGGTTCAATGGTCGAGTTCAATGGAACGCCGACGTAGCCCCTGGGGGCAGTGAGTTTGGAGGTGCAGGCTGGCACCAAGAAGGTAAAAACTGAGTTCACAATAATTGACACTTCATCCCCTTACAATGCTATCCTAGGAAGGCCATGGCTACATGCAATGGGTGCTGTTCCCTCAACATTGCATCAGCTATTGCGGTTCCCAACAGAGCATGGAATAGAGGAGGTCAAAGGGGATTAGGCGCAGGCAAAGAATTGTTCCATGGTAGTAATGAAATCCACTTGCAACATATAAGAAACAGAAACAGCAAAGATCGAGGGCGTGGACGTGGAAGTCCTGGAGGACGTCGGCAAAGAGCCAGCCGAGAAGAGTGAAAAAGCCTTGAAGAAAATCCTTGTCCAACAAGGGGATGAAGAATGTTTCTTCCTTCTCGGCTTGGGCTTGGCCGAGGAAGAGGAAAAAGAGCTAGAGACATCCCTCAGAGTAAACATTGAGGTGTTTGCCTGGACACCATACGAGATGTCTGGCATTGACCTCGAGGTCACTTGCCATAAACTAAATGTGGACAGGTCGGCCAAACCTGTAATCTAGCGAGGAAGGAGGCCGACGTTGATGCATGTTGAGGCAGTAGAAGAGGAAGTGGGCAAACTTCTGGAGCCCAGAGCCATTCGAGAGGTAAACTACCCAACAAGGCTATCAAACACAGTCATCGTGAAGAAAAAGAATGGGAAGTGGAGAGTCTATGTGGACTTCACCAGCCTGAACAAGGCTTGTCCCAAAGACAGTTTCCCATTACCCAAGATTGACCAATTAGTAGATGCCACTTCGGGGCATGGAAGGATAAGCTTCCTGGATGCCTACAAGGGGTACCATCAGATAGCCATGTACCCCCCAGATAAGGAAAGGACTGCATTTATCATCCCAAAAAGGCTGTATTGCTAAAGAGTAAGGCCTTTTGGATTGAAAAATGAGGGAGCAACTTACCAGAGATTGATGACTAAGATGTTCAGACATCTAATTGGCAGAACAGTGGAGGTATACATATATGACATGGTCATGAAGACCAAGGAACCTAAGGATCATTTGGAAGACTCAAAAGCAGTTTTTGACATCCTTAAAACATATCGGCTCTGACTCAATGCATCGAAGTGCCCATTTGGAGTTAGGTCTGGTAAGTTCTTGGGATACTTGGTAACCAAAAGGGCCATTGAGACAAGCCCGGATCAGATCAAAGCCATCTTAGAACTAAAGAGCCTAACATCGGCAAAACAAGTGTAGATGTTGACTAGAAGGGCTGCAGCCCTGAATAGATTCATAAGCAGAAGTTCTGATAAATGTAAGCCTTTTTTCAACTTAGTGAAAAAAGCCACAGACTTCTTATGGACCAAAGAGTGCAAAGTCGCCTTGGCCGACGTGAAGAAGTATTTGACTACAGCTCCAATTCTCTCAAATCTAGTACCTGGAGAGGAGCTGTTCTTATACTTGGCAGTTTCAGAGCATACAGTGAGTGCAGTAGTAGTCAAAGAAGAAAAGAGAGAGCAAAGGGCAGTTTACTACGTAAGTAAAACTCTGGCAGATGCAGAGACCAGATACTTACCTTTGGAGAAGTTAACTGGCTTTAGTAATGGCATCCAAGAAACTGAATCATTACTTTCAAGCCCACAAAATTGTAGTGTTAACTGAACATCCTTTGAGGTCCCTGTTGCAGTAAGGAGATCTGACAGGCAGAATAGCCAGATGGGCAGTGGCCTTGGGCCAATATGACTTGGAATTCAGACCCAGGACAACAATTCAAGGCCAAGTCTTAGCCGACTTTGTGGCCGAATTCACACCAGACGCCGTCCTACATCAGGCTCCGTTGAGCCAAGGTATACGACGTCCAAGTGAGCAAGAAAAAACCCAGCGGAGACAACAGAACAAACGAAGGGAGAGAAACTCAGGCCTTGCAGTATTTACATCGGCGACTCCTTCCGGCTGTTTGTTGATGAGAGTTCAAACCGACAAGGAACGAGGGCAGGAGTAGTGCTAGTATCTCCAGATGGGCAGATACTGGAACAATCCATTCGTTTGGGGTTTAAGGCCTCAAACAATGAAGCAGAGTATGAAGCACTAATCGCGGGATTAAAACTGGTAGTAGCAATGGAAGCTGACAAGGTAATAGTCTTCTGTGACTCCCAGCTTATCGTCAACCACGCAACAGGCGAATACGCAGCCCGAGATGAAAAGATGTCGGCCTATGTAAAGGAGGTGGGCAGACTAGTAGCCTTATTTCAAAATTGCCGACTACAGCAGGTTAGCCGAGATGACAATAGCCATGCTGATACTCTGGCCAACCTGGCTAGTGCAATGAGGCCTAGAGAGGCAAGGACGATAATGGTTGACTACTTGTCAGGTCCAAGCATAGAACCACTGAACACAGAGCGTGAAGCAATGTGTGTGGAGATGGACCAAGCTGGATGGATGCAATAATAGTATTCCTTAGAGATGGGAAACTGCCAGATGATCACAAAGAGGCGCACAAGATCAGACTGAAGTCGGCAAGGTTCAGTTTGATAGCAGAAGGACATCTCTACAGAAGATCTTTTACTGGACCCCTTCTGAGGTGTGTGCATCCTTCACAGGTTGAAGACTTTCTGTATGAGATACATGAAGGAGTATATGGAAGCCACACTGGGGGCAAGTCACTTGCTCATAGGGCCATTACTCAGGGGCACGAGTGGCCCTACATGCAGAAAGACGCTGAAACCTATGTCAAGAAGTGTGAGAAGTGCCAAAAGTTTGCACCTTTGATACATCAACCAGCAGCAGACTTGAACCCAGTGTCCAGCCCTTGGTCATTTGCCCAATGGGGCATGGATCTTGTTGGACAATTGTCTTAAGCAACTAGACAAAGGAAATACCTGCTGGTGGTAACAGATTACTTCACCAAGTGGGTAGAAGCTGAACCCCTTGCAAAAATTCGAGACGTTGATGTAAAGAACTTCATATGGAAGAACATCATCACCAGGTTTGGGATCCCAAGAGCAATAATAGCTAACAATGGTACACAGTTTGATAGTAAGCTAATCAAGAGCTTCTGTGCAAAGTACAAAATCAAGAACTATTACTCTACTCCAAGCTTTCCTCAGAGTAATGGTCAAGCAAAAGCCTCCAATAAAGTTATCTTGGATGGGATCAAGAAGAGGCTAGAAGCAGCAAAGGGAAAGTGGGTGGAATAGTTGCCCAATGTACTTTGGGTATATCGGACTACGCCGAGAAGATCAACTGGGAAGTCCCCACATGCCATGGCTTATGGCACTGAAACAGTTATCCCACTGGAGGTCGGCATCCCAAGGATCAGAACCCAAGGAGTAGAAAATGGGACCAATGAGGCATTCCTGGCCCGAGATCTGGATCTGCTAGAAGAAAGAAGGGAGAAAGCAGCAATTCAGTTGGGGGCATACCAGGAGCAGCAGCTTGCTAGGGCTTATAATAAGAAGGTCAACCCACGAGAGTTCCAAGTTGGTGACCTTGTCCTGAGAAAGGTTGTCGGCAACAAAAAAGACCCCAGATGAGGGCAAGCTTGGCCCGAATTGGGAGGGACCCTATAGAATCATCTCGGTCTTGGGCAATAGGGCATACCGGTTTGAAGACAGTGAAGGCAAAGAGTTGCCAAGACCCTGGAATACTTGCAATCTGAAGTTTTTCTATCATTAGATTTTCTTGTTTTTTAAGTTTTTTGTTATTAGCCGAAGTAATAATAAAGTTTTAGCTTGATTTTTAAACTTGTGTAGTGTGACTGACCAGATACTTGATGACGTTTCTGATTGAAACATGAAGAATAACTTAGACTTATTATATGGCAGAGTTGAATTATACTTGCATATAATCGAGTTGAACTAAGTTGGCGATATTTCTGATTGAAACATGACGAATAACTTAGACTTATTATATGGCAGAGTTAAATTATACTTGCATATAATAGAGTTGAACTAAGTTGGCGATGTTTCTGATTGAAACATGACGAATAACTTAGACTTGTTATATGGCAGAGTTTCTACTTACATATAATAGAGTTGAACTAAGTTGGCTATGTTTCTGATTAAAACATGACGAATAACTTAGACTCATTATATGACAGACTTTCTACTTGCAGATAATAGAGTTGAACTAAGTTGGCGATGTTTCTGATTAAAACATGACGAATAACTTAGACTTATTATATAGCAGAGTTAAATTATACTTGCATATAATAGAGTTGAACTAAGTTGAATCAACTTGAACTTGCCATATCGGCAGAATCAGACACAGATTAGAACTAAGTGCATGTCAATCAGATTAACAAAGAGACCAAAGTTGGTAACCTCGGCCAGTCTTTGTTTGAATCTGACATCGGCGACAAGGTCAAAGTCACATGCTTAATGAGAACCCAAGTGGAACTTAAGTTCACATTAGGGGGCAGAGGGCTGGAGAATGATACTTAGGAGTTGGAATTTACAAGCTAAGGTTGGTTTAACACTTGTTGAAATTTTAAGAAAAAAATTTACAAGTTGAAGTTAAGCCGAGGTTATGTTAAAGGAAGTTGTTTTAACACTTGTTGAAATTCTAAAAGTTTACAAGTTGAAGTTGACCTAAGGTTATGTTGAAATAATAGAAAACAGAGGTCCTGATAGTAAAGAGTGAAGTGGCAAGTTATAAATAACACTTGTGAAAATATTATGATAAATATTTTCAAATGTTAGGTCAAAGCTGAGATAAACTGTTAGTGGGTATAGCCGAAGTATTCCACACCAAGAAGATTACACAGTTAAGGTGTTCGTTGAAGACATGTAAATTATTCTAAGTATAGAATCATACAAGACAGTAAAAAGAAGACAAACATTCAATCACACTGAAAAAAGAAATTAGAAAATGCATTCAGATAAGGAAAGAAGGCACTTCGGCCTGACATTGAAGAGTAATTGTTCAGATTACAAAAGTGGCACTTCGGCCAAATTAAAGCTTACATTGTTTCAAAAGTAAGAAAAGTACAAGGTACAAGAAATAAAAACATCAAACTAGACTATTCGACGTCATTGGCTGGTTGGGTTTGGGGCTTAGAGGACATCTGGGAACTCTTCTCGGCGGCCTTCTCAACCGCAAGCTCAGCGTCGATCTCTTCAAGAGTCTGGTCGAGGGTCTTCTCGGCAGAGGCACCCTTTGAGACCTCATCCTCCTCATCATGAGTCAAGTGCAGGACTTACTCATTCAGAGTTGGAGACTGGGTCCCCGCAGCCTCGGCCTTTTCGGTCTCTTTGTCCTCAGCCTCCTCCTCCTCCTCAGCTTCGTCCTCGAACTGGCTTGGAGTGGGTGGGAACGACAGGGCAAGGCTGCTAGCATTCCTGAGAGAGGAGTCCTTGGAGATAGCCAACGCCTTCAGAGCAGCCATCCAACTAAGGGTATAGCCCTTGTTGCATGCATGTCTGACTTGTTTCTTGTAATCTTCCTTGACGTCGGCTGCCCCCTCGGCGTATGCCTTCTCATCAGCCGCTTTGATCTCGGCTTCTTTTGTGGCCAGGGTAGCCCGGAGCTCGACCTGGGCTTCGGTAGTTTTCACATGGGCCTCATTCTTTTCAGCCTCAAAGACCTTGGCAATGGCCTCTACAGCATCTATTTTTTCCTCGGCCTCATCCTGAGCTTTCTTGGCTGCCTCGGCCTGATCTATCAAGGCCTTCGTTTTGCCCTCGGCCTTGTTGAGGGACTTGGACAAATTGGCAGCCTCCTTTGACCTTTGGACTAACTCCTTCTTGATGGCGAAAGACTGCATCGCGAAGGAGTGGCCGTGCTAGATCACCTAGAAGAAATAAAAGAACACATGTTAGTAAAACTCTCTAAGTATGGAAAAACAGAGAGTGGAGAGTACCAAGTGATGAGGCTTACCTGTACGGAGTGCTGCAACATCAAAGCAAAATTTTCGTACTCGCTTATCTCGGCATTGCGATCAAGATCTTTTGGGAGGAGCAAAGCCGTAGAGAGGGCAACGTCGACTTCGATGTCAGTCGTGCTATCGCCGACTCTGACCAGCTTGTCCTCAATGGTGATTGGAGGGGCCCAAGGGGCATCGGATTTCATGGACCCCGAGGTTGTCGCGGATTCAGACCTCGGCCTCTTTGACTGTGTTGACTCAGAGGGAGCAGCCTCTGCGGGCCTTTTTTCGGCAACAGAGGCACTTTTCTCCTCCTCAGCAATCTTGGAGATAGGCAAGGTGTCCTCAAAATCGTTCTGAGTTACCGTGGCCTTGGGTTGGGCTTTCTTCAGCCTTTTAGGCTTTGGCTTTGGCTGAGATTGGGATGGTGATGGTTGTGCAGTGACAGTGGTGGGGATGTCGGCTAGAAGGTCGTCTGCTACAGCCTTCTTACGACCCATCTCGGCGGCGGCTACAGTTCGACGTCGATGTTTGCGTTGGAAAGGTGGGATTAGTTGCAGAGCCTAGGTAGATGGTTGCTCTGCCGGATCAGATGTTGATCCTTCGTCAGGCCTTGACGATTCAGCTTGTGGAGTTGTAGCTGATGGAGGGGACTTACTCTTGCTTTTTCTTGGGACGTCTGGAAGCATAGATCTGTAAGTCGGGATAAAATTCAGGAGCAAAGGAGCCTTGCACTGATTGTTGGCAAGTTCAACAGCTTCTTGAAGTCCTTGCTGGGAAAGAAGGACTTGCGAAAATCCTTTGGTGGTTGAGGGAGAGCTGCAAGAAGAAAAAACAGACGTTAGCACATATATAGAAGGAACAAAGTGTTAAAGACTTAAGAGCAGGTAAGGTGACTCTTGGCTCTTACCATCACCCTCTTTAAAAACTGATCGACTCAAGGGATAGAGATGGAGGTCCTCATCTGGTGAGAATTCCCAGTTGTCCGAGGTGATGAAATAATCGTCCCCAGCGTCCTTGTTGGAATCAGGGAGGTCGGCGATGAGTTTGTATTGCGTCGACCTCGACTTAAGATAGTAGATGTAGCCTTTTTCTGACTTAAGGCCACACATGGTATAGCAGTACTGGATGTCGACAAGAGTAACCCTAGCGTTCTCTTTTTTGGCTAAGGTAATTATACCATTGATAACTCGGTAAGAGTTAATAACAAGCTGCATCGGGTTCAATTTGTAGTAATGGAGGACTTCTTGGAAAAAGATGTCGAGTGGAAACCTGAGTCCACATTCTGTGAAGGCTACGACAGAGAAGGGCATGAAGTTCTCGTTTGGCATAATGGAGTCTTCCTCCCCTACCAACCTTAGATGAACGTCGGCAGGAATGGCAAACTCCTGCCTGCAATATTCTAACTTAGATGGGGTGTCTACCCTATACCTTCACATACCTATGACGTCAGCTTAGAGGGAAGGTGTTGGATTTCAAAAGGAAATGTTTTGTAAAGGTTTGAGGGACCTCGGCAAAACCTAGACGAATGCTGGGTCGAGATTTTTCGAGGATCTAGGTAAAGTTTTGTTTCAGTTTTTCCTAAAATTCGTGAGTTCTATAAACAAATCCCAAGCCTAAGACTGTGGAAACAAGAATTGAAGGCAAGAATCTGGAAAAGACACAGAAAACAGAAACAAGAACAATGATTCAGAATCAAGAAAAGTGATGAACTATCAAGAACATTGTGACAGAGTGTGTACAAGGGTGCGAGGCCAAAAACAGTGGCAAAATAAACAGGTGTGTGAGCAGTGTGTGTATACTCAAGAATGGATGGGGCAAAAGCAAAGTCATAGGATAAACATTCTCAAATACATGATTGAATTCATAAGCACGGATTTATAATCAAGAACGTGAACAGGATGGTAATGGCAACAAGCAATGCAGTGACTGGTAAAAAAGGAAATAGTGACTCACCGAAGAAAAATGAGGCTGATGTAAAGTACACCGGGGTCAGACGGTGGTCGTAAGCGAAGAAAAACAGCAAAAACTTCCCCGGAGGAGGTGAACGGAGTAGTTGCAAAGCTTGAGAGTTTAAAACAATGGAGAATTTGAGAAAGTTAGAGAGAGAGAGTTTGAACGAGAATGATGGTGAAGAAGTGAAAAGACGGAGAAAGGGATGATTTTTTATCAAACACACAGAATGGCGGCAGAAATGCAATCAATGTGCCTAGGACGACGTGCTTGTCAGACGGCGTACGCAAGGGCGATGCGACTTAATGGCGCGTGTCAGGTACGACTCAGTAAGGGAAAGACGCGTGGCAGAAACGGTTGAAATACTATGCGTGACAGCTCATACGCGTGTTGAAACTCTTGGAATTCATGATTTAATGAAGCAAGACCTCGGCTAGGAAGGCAATCTAGGCTTGGAAACTTAGAACCAATAACCAAGTTTGGTTATATTTTTAGCCAACGAATTATGACCTCGGTAATGAAGGATAAAGCGAGTGTAGCCGATGTGCTAAATGGAAGAAATGATATAGATTCCATCACCTCAGGATGTCGAGGTAATAGAACCTAGGAGATAGTTGTGGGGACATAATTTTTGAATGACAACACGTGGCCGAGGTGGCACCGAAGTGTCAACCGAGGTGCCACATGTCCTGGTCATGATACCGAAGTAATCTCGGCTAGGCCGAGGTTATCTACGAAAATACCGGAATCTGGGATAAATAGATAAGGGACAAGAGTCCTAGATTGGCAGAGGACTTTAGTCTGGATAAAGATAAGACTCTTAGAACGTTTATCCCAATCTAACTGAGAGTTCAGGATTAGCATTGAGCTAGAATCCATTGGAGTTAGACTTCTATTGGGATTAGATCAGTATTGGCTATAAAAGAGAGGCGCCCTTGTGCGTCTAAGGTACGTTTTTTGTATTCTGAACAGTGAGTTAAACACTTTTGTTATCTTTGAGAGATAACTGACTTGATCGTCGGAGTGCCCCAGGTAGACGAACCACCGCCGGAATCTCTTCTTTCTGTGACAGGTCGTTCGGACTTAATCTATTCTGTCGGTGTTCTCCAGCTGAGTACCAGTTTAGCAGTGTGGTCAGAAATCGACTCACACAATATATATATATAGATGTAGAAACTTATGAGTATAAAGAGAGCACAACAAAAAGGAGAATAGGTTCAATATATAAATAAAAAATAGTTGCTCCATCATGTTCGGGTTTAGGAGATTCACTGCGAATCTCGTTTTAATAATCTAAATAATTCATTTCATAAAAAATTTTGTATATAATTTCAGAAAAAAAATTAGATTAATCAAATAATTGTAACTTTTTCATTTTATTATATTTTCTTCGAAAAAATAAATAAATTATTTTTAAAAAATTTTAGAGACAAACATAATAAAATGAAAATTGTACAATTTTCAGATTAATCTAATTTTTTTCACAGATAATATGAATGAAGGATCTTGCAAAATTAGGGGTTGTTTGGGATGTCCTAAATAAGTGCACTTTTTGTCTTTTTGAACTAAAAAATGAGGACAAAAATATAAATGTTTGAGTTAACTTTTTGACTTTTTATGAAAAAATGTGTATTAAAAAATTGTATAAATTAATGTGTAGGGGAAAATTAGGATTGAGAGTTGTGTAGCCGTAATTTTTGACTTTTGGTGAATAGTGATAACTTTTTAACTTTTTGAGTAATTTTTTAGCTTTTTAACTTTTTGACAACTTGCCAAACTTTGCCTTAGTTGTACAGATTATCGAAAGAAGACCCATAACAAGCCCCACAAGCTCAAACATGAGGTCAAATTCAAATTTGATGATCCAAAGTGTCTGGCTTCTATGGTCCTTCAAACATGTACATATTATTCATACAAAAAAGTTATATTCATCAAACTATAATCGTTTGATAAATCTATTTTTCATGTGAATGATATGTACAAATTTTTTACAAAATAAACAATTCGATTCATCCAAATCCAAAACTAAATATCACACATCTGCAAAACAACCCAAACCTTGCACCACCAACACTACAGAATCACGATCTGCTCTAGATCAACTGCAAAATTAAAATAAATAAAATTAATCAGATACAATATTCATTTCAACAATGAAACACACAAATCATCATAAATATGCGTAGAGAACGAAAAAAAATTATTGGTTAGATAAGATGCAAACTCAAGATAGTGTTGGATCTAGAATTTGAATAAAAATTGGAAAATAAAAACAATGAGAGAGAAATATGTGATGAGTTTTTTTTTTTTCCCTTCATATTTTTAGAACGTTTCTTTTTTCTCTACAAATCTCTATCTAGATCCAACTACAAACACATCCTAAAAGAGAAATCAACAAATTCACAAAATCCATCCACTTGAATATACTATACTATATGAAACATGAAATTAACAAATCTATTTAATCAAGCATAATAAAACTTACTTTGGAGAAGGATGAGCAAGATCAACTAACATTGATGAACATGAAGTTAGACAGACAAGAAAGAACGAAACTTTAATAAACATACCTGTAGATCTGTGGACGAACACAGAAAATGGCACAAACTCATTCAAAGCGTGGTTGTTACGTAGATCACCAAGTATATATAATGTCAACTTGAGTGGTGGACATATAGAACTTTCTAGATAATTCCATCTATTCTGTTAATTATATAAAAACTTGGTCAATTACTATTATTTTAGGCAGTGACTTTTGATTAAAAAAATACATGATCTATATTTTAGAATGTTTATTGTTCCCGCGGCTCCACATGGAGAGTTGTGGTGTCTATTGGCCCACAGGTTGTTGTTCAAAAAAAAATTGATCCACTAGGTTTTTTCTGTTGAAAAAAATTATTATTTATATGAAAAATGTTTGAAACAATCTCTATAATTTCACTCATAATGATATGGAATTATGAGTGTTAACTTTTGATTTGTCATACGCTCAATCACGTGGAACTTTTTTTCCTTGTCATCATTATAGATGTATTTGGAGATCTCAAATATGGATCTTTAACATTCCTTGAATTTATTTATTCCAAAAAAACTTATTTAAATAAAACTTGATTTATAACAAAAACAGTAAAATAATGAACCAACTATAGAGAAAAGTTAGGTTGTGTTTGGTAGAATTTTATAAATATGATTTGAGAATATGAGTTGTATTTTGAGTTTGTGAGTTTTGGAATTATGATTTGAGTGTAAAAAATTTGTTTGGTTATGAGTTTTGAAAAGAGTTTTGAAAAGAATTTTAAATTGAGTGGAGAATTTTTTATGTGACATGTGATATTTGATACAAAAACTAACAATTCATAGCCAAACACACAACTCAAAATTCTATACAAAACTCATAAAAAAAATTTAAAAATTCGGAAAATATTTTTTATTTAATATATAAAACATAACATGTGTCAATTCCAAAAAAAAAAAAAATTCACTGGCGGGGACATCTTGTGGGACATTTGGGGGGTCGACCGAGGGGGACATCCGGGTGAGAGTTTTCAAAGCAAAGCGTGGAATTGATTTTTAAAAACCATAAACAAACACGCAACTCAAAAACACAACTAGAATCACATTTCCAGAACACAATCAAACAGAGCCTTAGTGTTTGATATGAGAAATAAATTTT
This sequence comes from Camellia granthamiana, assembly GCA_036172215.1. Taxonomy (NCBI): domain Eukaryota; kingdom Viridiplantae; phylum Streptophyta; class Magnoliopsida; order Ericales; family Theaceae; genus Camellia; species Camellia granthamiana. The sequence continues at coordinate 157,784,855 of CM069903.1, read as the reverse complement.
AAGGTAAACTACACTGACCTTCTATGAGTTTTAAAAAATAATACAGTAAGTTTCACAATTTAACATAATTATACTAGGTTTTTTTAAATTTTTAATTCACGTAATATTTAGTACTCTTTTCATAAATAATTGGTTACTCATATGAATAGAAAAAATACAATAAGTCCCATCGCTCAAGCTCCTATAAAAAATCGAGCAGGATTAGACCAGTTCTAAAAGATCTAGTCCCCCAGACTTGTAGGGTAATCAGGCCTAGGCATGGGATTGGGTTGGGCTTGGGCTTGGGCCAGGCCTAAATTTAATTATTTATTTCACCAAAATGGTTTGAAGGTGACATTGGGCGTCAGGCAAGGCAAGCTTCAAATCGGGCCTGGCCAGAAAAGACATGGCTCTAGTCCTAGCTCGGAGGGATTATATTGGGCCGGGCCTCAAGCCAACAGACCACTCTTACACCCCTAGATGACGTTGAAGTCTTTTTCTTCTAAGAACTGCATCCTACACGGGCCACCAGGGCAAGCTATTGTGACGGACCGTGAATGAGTGTATAGTGTGATCGTCTTAATTGATTCATCTTAAGAAAAAAGACTTGAGTATCAGCCCGCAATCACCTTGTATATATACATATTTGTACATTATACATACACAATTATAATCCATATTCTTTCATGGTTTCAAATTATTACTACAAATGAATAATCTTAGATAACAAGATAAAGGTGATTATTCAGTACTCTCGGAGTATGGACACGTGGTACTCCATAAAGTTTTAATTGGTGGAGAGGTGCAAGGGCTTACAATTTATGTTGGGAATGAGGGAACAACATGGGGCTAAGTAATTGGTGATTGGCTTGGAGTATGGACACGTGGTACTCCGGGAATATTGAATAATTTCCCCAAGATAAGTGAAGGTGATGGAAAAATCATCAGCAATGAAACATAAAATTAACATATATATATATTTAATCAGAAAAATGAACATTAATTTGAGAAGAATGAGCAAATTAAATAATATCAATTTGATAATCATGAAGTTAAACAAAGAAACTTACTATAAGAGCATCCACACCAGTCTTTTCAAATTTTTAGTCAAATTATAGCTAAAAAAGCTATTTTACTATTTTAGCTAGTCACCTCTTTAGTATCTACTGTATCAAACTCTCTATTTTAACTTAATCTTATTAAAATAGTATTTTCTTATTGTCTTTGTTATTTATTCTTTTTTTATTAAATTGATGAATTATCAACCAAACAATTCTAAAAAAATGTAAAAAAAAAAAGGCCGTTGACCGGCTGAACTTCCGAGCGAACATCCAGTAAGACATAAGTAGCGATGAACAATATCTCGCTTGTTGTAGTGAGATACTGTAGCAAATACAAATTTTAACGAGCTGCAAGCGAAACTGAAGGAGGTGATGTTTTAAAATTTATATCATTAATTCAGCTAAGGAACGATTTTAACAATCTTGATGCTGATGCTCTAACAACCGTAGATCTAGATTGGTGTACGATTAGCAGAGGGCAATATATGAAGCTAATTCTTTGAAGGCTTTTTATGTATATAAATCAACCTCCAAGAATGTACACGGAAACACGAAAACTCATTCGAAGGCTAAAAAATCTTATTCTTATTGATAAGAAAACCACTAACCGGGGTGGTAATTTCCCCTGAACTTGAGTTGTAATTTTCCTTTTTTTTCTTTTTTTTTTTTTTTGTAATTGGATATAACTTTCAAAGAATTAAAGTTTGGTTTAGTTTGGTTTGCTTTGTGTTTTCTTAAATTTTTTGAAAAAAAATTAAAAATTAATTTAATAAAAAATAATAATAAATAAATAAACGCTCATATATATTTTACTTGTTTTGGATTTATTTTTGTGAAGCTAATTTTTGGTTTTCAAAAAAAAAATTAAAAACTAATTTTGAGATTGAAACTAAACAGACCTAAGTTATTTAGAATTTTTTATTTTATTTTAAGGGAAATTAAAATTCAGTTTAATTTTTTAAAAATAATTTTATATAAGTGATAAACTTTATGGATATTAAAAATTAAAGTTATAAATATTTTTATGAATATGTAATTAATTTGTGAAAGAGCTGAATTGTAATTCTCCCTAAATTTTATACATAAACTATATTTTTTTAATTAAATTTTATAATCACAAAAGTAAAAGTTTCATATATTTATGTTTAGTGATAAAAATAAAAAAATTAGGTAGTTAAAATCTGCTTATATATAATATTATTTTTTTAATGTGATCTTATTTTTCTGTTAAATTTATAAAGACAGTCAATTTTTATTTTGAATATTTCTTTGCTGATCGTGGGATTGATAAATAAATATATATATTTTAGAATGTTCATTGTTCCCCAAGCAAACTTGGCAAACCAAGTATATATATATATATTAAAAAAAACAAAAAAAAACCAATGCCAAATCTTCTTTTTGAAGGCTTAAATATTCACTTTTTTCTTTTTTCAGGAAAAAAAAAAAAAAACAATGTTAAGGGTTCGATTCTCTCTAAAAATATGCATTTCAATTCTTTTACATATTTTGTGACCGATTTCTCTACATTAAATTTAGGGATATTTTTTTTAAGGTCCCTGATATTATGATTTTATAGTATAAAGGACATCAAATATTTTCATAATGTCTAAGGTCCCTCAACATCAATTCAGAGAAATTTCAGTCCCAGAGAAAATTGGTCCAGAGAAAATTCATGTCACAGAGAAAATTGGTCCAGAGAAATTCTGGGAAGAATTTCTCTGGACCAACCCAGAGAAAATTTAGTTAAAAAATCAGAGAATTTCTCTGGTTTTAACCCAGAGAAAATTCAGTTCAAAAACCAGAGAATTTCTCTGGTTTCAACTTCAAATGAAACAAAATACTTAATTGATCCCAGTTACTTAACTGAAACAAAATACTCATAACCTACCAGTTTTCAATATACAACAAATGGCATATTCATTCGACATATAAGATCATTCAATGCAGTTTACAGGTTAACAAAGAAAAATAATAATAAAAAAGAAATGACTGGCAGATTCATATCAAATCTCCTAATCATTAGTTACCACTTCCATAATTACAAAGTAGCAAGTTTCTTAAAGGCCCATATCAGATATTGTTCCCTAAATTCTGAAGCCACGCTTTTATGTTGACATCCCCAAGTTTTCACCTTTGCAACAAGCAATGGGCTTTAGGTCCATCCAAAGCTCCATAGAATATTAATCACTGCAAAATTCATTATTAGTAGCACTTTGTCTAATCATATTTGAAAAAACTCCTTGGTTTCTTCCCACTCTCCAGAGAAATTTCTCTGCATTTCCATAACATTACCTCTTTAGAGAAATTTCAAAATCAATCCAGAGAAATTTTAGTTCAAACCCAAAGAATTTCTCTGGGGATATATCCACACCACTGAGTCAAATGGTGAGCATCTTCCGAAGGAGCTTCTGTTATTGATGCCCCTAGTGGCTCAGAAATCTACAAGTAATAAACATCTTTCCCAACTAAGTTTAAACCTTTTGTTTATGAGTTTTTAATAGTGATAGACCTCAACATGTTCAACTATTTAATATTGAGAATATATTAGCATTTATATAGATTTTAGTACTTATTTCCAAACGTTTTCAAATTCTTTTATCATTCAAAGTCAACTTACATTTACAAATATTTCCAAAACATTTTCGTTTCCAAGCTAACTTTAACAACATACTAAAACAAAATTTTGACCCTTGGTTGTCACGGGAAAGTGTGAATAATATTATAACCACTTTCTTGATGGAAATTTTTTCACTCACTCTCGTCCTGTATTTGACATAGGATTCTGCATGGCAGAAAAAGAAGTTCTATTTTTTATTTTATTTTTTATTAACTTTCTTGTAAAGAACACACGCGGATATTTTGCTAGTCATAAGTAAACTACACTACATTATCCGCTAAGCAATAATAGGGAAAATGGAATAAACATATCATCAAATTATCTTTCTTGTGAGCATGTTGAAAATGCAGTCAGTAAAATTCAAAAGCATACTTCTCGAGTTAGTTGTCTCTGTTTCGTTATATCTTCAGGTACAGGATAGCAATTTGCACCAAAAAATGATGAGAAGGAAGACGACGGAGGACAAGGCGGTCCGCGGTGGCGGTCCGAGGCGGAACCAAGCATGGCCGATCCGGTTGCGAGGCCGTAGACACACCCCGTTCCATGCCCTAGCCTCCGGTGCCGGACTGTGACAACAGCGACTGTTTCGACGCAATCGATCACCTTCGACTTTCTCTCTACTCAAATCAAGCTTACTCACCGCCTCTGTATGTATGTATGTACATGTCTGTGTGTGTGCGTGAGTGTAGACAAAAGGAAGGGGACTGAATTTCTCTGTGATAGATGGGAGGGACTTTAGACATTAAAAAATAATTTTGTGGACCTCTTCCATTATGAAAAGTGGGAGAGGGACCCTAGACCAATTTTCCCTTAAATTTATTTTCAATTGAATCACTTAAGCAAAATGTAATGTTGTTGAGTTATAAGTTATTAAAGGGTTAATTAAACCAGAATCCCTTCAACTATCAGTGAATATTATTTTGACTTCTTTATCTATGAACTCGAGCATTTTGATACCCTTTATTATAAAAATATATCACTTTTATCCCTCCAGACCACCTTTAAAAAGGAATATATTTATACAATTTGCATAGTTGAGGGAATCAATATATACAAGTTTATAAATGAGGGGATCAAAGTGATATTTATTAATAGTTGAAAGACCTTGGTATTAGGAATAGGGATGCAACTCGAGCGGGTTCGGTCGGATTGGGGGTTTGCCCAAGCCCAGCCCGAATTGTATTTGGCAGTGCCCAAGCCCGCCCAAGCCTGACCATCAACCCGAGCATTGCTACCCAAGCCTCGGACCAAGCTTTATATTTTGAACTCGGGTTAGCCCGAATTGCCGGAATTGTTCGAAATTCACAAGTCCAGCAATCTAAAATAACCTAAGCACTGTTTAGCTAATAGCTATACTAAAGATCAACAATAACTTTTCTTTTACAATAAACAGTTTAAGTTTAAAAATAAAATAAAATAACACTGAAATACAAGCAAGCATAAGCAAACAGAGAACAGGCTTGGTCGACTTTGTTTTTTTTATATAAATATATATATATATATTTAATGTGAATCAAACACAAGATTATATATATAGAAGTCACACTCTTGCAAGAGCTAATTATATATATATATTTATTAGCCTAAATTTTATATATATATATAGGTAATTATTATCGGCTCAAATTATATATATTTATATATATAAATCAATTACATATTCTTGATGCAAGAACAAAATTTCACTAACCCAAACAAATAGTCGAAGCTTACCCAAGGCGGATCTACCAGGGCTGAAGAAGGAGGAAGTGAAGGTCGAGAACGATAGGGTTTTGCAGATTAGCAGAGAGAAGAAGGTTGAGAAGGAGGAGAAGAACGATACTTGGCACCGTGTGGAGCGCAGTAACGGGAAGTTCATGAGACGGTTAGGCTACCAGAGAATGCGAAGATGGATGGGGTGAAGGCATCTATGGAGATTTACCTCCGCCGTTCTTCAAAGTGCAACTCTCCTGAACAAAAAATGAAATGAGTCTGAGAGAGAGATTAGGTAGGTAGGGTTTTTGTGATGCCCCGAATCTACACTATTGGTTGTAGTCAAGAGAGAGTCACTAATGAGTCCTATGGTCAATAACCCAATAAGATCCCAGATCGCCGGAGGAGTCAAATTAGCCTCCCTTCTAAGTCCGGCTTTCTTAGGCTCTCACTACCCTTTTGACAGATCTTAAAAGGTATTGACACAAGGTCTCATAAGCAACGATAAGGTTCATACATATAAATATAGAGAACATAAGTACATAACAACCGCGAATATTCTTAATTCCAAAGGCTTGTTCCATTACATTACATCCCAAAAGAAAGTTTAAATCTTCACATGAGCCTTACAAAATATCAAAAGGGATTTCTAACTTTCCTAAGATGGACAAAAGTCTTTGAAGGTTTCAGGTTCGTCGTCTCCAGCTATAAACTCCTCTTCGTCACCTGGCATGATACGCCGTGAGCTTTGAATGCCCAGTAAACACACACACACCCCATCCCTTTTCCCAGTCCAATACACAATCACAATTATAACATCAAGTAGTAAAGCATGATATTCAAATAAATAAGTAAAGAGTTAGGTCAGATGTTAGTAAACTAGAAATCCCCCAAAGAGATTTCGTCCTCCCAACCACAAGAATCGGATGCGGATTATTCGGTATGCCCCCTCTTTTGCTGCTTTGTTGCAGAACTAACCTCGGATGCCTACCAACGGTTATATATCGCGTAGCGCCAACCACAGGGCCTCAAAAGAGACGGTAAAAATAGGGCCTTGCCCGAATCCCTCCTTATACCAAGCTACCTAGGGTCCGAATACAACTGCTCCGTTCAAGGGTTCCGAAAACCACTCACACAAGACTTTAACTTTCAAATAGGGAACGCATCCCATAAATCCATATATCACATATTATCATCTTTTCAAGACTCAAGTGCTCGAAAGCCCAATACCCTCCCAATTTGGTTTCCCGTTGAGTTAGATATTTTACATCAAGGTTAGACAACTTAACCAGATAAAAATGTCCACACAAGCATGCATCCATAAGGTGAAGAAGATAAAGAACATAACATAACACATACAATATCATGCCAAGATGCGATCATAAGCTAATAAACATTTTTATGAATACAAGGGCATAAAACATCCATGCATAACAAATTTTCCAAATTTAGCATCACATAAAGATTAAAATGAAAGGACTAGTTTAGATCTTCCACCAGACTTGGTCTTCCTATGGTTCGTAGAGAATTTGATCTAGTTTCTAGAACATTTTTCGGAAATGGAATTACTTTTCCAGATTTTAAGTTATTTAGAAAATAGTCCAGTGCTGTCCAGAATCTGTCCAGATTCGTCGACCGTTACGAAAACTTGATTTTATTGCAAACCGCTTAATGTTTTTTGATGAAAACAATTTTAGTTGAAAGCTAACTCCTTAAGGAAGGTTTTGACATAAAATAGAGGTCCAGAATATTTTTTTACATTTTTCTAGAATTTTTGAAAGTGGGCTACAAAAATAGATTCTAAGGTAAACTGTCCAAAACATGAAGATTTGTGAGAAAAGGGTTCCACCAAGGGAAAGTTTTCATTTATTTTGTGAAGAAAACATACTAACTAACATACATTTACTCAGAAAGTTTGCTTGAAAGTGTGCCTTGGAAGGTTGAGAGATTGGTAATAAAAGAGATGGTTTTGTGCCAAAAAGGGGAAAATACAAGAGAGATGGAATCAATACTCAAATCTTAGTATTTTTAACATAAGAACTCTTTAATGACAGATCTGAAACACATTATTTAGAGACATGTATTGAAAGAAGGAAAATAAAAGATAAGTTGTGTTTGTGGCTTACTTGCTAATTTTGCACAAGAATGCTCTCTTCTCCCTTCCTCTTCTTCTCTAGACTCCTTTCTCTCTTGCTCTCCTCCCTCTTTCTAACCGAATGTGTGTGGGTGAGTGTGTTATGTGTGTTTGCAAGCTAGGGGGTGTGTTGGTATTTATAGACAAACCTTTGAGGTAAAAAGTCTAAAAAGTCCCTTAGTTGGAAATGGATGGAAAGGTTAGGATTTGTTTGGATTCTAAGGAAATTGAAGGGATTTGGGAGGCTTGGTCAATGATTTAGGCAACACTTAGTTAAAAGGGAACTAGTTTTGGATTTAGCACCCTAGGTCTAGGTACTAGGTTGGTGGTTTTTCTTAGAAGTTCATGATGATGTTTCTTGGAAATTGATTTCTCACTTTCTTCTAGGAAGGCTAGGCATAGGGAAGGGTGAAGGGAAATTTTTTTAATTATTTTATGTCCTAGGCACATTCCTCAAGATGTATACATATATATATATATATATGTACATATTACAAGATTGATGGTACTTCAAGGTACAAGGTACAAATACTAATTTGGGGTAAATTTAGAATTTAAATAAAGTGTGAGGGCTTGGAGTTAATTTCTTGTATTGGGACCCTACTTAGGTAGAATTAAATTAAATTAGGCTAAGGAACCTAATTAGGCTAGGATATTCTTGTTCCGATAAAAATTAAAAATGCTAACTGGCAAGATTCGAAATAATTTAAGAAACTAAGGGGTTTTAAGGAAATAATTCAAATGTAAGGGTTTTTAATGAAACTACATTTTTCCGGGGATTCACATTAAATGTAATGAAATGAGGAGGATTAGAACCTTAATTATGTATTTAATTATGATCTAGTTAGGTTTAGGACTAATGTAAATATCTTCTAGTTAGAAGTACACACATATATATAGCAAATCTTTATAGGTACCAAAGTCAAGATTTCAAGAGATTTTAAAGTACAATGATTATAGTCTAGGGGGGTATGATGGCTAGCCATGTGATGGTAAATTGATGGACATGTTATATATATATATTTATTTATTTTGTACAAATCTTGGAAATTATAAAATATATTATTAAAAAAGATTTTTGGGTACAAGTGTATATATAATAGTACTTGTTTGGGGTCAATTTGTGATTTAATAAAAATGTGAGGGCTTGGGTCCAATTAAAGTATCTATTTCAAGTGTAAAATAATTCAATTTGTATTATCTTGCTTTGAATTTGAAGGTAAATAACCGAACGATGACTGTGAAAATTGAAAGTTAAGGTTTAGAGCGATTAATCTAAAATTTGAGAGTTAAGTAATTAATATTAGAGTGTTAGAAATGATTTCTAAGATTCCAGGATCGATTAGGTTTGTATGGATTCGTCCGTGATGCATTTTCAGTTCTAGGGCTTAATTTGCGAATAATCGACGAACTAAGGGTTTTATTATAATAATTCAAAATTTAGGGACCTAATAAGGTTTACAAAAGTCGGGGGCCTCACAGTTTTCTTTAGATTTAATCTAATGGTACACATAAAAGATGCTAATCCAACGGTGAAAGACTACCCAAAAAAAAAAAAAAAAAAATTAAGAATAGCTCTTTTATTTAATTTATATATATTATATAATTTATATAATATATTAAATTCAATTCGGATTCGGATTCGGGTTCGGGTTGCTCGGGTTAGCCATTGATTTTGCCCAGGCCCGGCCTAAATTACAATTCGGGCATCAAAAATCTGCCCAGACCCGTCCAAATTACAAGATATAGTTGCACAAGTCCTAAAAAACTCAGGCTGGGCTCGGGTTGAGTCTGCTCGAGTTGCACCCTTAATTAGGAATGGCCACGCGGCGGGTTTGTCATCCCCTTCCCTGCCCCCGCTTTCAAACCCCACCTTCACTCCTGCCCCAACCCCGCTATAGGTGAAAATTTTCAACCCTATTCCCACCCCTGCGGATACCTAACTGCATTTCAAATAGCCAAAAAAATTGAAAATCATTTAAATTTTTAACACGTTAAATAATTTCTCTTATTTCCATATATATAAACAATGAGACTTTTAAAATTATTATTTATTTATATTTAAACAAAACCACAGACTTTTAGTATTCTTTTTTTATATCTAATTATATTATATATATATATATACACATATATTATTTATTTATATATTATTAATTATATCTAATCGGATTTGGATCGGACGAGCTGATACCCGCCCCCGCCCCCGTCTCGCCCCGCCCCGCCGGCGGGTTTGTCATCCCCTTCCCTGCCCCCGTTTTCAAACCCCACCTTCACTCCTGCCCCAACCCCGCTATAGGTGAAAATTTTCAACCCTATTCCCACCCCTGCGGATACCTAACTGCATTTCAAATAGCCAAAAAAATTGAAAATCATTTAAATTTTTAACACGTTAAATAATTTCTCTTATTTCCATATATATAAACAATGAGACTTTTAAAATTATTATTTATTTATATTTAAACAAAACCACAGACTTTTAGTATTCTTTTTTTATATCTAATTATATTTTATATATATATATACACATATATTATTTATTTATATATTATTAATTATATCTAATCGGATTTGGATCGGACGAGCTGATACCCGCCCCCGCCCCCGTCTCGCCCCGCCCCGCCGGCGGGTTTGTCATCCCCTTCCCTGCCCCCGTTTTCAAACCCCACCTTCACTCCTGCCCCAACCCCGCTATAGGTGAAAATTTTCAACCCTATTCCTACCCCTGCGGATACCTAACTGCATTTCAAATAGCCAAAAAAATTGAAAATCATTTAAATTTTTAACACGTTAAATAATTTCTCTTATTTCCATATATATAAACAATGAGACTTTTAAAATTATTATTTATTTATATTTAAACAAAACCACAGACTTTTAGTATTCTTTTTTTATATCTAATTATATTTTATATATATATACACATATATTATTTATTTATATATTATTAATTATATCTAATCGGATTTGGATCGGACGAGCTGATACCCGCCCCCGCCCCCGCCTCGCCCCGCCCCGCCGGCAGGTTTGTCATCCCCTTCCCTGCCCCCGTTTTCAAACCTCACCTCCACTCCTGCCCCAACCCCGCTATAGGTGAAAATTTTCAACCCTATTCCCACCCCTGCGAATACCTAACTGCATTTCAAATAGTCAAAAAAATTGAAAATCTTTTAAATTTTTAACACGTTAAATAATTTCTCTTATTTCCATATATATAAACAATGAGACTTTTAAAATTATTATTTATTTATATTTAAACAAAACCACAGACTTTTAGTATTCTTTTTTTATATCTAATTGTATTATATATATATATACACATATATTATTAATTATATCTAATCGGATTTGGATCGGACGAGGTGATACCCGCCCCCGCCCCCGCCTCGCCCCGCCCCGCCCTGCCCTGCCCTGCCTTGCCCTGCTCTGCTCCCGTTGCAGATGACTAAAATATGATCCACCTCCGTCCCACATAAGTATCAGGTCAGGTAAAATCTACCGGTAGATTGTATTAAAATGACCATTCCTACTTGGTATAATTAACTTGTCATTAAATAGTTGACCAGAAATTTCATGAATCACTAATGTGAATTTTGGCGTGGTTTTTTAGCCGTGCACGCTATTGAATCCGAACGGTCCCATATTTATTTTATTAGATAAATTATAAATATATTATGAAATTCATTTAAAATAAAAATATTGTCTCTTATGATTTAAAATATTATAAATATTTTCTTGTCAGAATTTTTTATTTAACAGAATTAATTAAAAAAATAAAATTCCTAATTGTTCTCTTATACAGTAATAAAATTATCTGAATTATTAATTGAAATAAAATTTTTATCTCATTAAAATTAGAAATTTCAAGGGGCAGAATATAATTTTTAAAATTATGGAGTGTAATTTATATTTTAAGTAAATCTCAAGAAATATATTTGTAATTTACTTTTATTTTTTCCCATCCACGAAGATAACTTTTTCTCTGTGGAACTTGTTTGGATAGTGAAAGAAAATAACATTTAAAAAATAAAAATAAAAATTGGGAGAGAAATAGGATTGTTTACCATGTTAAATGTCTGTTATCTAGTCTACATGTCAAAGTATTTATAAATTATGTCCCACCTATGGAAAAAATTAAATTTCTTTTGATGGATGAAAAAAATTAAATTATGTAATACCAATTAAAAAGAAAAAAAAAATCCTCTTTTACTTTCATTAGATTGATTTATATGCTCAACTTTCATTACATCATACATTGATGTCATCATTTGCAAGTTGCATAAATTTAATTCATATGGTTACCAAAATTGGAATACAGAAAGTTCTTTGAATTTGAACTATCATTCTCGTAGAATGATATATATGTGTACTTGAGCAGAAAATATTTTACTAACAAAAAAAATATTTATTTAGGCTCCAAGGTATCTGTAACTTGTCAACTTTTAGTTTTTTTTTTTTCTTTACACTGATCTTCTAATTACATTGACCTTTCTTTTTGTAAAATTAAATGACCAAAATTAATATAGATGGTGTGAAGAGACATTAGTAAATAAGGTAATATATATTTTAATATAAAAGAGATAATAATAGTTTTTATTCATATGATTAAAAAATTAATATTAATGAAAATAGAATTAAATATTACGTGAATTAAAATTTAAGTGAGCTCAATGTAAACAAAAGCCCTGGGTTTATAGTGTAATAATGCCTCATTATTACAAAGTAACTCTCAAAATAATATAAAATCCCCAACAAATACAAGGATATAATGTCCTATTACAATGTAACTCTTAAAAAATAGAGGAAATTACAACAAAAAAACAAATTCCAAGATTTGATCATTGTAATAAAATTTTAATTTTATCAATTTAAATTCTAATTTTTTGATTATATTCAATCTAAATCATTTGTCTATTTTCGTCAACTAAAATCAACGGAAATATAGTAGTTTAGTCATTAAACTTAATTATTTTTTATTAAATTTAATGACTAAAATATTTTTTATCAGTTTTACTTAACAAAATTAAACAAATAGTTTAAATTGAAAATAAATCAAAAAATTAAGATTTAAATTGACAAAATTAAATATTCCTAGTTTATTTTGTTATAAGGGTCAAATATTGGAGTCTTTTTTTTTTCCTCCTAAAAAAAATATAAAAAATAAATAGAACTTAAACTGCCTAGAAAAAGTAAAAGTAAAATAATGATCTAGAAAAGAAAACTGCAAATCCAAATAAAGAAATCAGCAATGTTAGGTATCATGAAAAATCTTTTATGAAAATAATCATGAAAGTTTTGTGACCCTTCGATTACACTTAGAACAAAACACCGCACACTAATTAAGGTAATTCGAGGATCATAAATTTTTCATGATCATTTTCATGAAAAAAATTTTATAATCCCTAACTTTTCCTAAAGAAATAAAGTAAGCAAACGAATTTCGTGTTGGAATTTTCCTCAAATGTGCAACCATCTGGATTTGCCCCTGGCCATGGAGGTGCCGATGGAACATAATTAAATTGCGGATGCGGCGGCTCCAGTGGTGATGGTGGTGGAAAGTCCCTTGACCACGGTGGTGCCCCCTCTGTCAGAGTCACCGGAGTGCATCCCCATCCCAGTGGCGGCGGCCAGTAGACATTACTGTATGAATCACCAACACCACCATGCTTATCATCATCCATGACAAATTTCTTGTGGGTATCATTTCCATGATTAGATTCACTTTTGTTCTCATGAAATGTGAACTTTGTATTGGTGGTACATGTCACTTCCACCTGTTTCAACCCTTCAATTCCTACTAATTGCTGCATTTGAGCCACCAAGTTTTGGACACGAAACTCTTCAACAACAACTGGTTGTGGTGGTTGTGGTTGTGGTGGTGATTGTACTTTGATTTGCATATTGTTGTTGTAGTGATTGTCCATTTGTGGGCTTTGTTCCAGCAACAAGAAGACTACTGTTTTGTAATGTTTTTCAAGCTTTTTTATGACTCTTTGTGGGTTTACTGTGCCTGTAATGGTGACCTTCCCTAGGTTGGGATCTATGGAAGTCGAGTGAACCCCATGAATTTCCCGCAACAGATTTTTGAGCTTTGTCTTACATCCTTGGCATGGGCAGTTCATGTTCAGTTTGAGAACAAATGTCTTTGGAGTTGGAGCTACCATGTGAATATCACAGCTGCAATCTGAGCAATGCTAGGTTGCTGGAAAATTTAAATAAATAAATTAGAAATTGAAATGTGTCCATTCAAATTACACCAGTGAAAATAAAAATCACCAAAAGAACTATGTAGACCGCAATGGCAACACTATTACTTGGCGTAGTTATGAAAATTTTAAAGCATGTGAATCTCAATGCATATTCAATATTGAAATTAAACAAAAAAAAACAAAAAAATCTAGAGAATAAAGGGTCATTATGAAGTGGTGATTGAACCTTTTCTTTAAGACAATCTGATTAAATAGACATGTTAACATGTCTACTTAATAAATAAATAAAAATTGAATATTAATTTGAGAAGGATGAGCAAATTAACTAATTAATGATGATCATAAAGTTAAACAAGAGACTAACTGTAGTAGCTCTAGATTGGTGTACCGGTAACAAAGGGCAATATATGAAGCTAAGTTTTGAAAGTTTTTATACATAAATCAACCTGGAAAGTATAAACGAAAACGTGTAAAACTCATTCAAAGGCTAATCATAATTAATACCAAAACCACCAATATTAATTAAATATTATATTTTATGCAAGTGTGGGGGTATATATTTTTTTTTTTGTTAAATGTGTCACTTGTACTTATTAATGTAAGTCCTACAAAAAAATTTATATATAAAAATCGGTTTATTCAGAGGATTACTGCTTCTCTTTTTTAATGTGTTGATTTTTTTTTTTTATGTTAAAAACATATAAAAGTAGTCAACTATAATTTTAATTGTCTATTTGATAATCAATATAAAACAAATAAATAAAAAAGAGGATTGGGGCTCCTTTTAGTTCATGATCTGATCTGTATTAGAGGGTGCGTTCCGTTTTTATAATCTGAATAATTTATTTTGTAAAATCCTTCGTGTATATCAAGGCGGGACTGTTCAAAATACACGAAGTGCGAATACGGCGTAACAGCTATGTTGAGCCAATGACAGTTTGCCACGTGGTCATAGAATGGGAAGCGGTTCAGTACAGCAACTAAAGAGACGTTTTGACCGGATAGATAGAGCCCGGTGTGAAGTTAGCATGGTTGGAAAGTTAAAGAATTTTAGCTTGGTTGGATAGCTAAAAGTTTTTAGTTTGGTTGGGAGCCTAAAAATGTTTTAGCTCGGTTGAAAGGCTGAAGTTTTTAGCTCGGTTGGTAACAGGTAATCCCTATCATGCTGCGCAGATGGAATTAAGGGGCAATTGAGAGGGTAATTTATGAGTAAATTGGGCCGAGCTGGGAAATGGGCCGTTCTATGGGCCATAGTAAGAAGGGCTTAGTAAGTGGACCGAAGTCCAGCTGTTAGCACGGTCCAAGTATGGAAGTAACCTAGCAAGGGTTAGCTCGGTCCAGGAATAATCATGATCGCCACGGTCAGAGTAGAGATAGTTAGCCCAGTCTAAGAGAGCTCTGCCGTTAGCTCGGTCACCACACTCAGAGCGGTAACAGTTAGCTCGGTCATACCATATTGAGCTGAAGTATGTTGGGCTTTCCTCAGAACATTGCTATTGGTTAGCTCGGTCTTGGCTCGTTGTGGTTAGTGCGGTCTGAGACAACCCAGTTGGAATATGTCAAACCGAGGTACACGCAGTGAAAGGAAGAACCGAGCTAGTGGGAGCTCGGTCTAGTCTGCGGCTTTAGCATGGCCATATTATCTCGGTCGTATTGACATCTGACCATGATAAAACCATCTCACTTGGTTTAAGCAGTGAGGGGGGTGTTGAAGGATAAGTATTATCTTTCAGGAATATGATTCCTAGGAAGACTCTACATGGAGGAGTAAGAGTCCTACTAGGATTGTGCCACGCGGAACCTATAAAAGCTCATAACATCACCTATGGAGAGGTAACACAACTTTGATTCCCGAATACACAGAGCTTTTGTTTATTTGTCTATTTTGCTGACTTAGGCATCGGAGAGGTATCCGGCACACACCCGCCGGCTAGCTCACGTTTGTGTTTTCAGGAAGTAAAATGACGTCGTACGGAGGAGCGCAGTCTTGATCAACAGGATTATACAAGAAAGAATATTTCTTGCTCGTACAATTGGCGCCGTCTGTGGGAATATCGGACAAAGAACAAAACCTCTTGATCAAGTTTCCCTCGCTAATTAGGAGCAATGGCGCACAACGAAGATTTGCCGCAGTCCGCCATCGATGGACAAACCCCAGAGAGGGGTGGGAGACGCGAAGGTCTGCCTTCTATCCCTCCCATGGCGAACTTAGAGCCCCCGCGACAGAACCCCCGAAGGGATGCAAGGGGGAGGCGGAACAACAGCCCCCGTCGCTCTCGCTCACAAAGTCCTGAAAGGTAGAGGCAAAGAATCGACCCTCAAGCTCTTGAGGATCGCGTGAAAGAGCAGGATGAACTAATAAGGAAGATAGCGGTAGATATGGAGGCCATGAAGCGCCAGATCAAGGAAAAAGTGGTGGCGACAAGAGAGGGGCGTAAAGGCAACACGTCCCCTCGCCACCCAGAAGATCGCAGTAGGCATACCACGCCATCACAAGCAGAGAATAGGAGCCTCAGAACAGGCAACACTCAATCCAGGACTTCCAGAACTCGTCGCTCTAGGTCTGAGAGGACGCGATCTGAGAGGTCATACACAGAGGGAAGCACCTATCGGCCCTCGCGCACGCACCAGACATCATTTAGGCAGACGGAGTTACCTAGATCGTCCGACTTACGAACTGTGCTAGAAAAAAGGGCACGATGGAAGGAGGATGCCAGGGCGCGCGACCCACACAGAGTTTCTGCCCTTCAGCGGTTGGCTCCTCGGACGCATGGAAGCGTCGAAGTAGGAATGCCAATACCGCACCCTGCTTACGAACCTACGAACAAAGCATTAGCGAGGCTGCAGACCTCGCCGTTCGTTCCGGCAATTGAGAATGCGCCCTTACCTTCCGGCTTCCTGCAGCCCAAATTCACCACGTATGAGGGGAAGACGGACCCTTACTCGCACTTGAACCACTTTCGCCAGGTTATGGCTGTATACCGACGAAACGAGGCTTTGATGTGCATCCTATTCCCATCCAGCCTTAGCGACCTAGGATTAACCTGGTTCGAAAGGCTACCAGAAGGCATCATCACCTCTTGGGCACAATTAGCAGAGGCGTTCGTGACAAAGTTCAGGACGAACACCAAAACACCAGTGGAGATCGACCAGCTTCTTTCCATTGACATGGGGGACAATGAGACATTAAGATCCTACAATAGTCGCCACTGGGAGACCTACAACCAGATTGGGGATTACCCTACCAATCTCGCCATCGCGCAGTACAAAAGAGGTCTTCCAGCCGGGAACAGGCTGAGAGACTCAATCACCATGACGTCACCCCTCACAATGGAGGCCTTAATAGAGAGGGTACACCAGCACATTCGGGGTGGAGGAGGATGACGCCCGTGCTAAAACAAAGTCTAGTACAACCGCAGTACCAGACAAAAAGACCACAGCGAAAGTCAATGCGGTAGAACGTCCAAGCAGAAACGGGCGAGGTAGGCAAGACAACAGAGAGGACCAGGATAAAAGATGGTTGAGAATCCGCACTACCATTACCACGGTATTCAAAAAACCGATCTATCGGATTCTAAGCGAGATACGCGATGAACCTTTCGTCAGATAGCCAGCTAAGCTGGGAGAAGCACAAAAGGACTACGACGAAAGATCCCGGTACACTTTCCATAAGGAAAAGGGGCACCGCACTGAAAATTGCACACCATTGAGGCAGCATCTGGAGGAGTTGGTGGCAGCCGGTCATCTGGACAAGTACATTGAGGGAGGGATGAAGCCAGCCCCCTAGGACCACAACAACCCAAACGGAATGCCAATCGACGCCCCACCTCAAGGCGTGATCAACGTAATCCATGGGGTATTCAAACCTGAGCGCGTATGCGAGCTCAAGGGCATGATCAAGAAGGCTGAGCACTTAAGGGAGGTACTGAGCGCCCAACCTACCGTCAAAAAGAGGAGAACAGAAGCCACGAACATCATATATTTTTCAGATAGAGACTTGGCAAAGATATACTGCCCTCACAATGATGCACTGGTCGTCACTCTCCGAGTCAAGGATTTTGACGTCAAGCGGATTTTGATTGACCAAGGGAGCTCATGTGAGATAATGTACTACGAAACATTCAAACAATTGAAACTAGGAGACAAAGACTTGGCACCTGCTGTATCTCCCCTAATCAGGTTCAACTCAATGCCAGAGTGGCCAGTCGGCAAGATAATCCTCCCAGTCAGAGCAGAAGCATGACAAAACAAGTGGAATTTTGGGTATTGAAAGTGCCCTCCACTTACAACATAATCTTGGGAAGGAGATGGCTGCATGCCATGAAAGCAGTAGCTTTAACCTACCATCAAGTAATGCTATTCCCCAACGAAGCTGGGGTAATTGAAGAGGCCTATGGAGACCAAATTATGTCCAAGCAATGTTTCGTCACAGTAAACAGCAGTCGCACTGCCAAGGGGTTTGTTCAGATGGTGGAAGAACCAGAGAGCAATGAATTGTTCGCGGATGTTGGCAAAGCCGCCGAACAGAAGGTAGTGGAAGACTTGGTACAGATAAGAATAGATGAAAAGAACCCGGATAAGTTCTTTTTGCTTGGCTCATCTATGTCCAGCACTGAGAGAATAGAGGTCTTGGAATTCTTAACCTCTAACATCGAAGTGTTTGCCTGGATGCCGTATGATATGCCTGGCATTAACCCAAGCTTCATCTGTCACCAATTGAACGTCCACCCAACCGCCAAACCAATCATTCAGCGCACTCGCAGATCGGCACTCCACCACGCCGAGATAGTGGCGGAAGAAGTAGGAAACCTACTGGAGGCAGGAGCTGTCAGAGAGGTACACTACCCCAGATGGATCTCCAATACAGTGGTGGTGCCAAAAAAGAATGGAAAATGGCGTGTCTACGTAGACTACAAAACAGTCAACAAGGCATGCCCAAAGGACAGCTTCCCTTTACCCCGGATAGATCAACTGGTAGACCTGACGGTAGGACACAACCGTCTTAGCTTTCTTGATGCGTACAGAGGTTACCATCAGATCGCTATGTATGAGCCGGACCAGGAGGTCACCTCTTTTACGACGCCAAGAGAACTGTATTGTTACAAGGTCATGCCCTTTGGGCTTAAGAACGCAGGGGCAACATTCCAACGAATGGTCACCAAGATGTTCGAACCATTGTTAGGCAGAACAATGGAAGCCTACATCGACGACATGGTGGTCAAGAGCAAGGATAAGAATGACCATCTCAGGGACCTAGGTGAGATGTTTCAGATCCTGAAGAAGCACAAGCTACGCCTTAATGCATCCAAGTGTGCGTTCGGAGTTAGATCTGGCAAATTCCTGGGCTTCCTGGTGACCAACTGAGGTATTGAGGCAGACCCCTCTCAGATCAAAGCAATTCAGGATCTGGAGAGGCCCAACTCAGTAAAAGAAGTGCAGCATCTCACCGGCAT